>CAUIVZ010000001.1:37729447-38929447 GCA_961763995.1 Juglans cinerea | reverse complement strand
GGTTCCTATGCTAGACTTTGCATAAAAATAAAATGGACTGAGGTCAATTTTGAAAATATGCAGGTTTTGTTATGAAAAGAAATTTGAAACGATCTCAGTTATTTGTTTTGCATTACTAATGAAATTTTGTATAAGAATAAAATATTTTCTGGCATGACTAGTGCAGACATGAACTGTACAAAAGAGAGCGAATATGAAACTTTTTGCATAAATTATGTTTTTGTGATCTAATTTTGTTCTGTTATGAAGATGTTCTGTACTCTGATATGATATGATGTGATTTCTGAAAACCTCTGGCATGACATTCTGTTTCTATTTCTGTTTCTGTTTCGTTCTGACCTTACCACGGGTGTAAAACTATGGCCTCTATTCGGGTTGGTACCAATTTTTCTATTTCCGGTGCACCTACTTTGAAAATAAAGTAGTTTTTTGTGTGGTCTTTCTTGTGTGCACACTCGGGACTCTGAGAATAATAAGGGGAAGATTCACATTTTGTTTATGCTTGGTTGGCCACCGGGGTTTGCACAACCCTACCACAGGGGTTAAACACAATCTCTGTTCCGATATGATAAGATAAGATGAAGATGTTCAATTATGCTATTCCAAAATGATTTTGATTATGAATATTTTTGAACTTTTGCTCTGATATTTTTGATAACATGTTCTGACTCTGCATTATGAAAATAAAAAATGTTTTGTTCTGCATTCTGAATTCTGTAAATGCTCATGTTTGCATACTAGTATATGTTCTCTACTTACTGAGTTGTTTATAACTCACCCTTTATCTCCTAACACTTTTCAGATAATTTTGATAGTTCTGTTGGAGAGCAAGAGTAGGCAGTGTTAGAGAGGTTTGGTGTTCATAGAGGAATAAGTGTCCGATGGTACAAGTACTTATTTGAGAGTCATAGTTAGTAAATTGATTATTTTTGGTTATTTTGATATGATGAGTTAATGATATTTTCGAGTCTTTGGAAAGTTTCTAGTTTATTTTATTGAGAATTTCTTTGTTGTCCCTATGAAGGAATATAGATATTTTGGTTGAGCAGATGAATTAATATTTTATAGAGTTTTCTAGATTTTATAGTTGTGATATTGGAGTTGATATTAAGTAATAAGAGCTAACTCTCCGGACTTCCAAGACCGGGGCATTACACTTTACATGTACTTAAGGAGCGTTGTCTCCAGTATCCTGATGTTACAAATCTTTGGACATACATTGTAACTTTTGAACATCTGTTATGTGGATTTTATGAAGTTTGCTTATGTTAATTTGTGATACTTCATATCTGGTGCATAGTATTGCTTAAGAAAAAAAAATATCCGCTGCGAATATTGCATATTATTAGATACATGTTTGGTGCATTGCATCTTTATTTATCATGAACGGGGGTAGGTAACCTTTTGTTGCATGTTCTAACGCTTCAGAGTCCACCAAATCCTAAGCGAAAAGGGCGTCACAGGGTGATATCAGAGCAATAAGTGTCTGGGTTAAACCCACATGTCCCTAGGAATTTTACCAGATTATATGATTGAAATTTTAGTCTTTTTTAGGCTTGAATTTCTTGAATATAAGAGTCCACGTGATACGCGTACTCATGTGTTTTAGGAAGTAACACATAGTGTGCAGTAGAGTACCCCTAAATCCTGGTGAAGGTAACAATCAAGAAGATCGGAACCCAATGGACAAGGGAGAGCTAAAGCCCTTCGCCTACTGACAAACGTGCTCAGACAACAACAACCATAGCAAAGGCACGTCCCCAGACTCGAAATTAGGGGTTGTTTGTACGAGAAGATTTTGATTCACCATTACCTGAACTTTTCTGGTAATGAAGGGCCCCTGAGGGCAGAAAGTGGATTATCGATCTCAAAAGGGCATACGAGATCTGCAGATGCACTAAAGATCAGAAGGTATTGTACGCTGAGTGCATTTTCTGAGGAGAAGTTGGCATTTGGTGGGATACACAGAGACAACTTCTAGTGAGGGAGCTGGGAACCCTAGCCACTTTGACCTAGGGAAGATTTAAAGAGGAGTTTGATAACAAATTCCTTTCATATTTTGTCAAACAACAAAAGGTACAAGAGTTTGCATCTTTGTCTCAAGGTAGTCTGACTATAGAGCAGTATGCTGCCAAGTTTATGGTGTTAAAGAGGTTCACACCTCACCTAATTTTACAGAGAGAATACAAACATAGAATTTCCTAGGAGTTTGAAGATGAGGATTCACAACCAAGTGGCTTGTTTCAGAATAGAGAATTACCAAGAGTTGATAAATGTGGCTGCGATAGCGGAGGCTGAACATATAGGTCTGGCCATCCAGATCATTCCTGAACGGAAGAGGACCATATAGTTTACTTCAAGCGATAGTGCTATGAATAAGAGATCTTTTCCTAGTCCTATTAAAGGCAAAGGAGTAGTAACGGGGAGACAGACGTCGTCTTTCAACCCGTACTGCGTAAAGTGTGGCAAGCTTCACCCCGGAGAGTGCGTTGCGAATATGGCCTATGCTTCAAATGCAAAATACCTGCACAAACGATCAAAGAGTGTCCCAAAGTCGCACAAAGCAGTGGAGTTGGTTATAATGGTGATAACAAACCAAGGCCCCACGTCATAGCACATGTTTATGTTGTAACTCCAGGTGATGTTGACTTTGGCGCATTAGAAATTGAGGAAGTTGGAATCACTGGTATTTTCTAATATTTTTTGTTCATTTATTTTAGTATAGATGATAGGAAGGCTATTGATAGTAGTATAGCCTTATATCTATATTAGGAAACGTCAACCTATTAAGGTTCACAGCTTATGCACTATTCGATTAGGGCGCGTCGCGGCCTTTTGTGTTTGCAGCGTTTGCATTTGTAGTTTGCAAACCGAACTTTTACCTCGTAAGGTTATAGTAATTATTCCTTACAGGAATATAGTAGCTTGTACCCGTTTAGTTAAGGATTGTCCCGTTAAATTAGAAGGAAGGACATTGGAGGCTGACTTATTGGTATTTGGTCATATGGAGTTCGACCTAATTTTGGGAATGGACTGGTTGTTCAAGCTTTATGCTAAGGTAGACTGTCGGAAAAAAGAAGTTGTGTAACACCCCGTATTTTAGTATATTTTTAATGAATGAATTATTTTTATTGATTCAAAATTTATTCTCTTGTTTTAAAATTATTGGATTTTTAATTCGGTTATTTTTATGATTTTTAGTTTACGAAAATTATTTTTGAAGTGTTTTCTTTAAATTAATTATTGTTGTGTTTAAATTTCTTCTCAAATTAAATTAACTTATTGTTGGGTTTAATTATTTATTTTCATTTTAATCATTACGTTTGAATTATTTTATTTCACTTGCTGTTTTAAAATCGTTTCCGTTGGCTCATTTTTGTGACCCAAGATGTGAGGATTGGACCTCATTTCTTTCCCTACATTTTCTCTTTCCTCTTTTCTTTTTTCTTCCTTTTTCTTTTCTTCCTTTCTTTTCTTTTTCTTTCTCTGGTTCCTCCCGCACGAAGCCCAGCCCCCCTCCCTCTCTGTCCATCTGTTCTTCGTCTCCACCCAGAGCCGCCGTGCGCCGCCGGCGGTGGTCGACACCGCCCAGCCCGTTAGCCTCCCTAGCCGCCAGCGACTTCACCCCACCAACCTCAGCTCCATTCGCGCCGTCATTAGCCACCACGAGCCTCTCCAAGCCGCGGCACTCTTTCCGCCGCTGCGCCGCCGTTGCACCACTATTGGCCACCATATTCTCACCACTTCATCCTCGACTTCTTAGCAACCCATTGGACCCAACCCCAGCTCCGATCCATCACCGGTGAAGCACAACCAACCCCATTTCCGATTTGGGTTTTTTTGGTCTTCTACCGCCGCCCACGCCGCCACCCACGGCCAACCTTCACCACCACTAGCTTCACCAACCTCCCTAGGCCCTACCCTATCAATTTTGGGTGTTCGTTTGTCTCCGTTGAAAAGTGGGTATTTGAGACCCATGGCCACAGTGCATTTTGCACTGTTACGTTGCTCAGACATCACTTCTTGCAGCTTCGTGATCCTTCAGAAATTGCTATATAGCGCTGTAAGTATTTTCCAAATAACTCTTGTGATTTAAATGTATTTTTGCACTAACACTTTACACTGCATTAGACTGTTGGTTGGTTGTGCCGGACTGAGTCCGAGGAGTACGGGTGTTGGATGGATTGGAGAATGAAGTTGCTTGTGTGATTGTATTGTGTTGACATTGTTGATTATTGGTTATTATTGTCGTGTTGTGTTCATTCATTTGCACGCATGCTCATGTTTGTAACTGAAAATTGGGTTTTCGCATGATTGCATGCATGTTCACGTGTTTTTTTTGAAATGTTTGGATTGACTGGTTTGAAGAAAAGGGAAAGAGATTGTAGGGATGGTGGTAAGCAGGGATGGTGGTAGAGTCCCGCTTGCGATTCCCGCCTACGGTGCATGTGATAGGGATGGTGGTAAATAGGGATGGTGGTTGTGTCCCGCCTGTGATTCCCGCCTACGGTGCATGCAGTAGGGATGGTGGTAAGCAGGGATGGTGGTAGAGTCCCGCCTGTGATTCCCGCCTATAGTGCTCTGATATGTATTCATTGTGTGGAAAGGAACTGTAGGGATGGTGGTAAGCAAGGATGGTGATGTAGTCCCGCCTGCGATTCCCGCCTACAGTGTCCGACAAATGGTTGAGTTTTGTGTAAATCATTTTCTGGGAAAATGTTTTACGGATTATTTTGGGCCAAATGGGATTTTAGCGTATGTTGGAAAATTACTCGTTTTCGGGAAAAATGAGGTTTTGTGATCTGTTAGTTGGTTGCTTTAATACGTTTTTATCTCGAGGGTTGTTTGGATTTTTACTTACCTGCGGTACCATTTTTATGGTATCGCAGATTTTGATGCAGATGAGGATGACGAACCTTAGGCTTGAGTTCCGTTGGAGGAGCGACTTGGGGTTGCTCTCGTGTATCGAGTTTTGCTTTATTATTTGTTTATGTATTTGCCCTTGGTGTTATATTTTGGGATAACTGTATAACTTTTAAAGATAATTTATTTTGGATATTTGTATTAAACAATTCTGGTACTTAGTTGACTTATTTATATTATCCGCTGAGACTTTACTTGTGCACTTTTGCATGTTGCATACACTTGAGCACATTTCGTTGGGATGCGTGACCCGTGTTGTCATCATCCCGACGTCACGATTCTCGCGTTCCTGTACGTGGGAGTCGGGGCGTCACAAGTTGTGTTTGAACCCCCCAAGTGAAGACAAGATAAGTTACACAGGAGCCTCTATTAAGGCCACCCCTCTACTAATTTCAGCTTTATAGGCCAGGAGGTGCATTGAGGAAGGTGCATCATCATTTCTATTGATGGTTGTTGAGAAGTTAGAAGAAGGTAATGAAGTATGTGGGATATCCACCGTTGAAGACTTTTCTGAAGTTTTCACTGATGAGTTACTCAGATTACTGCCGGACAGATGGACAAAGTTCGAAATAGAGTTGGAACCTACAATGGCTTCAATGCACAAAGGCACCATATCACATAGCTCCCGCAGAATTAAAAGAGCTCAAGGTACAGTTGGAGGAACTGTTAGAGAAGGGATTTATTCATCCCAGTTCTTCACCATGGGGAGCACCTGACTCCACCTGTGCTATTTGTGAAGAAGAGGAATGGTTCCATGCGAATGTGCATAGACTACAGGGAGTTAAACAAAGTGACAATCAAGAACAAGTATCTGTTACCTCGGATTGACAACTTATTGGATCAACTACAAGGAGCATCAGTATTTTCAAAAATTGATCTGCGATCCGAATATCACAATTTGAAGGTCAAGGAACAGGATGTGCCAAAAACTGCCTTTAGGACAAGGTGCGGCCACTACCAGGTTTTGGTGATGCCTTTTGGGTTAACCAATACTCCAGTCGCATTCAAATTCAACCTTACTTGGATAGTTTTGTTGTACTATTCATTGATGACATCCTAATTTACTCAAAAAGCAAAAAAGAGCATACAAATCACCTAAGTATAATGCTAACCATACTCAGAGATCAGGAGCTAAGGAGCTATATGCCAAGCTCAGTAAGTACAAGTTCTGGCTTCAGGAAGTAATGTTCTTAGGTCACGTGATTTCCAGTGGAGAAGTAGCACTTGACCCTAGCAAGATTCAAGCAGTAACAAATTGGCAAAGATCGACCAGTGTGCACGAGATTCATAGTTTCTTAGGACTGGTATTACAAGAGGTTTGTGGAAGGATTATCCAGTTTGTCTAGACCACTTACCACCTTCACCAAGAAGAATGCGAAATTTGTTTGGAGGGATAACTCCGAGGCAAGCTTTCTAGAGTTGAAGAAAAGACTTACGACAGCACTGGTACTTACATTACTGGAGCCTCATAAGCCCTTTGTGGTATATAGTGAAGCATCCAAGGCAGGACTAGGATGTGTGCTAATTCAAGAAGGAAGCGTAGTCACCTATACATCACGTCAACTAAAGGATCATGAGCAGAGTTATCCTACTCACGACTTGGAATTAGCTGCAGTGGTTTATGTTCTTAAGATTTGGAGACACTACTTATATGATGAAAAGTGCAAAGTCTTTATGGATCAAAAAAGCCTCAAGTACCTTTTTGAGCAAAAGAGCCTTAATATGAGGCAAAGGAGATGCTTGGAACTGATTAGTGACTACCAGTGCAACATTAAGTACCACCCCGAAAAGGCCAATGTGGTAGTTGATGCGTTGAGTCGCAAGTGCAGAGCAGAAGATTCATCTATTCCATCATCGGAAGTGAGATCTCAGTATGAGGAAACTATTGATCGGAGACAATAGTTAGGAAGCCATTCTGACTGCAGCTCAAGAGTTCATTCTGTTGGATTAGGAAGAACTAAAGAGTCGTCAGAGAGAAGACAGTAAACTTGTGGAAGTTATCAAAAAGGTTGAGAAGTCAAAAGGGCCAAAAGTCTTCAGTGTCAATGAAGACGGAACATTTTACTACAAGGACCGGAGAGTTATCCCAGACAATCAAGAGTTGCCAGATAGGGCTTTGAGAGAAGCTCATAATACTCCCTATATAGCTCATCCTGATAGTAGGAAGATGTCCCAGGATCTAAAGTGTCATTTATCGTGGGAAGCAATGAAAAATGATGTGGCAAAGTTTGTAAACAAGTGTTTTGTCTGTAGACTTGTTAAAGCACTCTAGAAGCCAGCAGATGTGTTGTAGTCACTGTCAATCTCAAAATGGAAGTGGGAAGATGTCTCCATGGATTTTGTAGTGGATTTTCCAAGAACTACAGCCGGGAATAACACTATCTAGGTGATGGTTGATCATTTAACAAAGAGTGCCCACTTCATACCCATCAAGAACACTGATTCTTTGAAGAGATTAACGAGGATTTATGTGTAAGAGATCGTCAGACTGCATGGAGTACCGAGGACTATCATGTCAGACAGAGAGTCCCATTTCACATATCGGATTTGGCAAAGTTAGCAGAATTTGATGGGCACCAGTTTGAAATCAGTAGTGCCTACCATCCTCAAATAGACAGACAAACTGAAAGGATGATTCAGACTTTGGAAAACATGCTTAGAACATGTGTGCTGGAACACGAAGGGAACTAAAAGAAGCAGTTACCTTTGGTAAAGTTTGCATACAACAACAACTTCTAGGCCACCATTCAGATGACACCCTTTGAAGCTTTGTATGGAAGATCCCCGTTATATTGGGACGAAGTTGGGGAGAATAAGGTGATTGGACCAAAAGTCCTACAGGAGATAAAAGACCAAGTCCCTACCATTAGAGAAATGATGAAAGCAGCACATAGTCGACAAAAGAGATACGCTAACAATAGAAGAAGTATAGAGTTTGAAATCAGAGATTGAGTTTATGTGAAAGTATCTCCTATGTGAGGAGTAAGCCGATTCGGTGTTAAGGGCAAGTTAAGCCCGAGATACGCGGGAACCTACGAGATATTGGAAAAAGTGAGAGCAGTTGTGTATTGTGCAAATCATTGATTGGAAAGAGAAGGAGTTGAATAATCACAAGATTCTATTGGTCAAAGTACTTTGGCATAATCATATCTTTTAGGAAGCTACTTGGAAAAAGAAGCTGATATGAAAGCCAAGTACCCTCATCTGTTTGGATGTTAGTCCGGTGTTTGTTTTGTCTATGGTCTTGGCTTAGCCACTTTTTGTATTCACTTATGTGCAAGGTTGCATTGCATTAGTCTGTCATTGTACTTCATTTGTTTGGATATCAAATAATGTATATGTTTTTTTAGTCTCAAATCTATTGTGGACCTGTTTTTAGTTTGTGTTATGAGTTATCTTTTATCTTTAACTATATCTTTTTACAGTTTCCATGGCACACAAACAAAAGACCGCTAGGAAATCAATGCTTTCTGCACAACAAGTGCGAGAGATGAGAGAAGAACTCCGTAGGAGGCGACTTATCGAATTAGATAGGCAGATCGCTGCCTATTTGGCAGGAGATGGAGCATCTAGAGCTCTATCACACCCATGTGATGGACATAGATAAGAATGGGGTAGGCTATGAGAGGAAGGCCTTACCTCATGAGGAGCGCTACCCACCTCTTCACCCGGCCACGTGGATGGATCGAGATAGTTTTAGAGTAAGGATGTCACAGGACAGAGCCGAGTCTAGCCGAGTAGCTGAGGAGCACAATGCATCCATCAATCCTGAGCCCAAGACATCAGGATCATCCATGTCGTCTACTCATCGAGGACGACTGCTCGTTCAGGGTCATGTAGCCGACAACGACGACGAAGAGGTCGAGCAGCACATTGACCCTAGGCATTTTGGTAATATGATTTACAACTTCGATGAGGACGTGCAATATGCCTTAGCATACCACGATTGTAGAGCTCGACTCAACCCCACCCACATTGACTACCGACTATATGTCCAGTGATGGACAGTAAACTTGGTGAGCAATATCTTCTCTTTTGTTTGATAGTAGCTATTTTAGTAGTACATGCATAGACTTCGAGGACGAAATTTTTTTTATGAGGGGAGAATGTAACAGCCCACCATAAATTCAGCGGATGAATTTCTTTAGGTTTTAGGAACGTTGTGAAAACTCCCGAAATGTCTCACGAATCGAGCAATCGTGTAGAATTGAATTTGTCAGTATAGTTAGTGTCTGGCACACTTAGGTGTCAAAAATACGATTTTAATTATTTCAAGTACTTATGAGTATGAGAATGAGAAATGGTCTACACCATTAGTCTCAGATGAATATTTAGAATTTTACAACGTAATAAAATGGTTTTCATTTACCAAACAACTGTTCGAAAACGTGTTTAGATTTGTTCGAGACACTTAGGAGTTGAAATTTGCGAAATGAAGTGCACTCCTAGTTTCATAAGAATATTTAGGATTTTATGGTACAAAGTGAATGGTAACTTCTGTGTTAGCGCCATGTGGCACGATGTCCAGTTGTTTTCAGATCACAATGTGAAATGTCCAAATCAAGTTGTTTTCAGATCACAATGTGAAATGTCCAAATCAATCTAGAGAAATTTCATTTGGACACTTGGCTAGATCGTAGCCAAACTTGGTAAATAGTATAGGACAATTGGTACCAAGAGGAACTATGAGATGGAAATGTGAAGGAAATGAAGAAAAATCAAGTTTTGTGATCATGTCACTTAAGTCAAACACTATTTCTTCCAACCTTCATTTTTGTGCCAAACCAAATAGGGTTTCAACCCTAGTGAAATCTCAAACATTTGGAATTCAATTGAAACCCCAAATGCTTTGTGGAAACCGAATAAAATATTTGGATAGTGAGTTGAGATGAGATGAGTTAAGATGAAAGTTGAAAGTTGAATAAAATATTGTTAGAATATTATTTTTTAATATTATTATTGTTTTGGGATTTGAGAAAGTTGAATTGTTTATTATATTTTGTGTGAAAATTTAGAAAAGTTGTAATGATGAGATGAGATGAGATGAGTTGGATTAACTCTAAATCCAAACGGGGAAATCCTAAATGAAGTCGGTTTTAGCTTAGTGTTTAATCAATTGACTAAATCACTTCCACATGCTATTAACCATTCAAATTCATGTCATTACACACTTATCCATTCTTTTATACCATAGTAGTTTCATTGGGCCAAGAAAAATTAGATTTTGGCTTGATACAAACCGAAACCCTAAACCAAACCCTATTGAAACCCCAAATGAGGCCCAATCGGTTTAGGCCCATTAAGGCCCACTGAATTGCACCACCTATGCTAGGCCTCTTTGAGAATTTTTCCCTTGCTATGAGTGTACTTCCACTGCCCATGTTTGCCCCAAATAGTGGTTGATGGGAGGGCAATCAACCACCTCACCACTACCCCATCACATGGCAACTTCAAGGCACAAAATTGTGTGCTGTAACTCATGATTTTGGGCATGGTTTTGGCTGAGAACCCATTAACAAAAAGTCACCCTCACATCCTCTCTTAACCCCTCCAGAAGTATATGAGTCGTCCACGGCTCTTCCCTTAGGCTTTTTCACTTTTGAAACACTTTCATGGAGAGAACTTAATGAGAAACTTCAAATAGCTTTTATGGCCTTTCTTACTTGAATTTTGCGAAGCTTTTGCAAGTAGATTGTCATGCAACACTCTTCACACAAGTTGTTCCTCTTTGATTATAGTTTCCATTGGTATATGTTTGTGATTTTTTATGGAGGTTTGATTAGTGAAAAATCTATTTAATCATTAAAAGGTTATACTGAGCGATGGTTATAATGGGCTATAATCTGGATAGTGTGTAATTTTTTTATGATTTTGATGAAGTTCTAGGCAAGATCTTGATCCGATCTTTTTATGGTTTAGATTTAACATATTAAAATTCAAGTTGTAATTAAATTTGTTGCATATTGACAATTTTAAAGAGTTATGCATGAGATGAGAAAGTTGGAAACCGGAGATGTGAAAACAATTTCTATTTTTAGTAAGCTTAGATCTTTTGTTATGAAAGCATGCCTCTATGGTCTTGATATTCACATATATTATTCTTAAGACTTTTATATATGTGTTAGGAAGTTATTTTGAATATTTATGGTTGTGATCTTGAGAGAATGAATTTGTAATGGATCGTGTTCAAGTTTATCCATATAGTCGAATATCCATGATTTGACATGAAACAAATATAATCCACAAACACGAATTGCCACCCCTAATTATTCTCAGACAGGAAATCTATAGACCAAGTCACTCCAAGACACTTGGAAACATTGGTTAATAATGGCATCAAATGAAATTGCCAAAACCGTGTTAGTGCCAATTTGATGAAATGTTCTAAACATATTCATAGACCATAAAATTTACAATGGAAAATGCTTGGTTTACAACTTACATATTTATTAATATGATACATTATGTTTATTTTATAATAATAATAATTTTAAAATTTTAAAATTATATTAAATTACGTCAATTTATAAATGTAAAATTTTAATTTTTTTTGTTTTTGTAGTCCTGGCTCTTTTTTCAAAAACAGTTGCTTGAGACTGAATAGGTAGACAGGATTAATTCTAAGAATTATGAGGGGCTACTCTTCTCCCACCAAACCAGAAAAGAAAGAGAATATGTCATCAAATTACTTTGAAATCACACGGACGATCCTATCAGAGAAAGGTAAATGGCCAGGGTCTCACCCAAATTGCGTCATGTGCGAGCTATATGAACTCATCATATCCCACATGAAAATAATTTGAGACGGAATGCTTTTATTCCCGCATATAGAATTGCTTGGTGGAATTTTCGTTAATATACTCAACAATCCATTAACAGAGACACACGGGGAGAATATATTCATTTTTTTTCTAATCAAGCAAACATGTCATTAACATAAGGAAATCAAGATACACGAGGAGGGGGTGAGATTCACCAACAAACACCCCATTACAACAAACACAGTGAAAGTGAAAAATAGTTCGAGTTTTGGAACCAAAAACTTGGTCTCGACTCCCAACCCATTCCCTACAAAAAAGGTGTCGTCTTAAATGACGGTTGAGGCAGTGGATGTTAGTAGTGCACTGCAATTTGTTGTCATCAGATGGCCACAAAAGATACCAATATCCCCTGCCTCAAGATCTTTGATTAGGGAAAACAGAAACATAATAGGATGACTGACATTGATTGGCTTGGACCATTGTTGGTCGAGTTTCTTCACGACCACCTATGACGACATGAGGAGTCCACATGCTGGTGATAGTGAGATGGGGCAAGTCAGATCTACAAAATCTTTGGGTAGTGAAATTACTAGTACGGTGCGTGTAGCCATCGAATGCATATTAATGCGACTACATGTGGTAGCCACGAGCGAAACAAGCCGTGTGTGAGAATCATGTGTTGAGATTTTCACTGCAGTTCTACTTCGTGCCAGTAGATCAACAGCTTGAGAGTTGCATGGTGGGGCTCATGTAGACAATCGGTTGTTGAAATGCGATAGATCGGGCCTAGACCGAATCAGTAGAAATGAAAAATAAATAAAAATAAAACTAGAAGAAAAACTTATAAACAGGTCATTACCGGAAAGGGAACGGAGAGGGATCCTCCTCTCCGATGGAACAGCATAATGGAGAGGGACTTTTTCTTCTAGAGAAGCGGGTGTATTTCATTCAACCACATGGAAAGAACATATTCACAACAATAAGACCGCTCTTACTTCCGAGTTAGCCATTAATGCAGATGGGTACAATTGTAAGGTAAAATTTTCATATTTGTTGTAAAATCTAAGTATGCTTTTACACTTGAGGTTGAAATATGGTAGGCTCAAACGAACTGAAGGCAACGCATCGAGGGAATATTGAAAAGTATCTCACCCTGTCGAACAAAAGCTTATGAAAAATAATATAACAATAGGAATAAAAGAATGTGAAGATAAAGAGGGAGACTAGACAGATGGGAATTACAACTTGAGAGCAGCAATTGCTTCGGGTTTAAAATCAACCCTGAGACCCAACACTCGCCTAACCTCGGCTGGTGTTAACCTCCAGGTCATAGGTCCTGAGTTCTCGCCCCAGAAATCTAGAATCTCAGACACCTTCTCCAAGTTGAGGATTGTTGCCATTTGAGTAAGACGGGCAAACTTATCCCTAACAGTCCTCTGAGTCATGCCAGAGAAATGGCTTACCAATGCCCTTGCATCTCTGTCAAGCTGAAGGCCTCCGAGCTGACTGAACCTTTTCTGCATCATGATCACTTCGAGCCTCTTAACAATGAAGTCAATGACCAAATGAACAAATGAGTCATAGTTGTTGGCTGTCATTAGTGGCTGAAGCCATGCCACATTTGTCTCGACAGCATGAAGAAGTTTCTGGACCCATGGATCATTCATCTCATTATCAGCATATTCAACCTCTGACAGCTCGTAGCTGATGGTTGCTACGCTATCTAACAGTGGACGGATTCTGGGTGTCACGGTTGCCACAAGCTGTTCCATGCCAGCATTCAGAGCTTGCTTGAAGATGTTGCTCATATCACTCAATTCAGACAAACAAGATTTCACTCTTTCCCTATCGCCTGGTGCTGGGAATACCTGAAAGAATATGATTTTAAACATATTTAATGTAAAGCAATACAAACTATTTTTACCAGCAGGCAAATTTACATCTCTTGGCAAGAACCTAATCAGGCGTATCAACACATTGGACAACAACGCCTGACACAAATATAATAAAGTGAAGAAAGAGCTGAGAGAAGTATCCAGTATAGGAGCCAGAGTTTTCACATAGGACCCGATTACCCATCAGTAGAATCAATAAGGATATTAGAAGGAAAAAAATACAAAAAACAATTAGAATTCTTCTCATATATATCATACATCCCATATAATAATAGTTCCTAGAAAAAAGGATGCCCTTTAACAGGAGACCCAAATGATTAATATGGAGGGAAAATGTTTCTCTCAGAAGACATAGCAATTGTTGAACCCATGGCACACCAGACAATTTTTTATATACTAGTAAAAGTAAGACTTTATTGATAGTAAAAGGCACAGCCCAAGTATACAGGAAGTGTACACAGAGTACACCTAATAACCACTAAGCACTAAAGAAGGATACAGGCAAATTATGAAAGCTGTCCTCATTAAAAACAATGACAGAAGCCCAGGAAAACAGTGTGGCAAAAAATAATCTCTTCAACTTGTCCAAGGAATGCTCCCTGTCTTCAAAGCACCTATTATTTCCTCCATCCACAAACACCCCCATAATACAGTGAGGTATGAGTTTCCACACAGAGGCGATATGAACATTACCCTAAGACTTGTTCAACACTTGAAAATATCCACCACTCTTCCAGGCATACCCATGCCACACCAATCCAGTTAAAGATCTCATCCCACAAGAACCTAACCACCTCATAGTGTAACATTAGATGATCTACAGATTTTCAGTTATTCTAACACAAGAAACACCAATCCATAATGATGAGACCCCGTTTTCTCAAATTGTTAGTGTTGAGGATTCTCCCAAAGGGCCCAGTCCAAACAAAGAAAGCAATCTTAGGAGGAACCTTACATTTCGAAATACCCTTTGAGGGAAAGCAATGGTCATTATGAAATCCCAAAAGGGCCTTATAATAGGATTGCACAGAGAAATAAGAATCTTAAACTCCCCCACCAGGAGCCCAAATCATCCTGTCCTCCATAGCATTACCCAAAGCCAGAGCATACAAAGAACCCAAAAATCAGCAAAAGTCCCAAGTTTTCAATCTTGGGCCACTCTCAAAAAACTAACATTCCACTGGACAGAGCCATTGGAATACACCTACAGGTCAGCAACCAAAGCCTCTTTGTCATTTGCAATTCGGTAGAGTGGGGAAGACACACTTAAGAGCCCTTGCACCACACCAAGCATCATGCCAAAAAGAAACAACGCTGCCCCTCCCAATCTCAAATCTAAAAAAGTTGGAGAACCTCTCCCAACCTAAACGAATATTTTTCCACAACCCCACATCATATGCCCCCCTAACTTCATTGGAACACCAGCCCCCAATACTCCCCCATTTAGAATTGATAACTACTCTCCACAAAGCTTCCCCTTCCCGATGATAGCTCCACAACCACTTCCCCAAGAGTGCTTTATTGAAGATCCTCAAGTTAAGCACCCCTAGACAACGACAAACTACCCGAGAACAAACTTTGTCCCAACAAACGAGATGGAACTTAGCTTCCTGCCCAAAACTCCCCAAAGGAAAGAGTGGAAGAACTTCTCAACACAAGAAGCCACACCTGCAGGGTAAAGGAAATAAGGAAAAAAAAGTATGTCGGTAGGTTAGATAAAGTGCTTTTTATCAAAGTGGTTCTACCCCCTTTGACAAATAAATTATTTTCCATCCTGCCAATCTTCTTTCAAGTTTTAAAAGTAAACCATATCCCAAATACATTTCACCTTGAAAGTAGCCCTCAATGGAAGACCAAGATATTTCATGGGAAGCTAAGAAACCTTACAGCCCATAGAAAACCCATCTGGACCTGGAGCTTTATCTTTAGTCATCCCACCAAGGCCAGGTCATCAAGATTAGGCCTCCAAGAGAATTGTTCTAAAAGAAGACTGTTGTAATAATTGACAATATGACTCTTAATAACTTCATGATCCGAACAAACCTGGCCATCAACCTAAAGCATCTCAATAGCATTATTCCTACGATGATAAGTTTTTTTTATCAGTATTTCTATTGTGAGAATTAGCAACCCGATGGAAAATTTTAGTGCATCTATCCCCTTCTTTGGACCAAAGGCTCGCGATTTCTATCTCCATGAGATTTCTTCCATTAGAAGCACCCTCTCAAGCTCCATGGTGATAGATCTTTTACTAAAAGACTCCTCCACAAAAAGAGGAGAGATCACTTTCCTTCGCTCGAAAACCTATAAATCCTAAAAAAGCAACCACCTTTGACGACAATATGCCCAAATACATATGCATTCCACATCTTCAAATCCTTTTTTAAGGCTTTGAGTTTACTAGCCAAAATAAGACTTGGTGTGCCCTCCAAGGGATGCGAGGACCACCACGATCTTACATTCTCCACAAAGCCCTCAACAGTCAACCACATGTTTTCAAACTTGATATATCTGTTACCCTCATGAATACGCCCACAATCAACCCCAAGGGGTTGCCTCAAGTAGTAAAAGCCTTGGTCTTGGTCGTATGCTCCCTACAAGGTCCAATGTTTGAATCCCACTAGGTGCAAACAATCTCTAGGAGTCATTGGATTGAGGGATTTTCCTCTTGAATTACCCAAGGTGCATTTGCGGGATACTCGTTTTCGAGGGCCTGTGCACCCCCACAATTAATCGGGATGTTGTTCCCAGACACCCATGTGTAGATGCCACCGGCTAGAGTAAAATCCAGTAAATCCATATCAAAGAGAAATTCAAAGAATTCATTCATTGCATGGCTAATCGAAGCTTCTCCCGATCTTTTGCTTGGGAACCAAGTCATATTAAAATCACCACCAATGCACCAAGGTAAGTTCCACCAACTACTCACACCACACCAAACATTTCAGGAATAGAATGCATATAGTTCCAATGCAAATTATTGAAAGATACAAACATTTCAATCCTAGGAAAATAATGAAAGACACAAAGGCTTAACCCAAGTTCAGCCTACTTTTTTTTTTTTATCTGGATTAACACCTATTTGAATTAATCTCAATACCAAACATTTAGCCCTTTGTAAAAGTTGAAAGTATACAACCGTCTCAGTTGGTTGAAGGTTCTGTTTTTCTATATCTGCATAAACCTCAGTGATAGTCAACAATATTGCCAGTATAAATTGAGCTTTAGGGAATTAGTATTATTATTATTTTATAGGTATGGGCTGTAGGGAATTATGAACGTTCCGAACTGAGTTACAGAAGAAACAGAAATAAAGGCATTCCTTTTTTCCAATTTTTATAAATATCAGATGAGTACTATAGCCTGGTAATTCTGTCTCAGAATTAGCTCTAATCCAAATCCTGAGCTAGTAGCAGCTTATGCATCAAGCAAGAACTTGAATGATCAGACAATGTATCTATCACTTTGAAACTCCATTAGTTGGTTGCAATATCTCATGTGGAGCAACAAACGTAATCGAATTGATAGCTTCACTTTCGAAAGTGTGGCACTCATGTACATTACCTTGTAATACTCTAAAATGTTTCTTTGCCATGTCACAGACAATGCACCCCAAGCAAGTGAAAACGTGAGGTATAGGAACAGTAATAGGTGATTAAGTATACGACTCACCTCAGCACATTGCTCCTCAATCTCGTGTTTGAGCTTAAGGACATACTCACTGCTAACATCCATGTTATTCAAGGCCGTTGCAATCTCTGTCCCGGTCTTCTGTACGCCGACACCACCCAAGAACAGCTTAGCACCGAGGTTGGGCTCTCTCGTCTTTTGTTGCAGAGCTTCATGATACTCATTGCTCAACAAACTACTCGCACCACTTAACATCGCAATGACCGAGCTGATATTGGATGTGGATATGGCCCTCCTCAGGCAACTCTGTAGAACATAAAAGACGTCATCGACCATGGAAGTGGTCAAGCTGTCCGGCACCTGCTCATCGATCTTGATCGCCTTCCTCACATTCTCCACCATAAAGAAACCCTCTAGAATTACATAGAATCCGGTAAGATCTTGAAGAACCTTGCTAAGACTTCCACTCCTAAAGGCTTTAGTGGCCCGCGGAAGCACCTCCGGATCAACGGAACTCAAGCCCTTGATTTTCGATACCATAAATTCGGTGTAATCCTCCCCCAATTGCATTAATGATAGTATCTCTTCCAAGTACAATTCGATCTCCCTCGGGTCCGGACCCTCGGATCCTCCTCCCACAGCAAGCAAATTCTTGTTTTGTGCATTGATCTCCGAGGACAATCGGGCCAACTTCCTGAACTCCATGTATTTCTTCAAGATCAATGAACCTCGAGAATCGCACTCCTCCTGGAGCTCGCAAATCGCGTAAACGATCCCGTCGTCGCCGCAGAGACCTCTCAGAATCTCGTCGTTTTCTTCGATTGCCAGGACCACGTCCTTGAACAGATTCGTTAAGCAGGAGATGAAATTCACCTGGCTCGTCTGGTTAGGGTTCTTGCTACTCTGTTCCATTAACTCCACCATGTGCTCGAACTCCAGCCTCGCTCTCATTCCTATCACCTTCTTTAGGTAACCAACGTATACCTGCAATCCCTCATCCTCCAATCCAAGTGGCGAATAGATCCGAATGAACCGTAAGATCGTCGGGTGGTCGCGTTGATCTACGGCCGCGGAGAGCTTCTTGCGCACGATTGCTTCGAGCTGGTGCTTGGAGGCGAACATCTGGTCCCTCTGATCGGATCCTGAGTCCTTGTACTTGGCGTCGATCTGGAGAAAGGTCTGGACGTAGTTGGCGGCGAGCTCGAAGTCTTCGGTATCGAGGGCCTTCCTAACGCCGTCGATGCAGTTGGAGCGCTGGACGACGGCGTCGATGCGGTGGAGGGTGGAGTTGACGCGGGACTGGGCGAGGTCGAGCTCGCGGACCTTGCGGCTGACGTGGTCGGCGAGGTCGCAGGTGGAGGAAACGTTGGAGAGCATGTGTTGGGAGTCGGCGGAGACGATATCTAGTACCTCAGCGGACTTCTGGAGGTGGTGGAACTGCTTGTCGAGATCGGAGCGCTGGGAGAGGAGGTTGTCGAGGTCGAGGTCGAGGGCCCTCTGGTAGGCAATGCACTCGTGGAGCAGGCGGGTCATTGCCCCGACGTCGGTTAGGGTCCGAATCTGGTTCATGGCCTCCGGCGTGCCGAAATTGATGGACGTAGTGGGGGAGTTAGTGATGCCTCCATTTTCTTCTTCGGCCGCGATCGACCCCATTGTCGCCTGATCTTTTCCAACTTCAATCCAAATCCCAAATACAAATGACGGCTGTGGCTGTTATGTTGGGAGCGGCTATGCTCTAGTGTGAATTTCACCGGTTCTAGAACGGACGGAAGAGATAGTATAAAAAAAAAAAAAAAATTATACACTACACTATCCTCTTATTATATAAAATATGACACATTAAATAAAATGATAAATATATCACATCTTACATAATAAAATAATAATATAGTGTATAACATTACTCAAAAAAGTATAATCTAAAGACGAAACCCCAATTCGGGTGGGGTTGGTGCTAGGGGTGCTACCAACGCCCACAAACGGGGGCCACCCTAGTTCCACCCCCGCATGAGATAGAGATAGTTTGGGCCCCTGAATCATGGCACCACCCTTCGTGGGTGGGTGCCCCCATTCGGATGCTAGGGTGGATTAGCCCCCACGACCGTCCATCAACTCCGCCCAAAACTAATTGAAAAAAAAATCTAAAATCCAAAATAAAACTCTGGAAGAAAGAGAGAGAGATGTGCACCTGGGGCTAGAATGTCGAGGGTGACTGAGAGAGAGAGAGAGAGACGGTGATGGATGGTAAGAAGTTTTGGGCAATAAGAAGAGAGATTGAGAGGGAAAAGAAAGAGAGACGCCACAAGGAGAAGGTCTTAAGTTTTAAATAAAACCTAATAAGAAACATCGTTGTTTTATTAAAGAAAATTATTTTTATATATATATATAGTTGGTTGGGCTTGACACTAGAGCTCAGGCAACTATATAGTGGTTCTCATTACATTCGATCTACTTTTGACATTGGGGCTTGATAAGGGCAGGATAGTGGGCGCCTGTTGTCCAACTCATCCGTCCATCATGCTCACCACGTAGCAAAACAACCCGTCCGGTTTGTGCCCGCTACTTGGCCCGTTCATCCAATCTTCTAGGCTATAACACAACAACCCACTTTTTACAAGAGTCAGGATGGCGAATTAAAAAAGAAAAAAAATCTTGAGGCATGTCGTGGTGTCTAGTAAGGCTAAAAACCGACTTCATTGGTGCGGTTTCGGTCCAAAATTGACACCACACCGACGGATTTTGGAGAGGCTTAGAACCGGCCGAACCAGCCTATTGGGGGCAAAAAACCGACAGCTTCGATCTCGACATGAATCAGTGCAGTTCGTCAATCTATCGTCGGTATCTCTGTGAAGGAGGAGGAGAGAAACGGACTCTGCCGTCAGTGGGAAGAAGCGGACTTGCAGAGGAAAAAATCAAAGGAAAGAATAAGATGGGGGGAGAAGAATATGGGGGGGGGGGTTATTAATCTCAGGTTGAAACGATGTCGTTTCATCTCTAATTGTTTTTATAAAACTCATAATTAAAACGACATTGTTTCACTTAAGTGTGAAACGACATTATTTTATATACATATAATATAAAAATATATATATATATATAATCGGCCGGTTCAGTGATTTGGATTTGGCTCAGATCGAAACCGAATAGGTCGGCGTCGATTTCCTTATTTTTATACCATCGGCCGCCCGATTTTCTGCCGATTTCGACTGGTTCCAGATTCTGACAGCCGGTCTGCTCGGGGACGGCCAGTCCCGTCGATTTTTCTACAGCTCTAGTGTCTAGGACGAAATCACGCCTTCTAATGGGAGGTTGTCACATCAATGTCTCATTTGTATATATATGAAGCCGCACAACATAGGATCTAGAATGACTAAATATATTTTAGGTGAGGAGTCACATTAAGGTGGTCTAGAGTGTCATGAATCCAACCCAAGATCGTCATAATCCATTATCGTGACGGATGAGATCGTCATTGACCAACCATTGTTGTAGACCATCCCGTTGAAGAAAGTAACTGACTTTAAAGGAGACAAAAAAAGGAGTAGCGCATTGCCGTTGTAATTCTAAGGCAATGAAGTTAGTTTGCTTCTAAGATAGTGCCAAGGATCACGATGGAGGGGGGGGGGGGGGGGGGTAAATGTTGTGTACGCATGTTATAGAATTTTGACATATGCATACTCTATAATCTCTCCATTTCTAATCATGAAATAATAAATGTTTAGCCATTATGTTTATGAATATTTTTACATGAATATTTGTACTTCATGTTTTTTGAGATTTGAATGCATTTTTTCTCGATGTTATTTCTATGTGAATAATCGTATCATGTGTCAATTACCATGGACGAGAAAGAGGACTCCCTGGACCATTTCTGTCGTATGTCACCATGAGTTTCATATGGATAAAGAGAGTCCCTGTGATAATTGAAGTGGGGCAGTATCATGTTGGCTTCACTTGATAGACGGAAAGAAGAATCCCTCGGGCGTATCACGTGTGGTGTCTTCGAGTTAGTTGGCCAGGTTGACATTTTTCCCAATGGAACATCTATATCTTTGTGTGAGAGTCAACCTGTGTTGGGGATAGGAGAGTTGACTTGCATGCTGGTCAGGTGGGAGTGATTCCTTGATTTTGAATGGTGGAGCAGATTTCTCCTAGTTGCCCATCAGGTGATGGATGTCTATGTGACGAATATCTATGTGATAATTGTGAATAGTTATGTGATTGAAGTGATTGCTTTTACGTGCTTGAGAAGAGGGTAATTCCTCACCTCGGTGACAAATAATTAAATATATGTATATATAATGAGTTTTGCCTAAGAAGAGGGTAATTCCTCCAAGAGTGATTCATCACCATGCTTATATAGATGTGTTTTACTAAGAGGGTGATTCATTACTATGTTTACGAATACATAAGTTTTTGCCTGAGAGGGTGATACACTAATACATGTGTTCACCCATTTCATTATATGAAACTGTTCATTGCATATTCACGAGCATTGTTTCTCATTAGCAATTTTGTCATAGCTGCCTAACCTACCTATGGTTTTAATTTCAAAATCATAGACTTTGATGTAGAATTAGACCCAAAAGTGATACCCGAGGAGGAAGAGCCAACCCAGCTTGAGCAATAGGTGTGTAGGCATGTTCCTATTGTAAAACTTGTCCACTTATGAGAGTTATATTTATATTTATCAATCAAGCGACCATGTGTTCAATCAGCCTTATTTTGGGTGTACGAATGAACTGTTAGATATGTGTTTAATTATTAAAATAATTAAGTGACTTGTGGATATTGTAAGAATGGATATTAAAATAACCAGACTAAACATTTACTTTTCTGGTGCAAATAACATATCTATTTCTTTACACATACACTTCCTAGTGAATATTGCACGCCTAACCCGATTGGAATCTTGGGTTTTGTCAACAGTTGGCACTCTTGACACCATGGATCCTCATCATGTCCTATACTGAGAAAAGGGGCGCCACAGGTAATGTTTATGGGTATGTTTAGGATGTTCATCTTCTACACCTTTGTCTCTTTCTCTCATGATCTTCTCATGTGCATGTTTTCTTATTATTAATTATTGATTACTTTGATGTTACTCTTTCAAAGTACTTAACACTCGGTTTTAAGATGAGTTATGGGTGTATATGTGTATCATGAACCCCAAGTCGATAAGGGGTATTATCTCAGTGGAGATTTCATGGTTACTTGGGAGCGCTTGAGAGAGAGAGGCTTACCATATGCAACATTGGTGGTGAAACTCATTAGGCAGCATCACGGTGATTCTTCAGTGCAGCCATGGCATATCAGCATCTTGTTGAGATGCAGAAGAGGCAACCCACACAATGATTGGCACTTTCTGTGTTGGTTTGAAGGGCTCTCAATGCCATACTATGAGTATAATTGTTATCTATTTATTGGTATACACAATAGCGAATTCCATGAGGCTGTAGTGAAGGAAGGACGTGATCGTGTGGACTGTGCTGGGATCAAGGTGGTCTTGGTGGGCGGAGACACCGTGGTTTATGGTTGAATTCGTTTGTGGTAGTGGGAGAATCGAAGGGTTGTTGTGTGTAATGGACTATGACTTGGACTTATGGTGACACCCATGGGTCTATTATGGTGTAAGAGAAAGACTTAACACCCATGGAGGCAACGTGGAGGAGGTTGTGCGTGTGGTTGCTGGAACAAGAGTTAGACGTGGGTCTATTATGGTGTAAGAGAAAGGCTTGAGGCAATGGGCCTGGCGGCTTCCGTCATGTAGGAAAGACCTCAACAGTGTGAGGTGGTGGTTCACAGAAGTTTGTGTCTATGGTCCTTGATATTCTCGTTGTTAATTTCACAGAGGGGGTGGTTTGCAATTGGCTAGGCAACAATTGTTGATGGAGTAATCATTCGGTGCAGGCGCATGGTGGCTGTAACAACCCAAAAGAAATTCGATAGAAATAATTTCTTTAGACCATAGAAATGCCATGAAATCATAGGAGGATTTCATGAATCGAGCGGTCGATTAGGTTTTAGTCCATTGACGTAATCGAATTATGATTCGCTACATGGATAGATTTACTTTTTGATTTATTTGAGGCACTTAGGATTATAATTTTGTTAAACTAATTGTACCATTAGACTCTTATGAATATTTAGAATTTTATGGTGCAATAAAAAGTTTTTTGAGTTTTTTGGATGAAAATTCGTCAACCAGAGAGTGCCATGTGGCACCTACAACAAACAATCGTCTCATCGCCATGTAGGATTTCCAATCACCCTAGGATCACTAGAAAGTCTTTTCAGACAAATGGCACCATTGCAGCCCTCCATTTTAAGCCCACTTTACAATTGTTAAGAGGAGTACCAATGTGTAAGGTAGATAGAGCGAAAACCAAGCAAGCCAACATGGCTTCTTACACATTGCACTATGCCAACCTTTCAAGTACATTAATAGCCAACCAACAAAGAGGGTTTCAACCCTAATTAATTCCCAAATTTTGTGACAAGGTTGAAACCCAAATCTCGAAGGTAATTGAAACCCTAAAATCCCAAACCCCAAAAATGTGGTACTTGGTTTTGACTTGTGTTTCCTTGTTGGTTGAAACACTTCTACAAGCAACCATCCACTCATGCACTATTTCTTACACCCTCATCCACTCCCTTACACCAAGGTACACTCATTTGACGAAACCAATTGCAAATGGACTTGAAAACCTAAGTAAAACTCTAACCTTAAATGAGCCAATCAGATTGGTGTTTTTGGTTCTAGTTGAGATCCCATTTTTCCCTTAGCTTTCCGCACAAGCTTTTCCCCATTGAAAGACCATTCCATGGCCTGAATTAATTCCTTTTGTTTAGCCCAAATAGTGTACTTTATGGCAAGCTAAACACTCAAGTTTCTAACCTCAAAGTCACCAACTCGGCAACACCCTTTTAGCCCTCCATTTCCTGCCGATTGTTTCCCCTCTTGCAAAAGTCAACTTCCCATCATGTGTCATATATTCCACCCACTCCAAGTTAGCACCCTATTGTGACGCTCCCAAATTTCACTTAAGATTTGATGGAGCATGAAGCCTCGAGACATGCAATACAAGGTTACCTACTCCCGTTCATAACAAATAAAGATGCAATGCACCTATCATAAATCTAAATAATATGCAACATTCGCAGCGAATAATTTTTTTCTTTGAGCAATACTTTGTACCAGATAAGATATATCCCAAAATATCAAAAACATACTTCATAAACTTAAGATATCAGGTGATCAAAAGTTACAGTACTAGTTCAAAAGGCCTGTGCCATCATGAATACTAGAGACAACGCTTCTTAAGTACATACCAAACTAATATAACTACTCTGACAGCTCATTGAATAGCTCGTGCAATTCGCTCAAGATATCCATAATCCTATATATAAACTGGAGCAATCGAAGCGATGAGCTCGTCTTCGTTGCGTCACGGCCTAATCAATCTCCTCCAAGCAATCCTCTGTGATACTCCTGATCTTAGCACATGATCTACCATTCCGAAGGGAATAGTAGTTGGGACTATCAAGTGAAATTTTCTTACAAGTCTCAGCAAGTTAACAACATAACAAACTAATATAACTACTCTGATAGCTCATTGAGTAGCTCGTGCAATTTGCTCAAGAAATCCATAATCCTATATATAAACTGGAGCAATCGAAGCGATGAGCTCGTCTTCGTTGCGTCACGGCCTAATCGATCTCCTCCAAGCAATCCTTTGTGATACTCCTGATCTTAGCACATGATTTACCATTCTGAAGGGAATAGTAGTTGGAACTACCAAGTGAAATTTTCTTACAAGTCTCAGCAAATTAACAATCAACTTAAACTACAAATATAAGGATGCATGCATAACAGTAAAATACATGAATGCTAACACGAACATGAATAAGCATAACATGACTTAGCAAATAGCATGACATGTATTGATGTAACTTGAACTGACATAATTTGAACTGAACGTGAAATAAATGTGATGTGAAACTGAGCTTAAAACTGAACATGAACTGAACGTGAAACTGAACATTAACTGAACCTGAACTTAACGTGAAACTGAACATCAAACTGAACATAAAATTGAACATGAACTTGAACTGACATGAACGTGAAATGCCCTGAAAATCAGAATGATTTCTCTAGTTGTTTCCTCAGAAATAGGTGAATAATCAGAAAGATTCCGCCCAACGTATTTCGTCAGAGATACTTAAACAATCAGAATGATTATACCAGGAGTATCTAGTAATAACTTGAATGAAAATACTCTAATAATTAGAATGATTTCGCCATAAGCATTTTTAAGTGGAGATACACTAACAATCAAAATGATTACGCTAGAAGTACCTAGTAATAACTTGTATAAAAATATCCTAACAATCAGAATGATTACACCATGAGCTTTTTAGTGGAGATACCCTAATAATTAGAATTATTACGCTAGGAGTACCTATTAATAACTTGAATGAAAATACTTTGACAATCAGAATGATTATGTTATGAGCATTTTAGTGGAGATACTCTAATAATCAGAATGATTATGCTAGGAGTACCTAGTAATAACTGGAATGAAAATAATGATTATGCCATGAGCATTTTAGCAGAAACACCCTAACAATCAGAATGATTACGCCAGGAGTACCTAGTACTAACTTGAATGAAAATACTCTAACAATCAGAATGATAATGCTATAAGAGTTTTAGTAGAGGTACTCTAACAATCAGAATGATTACGCTAAAACTACTTTGCATGAATTATCAAAGGAGATATTCGGACAATCATAGTCATTATTCCATGAGTATCCCAGGCATGATTGATTAAGAAAATATTATTTTTCATTACATACTCTATGCTCGAGACATGACGTGATGTGAAACAAAGCAACAGATGACATGCCATAATGTAACGTGACATGTACATGTGATGAATGACATTGCATAACATGAAACAGATAACCATTTCATCACATGGCGTATCGTGTAACATATAATAATGTGTAACAGATAAATATTTCGTGACATAACATAATATGACATTTGTAAGAACATAAAAACATGAATAATTATTATATTATCAACACACATACACAATATATTGACAGTAAGTTAGAGGCTAACTTACTCATACATAAACATGTATTTAAAATAAATCATAACATTGCATAATATGATGTTTATACTAAGCATAATAAACATGGATGATGGTTTCTTACCACTATACATACACAAGTATTTTGAAAGTAAGTTAGAGGCTAACTTACACTGAGTTTAACATGACAAATTTAATGTATGAATTAACAAGAACTGTAAGAAGATATTTCTAAACATTAGAAACTCCCCATTAACAAATTTAGAAACATAAAAATACTGACTTAAAGTATAATTATGATTTTACCCCTAACTTGATTTCACATCCTAACTCCAAAACTCACCAAAATTTACATTCTTCAAGTAAATTTTGTTCTAAATCCAAACATCTAATTAGAAAAAATTAAAACACAACACAGCTAGGTGAACCAAGCATAGGACAAAACATGATTGTTTGTTGCAATTCTTTCAAACCCTATATTTCATGTTAAAACCAAAACATACAACATGCAAAATTACATCCTATGCTTTAATAACATGCTACAACAAACACCAAAAACTTCTATCCTAAAATAATAACTTCCTTCATATCAAAACTTCAAGTATTTTAACCTCAAAGAACAACCCTTGATGTTCATGGTCTATCCTTTTTCAAACAACTCCAAGAACTCCAAAAGTTCAATAACATACTCTTAATAAGTTCATAAAATATTCCTAAGGAATATCATGCTTTTAATAATTAAACCAAAACCACAAAAAGTCACAAAATCATACTCAACACAAACGGTATGCATCTATTCTCCAAAACCGAGTACTATGTGATTTGATTTTTTTTATCAAACTATTAGATCCAAAACTTCTATGAAGTGAATCATCAATAAATAATCTCATATGCTTAATATTAAAGTCCTAAAATAGATGTAAGCATCAAACCTAAGATCTAAGCATCCATCCATGAGCCTCACATACAAGACCTAACCGGATTTTTGCATATATAAAAATTCATATCTTCAGGATCAACACCATAAATATTCAAAATAACATTCTGACACATATATTAAAGTCATAAGAGAAACATATGTGAATATCAAAGTCATTGGAGCATGTTTTCATAATAAAAGACCTAAGCTTTCCCAAAACAAAAATTGCTTATATACTCCAAGTTTTGAACCTTTTAGATCTATGCAAAACTCTTATAAAAAAACTTATAACATGCAACTAATATTCATCAAACTTGTATATAACCTGTTAACTATAAACCATAAAAATATATGACCAAGATCTTGTTAAGAACATCATAAAAAAAATCAAAGAATCACACAATGTCCAGTTTATCACCCAGAATGACCTCTGCATACTTAAACGAACTTTTCGCCCATCAAACATCCATAAAAATTTACAAACATATATTAACCAAAACTATACTCAAAGAGGAAAAGCTAATGCGAAGAGAGTTTTGTGAAAATACACTTTCAAAAGCTTCAAACAATTCGAGCAAGAAATGCTAGAAAAGTTGTCCGAGAGTTCCTCTGGATTTCTCTCCAAGAAAGTGTTTCTAAAGTGATAAAGGACTAATGAAATGGACATGGATGAGACTTATACTACAGGAGGGATTGAGAGGAGATGTGGAAGTGACTTTTGGGTGATTAAGTGTTAGCAAAACCAGGTACCACAGTGCATGGTTTTTCAACCTATTGATGTCGTGTGAGAAGAAGGTGGTGAGGTGGCTCTTGGCCTTCCCATCAACAACTATTTGGGGCTGACATGGGTAGTGAAAGGAGACGCATGGCAGAGGAAAACTTCTTCTACAAGCCTTGTCTTGGTGTGCAATTTTGTGGGCCTTAACTGAATGGGCCACATTTAGGATTTAAATAGGGTTTGGTTTGGGGTTTGGGTTTCTAACAAGCCTAAATCAATTTTTTATTGGCCCAATTAAAATACTATGGTATAAAAGAATGAATGAATGTGTAATGACATGAATTTGAGTGGTTAATAGTATGTGAAAGTAATTTAACCAAGTGATTAAACACTAAACAACAACTGGCCAACACTTAGGGTTTGAGGTAATCATTTGAGGTTTGGGGAAACCATTTAGAGTTTGGAGTTTCACTAGGGTTGAAACCCTCCTTGGTAGGCACAAAATGAATTGCTGAATGGAATAGTGTTTGGATTAGGTGGCATGATCACAAAGCTTGATTTCTCCTTCTTTTCCTTCACATTTCCATCTCATGGTTCCTCTTGGTGTCAAGTGTCATACTATTCACCAAGTATATTTAAGATCTTGCCAAGTGTCCAAATGAAACTTCTCTGACTGATTTGGACATTCCACACTGTGATTTGAAAATGACTGGACTGCGTGCTAACACGAGTTACTATTCACTCAGAAAATGGTGAAAAAAACTATGCACCATAAAATCCTAAATAACCCCATGAAACTAGGAGCGTACTTCGTTATGCTAAATTCAACTCCTAAGTGTCTCAAACAAATCAAAACGCATTTTCAAACAACTATTGTCCGGAAAATGAAAATCGTTTTATTGCACTGTAAAATCCAAAATATTCATTTGAGATTAATGGTACAGACCGTTTCTTATTCTCACATTCCTAGGTATCTCAAATAAATAAAATCGCGTTTCTGACACCTAAGTGAGCCAAAAACTAACTATGGTGGCAAATTCAATCCTACACGATTTCTCAGTTCGTGAGACATTTCGAGATTTTCAAGATGATCCTAAAGCCTATAGAAATTCACCTACTGAATTTATGGCAAGTTGTTACACCTATGGCCCACACCCCTGCCCCTTATTTCTGCCTCACTTTGTAATTTTCCATCTCTTTCCTAGAGAAAACAAACCAAAAGAGAGTTTTGGAGAGAAAAGTTTGAGTGCTTTGCTTCTTTGGATTTCTAGCTTTGCAAGTTTTTTTGCTAACTCAAATCTCTTTCATCTTTATTATGCTTTGAGTCTTGGATTTATTGGAAGAGAGTTTATTATTGTTAATTGAAGTTTGAAGGTTGGATGATGGGATATTGGTGATGAGGTATTCAGTTTGGAGTATGTTGATAAGTTTTGAGAGTTTGTGTTGTTTTGTTGAATAATACTTAATATTTTGGTGCTATGGTGTATTGATTTGGATTTTATACAAGTTCTTGGTTGGATTTATGGCATATGAGGTTTTAATAAAATAGATTTTCATGATCCTCCAAGTGTTAAAACTCCAACTAAAACCTTCAAGCATGAGATTATTTAGTTTAGTTTTTCATTTTAGCTTTAGAAACTTAAATTCATGGTTTTGATTTTATGCTTGTTCATAAAGCTTTGATTTGAATATTTTTAAAGCTTTAAAGCTGGGGTTTTAGTTGGAGTTTTGATGAACATTCAAAAAAGTTTGTGTTTATGCAAAGTTTGGAGGATCTTGACTATTTGGTTTCTTTGGTGTTATTTTTTGCTATGATATGTTGAATATAGTGCTTAGATCAAATTAGGACTTGAATCTGAGGTATCTGGATGTGTTATTTCAAGAATATATGCATGTAAATTAAGGATTTAGCCACTTTGTTCAAGGTCAAGCATGATTAAGTTCTAGGTTCAAGGACTTTTGTGCAAGCTGAACTTTACATGTTGAGAAATTTGATTTTGGTTGTTAGTCATACATGTTAACGACTAGGTTTGAGTGATTAAGATGTTAGAGGTTAGGATTTGTGGACTTTTGGAGTCCTTGGTGTCAAAATGCCAGGGAAAAGCCAAAGACACCACGATTAGGATATGTTTGACCTAATCTTGATGTTTTGTGTTAATTTTTGATATGTCAAGTGTAAGGTCTTGAAAATGCATGTTTTGGTGTCTTGGCATAGTAGAACTAGGGATTTGATATTTATGAGTTGTTAAATTTGAGTCTAGGCATGATGGTGTGAAAAATAGCCAAAAGCAAACCAAGTGTGATTTCTTGCCTATGATCGGTTTGGGCAGTGAAGATCCAGTAGTAGGTTTGAGTTTTTGTAAATCTAAGTCCATAGATGGACTTAGAATACAATTTACATGAGGTATGTTAATTTTGGAGCCTGTTTGTAATTTTCAAAAGTTTAGGGGCTAATTTGTAATTTTCTAAGAGTTAAGTGGTAGTTTTGCAAATTAAACTCTAAGTCAGTAAATTCTATTTTTATGTGGTTAGGTAAGAATTTCTAACCCTAGAATGTCTCTCATTTCAGCCCATGCTACGCTTTCGTTACATACAAATAATTGTAAGTTAGTTTCTAATTTACTTGTAGTATGTTTATGTTTGTGAGATGGTAAGATTCATGCAATAAATTCATTTTTTATTTTATGCCCTGTTATTTGTCATGTCTATGCCATGCCACATCATTATAAAAATCAATCATAAATATCTAACACGTCACGATTGCCATGTCATAAGCATACAAGTCTATCATAAAACGTTTCTATGTAATGCATAAATTGTTAAGTTTTATCATGGCCCCAAATGATATGATCGAAGATTATCCTAGTGGAACTACCTTGTCCACTCTAGAGTGGTTAAAATGGAGTGGAGTCATCTGCATTGACAAAGTACCGTCAGGAGGCTTCGAATGGGATCTAAGAAACTGGTTTCTGGAGGAAGTCAAAGACACCTAATGCCAGTAGGTGCTGAAACATGCTACAAATACAAGCTATGGAATTACCTTTAGGTAAAGTCTTCATGATGACATACTCATAGTTGGTGTAGGAGCCTATGATGTGATGCAGCATCGACAGGAGCACACAATTTATGGGGAACTGTGGAGCGTCCATTATCATGTAACAACATGAATAAGAATTAATGATATTTGTTTATGCAAGCAAGCATGCCATGTTTATGAAAAGCTCTGTTTGTTATTAAGTCATGTTTCTACATATGCAAGTGCATGTTTATCATGCATACACATAATTTTTATTATCATGCATGCTTAATAATACTACTGGTAGCTTAGGAGCATAACTTGCTGAAATTTGTAAAAATCTTATTGTGGTAGTCCAAACTACTATTTCCCTCGGAATGATAGAAGTTGTAACATGGACTGATGGAACCAGACTGGATGAGGGTGAAATTGCACCGGTCGAATGGCTTGGGTCAAGTGAAACTGAGTTCATGGTGGAGAATAGTTTCCAGCTGATAGAGTTCTATATGGAGATTATTATGCGTCTAGTTAAAGGTATCGAGGGAGTTTTGGAGAGGAATCCTGAGCCTCACTAGATGCCAATATGTGAAGAGTTTCTCACTCGTGAGAATCATTTTGTTTTAGCTAATCATTTTATGGAAGTCAACTTGAAACTATTAGACGAGGTCGTAGAGATTTTGGAAGGTACAATATGAGGATTAGGACCTTGTAAACTATACTATGTGCTTTTTTAGGGGGGAGTTTAAAGAGGGTCCATGTTTGGGGACCTTAGTTTTGTTATATGGATGGTTTATTTAATATTTTGTATGATGATGATTTGTTATATATGAATGAAGTGTAACAATGTTTTGGGATTAGGATTCTGGTACAATGTTGTTGATCCAAAAAATAAATATCCGCTACATTTATTTCATATTGTTATAAGCAAGTTAGGTGCATTGCATTTTAATTGTTATGACTGGGGGTATGTAATCTTGTATTACATCTCCCGACTCTTTATTCTCTGTCAAATTCCAAGCGGAGTTTGGGGGTATCACATGGTGGTATCAGAGCAATATGCGTCTGAGTAAACCCACAAGTCCTTAGGAATTGGTACCATAATATAGGATTGGAATCTTAGCGTTCCTATAGGTTTGAATTATCTGTGTAATTAGGTTTGGTCATGAGATACCCTATGTTGGAAGGGAATTGATGTTTCATAGTAGGAAAGCATGACTCACATTGGCCGCATAACAAGGGCGACATGGCCTAGTCATCCTGATCATGGAACATGAATGCAAGTTACGAATGCCACACATGCCGCTCTATCAGATTCCCACCGTTGGAGCTCCAGATTCCACACATGCCACTCTATCAGATTTCCAAGGTCTTAGATGTTCAAGATTTGATCATCCACACATTTCCACAATTGGCATATGGGCCCCATGCATCGATATAGATTTACATGTTTCTCAGACGCCTACAAAGCTTTGATTGAGTCAAGCCTCTGTTCTCACCTATCTTACTACTTTTCCTAAAACTTCAAGTTGACTTACTCTTTTATCCAAGTCCATAGGGTAGGAGATAAAGACCTTCAACTACAATAGTTAATTCAAAACTAGTGCAACCTCATATATGGCAGCCTTCATGGCTACAATGGAAACCTTGGGCAGACACTTTTGAGAATTGCCAACATAAATCACTTTTATGACTAGTATTCTATTGAACCATATTGCAATATATTAGCAGCTGGTCTACTCTTGAACTATATTGTAGTCTATTAGCCAAGAGAATATGGAACCTATCTGGGCTATTCTATTAGTCCTAGTTTTTCCTCCTTATATTTGTCTTTACACTTTTAACTGTTTAATACCTACATTTGAAAATTTTGAAGTAATTTTAGGACCTCTAAGCCCCATCTATTATACTTTAAATCTTGTTATAATGAAATCATTTGCTTATAAAAAAAAATGGAGAAGCTAGTGTAACTGATGTAAAATAGGTGTGTACGAGCTAATTCATTGGAGTTAGATTTTTGGCAAATGGTTGGCACATATTAATAAAGGGTAATGCTACTATGCCATCTAGGTTTCAGCACTGGGTGTGCTCCTAGTACAAAATGCAATTTTTTATTTTTTGTTTTAAACATTATTTAAACATCTTTAAACATTTTTAAAAAATAAAAAAATAATAATATACTAATAGTCACTTCCTTAACCATTAACAAAAAAAAAATTAAAATAAATTACATAAACGACCAAATTGAATGAGTAAGAGCACCCGCATCCTAAACCTTCATTTACTCTAAAATTTAGTGTTTACATTTGGGGAAAACTTCAAATGCATTCTTCATCTGCCTCCCAATTTTAGGACTTGGGTTTGGGGATGCTACAGTGGCTCCCCATTTATCGGGAGCCAATATACATCCCCAATCCTCCCTTTTGGTTCCGCATCCCGCGCAACTTCTCTCTTCTCTATGTCCTACTTGCTACCGACCATCATTCACATCCCCATCCGCAGCTCCTTCAGTCGTCGTCTTCAGTAAGTAAGGCTCTACACCTTCGACAAGCACACCCACACACACACACACACACACACACTCTCTCTCTCTCTCTCTCTCTCTCTCTCATCGGAATGCTCTATGCCGATTCATCTTCCTGTGTTCACCCATATTCTTTCATTGTTTTCAAATTCCTTGTGATTTACATCCATCTATGTTCACTCATATTATCATATTACTATGTGATTTATTCCAATGGGTATTTGTGATTTACTCGAATGAGTATGTAATACCCCGCTCCTTCCTTCTTACGTACGCTTCTTCTTTCTAACGTACGTTCCTTCTTTATGACGTAAACAAACTTTGAGGGCAGAAATTATGTGATTTATCTGCCTCTTCTATCCAGCGATTGCGAGACTCGTTATGCGTGCCGGACCCCAATGGCATGTCTTCAAAGATATCGTGTAACTTCTAGGGCACGTCCAGTGCTTTAAATGTGCTGGAAATATTTATAAAGAGTATTTCCAATGTTATTGAACTAAACTTGATTTTAAATACGAAAATTATAATATTCTTGAAGAGCTCCAAAAATATTATAATTGTCAGAAATCATTTTAATAGTATTATTAAAATGATTTCAACTATTTAAGATATTATGAAATTTAAATTATGTTGAAAGTTTTTATTAATTAAATAGTTTTATTCTATTTAATATGTTAAGTGAGCTTCATCATTTTATTAATGATGAAGGAATATTATTTTATAAACTAAAGTTAGTTTAAAATAATATTCTACCTTAATTCCTCTAAGCGCTTTTAATTAAGTTAATATTTATGATTTTAAATCAGTGTTTGAGATCCATCGTTAAATCGTTATGTGGATCCCTAGACGAAAGGACTGGGTTAAATACCCAGACCCCCTCTCTTTCTCCTCACTTTTCCTCAACTCTCTCTCTCTCCTCCCACTCCCTCAAGCGTACGCAGTACGCGGCCACTCTCCACGCTGGATTGCTTCATGCCTCAGCTCGGTGCCGCCGTGCGTCGGTAGCCCTCACTACCACCACCATCGGCTCCACCTCCCTCCGGCAAACTCACCCCCACCAGTATCTCTCTCTCACGCTCTATCCTCCTCTCCCTCGGCAATGCACAGCCCGAATGGGCTTGGTGCTCACTGCACCGCCGTGCGCCGCCCAACGACGCCACCACCTCCACGACAGCTCCTCCTTCCACCGGCCACCACCCTCTAGCAAGCTCAGCCTCCCTCTTCCCCTCTGTCGCACACACGCACAATACCCATGAAAATGGGTTTCACACGGCTTCAGGGCCACCGACGGCCCTAGCGCCGCCGTGTGCCAGTTCTAGCTCCACTAAGCGCCTCCCTGGCCGCCATGGCTCCTCCTCCAAGCCAGGCAAGCTCTCTAGCCCTCTCAAGCCTTCTCTCTCTCTCCCACGGCTTCTCCCTCCTTGCCAAGCTCGATCCACTGTCGTGAGCCACCGTGGCGCCACCCCAGTGCCACCACGAGCTCCATCGTCAACCCCTCAGCTCCTCCATGGCCAGCCATGACCAGCCAAGCCTTCTCTCTCTCCTATGACTTCTCCCTCCTTCCCAAGCTCGATCTATCGTCGTGAGCCACCGTGGTGTCACCCCAGTGCCACCACGAGCTCCACCAATAACCCCTAAGCTCCTCCATGGCCAGCCATGACCAACCAAGCCTTCCTCTCCCATTTCCATGCTTTGAGGCACACGGGTTTCACGTGGAAACCCACGGCTCTGCCGTGCTCCGCCACCCCAGCCGCCATGAAGACCACCAGCAGCCTCCCTTGACCTCCCTTAGCCGAACCCTAGGTCCAAATCACTATTTTGGGTAGTCACTACACGTGATGGACAGCCACTGTGCGTGGCTGACCGCCATTGTACACGGCTTGATCCGCCATGTTACGCTTTTTGCCACCATCACAAGGCTACCACGAGCCCTTCCAAGACCACACCTAGTTATCCAAATGCCTAAACAGTCACCGTACACGGTTTAGCCACCACGTACGACCCTTCTGACATATTCGACCATGACGGTCAACGAGCAACGTACGGGTTATCCCGTCAATGGTATAACTCTTTATCCCTCGTATTTATGTTAGATATTGATTAGTTGACTAGGTTGTGGACTGTGCTATTAGTATTTGTGGAGTTGTGGTATTGTGATGTGCTGTGTAATGAAGTGTTGGGCAATCTGTGTAGTGTGGTGATGTGATGTGATGCGTATGTGAAGTGTTGGGAATGTCTATGTTAGGTGGAGATGTGTTGTGCCGTGTAGTGTGCTGTGAAGTGTTGGGCGTAATTGGGAAGTGTGCTGTGTAGTGTTGTGGACTGTGTTGTAATGGTGGCGTGGTGTATGTGAAATGGGAAGAGTATACGCTGAGTATACTCTGTGTGGCGTAGTATGTATGAAGGGAGTACATGTGGAATGTACTCCGTATGGCGGAGTGATGCACTATATGGCGTGTATGCCATAATGGTGTTGTAGCATGGTGTGTATGAGGGGAGTACATGCAGAATGTACTCCATGTGACGGAGTGATGCACCATATGGCGTGTATGCCATAATGGTGATGTGGCGTGGTATGTATAAGGGGAGTACACACAGAGTGTACTCCATGTGGCGGAGTGATGTACCATATGGCGGATATGACATAGTGGTGATATGGTGTAGCATGTGAGAAAGGAGTATGAGTGGAGTGTACTCCATAAGGTGCAGCAATACACCGTGTGACAAGCACATGAATGGACTGCATGATATGCAAGTAGCATGGAGTCCAGGTAAGCGTTACGTTCATACTCTTCTAGAGTTTTCCAAGATACAAGAAACGATTTTCCTTTAAGATGCTTACGAAAAGAAAGAAAAGACGTTTAAGAAGGAAAACGATAAGTGTTCAAAGGTATACGTATGTATGGCCCCTCCTTGGCAGCCCCTTTTTACGCACCCAAAGTATTAATTGTACGCATATGAATGGATGACTATACGGTGTATCTATTGTATGTATTTTCTAAGAAAATCAACGAACTGATATTTTATGATCATAAAACGATGTTTTCTCACGAAAAAGAATGTTTTATCACGAAAGGCAAAGAAAGACATGGAAACAGATGCTTTCATGGATCCTACGAACCGACGCTCTTATGGACGCCACGAGGTGATGCTCGTGGACACCATGAGAGACGACATTTGAGGTGATGTTTATGGATGCCATGAAGGCTGACGTTTTAAATGTTTTACGATGCCACAAACGAAAGTTTTACGAATGCCATGAAAAGACGATGTTATGCGCATGTTTTTAAAAGAACGATATTTTCTCACGAAAATGAACATTTTCTCATGAAAGGACATGTTAAATGAAAGATAAAAAAAAAAAGAATGAAAGCTCCAGCTCTTTCGAGCTGCCATGAATGAATGAAAGAATGAAATGAAAGCATGAAATGTATGAAAATACGTAACGGCCATATGAATGAATAATAAGGGGTACCCAATGAATGAATGGGCAGATTGCAATGCTAGGCAGTAGTGCTGGTAGTGCACCTAGTGCTGCACCCTAACGGAATGAGATTCCAACCCGCGGCCACAAGCGAATCCATTGGCCATAGGGTCACTAACCCTAACACACGGGGCGTAACAGTGTGTACTGGCCTATGAAAGTGATAAGAAAGAATGTATGTATGCATGAATGTATGAATGCATGAATGCACGAGAGCACGACTATTTAAGAAATGAAGGCACTTACGGGAGAAACATTTTACGACAAGAAAGCCTTTTAAAAGCTAAACCCCGTCCAGTGACTCTTGAAGAAATGAAAGCACTGACGGGAGACACGTTTTTACGAAAAGAAAGACTATTAAAGCAAAACCCTGTCCAGTGACGTTTTCAAAGGAACGCATGTATTGCACGTAATAGTATGTACGAATGATGAATGCATGAATGAAAACCTATGTTGTTATATTTTAACTGTATGAAGTAATGCTTACAAGTCTTCAACTCATTTTAGTTTTTATGTATGCCCCTCCCCCCACAGGGATTGAATGAAGTACGCGTCAGGAAGAACACGACCCAAGGGGAAGAGTACAGAAGTCTAGGCATGAGTTTTAAATGTACGAGAGGTCTTTATATTATTAAAATTGATGTTTTCTGCTGTAAACCTCTTTTATTATTAAAGCGTATTTTATTTTATAAACGTGGACTCTTGCACCCTAGGTATGCAAGTAGAAAAGTTTTAAATCGAACGGTAATTCCCGTCGTCCTTTCTAAAATATTTTATAAAAAGTCCAACCACAAGGACGGGCGTTACAGAGTATTTCTGATTTATAGCTTGTCTTGACTTGTGATTGACTCGAATCTTTTTGTGATTATTCCTTATGGTTTATATTTGGGTCTCTGATTATGGAGATGTAGCTGTGAATTTTGAACCTCTTTGTTGAGTGAAATTGGGGCTCTGATTTACAGATCACTTGGATTGTTGGTCTCTGATTCGATCTGTTTAGGGTTTTACATTTGGGTCTTTGATTTTGTTACCATAGATGTGATTTTGCAGGCTGTGATTTACAGTTTCTTACAATTGGGTCTCTGATTACATGTTGTAATAGCTATCATGCATGAACTTGTGGGTGGAACTCAGTTTTGGAGAGTATTGTGGTTAGAGTGCCCATGTTATGTAGGCCAGTTTTTGGAGACCAGAAGCTGAACAAGCGGATTGTGGAGTCAGTTTGGAGCATTGGCATGGGGATTGAGGATTGAGGATGGGGTTTTCATCAAAGATGGAGCTGTGAAAGCCCTGTAATTAACTTTGTTGAGTGAACAAGGGAAGAAAATGAGAGAAAAAGCTGAAGCATGCTTCAAACAGCCAGCCTTGGAAGCTGCTGACCTGATCGTAGCTCTAGAGAAAATTTCAAGACTCTGGTTGAGTTAATCACCAAGTAAAATGGAAATTAGTGATACGATCGAGTCTTGTGCTATATATTAGATCATCGCACTACCATCTTGTCGAGAGAGAGAGAGAGAGAGAAGAAGCTGCGATCATGCATATGGCATGAATGAGTTTTAATCAAGTTGAGCTAACGAGTCAACTCGAGCATAAACGAGCGGGTCTTAACGAGCCTTAAACGAGTCGAGTCGAGTTCTGTCGGGTAAGTGTCGTTTACAAATCGAGCGGGTATCTGCTTTCACGAACGAGCTTTTTTTTTCATGAGTCGAGTTCGATTCAAGTTTAATCGAGCGAGTACCAAGCGGGCTATCGAACAGACTGGTTAATTTACAGCCTTAATGCTTATCGATTGATATGATAGGATAACCTGGATAACCATCTTAATCGTGAAATTTTCACAAAGGCAACTGTGATTTGCAACCATCCAATCTTGTGCCCTTTGCTATGCTTGAAAATGAAAGATATGAGCCTCTTATATTCTGAAATTTTGTTAATTCGATTTGTGCTATCTTGTGTTTTCCTGACTTATTTGGTTGGGTATGCATGAAGGGCTAACCCTTGTTGGTTCATGTAGAACATGTTTTCTGCTTTGACTTGTGCCTTATATCATGTTTGGGATTTGGTTTTGTGATTTCTTGGCAGTGCTTAGTTAGTTGTCCTGCAAATTGTTGTTCATTTTTAAAGTTGTTGCTCAGTTTGGTGTAACTTGGCTCTGAGATATATACATGCATGTTGTTCTTACTGTCATTTCATAAAATGGTATTTCTAACTAATATAGGCAGTATCATTTTGATTTCTCATTAATTGGCCTTGAGGCACAAGTTTTGTGATTTAGGTATTCTACTACACTACATGCATGCTATACAGTTTTCTGAAATAGAGATTACTTTGATGAGTTTGTTGTTCAGTTGTGATTGGACCCGGATGGCTAGTTTTATATTTCACTAGTTTTGATGTGTGATATATGTGCTAAACATTATTTCATCTTCTTCAAAGCTACATCTTTTCTTGCAGTTGTGCTATGATATCTTATTTCTTATTCTACCATTCAGGAATGTCAGTTGGATTACTTTGCCATTCTGGTTGTTATATTATTCAATTTTGTTGGTTGAATTACTTTGCCATTACTTTCTGGTTTGTTACTAAAATAAATTGGTTGGATTACTTTGCCATTTTCTCTGTTCTGTTATTCAGTTATTTGCTTGGTTGGATTATTTACTTCCGTGAAATATCATAGCAGTGATATATCCATGCTGTGATATTTTGGAAAAACTTTTAACAATTTAGAAATGTTAAACTTGGAGATGTGATATATCCATGATGTAATATATGTCATTGCTCTACATGTTTTGTGAAACTTGGATGTGAGATATTTATGTTGAACATCCTTTTATGCTTCTCATAGTTGGCTATGATATCATCTTTTTATGATTGGTTGGATTATTTACTACTTTTTAAATAAACTTGTTGTGCTATGATATCATTCTCGTTTGTGATAGGAAAGATATATTTTTCTTGGATGCTTTTCTGGTTTGGTATGATTTTGGTTGTATATCCCCATCGACTGTGATGATAACAAAGTTGAGTGGAAACATGGAAAATTTGTAACATATTCCATGGCAGGGTAACCCGGATGGCCAGTCACAAAAGTAACCGATTGTTGCAGCCATTTGAGCATGTTGCTTTTTCCCATGTGTTACCATTCATTTCTTGAGCCACTTTCTAATGGGTTAACGGTTTGTGTATGTTTGGGAGCTTTGCAAGAGAAAGTTGAGCGTCAACAACGGAAATGGGGAAAAACTCCATGGCAGGGTTACTCGGATGATCAATGAATATTGACAACCGATTGTTGCAACCATTGAGGACATTGCTGCCCAATCAAGGTTTTGTGAATTGTAGTAAAAATCTTTCGAATTTAGTGTGTACTAAAGATAAGAACTGGGCTCATTTTTTGTGTACAAACTTGAAGCATATCAAAAGACAACACTACCCAATGCCTGGGTCAAATAGTAGCACTAGCAATATCACACACTCAGCAAACTATCGTCAAAATGAATACCCAGTATGTTATTGTGGGATTAAAGCATGTTGACAAAATGATCATACTAAGGATAATGAGGGGCGCTGATTTTTCGGTTGCCAAAACTATGAGGTACTTTTCATTTGTTGGTGGTCTTATTTGATGATTTGTGTTGGTACTGTTGTGCTTATAGATTTCAGTACTGGTCAATTGTGTAAGCTGTGCAGGCTTGCGGGTTTTTCTATTAGTATGATCCAGAAATACCAACATATGGTCAAAAGACAATTAACCTATTAAAAAACAAACTTCATAAGATACAAGCATCAATGAACATCCAAACCAATCGACATCGACTAGAAATTGATTTAGAGAAAACTGAAGAAAACTAGTCTCATTATAGCAATTTCTGTGTCGCAGTTATTTGTTTTGACAATTTATTTTGGAAAATTCTGAGCAATCTTATGGCTCTCTTTGTACTAAACTTTTGGGCTCGGTGAATGGGTATTTTCAGTAGTTGTAATTATAATATAGTTTTATTGTTCGCACATTAAATTTATGTTTTGGGCCTGTGTGAATGGAAAATAGTAGTACTTGTGCGTAAAATTGAAAAAATATTATGGATGTATTTTAGTTCTTTTCATTAACTATTTCAGTTATTGAGAATGAATCCATAGTTTATGAAGTGTGTAATTTATGTTAATGTGTGAAAAAAGCAGATTTATCTATTTCTTTTCTTCGGGTGTGCCTAAAGTTTAGATCATTTTAATCACCGTTTGATCTAGCAGCAAAACGATAATCTTATTTTTATTTACCTGTTACAAATAAAATACCGTTGGAAAAGGTGAATATTTATTATTTATAAAATCATAATAATTTCAAAACTATTCTCGTAACGGGATAAAAAATCATCTTCGTGTTTAAAATTTACGTACAATGTGATATTGCTTAGCCTAAGAAAAAAGAAAAAAGAGTTAGTAGTTTACATTGTAAATGAAAGTGAGAAAAAAATAAAAAAACATTAATAGAGAAATATTATTTTAATAGAATATAGAAAGTATAGGGCATGAGATGTAGGAAATTTTTGAAAAATTAGTAATATTTAGGATAAAGTTTTAGGAATGGTGTGTTGATTTCGTGTTTCGTATCCTGGGCAACCAAACGCCGCGACCACGCTATGCTTGCAATATTAAATGGAAATGGAGGCTTGGAAGGTATGAGATACCTTCGATGCATAAGTTAGATTCCTTGTTTGTGATGTTGGTGAATAAGAAGGTTCAAGGAGAAAAAGTTCCAGAGTGTAATCCAAAAAAGAGAGTCCCCCTACCCTTGGAGGGGGTATATATACTTGGTGGTGTAGTCCCAGGTACCTGTTAGCAGTAGTGTGTTGGTGTATCGGACGTGGCCCTGGCGGCAAGTAGTCCCTTGCCTTGTCGATTATGGTCGTGCTACTTTGTACTCAGATCGTATTGCCATCCTCCCTACTTTCTATTAGGCGATAGGTGGGCCACGCCTGATCGTGGCTATTCAGACAGATTAGTATCCATTCTTGTCGTGGCGTGCTAACTTCGTTGGTCATTAAATGCTGCGTGCTCCTGCCCTAATGTGCCCTTCCTGCCATCGGTCACCTGGAGGTGGTAGTGGCCGTTTCTTACATTGGCTGCCTAGAGGTGGTCGTGGCCGTTCTTGACATTGTGTGCGAGGCTTGTCGGCTATTAAATGTGCCAGACGCTCTTGCTTGGAGCTCCCATGCTCTTGGTATACAGCTTTGCCTTTCGCCTACTGGGCCTCCTAGGCTTGGCCAATTCTATCCTCTATTCTGGTTCTCCTATTATTGGGCTATCTCGAGGCCTATCTCCACCATGTGGGTGACCAAGAATTTTGAGGGCCCACTATGGGTTACGTCCTTGTGTCTCGGTCTGTTAGGGAGAATAACCTCTCTCACATGGTTTTTTTAACTAAAATTTAAGAAACTTTATAGAAAGTAGGATGTAATTGAAGCGATATATTATCATTTTCTTAATCCAAAATACTCAATCCATTGGATTCTATGAATTTTTTTTAAAAAAAAAAAGTTGGAAAAGAAGAAAGGAAACAGTGTAGAGTGTGTCACAGGCTGTGTAGAACTTCATAAACCGCTACGACCGTCGACCATCACGCTAATCAACCGTGGTGTGGGGATAAAGATAAGCCACGTGTCGAAGTTCCTCGAATCCCCACATGCCTATAAAATTCGGTTGGCATAGACCGTTTAATTGTTGTTACATTGAAGGCGATGTTTAATAATGAGTGGCGTGCATTTTTTTTCTAATTTTTTATTAGTATTAGGAATCTAGCATATTCTATTCTTTCTTCACAGATAATACAGAGGACTAATATATATGTTTAGAGAATTGATATTTATAGTCGTGAATGTACAAGTATTGTGCAGTCATTTTAAAAAAAGTAAATAAATATGAGACCTACATGAAAAAAAATTAATTTTTAATAATAGACTTTACTCTTTTTCAAAACGATTGTATAACATTTACGCATTCCACGACTGTAGCATTGCTCATATGTATATGATATATGTCTCCTCTCCATAAACTATTTTAATTTTTTATAAGGAAAATTTTTACTTAGAAATCTTACTCCACACATTTTTATTTAATTAATATATAATTTTTTATTTTTATTATTTTATTTTAATATTTAAAACTATATATATTTAAATAAAATCACAAAATAATAAATCACATATTAATTAAGTGAATGTATATAATGTAAATTTTTTTTATAGCATTTCTCTTTTATAATATAATTATTTGAAAAGAAATATTATTTTTATTTCTAAATTTTTCTATTTTTAGTTAAATTTATAAATTATTTCGATGTTTAAGAACATAATTTCAATCCATTGAACATGTTAAAAATTAATGAATTCTCTAATAATTAGTGTATAGAGCCCAAATTTGTAAATAGCTCATAATATTAGGTATAATCTTTTTTATAATTTTTTTTTTGATAAAATTATATTTTTTATAAAAATTTATATGATATTTATTTATTTGAACAGAGTAGAAATTATTTCTCTATTTTTAAAAAGAAATACAAACGGATATATTTTTCTTCTGTGAATAATATTACATATAATTATAGAATGCATAAGTATTACGTAGTCATTTTAAAAAAAATAAAATCTATTATTAAAAGAAGAATTTTCTTTTATAAATTTTATATTTATTAATTTTTTTCAAAATAATTCCCCAGCTTATATACTCACGATTATATCTATTATTTCTGTCGTTCTTAACTTCTTGGTCCGTCGAACTTGGGAGAGAAAAATATCCTCCCAGAACAATGTAAGACCTCCACGTGTCTGTCAGGTGGGTCCCATGCAATATTGAGGAAGATCGGCACCACCACGAGAAAGGAAAATCACGTGAGGAGTGGCTAGAATGGAGCCACGTCAGCCTCACAACCAGAAGCCAATGACGGCCCACCTTTTGATCTGACCTCCCTCCCTCTCAAGTCTTAAGATATTTTCCGCCATCCCAGGATTCCGAGGTCGAGAGATAACGCCTTGTTCACAGCTTACAGTTTTCTTTTGCTTCGCTTTGCTTTTGCATTTCCATATGCTGCCACAAGGCGCTACTCTTTCTTTTTCTGCGAATCGTCGGCGATTAGGGTTTTCTTTTGCTCTCTGCGTTTCGATTTTCTTAGTTTCCTGCTGATTTGGGGTGTATGATGACTGGTGAAGCGGCGGCGTGTGCTGGGGAAGGCATTGAAATGGAGAGAAAATATGGAGACGCCGAGAACAAGGATGGGCCTGGAGATAACGTGGTCAAGTGGGAGAGGTTGAGGGTTCTGCTGGTCGAAGCCGACTATTCCACTCGCCAGATTATCACTGCCCTCCTCCGCAAATGCAGCTACAGAGGTTGCTTCCGCTTCTTTCTGCTTCTTTGATCTGGTTTGGCTGGTTCATTTTGTTCATTGCCCTTCTCTTTAACTGGAAAATCTTCCTGGGTTTTTGTGCGTTTTCTGTATGGTATTTAAAAAAAAACGAAAAAGGATAAAAATATCTTGGTGTGTTTTGTTTGTGTCATTGGGATTTTTGTTTTGAAATGGTGGTGTCTTGTACTGGACTTTTGTGATTTTGTATTGTTTCATTGCTCAAAACTATTTTGCATTCACTGATGTTTCTTAAAAAGAGAAACAGAAAAGATAAATGTTTCTAAAAGTTTGAAAGATGTTGGATGATTGGTTTTTCTAGCCGAAATAGATGGTTAGTCTTTATCTTTCTTAACTGATGACTTCACTGACGGCTTAGTGACATGTAATGATTAAGGATTGACCCAGTTTCTTTGTCGTTTGCTTGCCACAGTTTCTTTGACGATGATAATTATAGGATAATGCCAAATTAATTTATGGTAATATACATTAAATACTGCCTCGACCCCCTTCTCAACACCAATAGATTACACTTAAGAATTTTAAGAACTACCACTTTTGGTGTTATAAAGGAGCAATCTTGAGTTAATGGAGGGCGGGTTTAGTTGTAAAAATCTCAAGATAAAAAGCTTCTTTTTTATATCATTTTTCCTGCAGCCTCAACTCATTTCACTTATCCCTTAGAAATATAGCATGCTCGGCACATCCAGCTACAATATGTAGTGGACTAAGCTCTAGAAGCTCAAAATTCAAGTGAAAACACAGGTTTGCTGCTGACTTAGTAGTGTCATCATCTTATTATTATGGCTTTCTGAACAAGATGTCGGATAGTCTCATAGGAACTGTAACACTATTCATAGCCACAGCATCAAATCTCCGTTTGGACAAGGCATCGATGATCCATGGTGGCTTTAGTATCAGTGACTTGGACGACTTAATAGGCTCATATAGTAAGGGTTGTTTTGAGGTATATTTATGTCATATGTTTCTCTTGGTGGTGCCCTTTTTGTCCACACCATTGAAGTTTAAGTTGCCATGCTATTAGTTCATCATTTTTTAGAAGTGCTTGGTTTACGTAGAGTTGTACAAAATGACGTGGCTTGATATGACACATTAGATTGCAAAGCTCTTTTTATTGTGATCTAACATATCACATTAAGCTACGCCAGTTTGTGTACTTCCTTTTGTAGACCTAGCACTTTATTTTTGTAGCCCTGGGTGATGAGTCTACCACTTGGGTTGTCTGTTTTTGATATTACTGATGGATGCATGTTCTCTAGCACTTTTTTGGTCATTCATGGATGTATAGGTAAGATAAAGCAGTCCTCTACAGGTGTCTGTGTTCCATGTGGGCAAGTTTAAAGCTTGTTCCTTTGGTCTATGCCTTTTCTGTTGCATATGTTTTCAGATCTGCAAAATTTGGTTTTTGATAATCATTTGTTTTTTACATTATATTGGGGCTTTGGCGAACCTGCTTGGAATTCAGAAAATCTCTTCAGCTTGTCCGGTTCCTCTTTTCTTATGAAAAATATATAGTATATAGACTTCTAATTTCCGTGGAACACCAAAATACATCTTGTTTGGATTTACCATATCTATGTGAAAAGCATATCTTATTTATAAGCATATATTTCAAGCAAGGCAATGAGAGACATTATTATGTCTTCATTTTTGATGACATCTTGTACGGATTTATATTTTCATTTTTAAATATACATCTTATTTTATATGTTTATCCTTCAAAGCAAGTCAATGGGTGGTATTATGTGCTCGCTTTTGATGAATCACATTTTTGGAACTCAACTTAAACTCTCTATTTATTAAACAGTTGCAGCAGTTCCTGATGGATTAAAGGCATGGGAGACATTAAAGGGGAGACCTCATAATATTGATCTCATCTTAACCGAAGTCGAATTGCCATCAATATCCGGATTTGCACTTCTTACTTTAGTCATGGAGCATGACATTTGCAAAAATATTCCTGTCATAAGTACGTTAGATTGACCAGCCTGTTACTTCATTTTGTTGATTTAATCTTAATTTGTATAAGAAGGCAAATGTGTTAAGATTTGTTCTCATGGGTCATACAGTGATGTCTTCACACGACTCAATTAGCATGGTGTTGAAGTGCATGTTAAAAGGTGCAGCCGACTTTCTTATAAAGCCTGTCAGGAAGAATGAGCTTAGGAACCTCTGGCAGCATGTATGGAGAAGGCGCACTGTATGTTTCGCTTCTGCAGTATTTTTTTTTTTTTTTTATTTTTTCTGTTTCTCTTGATTGTAGCATAGAAATCAAACAAGTAAATGAATGTATTTTTTTTTTTATTTCTTATTGACAGGAGACTGGTGGACATATTCCTCAAAACTTGGCTGTTCAACAGCGAAAGGTAGAAGCCACTTTTGAAAATATTGCACCAAGCAATAACTCAAGTGATTGTGTGGCATCTACACACAGAAATATCGAATACAATGAGAAAGAGAGTGATGCCCATGTAATTACCTTTTCATCTTTTAGCCATCCTTATGAAATGTTAAAGCATTGTGATATGTATGCTGTGACTTGTGAGAGAAGTGCTTTTTTCAGTTTATATATATGTATTTATATGCATATTTATGCTAGCATCTATGCGTTGTTATATGGATCTTTACCACTTTTTGTGCAGAGCTCTTGTACAACACCTTACTCGGAAGCTGAGGGTGCATACATGCAAAATATACAGGGTCCTTCGCAGAAAAACTGGAGTGCTACAAATTTGAGCAACTCTGTTATGGGGAAGCATGGAGGGTATGCTAAGTTGGATAAGGAATCAGTTATGCCTGACAGTGAAAATGGAGGTCGGTCATATTACCTTGTTTCTCCTCTTTTTTTGCTTTTGTGTAAAATGATTTTGCCCCTATCATTGATTATGCAAAAATCTGATGAGTAATTACTGCAGAAAAATCAAATAGATTGGGATCAGAAGTTGCACCGTACAAGGAGGTTTGTAACTCAACAGCTTTGAGATTGAGAGGAGATCATGCTTGTGCTGAATCAATTACTCACAATGAGGGTGTGCAAGAAGAAACTAACAGAGGCAATGCTGGTATTGCTAGTAAGGTTCACGGCCGCAATGATGAAGTCGTTGAACCTTCTAGTGGAGCTATTGACTTGATTGGTACATTTCATAATCAACCCAAGTGCATTTATCTGAACAGTGATAATAAAGATGGTGGCACAAACAAGTTTGAATTTGTTCCACATTTGGAACTTTCTTTGAGAAGAACTTGCTCTAGTAGCTCAAATTACCAAGGTGCTGAGGAGAGGCCTACACTGAACCATTCTAGTGCCTCTGCTTTTTCATGGTGAGTTACTGAGGTTGAAACGCGACTTTATATCAATCGAGAGGCTAGAATGCCAGTTTTTCTTCTTTATTTACTTCCTTCTCTTTTCAACACCTTTTCATTTTCTCGTTTTATCTTTGGTTAAAATAATTATGTTGGGAACTTACTAATTATCATGATGTTCTCCCAAGTTAGAAATTTCTTGTTTTAGTATTTATTGAAGCAGCAATGGATATGATGGTAGCAGTGAGTATGATTGTGGTGGATGGCAGTATTGACATAATAACTAGAATACTCTCCATCATAAAGACCAGACCATGGGAAGGAGCTTGGGAATCTATTTAGACTTAGAAGAACCTTTGGAAAATCTCTAGATAACAGTCGTGTGATTTTAATAATACTTGGTCCTTTCATATTAGGTGTACTACTGTATATATCCATGATAAAGATCAATAAACGAATTCGGTTGTCTTTTAAGCATATTTCAAATTGGACATAAGACTGGTGTTAGTAGAAGCCTTGACAGAGCTGTTTTACAAGTTATACTTCTATACCAAGGACTGATTTACACCAGACCAGACAAGATAAACTGATTTTGACGTTTTCATCTGTGGGAAGGGTAAAGCCATTATCAATAACTTTTTATTAATCTCCTTAACGAGTTATATGAATTTTGAATGAAACAAGTTCTGAGCTTACATTACTGAATTTTTTTAAACCTGCCCGCAGGTATGATAGCAGTAAGATACTGCAACCCCATCTTCCGACACTATCTAGAAATTGGACTGAGTTGGAGGAGGGTGGAAGTAAATCCCATGAACTGTCATCTAATCAGCTCTCTCGAAGTCTCAATTGTACTTTTCTTCAGCTCGGTCAGGAAAAATTGAGCTCTACCATCATTGGTCCTTCCAGGCAAGGTGAACTCAAGTTTCCTAGTCTTCAGCTTGGGATGATTCCTGTCCCAGGGACAAGGGATGATAATGGCTGTGATGGATACAGTCATGTTTTACCAGTGGTGCTTTATAATCAGTCTGGTCCACCCACTGCATGGAGTCCCAAACCAGCCTGCCAGCGAGATCAGTCTCCCCTTCCTTCAAGTACCTCGGTTCAATCCAATCCTGTAATTCAAAACTCAGAACAAGGTTATCACCACTCTGATGAAACTACTGAAAGTTCCATTCACCAGGCTGTACATGAGGATAACAATTTGGAACCTGTGGAAGAAGATAGACATGATTCTCCTGCTGTTGGTCAGACTAGTAGTTTATGCAATGGCCCTGGAGATCAGAGTGGCGTTGCATATGGGAGCAGTTCAAAGGGTATAGATGACACTGCCACTGCCCCTGAGAGCTGGAATGAAACTGGTTTCTCCATTCATGATGGATCAAGAAGAATGGACTCTCTTCGCTCTAGCCATAGGGAAGCAGCTCTCACAAAGTTCCGACTGAAGCGGAAAGAGCGATGCTTTGAAAAAAAGGTACCAACCACATATGTTTCATTCATCTGAGTCTCATTCATGAACCTGTGTATAGAAATTCCAGTTTTATGCTGATGTTAAATGTCTGGTTTATTGCAACTGACTGTGGGCTCGCTCCATCAACACACCTTTTGTCTGTTACCCTATTTTCTTCTGCTATGCAAGATAATATTTTTGTTTCCCAAGATTTGTTATTCCATTATAGTTGTTCCTGCATTGAACTGCATAAATGTTCTCGACTAGCTTTGAAGCTCCAGTTTTAAGTCATCGCAGATCCTATGACACCATATTCAGAGACCTTTCATGCCTGAGCTTTTTAGAAGGATACGCACCCCTCCCCCCTTTAGTTGCATGTGATGAGAGTGCAAAAATCATGAACTAATCTTTATGAAAAGGTATTGTCTATTCTTTGACATTGATCTTCTTGGACAGGTTCGCTATCACAGCCGGAAAAGACTGGCAGAGCAACGCCCTCGAGTGAAAGGACAGTTTGTTCGCCAGGTGCAAACTGATCCGTGATCCTGATTGCTTGTCAATGCTATTTTATCATATTGCCATGGAAATTGATTAGTTGTTGCTAAGAGTGACATGGGATCTCTTGTATTGCTGAAGCTAAAGATTAGGATGATAGTGAGAGAGCTGAATGGTTACAAGTTTCTGCCAGTGTTGGCAGAGTTCTGACTATAATTTTTGCACAACATAAAAGGGTAGTTTTGTAATTATGTATTATGGTTTCCCGAGCTTTGGATGTCACCTCTTGTTAATATGCTTTCATGCTTACCAGATGGCAGAAGTGTATATAGAAGACAGTTTTAATTATACGATAACTTGCTTTCACAAGTTGAATACTAGTTGATATTTTGAAAGTTATATTCTTGTTTGCTATTTTGAATTATCCTTGCTTTACATCTTTTCAGCTAGCTTTAACGCAAAGGGTTTGCCTACATCCTATTTTGTTGAATGCTGCAGCTCATGTGTTTTGATTCAGGAAGAGACAAGCATCAGGCTTTGGTTCAATAAGGGTGAGGGGAAGGGGAAAAAAAGTTATGATATGATAACAATGGAATGGAACGAGTCCTGGTGCTTATTCAACGTTCAAACATTTGCTGTAAGTAATGAAAGGAGTGGTGGTAATCCAGCCAGCTATAAGGTCGGTAGCCCACGTTCCCCTATACTTCAGCCCCCAGTTTGGACGCTGAAAACAACGTGGGCGTCTGCTTACTTTCCTCCTCCTTAGCCGCACAAGAATTAAAAGTTAAAACGAATGGAAAATGCTTTGGTGCTAGATAGAAGGATACTCAATTATTCAAGTTCTTCATATATATATATATATATATATATAGCACAAGCTGTCTGCAATTACGATAGTAAAATGACCATAATTGTCATGTATGTCCAATTAGAAGAAAACAAAACATGGCTATTAGGACTAGATAGGTATATACAAAGAGAAATGCTACATAAAGTCGTAGAGTGCGCAAATGCCGTGCAGCCGCTTTGAAAAAGAGTGAGGTCTACTGTTAAAAAAATAATTTTTTTTTGTATGGGTATCATATTTATTCATTTTTTTTAAAGCGACTGCACGACGCTTGCACACTCACGATTGCAAGTATCATTTCTCATATAGAAATCTTATTTATTCTAATACTAATAAATGAAGGATAAGAAACGAGCTACCAAGAAAAATAATTTAAATATTTTTGCAATTATGCATGAAGTTCTCCATAAACAAAAACAAGTAGTTTGTAGACAGTGGATGTTCAAAACACATAGTTGGAGATAAATTTAAGTTCATCTATCTAACATCCAAAGATAAAGGACATGTGGTATTTGAAACAACTCAAAAGGAAAAATCGTGGGCATAGATAAAATTTATAAAGAATCTTCTCTCATAATCAAAGATGTGCTATTTGTGGAAGGTCTAAAACATATTCTACTAAATATAAGCCAATTATGTGATAAAAGTTATATAATTGATTTTTAAAAGAGACAAGTGTATTATTATGAATGAATATTACAACAATGTTTGCTTTATTGCAATAAGAAACAATAATGTTTATACGATTGAATTTGAAGAAATAATTTCACAAGATGCTTTTTACTTTTGAGTCTTTCTATCCAGCTGCCAACATTGCATACCACTATTGACATGTTTTTCCAAAGGACGGTGCTACTCCCACAGAGGGAGTCCACCGAAACAACCACCAAATAGGCAAAATTTTTTAGCTTTTTTGTATTTTTTTTTAAATTTAAATTCATTAAATATATTTTTTTTAAAAATATAAAATATAAATTCATTTTAAAATAATTACTTAACAAATAAGTAAAAAAAAAAAATGCAATCGGTAGCCACCATCAGTAACTACCTTTTTGTGGGAGAAGCATTTACCTTTTCTAAATTCTTTTTTTATTCCTGTTAAACTGAAACGTGCGTTTTAGGTCTCCCATTTTGAAATTTGGTTCAAATTTTCTTCCCCCCCCCCGGGCACTAGCGTTCTCTCCTTCATGAAGGCTCCAATGCCCATCCTCCTTCGTCTTCTCTCTTACCACCGACAAAAGCTTCGTTTCTTGCCACTGACGAGCTGTTTTTATTCACCCTTACAGATTATAAAAATTTCATATTGTGTAGCGCAACTTTGTTCAAAACTCTCTCAAGGTATTGTCCTAATCTCTTTTCGTTATGATCTTTTCCTTTAAAGATTTGTTCTTTTCTAAAAACTATGCCCCCAAAGATTATTTCTTTCAGAAGCTTATGCTAGTTTATCGGTAAAATCGATATTTTCCAGATTTGTGAAATTGTTCTTGGTAGATGCCCGTATTCGATTTTCTTTTAATTTTCTTTTCACAATTAAAAGAAAATATGTAAAGAATCTAACACTAACACAAAAAAATATAACAAGAACATCAACAGCAAATACAGGCAATACGTGAATTTGTTTGAGTTCCAAGGGGAGTCTAATCTTTTAAGAGAAACTTGTTGGAGTATAGCATCCCATATAGAAAACATGGAATTAAAACTTAAAATCCAAAGAAGGAAAGGCCAAGGTTAAAATAGACAGTATACATTAGTTGGAAGGCTAAAGTAGACAATATACATTAGTTAGTTATTTTCTATTTTTAGTATAAATATATGTAAACTCAAATGATCAAAGCACTTGATTCATTCAATATTTTTCATTTCAGATAGCCTACGTGTGATATTTCCAGTTTTTCATATTTTCTATTTAGTTTATGAAACTCTTGACATTGTATCAGATTAGTAAAATTTCGCAACTCCTCTCCTCTACTGGAAATTGATTCTTTCTTATTACTTCTTCAAGTTTTTTTGCACTACATTGATTTTCTTTTCTAGTGATTCTTCCGTTAATTCTTTTGATTTTCTGCTCTTCTTGCTTTTCTTGAAATGGCCTCTATCAGCTCCACTGACTCTGTCAACTCAATACCACAAAATAATCCATCAAATTGCCAAAGTCCTCCCATTCCACAAAATAATCCATCAGAAAATTCATCAAGTTCATATTATTTGCATCCGAGTGATAACCCTGGTGCCCTTCTTGTCTCAGAAATTTTCAGTGGTGATAACTATGTTGCATGGAGCCGCTCGATCATCATTGCTTTATCTGTCAAGAATAAAGTAGCATTCATTGATGGCTCCATTCGACCTCCAAAGATTTCTCAGTCAGTTCTTTACATAGCATGGATGAGGGCCAATAATTTGGTACTTTCTTGGTTTATAAACTCAATTTCCAAAGATATTCGAAATAGCTTGATGTATGTTAATTCAACTCTTGATCTTTGGAATGAATTGAAGACACGGTACCTAAGGAGTGATGGACCAAGAGTTTTTTATCTTGAAAAATCCTTGAGTTCTATAAACCAAGGTTCTTCATCCATTACTGAGTATTTTAGTATCTTTAAAGCATTATGGGATGAATATGTTAGTTTTCGTCCTTTCCCAACTTGCACTTGTGGAAACATGTCAAGTTGCACATGTGACATCTTTCCTTTTCTGTTACAAAGGCAGCAGTCAGATTATGTTTTGAAATTCCTTATTGGTTTAAATGAATCTTATGCATCTATTAGAAGTTAATTGTTTCTTTCCATACCATTACCAACTATGGCAAAGGTTTCTTCTTTGCTACTTCAAGAAGAGAGCCAAAGGCAACTGACCAACTCAGTCTTAACTGAAACTCATGCATTAATGGTAAAGCAGTTTCCTACTTCAGCAGCAAATCACTACAAGTTTCCAAAATAAAAGGCCAAGAAATCTTCACTCCATTGTACACATTATGGGTATAATGGACACACTATTGACAAATGTTTCCAACTTCATGGATATCCTCCTGGTTGGACTGGACCAAAAGGAAAGAGAAACTATTCTGCTGCTCATGCTGTCATTTCAACCAATGAAGTCTGTGATCAACATAAGGACGAGTCTCACATGGTTTCTTTAACCTCTAAAGAATTCAATAAGCTTTTAGCTCTTGCAAATTCTTCATAACCTTCTCAGTCTTCTTCAAATATCGAGAATTCCCTAGCTTGTAACCTTGTTACTTCTGCTCAGTTTTCTGGTAAATTTTCTTGCAATCCTGTTTCTGCTATACCAGATCACTCTTGGATATTAGACACTGGTGAAACAGATCATATGATCTGTTCACCACATTTCTATTGTTCTCCTCCTAAACCAATCAATATATCTATAAACCTACCTAATGGACAGATTATACCAGCCACACACATTGGTACAATTTGCATTTCCAATAATCTTTTCTACAAAATGTCTTGTGTGTACCCTCATTCTCTTTTAATCTCTTATTTGTTTCTAAGCTAACACAACTGTCTAATCTTTCTTTGTCTTTCTTTGGAACTCATTGTCTTTTGCAGGACCAATCACAGAGGAGGATGATTGGGATTGCATTTGAGAAACAAGGACTATATCATTTTATACCTTCCTGCACAACTTCTAAATCCAATTCAGTTCAATTTTCTGTTGTTTCTCAAAAACCCTTAGACCTATGGCACTATAGATTAGGCCATGTATCTTTTTCTGGACTTTCTTCTCTCAAACACTTAGACTCCTCTATCTCTATGGATTGTCAACATATATGCGATAAATGTCCTTTGGCAAAACAAAGAAGATTGCCTTTCCCTGTATCACATACAAAATCTAATAAAATTTTTGATTTGGTGCACTGTGACATATGGGGTCCTTTTGCTACTATTTCCTATTCAGGTTATAAATATTTATTGACTATTGTTGACGATTTCTCAAGATGTACTTGGGTTTATATGCTTAAAGCTAAATCTGAAGTTCCATTTTTGTTAAAATCTTTTTGTATAATGATAAAAACCCAATTTAATGTTGCTGTCAAAACCATAAGGTCAGATAATGGACCTGAATTTTCTCTCAGATTTTTATAGTAAAAATTGGATTTTACATAAAAAAGCTGTGTAGAAACCCCACAGCAAAATGGAACAGTTGAAAGAAAGCATCAACATTTACTTAGTACAGCTAGAGCACTAATGTTTCAATTAAATATTCCATTATCTTTTTGGAGTGACTATGTTCTCACAGCAGCTCATATAATCAACATAATACCAACCCCTCTTCTTAATAATAAAACCCCTTATGAAATTCTTTTCAACAAAACACCAAAACTATCCCATTTAAAAGTGTTTGGTTGTCTTTGTTTTGCCTCTACACTTCAAAATCACAGACATAAGTTTGATCCTAGAGCTGTTAAATGCTTATTCCTCGGGTACCCCTCTGATGTAAAGGGTTACAAAGTCATGGATCTAAACACTAATAAAGTGTTTATTTCCAGAAATGTCACATTCCATGAAAATATTCTCCCTTTTACAGAAACACGTTCTAATCCACAAAGTCATACATTCTTATTCCCACCATCAGAAAACAACAATTATTTTTCCACTAACCCTACTACTCTTCCTAATCAATCTATATCATCAAATTCCCATGATGATAACCTTCATTCATACATTGACCAAGATATTTCTCTATCTCAGAATAATACTATTTCCAATAATCTACCACAACTCAAAAAATCCACTAGAGTTCGAAAACCATCTATTCTTCTGCAGGATTACTATTGCAGTCAAGTTACCTCAAATGCAACCCATTCAACTTTCTCTAATGATGGTTCCACCAAAGGTAACTTCTATCCTATTTCTCATTTTCTTTCTGCCAGCAGATTATCACCTTCTCATAGAGCTTTTCTTGCCTCAATAACAACCTCATCTGAACCCAACACATATAAACAAGCTGTCCAATTTTGAGAATGGCAACAAGCTATGAAAAATGAATTGCATGCTTTAGAGTTAAATAAAGCATGGGAGCTTGTAGCTTTACCTAAAAATAAACAAACAATTGGTTGTAAATGGGTATTCAGGATCAAATATAAATCTGATCGCACCATAGAAAGACATAAAGCAAGAATAGTGGCAAAAGGTTACACTCAACAAGAAGGTTTAGATTTTTTTGATACCTTCTCACCTGTTGCCAAAATTACTTCCATTCGACTTCTACTTGCTGTTGTTGCAATTAAAAATTGGCACATTCACCAACTAGATGTAAATAATACTTTTTTACATAGTGAATTACATGAAGAGGTTTATATGGACTTGCCCCCTGGACTGCCTAATCAGAACAACAAAGTTTGTAGACTTTTAAAAAGTCTCTATGGCCTTAAACAAGTATCTAGACAATGGCTTGAGAAATTTTCGAACTCTCTTATCACTTATGGTTTCACTCAAGGAAAATTTGATTGCTCATTGTTTATTAAAAAGTCAACAACTTCTTTCATGGCATTACTTGTTTATGTTGATGATGTGTTGCTAGTAAGTGATGATTTGCAGCAAATTCAGCTTTCGAAGAAGTTCTTACATGATCAATTTACCATTAAAGATTTGGGACCATTGAAATATTTTCTTGGTCTAGAAATAGCAAGATCAAAAACTGGTATTTCACTTTGCCAACGAAAATATGCCTTGGACATATTACAAGACACTGGTAACCTAGGCTCAAAGCCTGCTGCTTTTCCAATGTAATCAAATCTCAAACTCACGGCTGATGATCCGGAACTTTATGAAGATCCATCAGCATATAGGAGATTGGTTGGTAGATTGTTATACTTGACAATCACCAGACCAAATCTTGCCTATTCTGTCCAAGTGTTAAGTCCGTTTCTAGCAAAACCAGCTGTCAGCCATCACAAAGCAGCAATGAGGGTCCTCAGATATCTGAAAGCTACACCAGGGCAGGGTTTATTTTTCTCATCATCTTCAGAACTTCATCTCAAAGCCCTCAGACAATGATTGGGCAGGCTGCATCGACACCAGGAGAAGCATAACAGGTTTTGCAATATTTTTGGGCAATTCCCTAATTTCATGGAAGTCCAAAAAGCAAGCCACAATTAGTAGATTCTCTGCTGAAGCAGGGTATCGAGCTCTTGCAGCTACAACATGTGAGGTGCAATGGTTGGTTTATGCCTTGCAGGACTTGCAGATTGATCATCAACAGCCCACAGCTCTATACACAGATAGCAAATCAGCAATGTCTATTGCCACCAACCCAGTTCAGCATGAGAGAACTAAGCATGTACAAATTGACTGTCACTTGGTTCGAGAGAAATTGCAAGAGAAGCTTATCAGGTTGTTTTACATTCCCTCTCGGCTTCAGTTGGTAGACATACTCACCAAGCCATTGGGTTCATTGCCTTTTCATCACACTCTATGCAAGATGAACATTCTCAATATTCAGGTTCATCTTGAGGGGGGTGTTGGAGTATAGCATTCCATATAGAAAACATGGAGTTAAAATCCAAAGAAGGAAAGGCCAAGGCCAAAATAGACAGTATACATTAGTTGGAAGGCTAAAGTAGACAATATACATTAGTTAGTTATTTTCTATTTTTAGTATAAATATATGTAAACTCAAATGATCAAAGCACTTGATTCATTCAATATTTTTCATTTCAGATAGCCTACGTGTGATATTTTCAGTTTTTCATATTTTCCATTTTCAGTTTATGAAACTCTTGACAAAACTCTCTCCAGCAGCCGTATACTAATTTGTTTGATTTTGACATTATCATCATGAGATTTGCATTTACTTATCATGCATTTACATAGGGTCTCTGTATCTCTCATAGACATGGCTAGAAGCTGGGTGTTTGTTTATTTTACCAAATGGTCACAAATGATCATGGTCTTCCATCTTTGATCAACTTTTAGACTTTGATTTACCTTCCTGCGAAGCTCTCTCATCCAAAATCCTAAGTTGCTTACCTGATACGGGAGTGCCCTAGTGTGCATAGCTGCACCAGTACACAACCTTTTCTTTCGCGTAAGAAATCCTTTTGCCCTTATTTTCTACCCGTATATCTCACATGCTTGTGTATGTGTCATTCTTAGTTGTAATAGTATGATGGGTGAAGAGGAAGATGAAAGACCATCCAATTCTTCTACATCGATTTCACCTACCCAAGTATAATACATATTGGTCATTTGGATATCTTGGAGTGTTCGATATTTCTATTTAGTTAACGTATTGTTTATTTGTATATTATAGGAATATCATGGTCCAGTAAATCCATACCACTTGACATTTATGATGCCACCAAATATATATCCAAATCCATATCTGTGACGCCACCAGATTCTGCTTGGAATTTGGTGGACTCTGAAGCGTCGGGATATGCAATACAAGGTTACTTGTCTCTGTTCATGATAGATAAAGATGCAATATACTTAACATACATTTAACAATATGCAATATTCAGAGTCAATAATTTTTTTCTTGAACAATGCTATGCACCATATATAACATATCCCAAAATTAACATAAGTAAACTTTATAAAATATAACAACTAACGTCCAAAAGTTACAGTACTTGTTCAAAATGTCTATAATGTCATTAGTACTGGAGACCAGAGCTCCTAATGTACATAATAAAACTAACATAGTAATGACTAGGCTAGCCTAAGGAGTAGTTCGTGCAACTGGGCCAGGATAGCCATAATCCTATCCAAAAACTAGAGTATCGACGTGATAAGCTCCTCGTGGTTACGTTGCGGTCTGGTCGACCTAGTCCAAATGATCCTCCATGGGTCCTCCTAATCCTGACACATGGTCTAGCATTCATGGGGAATGATAATTGGAACTGCCAAATAAGATTTGATTACAAACATCAGCAAGTTAACAACCAAGTTGAACTAGTAGTTTATAGATGCATGCATGATAGTAAAAAGATATGAATGCTAAAGTAAACATGATTGAACATGACATGACTTGGCAAATAGAATAACATGTGTTGACATAACCTGGAAACTAACATGAACTGAATTGACTTGAAATAAACATTATGTGAACTGAACTGGACATGAACTTGGAATTTTGGTCCCATAAATAAACTGGTTAATTAAACATGACATGTGGATGCTACACCTTCACCGTGGTCGAACCACTTTAGGGCAAAAATCAACACTTTGTTGCATACTTGACCTTCAAACATACTTTTAGGCTTAAATCGATTTCACCAACTTCCAAAAATCACATCTTAGGTTATAAAATCATATTAAGAGATCAAAATATACATTTCATAAAAATCATAAACTCATATCAATAAACATTCCAAAACATTAAGTCTCAAACAACTTTTTGATGCATTTGGAACTATTCCCTTTCCAATCATTCCAAGGACTCCAAAAATCCATAAACAAACTATTAACATGTTAATGAGTCAATTCTAAGAAATAACATGTTTGACCAAACAAGTCAAAAACCACAAAATTCTATTATTATTATTATACTATTGCCATTTTTATCAAAGTTCTATCATTAATACGCTATTAAGTTTAATTTAGATTATTATTATTATTATTATTATTATTATTATTATTATTATTATTATTATTATGTGTCTTTATTATAATAGGGCGAGTATAATAAAAATACTTTAATTTCTACGTTCTCCATCATCTCTCAAACGTTACTCATTCTGTAACCGATGAAATTAGAATGAGCATTTTCTTTTAAAACTCTCCTTACTCCCCAGAAATCCTCCCAAAACCGTAGCAATTATCCTCACGACAACACTCTCTCAATTGTCATGCAGCAACATCCTCCCACAACAACTTAACAAACTTGCAACATCAACTTAGCCGAGCTCCTCCCCAACGCCATGAGAAAAATCATGGAGCAACTCAGAGCAGTCACCTAACCACCTACTGAGAACCACGACAACCACCGTAACTTCATCCAACTCAAGGCTACATACCCTCAGTGGCTCTTCATAATGGTCACGGCAGCAACCACCATACACGTCGGATTCACCATCAAGTCATAGCCTTGCCTCGCCTCAGTCCACGTCCCACCCAGCCATTGGCATCCCTCCGTGATGCACCATGGTTGCCCCATTGGAGATAGCAACACCAAGCCATAGACCCGAACAGTACACAAGAAAACTGAGAAGCCATCTTGTCGTAAACCATCGAGGAAGTCATAGAAACTGTAGCTGGAAGCTTCCTGTCACTCCAGATCTGTCGCATTGTCCTGGTAAGCCGACGACTGTCGTCTTTCATTCTCTTCCGAGGCTATGTTGTATCATAGTGTGACAACACCATGTCCTTTCTTCCACGACTGCGCTAGAGGAGGTCGCCTAGTGCCGCTGACCTCAATCCAGCCACCATCGACTCGCCTAGCTCAGCCACGTGCTCCTCCTCCCTCTCGGTAAGCCCTGTCTCCAACTCTCTCCCTTTTCCATGTTCTGCTTCTATCAAAATAAAGGGACCTTATATATAGAGCTGTGCTACGGATCAACCACTATTCACGGCTGATCCGTAGCACACATGACGTGTCCTTTTTTTTTTTTTAAAGCAAAATCCTGTTTTCCCCTCCCTACCCAATTCCCTCTCCCCCACTTGATTTGCTCTCTCAGCTCATTGCCTCACCCAGCTCTGTCGTGCGCCACCTGTAGTGCCACCGCCGACCACCATCGACTCCTCCTCGCACCGGCAACCTCCAGCCACCTGCAATGCCTCGTGCTCGACGGAAGCCCCCACGTGAAACCCAAAATGGGTTCTCCTAACGGTTTGCCGCTGCTACCGCTGCCGTCGTCAGCCTGTAGCCCCACCGTCGAGCACCACCGAGCCCTTTGACCTCCCTCTAGCCCTGTCGAGCATGGCAACCCTCTCCCTCTCTTTCCCGAAATGGGTTTCACCCATACGGGTTTTGCAGTGCCACCGAGCCGTACGCCGCCACCCACGGCTCCAGTCGCCACCTCGAGCCTCCCTCAGCCACCAGTAGCTCCACTGCACCTCCCTCAGCTCTCCATGCTCAGCCATGCCTCTCATTTGGCCTACGGGGGGTACGGGTGGGGGAGAGGATGCGATGGTTGCGGGTGAGGGAGAGGATGGCGACACCGGGTGGGGGTGGAGGTGGGGGAGTGGATACTGACGCCGGGTGGGAGAGAGGATGCTGATGCGGGCGGGTGGTGGGGGTGGGGGTGGGGGGAGAGGATGGGAGAGGGGCGGGGATGGGGGGGGGGGGGGGCGAGGGCGACACGGGGTAGAGGGAGCAAGAGGAAACATGAAATGAGAGGGAAGTTGATTTTGTTATGGGGATTTTTTGGTCATTTTACTTGGGGACACGTAAGGTGTATCTCGGCTGATCTAAAATAGTGGTTGATACCAAGATCTATTCTTATATATATATATATATATGCCTCCCTCCCGTAACCCTAGTTTCTATATATGGGTAGCCTCTTTCATTCTAATTACGTTTATATCCTGAGTGTAATTTGTATGCTATTAGACGTATTCTTTCTACATGGAGCAAGCTTGAATTTAAATTAAACTGTGTTTTAATTGGGTTATGTTCCAGAGATACAGATTTTGCATATTGGGCTTCATTTTAATGTAATTAAAATACTACTTAATATTTTAAGTTATCCATAATTTTACATGGACAATTATATTAGCCCATAAGCGATGGTTTACAGAAAAATAATTTATGGTTTTAATTGTATTACTAAGTGTTACATATGATTAGACTATATATTAGTAGTTTACAAGGATTGTTAATGTTAAAACATTATTGAGGATATGTTATGAACTACTGTTGTTTAATAAATTAAGATAAAACACAGTTTCCTACTAAAGTATATGTTAGTAATATTAAATTATGATTAAAAAAAATATGTTATTAGTATTTATTTAGATTTCTTATAAAATCTAACAATTATGATATTTAGCCAATTTACGAAGTTGATTTTGTATAAGGATTTTAATATTAAATATGATTAAGCCTATTTTTATGAATCAAATGTTTTCACCAATTATTTTATAAACTTAGATAAAATAATATACATTTAATGATATTGGAAAGATTAGATATTATATTAGTATTTAAATTTTAGCAATGTATAATCTATTTTTTTACTTTGATAGATTTTGTCATAATTATGTTACTAAGTTGTGAATTGAAAATGAAGAAATATGTTAAGAATATTTAATATCATGATATTAGTATTTATTAGATTTCTTATAAGATTGAATAATTATGTTAATCATCATCGGCATAAATCAGATATCAAATAATGATTGAAAGAAACTTGATCGCGGATTCAATCAAGAGGCCCATGATTAGGATATATAGTTTAACAAAGCATAAAATAAATTTCCTTATTCAAGAAAATAAACAAATAAACTCACCTATCAGCGGCATGGGCAGTGTCAAATCCACCTGATAAATCCCAACATCCGAATTCATCAAGATATCAAAAAATCCTATGAGTTTTTCATTGAAACTTTTTTCCCCAATAATGAAGTTAAATTGCATAAAAGATCGTCCACTTACCTAAATGTACTTGCTCCCCTGTCATGGGTTGAGGAAGGCTATGAGGTGGACGAGATATGGGATCGAGTCAGGTGGAAGCTGTGAAGAACATTGGTGGAAGGCTTGAGTTTTTGTGAAGAGTATGGCAATTGTAGAGCAGTATGCAGTCGTTTTACTTAGATGACAGTTGGTTTGAAGATAACGGCTTGTAGTATTGTCGTTTAAGTAGAGTTGTTTATAAATAGAACGGTGTCATTTTAATATTGTCGTTTAAGTCATGTAATAGTTGAATTCTTGTGATTCTGTTGTACCTTTATAACATTCATCCTATTAAAAGGTAGCTGTGGGTTGGGAATGAGGCCAACTCTGATATTCAAGTCAATTACGACTTCTCTCTCTCTCTCTCTCTAGTCCTTGGAGAATTATGGAGGGTAATGTCCTCGAATTACATCAGTTCTCTGTAGTAGCAATAAGGGGCCCATTACATTCCCACAATCCCTGTAAATCAAAAAGAGCGGCTGATGACTCGTGGTGCGGCTTCGTTGTGGCCATTCACAGTGGCTGACGGCTTAGCACGGGTGAGGGTGAGGGTGAGAGAGATCGAGAGGGAGATGCTGAGAGAATGAGAGAGAGGATCTAAGAGTGAGGGCGAGAGGGAGGAGGGGTTCGACGACGGCGTTGTTGTGCTGTTGACGGCTGCAGCTCGGGCTGGCTGTGAGGCTTACTGGGGGTCACAGGAGGGGACGGCACCGAGAGGGGACAACACAGGTGGGGGGAGGGGGGGGGGGGAGAAAGAGGAAATGAGAGAAAGAGAGTGATTAGGGTTTTTTTGGGGGGGAGGGAAGGGTGGGGGGAAATATTTTCGTGCGTTTTGGCGCCCGTGTAAAAATTCACAAGTTTTTAAATTTTGCGGCAAATTGTTTCGTCACTAAAAAGTAAAAAAATCACTGTAAAAGGCTAGTTTTGCAATTCTATTGAACAACTTTCGTCGTAACAAGTTTTTTAATATTGTGGCAAATTTGTTCTTAAAAAGTGAAAAAATCGCTGCAAAAGACCAGTTTCGAAATTTGATGTTCAAAGTCCGCGACGATATCAAAATCGTTGGAATTAAAGGCTTTTTGGGACGATTTTATTTCCGTCAAACACAAAATCGCTACAAAAGGACATTTTTCTTGTAGTGAGACCAGATGAGATAAAATTCCGAAACCGAGCCTTAGTTTTTTAATATCATAATATGGATTTTCATGGATCATTTTCTTTGCATTTTATTATAAAAATTTAAGTTGAATAAATAATATGGAGAAGTCAAAAACTTTGAATCATAAACTCTATTAAGCCTAGATTTCAAAATAAAAATAAATTGAACGAACTTTTTCAAATTTTAATACTATACTTGAGATAAGGTTTCGAAATAAATTAATAAATGACGAATTTCTTATAAATTATTTGTTAGTCTATATTGAGAAGGAATGTGATAATTAATTATCTTTATTTGTTGAAACAACATTGAGATCAATTGACATATTCAATATTTTTATTTTTTGTTTTACATTCAAATTTGAAACTTTTTGTATATTTACACGCACTTTTAAGTATTTTTTAATTTTTATTATATGAAAACTTTTATATATCTTTTGGCCTCTACATAAATTTTGATTTCGTCCCTAAATTTTGATTTTGTCCCCACTAATTCCTCCATGCTCATGTGGCTCTCCTCGAAGACTTTTAGAGCCTAATAAATATTTAACTTAATTCAATATACTAGAAGTGAATGAATCTAATATATAGCACATATAAATACGCCATATCGGGCATCCCTCTCTGAGTAGAGGTTTTTTCTCTCGCGTCTCTTGGTACGGGTCTAACTTTGGTTTCGGGTTGAAGGATGGATGCTGATCTAGAGAGTATGTATGCTAACTTATCATTAACGGAGAAAGAGTGTGAGGATGCAGTAGTGGATTTCCACCAAGTGGAGGAAGTTCTGGAGCGAGGGAGAATTGTTTGATTATGAAGTTGTTGACTCGGAAGCATTATAATCATGAAGTTTCAAGAAAACTATGCGGAAGATTTGGAGGCCTATGCAAAGTCTGAAGTATCGTGATCTTAGTCCAGTTTTCACTCTAGTTGAATTTGAAGATCCACGAGACAAGTTGAAAGTGTTGAGGGAGGGGCCATGGTCTTTCGAGAATCAATTGGTCCTCGTAAAGGAGTTTGATGGGATGATTCAGATAAATAGTCTGGACATTCTTCATGCACCTTTTTAGATTCGGATTCATGATCTTCCACGAATGGCTCGTAATATGTATATTAGCAAGTTGATTGGTTGGATTGTTGGGAGAGGTCTTAGAGGTTGACTTGGTTGAGGGTGAAATGGAGTGGGGTGAATTTATGAGGGTCGGAGTGAAGCTAGATGTTTCACAACCTCTGCAGTGAAGGAAGCGTCTGAATATGGGCGAAGGAAAATCCTGCTGGGTTCGATTATCGTATGAATGTTTACCGGATTTTTGTTTTACATGTGGAGTATTGGGTCATACTCAACGTGAGTGTGATGGTTTCTGCCCAGAGAATGTGAGTTCTACTGGTTCAACTTATGGTTCTTGGTTACTGGTGGGTTTTTCAGTTAATCGGAGGGGTGGTAAATTGGGGCAACCTGGCGGTACAGGGCTGAAGAAGAGGACTGAGCCACCAGTGCATGCGGTGGTGCGAGAACCTTAGTTGCGCGAGAACGACGACCCTAAAAACAAACACAAAGATGCGGTTACTGATTTGGGAGATGGCATGGTAGTTACGAAAATTGTGATAACATCTGTGGGGAGTGGGGAGTCAGTTCCGAATTTAATCCCTGATGGCAGAGGGGAGTGTTCTACAATGTTAGGTGGTGAGCAGTTTTCAAAGAGGATGGAACTTGGAGTGGAGAATGTTGTGGAAGAAGTTGATAAAGTGGAGGTTGGGCTGCTAATAGATGTTCCAATATCTGAAGTTTGAAGTGGGCCCTATGTTGGGCTTAAAGGATGCTGACCCATATACTTTTGTTGACCCATATACTGGGTTCTCGACTCTGAAGGGCACCGATTTTGTGGAAGTAAAGAGAGCGAACGGTGAAAAAGGCAAACGAAAGGGATCCGACTCGATTGACCCTGCCTCTCTTGTGACGTGCGTGCGGGGAAGAAAGCAGAAGATTCCCTCTCTAGCTCAGCAAGATGCAAATTGAAAATGTAAGAAACTCTAGCTTGGAAGTGCAAGCATCTCTACGCTGTTAGCGTTTACCCATGATTCCCAACAAGAAGCTTCTTGAAAATGTTATAAGAGTAAGTCCCGAAAACAACTACGAAATGAGATATCGGTGGTGGCTGTTGAACAGCCCCACCAGATGCAATGAAATTATTCAGCTGGAATCCTCGTGGGCTTGGGAACCCATGGGGCATTCGCACACTTCATGATCTGCTCGTGAAGGAAGATCTCGAGGTAGTGTTTCTTCAAGAAACTCTCTTAAATTCTCATTGTTGGGACTGTTTGGAGTTTAAATTTGGCTATAGAAATTGCTTTGTGGTAGATAGTGTGGGTCGTAGTGGAGGGTTGGCCATGCTTTGGAGGGATGATGTAGATTTATCTATCCTCAGTTTTTCCAAGCACCATATTCATGCTATGATGAAAATAAATTCTGTGGAAGGTGGGGAAGTTTGGCTTACGGGTGTTTAAGGACACCCTGAAGTGGCACACAGAGATGACATTTGGGCCCTAATTAAAACTTTGCGACCAATTGAGGGGTTGCCATGGGTAGTGTTTGGCAATTTTAATGAAATTCTGTATCGGCATGAAAAATGTGGGGGGAGAATGAGAACTGAGAGGCAGTTGGCTGCCTTCAGATCTGTGTTAGCGGATAATGCACTTAGAGATACGGGCTATGCAAGGATTCCTTTTACTTGGAATAACTGGAGAGAAGGAGTGGAAAACATATCCGAGAGATTAGATCGATTTTTAGTAAATTCAGCTTGGTGTGAAGTATTTCCAAACTTGCGAGTTCAACATGGTGTTGCTGCTTACTCCAATCATGTTCCTTTGTGGATGGATACTCAGGGGGTAGGGGTGAGAAGGAAAAGAAAGAAGATGTTCAGATTTGAGGTTATGTGGTTAAGTAATCTGGAATGTGCTAACATTGTAGAGAGGAATTAGCTCGGTTGAATGGTTCTGGTTCAATATCTCAGCTGATGGGTTGTATTAAATAGTGTGGGGAGGATTTGAAGAGTTGGAATCATAACCATTTTGGAAATGTGAAAAAAGAGTTGGCATTAGCAAAGAAGAGAAAGCAGCAGGTTAAGGAAAATGATCCAACATGTCAGCACATTTCAGATCATAAACAGGCCAGTGAAGAGGTCCAGAAGTGGTTGGAAAGGGATGAAATCATGTGGAAACAAAGGGCAAGAGTAATGTGGTTGAAAGAGGGCGATTGTAATTCCAAGTATTTTCATTCTAAGGCTTCGGGACGACGAAGGAAAAATAGTATCTTGCAGCTTCAAGAAGAGTATGGTAATTGGAAAAAGGGGTTTCAAATGGAGTATTTGATTACAGATTATTTTAAAGCTTTGTTTACTGTTGCCGAAAATGTTGATATGGAAGAGGTTTTATCTGGAGTAGAAGTGAAGGTGACTAGACAGATGAATGATTGTTTAACACAACCTTATGATGCTGAAGAGGTTGAGGTTGCAATTAATCAAATGCACCATTCCAAAGCCCCTGGTCCAGATGGGATGTCTCCAGTCTTTTATGAAAAGCATTGGCGAGTGCTAGGTAAATCTGTCACTGATGCTGTTTTATCTATTTTAAGTGGTGAGGAGTTTCCTAGGGATTTAAATCACACTCTTATTACTTTAATCCCTAAGAAGTCTAGTCCGAATAAAGTGGCAGATTTTATATCTATTAGTCTTTATAATGTGCTTTATAAGATTATTTCAAAAGTCATTGCTAATAGGCTAAAACAAGTCTTACCTAATGTGATTTCTGAATTTCAGTGTGCTTTTGTGCTTGGGAGACAGATTACTGATAATGTTTTGATTGCCTATGAGTTATTACATTATCTATGACATAAGAGGAGTGGGAAAAAAGGTTTTATGTCCCCTAAATTGGATATGAGCAAGGCGTATGATAGAGTGGATTATGGATTTTTGGGAAGTATGATGGGCGTTTTGGGTTTTGATTCTGGTTTTATCAGCTTAATAATGAAGTGTGTACGAATTGTTTCATTTTCAGTTCTAGTCAATGGTGGCCCTACAAGTACCTTTTTTTTCCAAGTAGAGGTTTAAGGCAAGGAGATCCTTTGTCTCCTTATCTTTTTCTGTTATGTACGGAGGGACTTGTTAGTTTATTGAAGAGGAATGATTGTCGAGATGGGGTGGAAGGTATTAGAGTATGTCGGGGAGCTCCTAGAGTAAACCATTTGTTGTTTGCGGATGACAGTGTGATATTTTGTAAAACTGATAAGAGTACTACTGATAAGAGTACTACTGAAAAGATTCACTCTCTTCTTAATAAGTATGAAAAAGGTTCGGGGCGGTGTATAAACAAGGAAAAGACTTCTATGGTTTTTAGTAAAAATGTTAGTGAAGCTGGAAAATCTGAAATCATGCATCTTTAGGGGGGAAGCCACACTCAACAGTATGAAAAATATTTGGGTTTGCCACCTATGGTGGGGAGATCAAAACGAGTTTTTGTTAGTATTAAACAGAGGTTGTGGCAAAAATTGCAATTATGGAAGGCTAATTTGTTATCTCAAGGGGGTAGGGAAGTCCTCCTTAAAGCTGTTGCTATGTCCATTCCCATGTATGCTATGAGCTGTTTTTTCTTTCCTACATCTTTATGCCATGAATTAGAAATGTTAATGGCTAATTTTTGGTGGGGCTGCAAAGGTCAAAGGAAGAAGATTCATTGGGTTAGCTAGAAAAGGTTGTGTGATTCAAAGTTTAGAGGGGGTATGGGATTAAAAAATCATAGGATTTTTAATTTGGCTCTCATTGCTAAACAGATTTGGAGACTTATGCATAATGAGGGGTCTCTTCTGTTTTGAATGTTTAAAGCTAAATATTTTCCTCACACACCTTTGTTGGAAGCTAAAATGGGTGTAAACTCTTCGTTTGTTTGGCAAGGTTTTGTTAAAGCCTTTGATTATTTCAAGAGTGGATGTTGTTGGAGGGTGGGTACGTAATGGTAGAAGGGTGAGGGTGTTTCATGATCCTTGGATCCTTGATGTTGTTGTGCGGGATCTTCTAGCTGCTGGTCCAGGTGTGGATTTAAATCTGAAGGTTAGTGATTTATTGGATGAGGAATTGGGTTGGTGGAATGTGGAGGTATTGAGAGCTATCTTCAATCCAAGAATTGTGGCACAGATTTTTAAAATAAATGTGTCTTTAAATGTGAAAGATACTTTGTTTTGGTTTTCAGAAAAGAGGGGTCACTACTCTGTCAAAAGTGCCTATAAATTGTTTTTGCATCTGTGGACAGGGGGGAAAGAGAGAGAGAGCTCTATTAATCTTTTTGGAAGTGTTTTTGGCATCTAAAAATTCCAAAAAAGATTAAGAGTTTTTGATGGAAAGCATGTCTTGAAAATCTCTCTACTGCTTTTAATCTGAGAAGAAAGAAAATGTTGGTAGATGATAATTGTGCTTTGTGTAATCAGGCAAGTGAAGATGTTGCACATGTGCTGTTTTATTGCTCGGGTGTTATTAATGTTTGAGTTCAATATTTGCGTTTTTTGCATGACATTCAATCTGGTTTATCATTTTGGGAAGTGGCTGAATTAATTAAGGAGAAGGGCTCAATTGTAATACATTGCTCCTTCCATCTTACGTACGCTTCTCTCTTTCTGACGTACGTTCCGTCTTTATGACTTAAGCAAATCTCGAAGGCAGAGATTATGTGATCATCTGCCTTTCTCACTAGCGACTGCGAGCCACGTTATGCATGTCGAACCATGATGGCGTGTCTCGAAAGATATCGTGTGACTTTTAGGGCACGCCCAATGTTTTAAATATGCTGAAAATATTTATAAGGAGTATTTCTAGTGTTATTGAATTAAGATTTGATCTTAAATACGACAATCATAATATTCTTGAAGAGCTCCAAAAATATTATAATTGCTGGAAATCATTTTAATACTATTATTAAAATGATTTCATTTATTTAAGATATTATGAGATTTAAATTATGTTGAGAACTTTTATTAATTAAATGGTTTAATCCTTTTAAATATGTTAAATGAGACTTCATCATTTTATTAATGATGAAGAATATTATTTTATAAACTAAAGTTAGTTTAAAATAATATTCTACCTTAATTCCTCTAAGCGCTTTTAATTAAGTTAATGTTTTACGCATTTTCAAATCAGTGTTTTAATCTCTCGTCGTTAGATCGTTGTGTAGATCCCCAGACGAAGGGACTGGGTTAAATACCCAGACCCCCTCTCTTTCTCCCTCATTTCCCCATAGCCCTCTCTCTCTCCTCCCTCTCTCCTTCAGCGTATGTGATACGCAGTGTGCCTCCCTTCACGCCGAAGCTTCTCCCTCGTAGCCTGGCGCCGCCGTGCGCCGGTGACCGTCACCTCCACCACCGTTCACCTCCTTCCACTCCGGCGAGCCTCCCTAGCTTAGCCCCTCTCTCTCACGCTTTCCCTTTCTCCATTTCAGAAGTACACAACCCGAATGGGCTTGGTGCTCGTAGCGCCGCCGTGCACCGTCCTCCGGCGCCACCACTCCCCAGCGAGTTTGGCTCCTCCCATGCAGCCACCTTCCCTCTCCATCACACACGCACGCACAAGGAAACCAACGCACGGCTTCACCGTGCGCGACCTCTAGCGCTGCCGTACGCGGCACCCACGACCACCATGAGACGCCATGGACCTCCTCTCCCCTTCCCCGAGCTCCTCCGCTTGACCCATGGCCCGAAGCCCCCTCCTCCATCTCAAGGGTTCCCTCCTCTCACGCACGGGTTGCACGCCGTGCACCACCGTGCACCGCCACCCACGACAGGTGACCACCACCTCCAGCCTGCTCAGGCCGCCACCAAGCCAACCCAACCTCCCACGGCCCCGATCTGCGACCGCGCATGCACACTCTCTCTCACTCTCCCACGGCCTTTCCTCCACTTCACGGCCCTGAACCGCCACCGTGGTGCCACCTCGACGCCACCACGAGATCCACCGCACCTCCCTTAGCCAAGCCCTAGGTCCAAGCCACCACTTTATGTGGTGGGTAACCACTGCACATGATGGACAGTCACTGCGCGTGATTGACCGCCACTGCACACAGCTAGATCCGCAGTGTTATGCCCCTCACCGCCATCACAAGGCCATCACGAGCCCTTCCAAGACCACACCTAGCTATCCAAACGCCTGAACAGTTAACGTACGTGGGTCAGCCGCCACGTACGACACTGTCGACATCTTCGGCTGTGGCGATCAACGAGCAACGCACGGGTTATCCCGTCGATGGTATAACCCTCTATCCCTCGTTAATTATGTTGGATATTGATTAGTTGACTAGGTTGTGGACTGTGCTGTTAGTATTTGTGGAGTTGTGGTGTTGTGATGTGGTGTTGTGTAATGAAGTGTTGGGCTTGTCTACGTTGTATGGAGGTGTATGGTGCCGTGTAGTGTGCTGTGAAGTGTTGGGCGTATTGTGAAGTGTGGTGGACTGTGCTGTGTAATGCAGTTGTGGGGTTTGTGCTGTAATTATGGCGTGGTTGTGCTGTGCAGTGTAGTTGTGGGGCATGTGTTGTATGGATGGCATGGCGTTGTGTGGAATGGGAAGAGTACACGGTGTGTGTACTTTGTGTGTGGCGTAATGTGAGACAAGGAGAGTATATGTAAAATATACCCTCCTGGCGTATTGTGGAACGGGATGAGTATATGTGGAGTGTACTCCATGTGATGGAGTGACGCACCATACGGCGGGTTGCCGTAGTAGGTGATGTGTCGTAACGTGCATGGAGTATACGCGGAGTGTATTCCATGTAGTGGAGTGACGCATCATATGGCTGGTATGCCATAGTGATGATATGGCGTAGCGTCTGTGAATGGAGTATATGTGGAGTGTACTCCATGTGATGGGGCGATGCACCATATGGCGCGTACGCCATGATGGTAATGTGGCATAGCGTATGTGAAGGGAGTACACAAGGAGTGTACTCCATGTAGAGGAGCAAAGTACCATATGGTTATATGCCATAATGGTGATGTGTATGTGGAATGGGACGAGTACACGATGAGTGTACTCTGTGGGGTGAAGTGATGTACTATATGGCGGGTATGCCATAGTGATGATGTGGCATAGCGTCTGTGAATGGAGTATATGTGGAGTGTACTCCATGTGATGGGGCGATGCACCATATGGCTCGTACGCCATGATGGTGATGTGGCATAACGTATGTGAAGGGAGTACACGAGGAGTGTATTCCATGTGATGGAGTGACGCACCATACGGCGGGTTGCCGTAGTGGTGATGTGTCGTAACGTGCATGGAGTATACACGGAGTGTATTCCATGTAGTGGAGTGACGCATCATATGGCTGGTATGCCATAGTGATGATATGGCGTAGCGTCTATGAATGGAGTATATGTGGAGTGTACTCCATGTGATGGGGCGATGCACCATATGGCGCGTACGTCATGATGGTGATGTGGCATAGCGTATGTGAAGGGAGTACAAGAGGAGTGTACTCCATGTAGAGGAGCAAAGTACCATATGGCTATATGCCATAATGTGATGTGTATGTGGAATGGGACGAGTACACGATAAGTGTACTCTGTGGGGTGAAGTGATGTACTATATGGCGGGTATGCCATAGTGATGATGTGGTGTAGCATGTGAGAAGAGAGTACACATGAGATGTACTCAATGAGGTGCGGCGATATGCCGTGTGGCGTGTCGCAGTGATAAAGATGGTTGTGTGATTGATGGGCGTGGAACGTGATGAGTAGTGTCGGAAACTGTGGAACAGTGTCCGAAGTAGTATGGTGTAGCCTGTAGTCTGAGGTGGCAAGTGTCACTATGATGGACTTATTGCTAAGAGTATGCGTGAAGTAGCAGAACAAGTATAAGAGTGCGCAGCGGAAGCATGACTGAGGAATGTCACGAAGTGACATGACTATTGACAGTCGTGCTTGTGATGGGCGAAGTAGTGGAACAAGTGTAGGAGTATGCAGCGGAAGCATGACTGGGCAATGTCACGAAGTGACGTGGTTATTGGAAGTCATGCTTATGATGGGTGAAATGTTAGAGTATAGAAATGGCGTAACGGGAACGTGACGAGATGTCATGATGTGACAAGAGTACGTGAGGAATCGTACTCGTGATGAGTTAAGAGTTGGCATAGCAGACTGTTGGGTAACGCGACAAGGTCATGGTGTAGCTTGAGAATAGTCTCGAGTTACATGACATGACATGAGACATGGTTATGATTGGAGTCTTGTCGTGTTAAGTGTTGGGATGAACTGTCAAAGGGACGGGTAGCATGAGGAGTCATGCTAGCCGGGTTAAGAGAAGGTTGGTATCGGAGTATGGCCCTTGTCCCTCCAAATAGGTGATCAACGTGTTATATATGTTGATCTTAGGTGATAAGGGGTAGAGTACATGTGTAATCTGGTTAGACACATGTGTCGGATGGATTCACCATATGTAATGGGTAATCTGTCATTAGCACAGTTACACGGTGCTTAAGCCTCAGAGTTGGCTTAGAGCCGTATAGCTTGTCTGGATGGGAATGAGGATTTGTATGGGCTAAGATGCATGAAGAAAGTGACGAGTGTACTGTCTAAGGACGGGATGCGTGACTTAGTTGGTCTGAGTCATGCGTTAGATTGAGGTTAATGAGAAGAATGAGACAGAGGCCTTAGTGTCTTAATCCTAAGGTGAATCATGAGTTCACTTTAGTGGATGAGCACTCGAGGCAAGACATGAGTTGGAAGATGGGGTGACCGTAATGGGTCCCCGAAGGTTTTAACATAGTAAAGGGCACGTAAGTGCATGGGATAGAAGGAGAGTGTTCCAAGTATAGCGTAGTTCTATTTATAGTTCAAGTTGCTTATGTACTAGATAGAGAATGACGTTAAGGTTATGTGTATGCATGTAGGTTGCCATCTGACAAGCATGAATGGACTGCATGACATGCAAGTAACATGGAGTCCAGGTAAGTGTTACGTTCATACTCTTCTAGAGTTTTCCAAGATACAAGAAACGTTTTTCCTTTAAGATGCTCACGAAAAGAAACGAAAGACGCATTAAGAAAGAAAATGCTAAGTGTTCAAACGTATAAGTATGTACGGCCCCTCCTTGGCAGCCCCTTTTTACGCAACCAAAGTATTAATTGTACGCATGTGAATGGATGACTATACGCTATATCTATTGTATGTATTTTCTAAGAAAATCCATAAACTGATGAAAATGCATGAAAGGCATGACAACGGATGCTTTTGTGGATCCTACGAACCGACGCCTTCATGTGCGCCACGAGGTGATGCTCGTGGATGCCATGAGAGACGACGTTCAAGGTGACGCTTATGGGATGCCATGAAAGCCGACGTTTAAGCCCATGTATGTTCTCAAATGAAGTTTTCAAGAACGAACTGTTAAAGAAAAGATAGAACTGAAATGAACTGAACTGAAAGACGAAAAGACCATTTTCGGGCTTACGCCCCAAACGATATTTTCTCATGAAAAGAAATGTTTTCTCATGAAAAGAAAGGACTGTTAAATGAAAGAAAGAAATAAAAGAATGAAAGCTCCAGCTCTTTTGAGCTGACATGAACGAAGGCATGCATGAATGAAAAGAAAGAAAGAAAGAAATGAAAGCATGAATGTATGAAGATACGTAACGGCCACATGAATGAATGAAAAGGGTACCAATGAATGGGCAGATTGCAATGCCGGGTAAGTAGTAGTGGAAGTGCACCCAGTGCTGCCCCCTATGAAAGGGATTCCCAACCCGTGGCCACGGGCGAAATCCGGGTCCAAAGGAAGACCGCTAACCCCAAACACATGGGGCGTAACAGTGTGTACTGGCCTATGAAAGTGATAAGAACGAATGGATGTATGCATGTAAGTATGAACGAACGAATGCACGAATCTTTAAGAAATGAAGGCACTGACGGGGGACAAGTTTTAAAGAAAGGAAAGTCTTTTGAAAGAAAAGACCTGTATAGTGATGTTTTCAAAAGAACGCACGTAAACACCCACGAACTCTTGAAGAAATGAAGGCACTGACGGGAGAAACGTTTTACGAAAAGGAAGCCCATGTTTAAAACAGAAAAACCCCGTCCAGTGACATTTTCAAACGCACGCACGTAATAGTATGTACGAGTGATGAATGCATGAATGAAAACCTATATTGTTATATTTTAACCGTATGAAGTAATGCTTACGAGTCTTCGACTCATTTTAGTTTTTATGCATGTCCCTTTCCCCCACAGGAATTGCATGATCAGGACGGACACGACCCATGGGGAAGAGCACGGAAGTCTAGGCACGAGTTTTAAATGTACGAGAGACCTTTTATTATAAGATTTATGTTTTCCGCTGTAAACCTCTTTTATTGTCAAAGCACATTTTAATCTATAAACGTGGAGTCTCGCACCCTGGGTATGCAAATGAAAAGTTTTAAATAGGACGGTAATTCCCGTCGTCCTTTTCTAAAAATATTTTGAAAAAAGTCCCACTTCAAGGACGGGCGTTACATCAATAGATGATCTCTCAAAGTTTGTTTGCATTGCTTGGGGTTTATGGTATAGATGGAATCACTTTTTGTTTGAGCACAAAATTTAGGATTTTAAAGTTGCTGTTTGTTACTCTTTAGTTGTGCATTATGAGTTTAAGCAAGTGCAAGCCTTTGATGTGGGTTGTACAGCTGTTAAAAGAGTGGTTTGTTGGGCTCCTCCTCCAGTGGAGTTTATGAAGATGAATGTCGATGGGGCTACTTTCTTTGATCAACAGAAAGTGGAGATTGGTGTAATCCTTAGAGATGAAAATGGTTGTGTGATTGTGATCTTCAGTAAAGTAAAAAGGAAGGTGACCTCTTCAGAATTTATTGAAGCAACGCCTATGTTGAGAGGTTTGCAATTGTGTGCACAATGGGGGGGGGGGGGGGGGCGTACCGAATTTGATACTTGAATCTGACTGCTTGGTTCTTGTTAATGCTCTACAGGATGCCACCACTCCTTTTCTAACAAATTTTGAATACTTACTCAGAGATATATGAAGGTTGATGGGTGGATTTAGGGATATTTAGCTTTCTTTTGTTAATAGATTGGGAAACTCAGCTGCGTATAGTTTAGCAAGACATGCATGAGAGTAGAAGATATTGAGTTATGGTGGGAGGGGTGTCCTTCTTTTGTATCACAAGTTGTTTGGCTTGATAGCAACAATATGGTGTAAGGACAATTGTTTTGTTTGATTCAATGAAATATTATCAATTAAAAGAAATTAAGAAACTTGGGTTGCAGTGCCAAAAGTAGTGGTAATCATGAGTTTTTTAAAACAGATAGTTTGTTTGAAAAATTATTCTCATCAGTCATTATTCATCACCTCACATTTCACACTCTATAAAAAATATCCTCATATCTTATAAAAAATATCTCTCACTCTATAAAAAATTATAAATTTAAAGTGCGGAAGGGAATGCATAGCATTCTTTTTTGTATTAGCTAGGTAGGGGTGTGCATCCGGACCGGTTTTTTTTCCGGTCCGGTCCGGAACCCGGAAATCCGGGCGGTTATCCGCCCGGATTATACCCGGGCGGGTGAGAAGAATCCGGATCCGGTTACGGATCCGGTTCTGTGACCCGGTTATCCATAACCGGGTCATTAAAAAGAAAAAACCCGCCCCAATCCCTAATCCCTTCTCCGAATCCCTTCGCTTCTTCGACGCAACGTCTTCTCCTTTCTCTTCTCCTACTCACTTCGATGCAAGACTCTTCGACGCAACGCCTTCTCCCACTCTCTTCGACGCAAGACTCTTTGACGCAACGTCTTCTCCTTTCTCTTCTCCTACTCTCTTCGACGTAAGGTATATTTCTCAAGCCCTTCTCAACAGTTTGCACATCTCTCTTTCTCTACTTTGTTAGTTTCTGTAAATGAAGGGTTTCGGGATTTTTGTATGTTTCAGTAAAGTTTATGAGTGTTGGGATTTTTTTGTAAACGATTTGTGTTTTGGGATTTTTGTGTTTTAGGGTTTTATTGTATTTTTGGGTGTTTTAGGGTTTGATTATAAATGACCGAGTTCTGAAAAAGAGAATAAGAGTTTTGAGCACTGTGCTAACTGCTTGGGTATTGATCCACTTAAATTGTTAGCTGCTAGGTTGAGTTGAGTAAGCTCTGATAGTCCTCCAATTTCCCTTGGAATACTGCCTGAAAGTTTATTTTCATTCAGTTTATTTGCCCCCCAATTGATCGACAGCTTACCATACAACTTGTTATGACTCAAATCGATGTAAACCAAACGTGGGCATATGCCAAAAAAATTCTGATATGTCACCTTTCAGTTGATTTCTTTGGACCTGAAACCTTATTAAGTTGGTACATGTAGTTTCCTAAACTTTTAATCCTATCCCATTGCTATGCAGAAATTGATGGCTAAGGCATGGATATCTCATAAATAGAAAGGCTTTGTTAGATCAATCTAACACCAATTTTGAGGATTATATCTATTATATATATATATATATATATATATATATATATATATATATAAACCCACCCTAGTCTCAAGGATCTGCTTATTTAATTTTAAAAAAGAGTTTATAAATATATTTTCACTTTAAAAAAAATTTATAAATCCGTGTTCTTGCAGTTCCCTGTTGGAATGGAAGTATAGACGATCTCTTGTGAAAGTTCCCTGTTAGATCATCTGTCTGAAAGTGTAACCAATTGAAATTGTCTATTTTCTCATAAATAATAAAAAAAAAAGTCTGCAATCCAAGCTGGAAATTATAAGATAAATGATCCCAGAAAATTAGTAGAAACAGATATGATAATGTACAGCTAACTAACCTGTATATATTCTGTCATTGTTGGTTTTGTCTGTTTTGTTACCTAAGAATGATCTAATTGGCCAAGCTTGTTTGATATTTGCTGTCATTGTTGGTTCTTATTATATTTGCTGAAGTATATACATTATTTTTTATGTTTAAAACAGATGGAATGTAATTTTAGTGGTAGTGTTGGTGGATCAGCGCCTATTTCATTGGACATGGAGGAAAACACTAGTCCTTTAGTGCCTTCCTCTATGAATACCCAAAACCCCACACAATCTCTCCCCCCAAAGTCAAAAAGAGCCAAGAAGGCTACGAACCAATCTCTTGTATGTGATCATTTTACAAGAGTTGAACCTATTGATTCCATTGCACCCAAAGCTCAATGCAATTATTGCTTTAAGATTTATGGATGCCATTATAAAAATGGTACTTCATCAATGTCACACCATCTAAGATATTCTTGTCTGAACTTTCCCATTAGAGAGAATAAAAATCTTGGGAAGGATAAATCACCATCACACACTGGAGTTAGGATGGATGGTAAAGGATCTAGTCCTCAAGTGTTAGGACAATATGATCGTGAAAAATTAAAGGCGATGATTTCCAATTTGTTTATCCAGTGTGATTGCCATTCAAGGTTATAGAGCATCCGGCATTTGTTAAACTTTTGGGTTATTTAGAGCCTAGACACACTTTGCCATCCCGAACCACCTTCCAAAAAGAGTGTATTAGTTTATACAAGGAGGAGAAGCAAAAGTTGAAGGCATTGTTGAGTAGTCAAAGAGTTTGTTTGACTACCAATATATGGACATCGGTGCAAAACAAGAATTACATTTGTGTTACATGCCATTATATTGATCAAAGTTGGGTATTACACAAGAAAATTATAATGTTTTTCAAGATTTCTAATCATAGGGGTGAGACAATTGCTTGGATGTTAGAGTCTTGTTTGGCGGATTGGGAGATTAACCGCATATGTACAATCACCATGGATAATGACTCCTCCAATGATGTTGCTATTGATCATGTGAGGAGGAACATAAGAGATAATGAGTTCACAATTTTGGGAGGCGAGTTCATACATGTGCGATGTGCTGCACATATTTTAAACCTCATTGTATGTGATGGTTTAAAAATTATTCATGATGCTGTAAATAAGATTAGAGAAGCAATTAGATTTGTGAGGTCCTCACCGGCAAGGCTTGATATGTTTAAAACGTGTGCAAATGAGCTGAATATTATGTGTGGAAAAATGGTGTGTCTAGATGTTCCTACTAGATGGAACTCAACATACCTAACACTTAGTATTGCTGAAAAATACGAAAGAGCTTTCGTACTAATGGGAGTGAAGGAGTCACAACTTTTGGCGCCTCCGTTTGAAGATTGGCAAATGGCTCGTATTTTTATTAAGTTTCTAAAAGTTTTTTATGATGCCACTTTGAAAATCTCTGGCTCATTGTATGTGACCTCTAATATGTTGTTTCAACAAATTTGTACAATTGAGAACACTTTGAACAACATGGGTCAGAGTGAGGATGATTTGTTGATGAAGATGGCTTCTACTATGAAACTTAAGTTTGATAAATATTGGGGGAAAACAGATAGGATGAACATGATTGTTTATGTAGCTTTTGTCCTTGACCCTCGATATAAGATTACAGCCTTGTCATATTGGTTAAAAAGGTGCAAAGGGGATGAATGCGGAGATAGAATTGAGGCCAAAGTAAGATTGTTCATGAATCGTTTGATTGAGCAATACCATGAGTTTTATGGGCTAGGTAGTGGAAGATCAAATATGGCCCATAGAAGTTCCTCAAGCATTATTGTTGATGACCTGGATTGTGAAGATTTTGATATAGCTATAGAGCAATATCTTGAGAAGCAAAACAGTTCAGTACTTAGCTCGGACATGGATAGGTATTTGTCAGATGTGATTGAACCAAAAATACCCGAGTTTGATATTTTGGATTGGTGGAAGAAGAACTCATTTAGATATCCCATCCTTGCGGAGATCGCACGTGATGTATTGGGCATCCCTATTTCCACCGTCGCATCCGAGTCCGCATTCAGCACCGGTGGACGTGTAATAGATCCATACCGAAGCTCATTAGCTCCGGAGACTGTCCAAGCACTAATTTGCACACAAATTTGGTTGACTTGTGAACCACTTAGTTCTTGGGAGGTCGATGAGCATGTAGAACGCGTTGACATCGAAGGTAAACACTTTGATTTGTTAAGTTTGAGTTTTTATTATTAATTTATCCATTTAACTTAACCTTTACATTTTTTTCTGCTTAAGGTAACCCTCTTCCTTCAACTTCAGCAACTTAAGCAACTCCAACTTCAGCTTAATATGCTTGGGATGTTGGAAGTCAGAGAATGATGACTATTACAAAGAGGTGAGGTAGTGAACTTTTAATGGATTTGTTGAGCTTGAGTTGAATGTAATGATACTCCCACATATTGATTTGTTGGCAGAACTGTCTGGTGTGGATTTATTGTTGGCGGATCTCAAAGCCTTGGAGGCGTATGCTGGGTATTGCTGACTATTTCAGTTGCAGACCTCATATAAAAAATAATGATTATAGTTTTTTGTTTTATTAATTGGGATGGCTTTGAAATATTTCTTTAGAACAAACTGAGGGAAATTCTAATTTCCCGGATGAGAATAGCTTGTCAAATGGAATCCAAGAAACTTCTTCAGACCCAGGACAGGCACTTCCCATATTGCAGAAAATCGTATATTTGAGCACCAAAGTGCAGGTAAATTTAGTTACAACCAATTCCCCTTTATGTTTATGAGAAATCAAAGTTTGAATAGAAAATATAATTTTTTAAAGTTACTTATAAAATAACATTTTTTTTTAAAATTAGATGGCGCAGAATGGGTCACAGAACGATGCAGCCAAGCAGAAGGAGATCGACGATTGGCTTCCGATCGCTTCCTCTTGGAACGCCAAATGGTGGTACTCGGCTTTCCACAATGTCACCGCCAAGGTTGGTGCCAGTCTCCCTTATGCCATGTCACATCTTGGATGGTATGTTTATTGATTCACTTCTAGTTTGGATTTTGATAATTAATTGGTTTCTGGGTTTTGAGCAAACAGAGGACGATGTAACCAGATGTTTTTTTCCTTCAATAATAATAGGGGTCCTGGTGTAACAATTCTTCTACTGTCATGGGTGATCACCCTATACACTCTATGGCAAATGGTTGAGATGCACGAAATGGTACCCGGGAAGCGATTCGATAGGTACCATGAGCTTGGCCAGTATGCATTTGGTGAAAAGCTGGGACTTTGGATTATAGTTATCTAGAAGTTACGTACAATGAAACAGTTAGATTAATGCATATTGGTGTTATGTGCAGTTACTCAACCATTGCTTGGGCAGCTTCTGCTGGGAAGGGAATTAAACCAGATGTGGACTATAGTTGTGACGCCCCGACTCCCACGTACAAAAGAACGGGAATCGTGACGTCAGGATGAAGACAACACGGTCACACATCCCAACGAAATGTGCTCAAGTGTGTGTGCAACATGCAAAGGTGCACAATAAAAAACGCAGCGGATAATATAAATAAGTCAACTAAGTACCAGAAATTTAAATATAAATATTCAAAACAATTTACCTTTAAAGAGTTATACAGTCATCCCAAATAAATTACAAGGGCAATATATAAATTGATAAAATATGAAACTTGATAAACAGGAGCAATCCCAGATCACTCCACCAACGGAGCCAAGCTAAGGCTTGTCATCCTCATCTGCATCAAAATCTGCGATACCATAAAATGGTACCACAGGTAAGTATAAACCAAATAACTCTCGGGATAAAAATACATTAATGCAACCAACATGCATTCATACGACAAAATCCACTTAGCCATAAAATACCGTTTTTTTTCCCAGAAAAATGATAATTTTCAACACACGCCAAAATCCCATTTTGGCCCAAATTATCCGTAAAACATTTTTCCAAAAAATAATTCACACAAAACAAACCCTTTATCGGACACTGTAGGCGGGAATCGCAGGCGGGACTCTACCACCGTCCCTGCTTACCACCATCCCTGCTTACCACCATCCCTACCGCGTGCACCGTAGGCGGGAATCACAGATGGGACACAACCACCATCCCTGCTTACCACCATCCCTATCGCGTGCACCGTAGGCGGGAATCACAGGCGGAACTCTACCACCATCCCTGGTTACCACCATCCCTACAGTTCCTTTCCACACAATGAATACTTAACACACACAACGAATACTTAACAGAGCACTGTAGGCGGGAATCACAGGCGGGACTATACCACCATCCCTGCTTACCACCATCCCTACCGCGTGCACCGTAGGTGGGAATCACAGGCGGGACTCTACCACCATCCCTGCTTACCACCATCCCTACAGTTCCTTTTCCTTTTCCTCAAACCAGTCAATCCAGTCGTTTCAAGCACACCCAAAAATCATTTCTCGCATGAAAACCCAGTTTTCAAATAAACACATGAACATGTATGCAATCATGCAAAAACCCAGTTTTCAGTTACAAACATGAACATGCGTGCAAATGCAGTGAACAAGACACGACACCAATATCCAACAACCAACAAATCACAATGCAAACATACAATCAACTCCGTCCGCAATCCATCCGACCCCCGAAACTCCTCGGACTCAGTCCGGCATAACCAACCAGTTCACAGTTAAAAAGAGTTAGTGCAAAAATACATTTAAATCACGAAAGTTCTTTGAGAAAATACTTACAGTGTTATATAATAATTTCCGAAGGATCACGAAGCTGCAAGAAGTGGCGGCTCAGCAACGTAACAGTGTAAAATACACTGTGGTCGTGGGTCTCAAAAACCCACTTTTCAACAGAGACAAACCAAGACCCAAAATTGATAGGGTAGGTCCTAGAGAGGTCGGTGAAGCCAATGGTGGTGGTGGTTTGCCGTGGGCGGCGGCACAAAGGGTGGTTTTAAGGCCAAAAAGTCGAAATCGGAGATGGGCTTGGTTGTGCTTCACCGGTGACGGATCGGAGTCGGGGTTGGGTCCATTGGGTTGCCAAGAGGTCGGGGATGAAGTGGTAGGAAGATGGTGGCCGGAGGTGGCGCGATGGCGGCGCAGTGGTGCATGGAACGCCGCGGCTTCAATGGGTTCGTGGTGGCTAACGGCGGCACAAGGGAGGCTGAGATTGGAGGGGTGAGGTCACCGGCCGGTGGGGAGCACGATGGGGTGGGCGGTGTCGCGCACGGCGGCACGGCGAGAGAGAGAGAGAGAGAGAGAGAGAGAGAGAGAAGAACTCGCGAGCGAGAAGGAAGACCAGGAGGAGAAAAAGAAAAGAAAAGAAAAAAAGAAAAGAAGAAAAGAAAAAGAAAAGGAAAAGAAAAATAGAGGGAAAAGAAATGAGGTCCAATCCTCATAACTTGGGTCACGAAAATGATCCAACGGAAATGATTTTAAAACAGCTAGTGAAATAAAATATTTCAAACACAGTGATTAACATGAAAATAAATAATTAAACCCAATTAAAATCCAATAATTTTAAAATAAGAGAATAAAATTTTAAATCCATAAAAATAATTCATTCAGTAAAAATACACTAAAATACGGGATGTTACATTCTCCCCCCCTTAAATAAAATTTCGTCCTCGAAATTTGTAAGGCCATACATCACGCTAAAATAGGATACGTGATACAACCAGAACACGCTTGAGACAACATACCATCACCAACACCCAAAAGCGTAAGTAATGCTCTCTCAAGTGTACTCCCATAGGCAATTCCATCATACTCACATCAGACGTTCAATAGCATCTCACGTCCGTATTCCTAAGGTGGCTATGTTATCCAAAATCTCCCTTCCCCAAGAACCTTAATACAACATCCAACAAATTCCAATAATTAATAGCTCCATACAATAATCAATGCTAACCTCAATCAACTCCTATGCTACAACTTCTAAACCTCCACAGAATTCTAGATTTGGTAACCTAATGGCCACTTCTAAAGTTAACCATCAATAACAAATTTGCACAACCAAAAGATTAATCTCCAATTACAATAATCTTCTCAAAATTTCAAGTCACCACTAATTCCTCAAAATCAGCACAATCTGAACTCCTGACTACAACAAAAAATATCACGCTTCTGTTGCGCACTCTGATATTCGCCATATGCATAAAGTTCATGTCCTCATAAACTAACACCATCGAGTACAAGGTGGCTCCATTCCTACTAACCAAAACACTTATCACAATTGGTAGAAAAAATACTCTTTTTCTCAAAACCACGAGTTATAACTCAAATTCCTCAATTAACTCCCGCAACCTTGATCAAAAACAAATTCCATAAAATATATCCATGATCATTGACAGAAAACCAATATCAACCAACCTCAGCATCCCAAATTGAAAATAAGCAACCTCAACTCAAAATACATTCATCTCATCTACAATAAGGAGCATACTTTAAAAGGCTCAATTCCAACTTGGCCAACCAATAAGAGCGCCTATAAACTCCTACCTGACAACCTATACCCAAAAACTCACCACCTACATCTATTCCTAAAAGCTAATATTAGCACGACTAATTCCTTCAATAGCACATCACTACTAAACTTCAAGGCAAGCCATACTGCTCAAATCATCAATCCACCAAAGGAAAGTATAGCCTCAAAATTTAAATTCCTAGGTAACCTCAAGTCACAATTAATTCCTGAAGATAATCACAATAACTATTGTCAACCATGATTCCATTGAATAACCTGCTTCGACTGCACACTCCAATCGACTCACTAGAAAAAACTCCGAATCAAAATCTCTTGAATTTAATACTATTGTATTTATTCATCTTCAACACCTACCCAAGACACTTCTTCCAAGCCAAAAATGAGACAAGGACCCATTTACTATCCGAAATGCATACACACTCACCACTACTACGCATTGATCTCATTCACCCTTAGTCAAAACCAAAAAGCCTCCAAACATGCAAGTGATCCATCGTTACCATTTCCATCATCTAGACTTATATCCTCGAAATCAACAAGAATTATTTCCTAAATCCGTACCATCTATTATCCTTAAAATTGATATGGATTGAATCCTTAACCTATCACTGTAACCTCGAGCTAGAAACAATTATTACCTTCCATCTCCAAAGAAGTTCTCTCCTAAAAATTCTCATATCAGTAACTCAACTCAGATCAATCATATTTAATTCATCCCTTCAACTCTGCAATTCTAAAACCTTAAACCAAATAAGAATCATTTCCCGAAATCTTGAAGATCAATGACCTTACTTCTAAAACATTCACCTTATAAAACTTTTAAATTCTAAAACCCCAAATGTTACCAAATTGCTTAACAAGGTCGACAAGATCGAAAACTTCTAATCTAAGTAATCACTCAATTGCTTGTTGAACCTACCACCTTAAATCCCATAAACTTATTTCCTAAAAAAAATTATAAGACCTCAAACCTTAGATAAACTTCTCATAAATCTAACCTTGAAGCTTGTTGAACTTACAACCTCCTATTTTAAAACCTCATGTCCTATTTCCACGAAACCTAAAATCTCAAATATCCTATTCCCCAAAGAGATCACCCAGACCATGCCGTTCCCTTCAAGCCTCGATATAAAAAAACAAGTCAATCACCAAGAGTTCAGGCCTACTACACTAAATGTTCAAGCCTAACAATAACATTCTCGATCATATCATCTTCCTGTCATAGCGTAACCCTTAACCCACTTTCAATTCAAGCAAATTAAAATACAACTGTAGCAAAATAAATTAAAATACGACAACACAACATAAAATAAAATAGAATAAAACGAACAATAAAATGTCATAAGACAAATGAATAAAACAAATGAAGTAGTACACAATAAAATAATTAAAACAAATAAAATATCCTACCATAAAATAAAATAACTAAATAAAATATAATAACATAAAATAAAATAAATAAACAAACAAAGTAATGTACAATAAAATAATTTTAATCACTATTTAAAATTTTCTGGTACTTCACCTAAGGGACATGTGGGTTTATCCAGAGCCGAACTGCTCTGATACCACCTGTGACGCCCCGACTCCCACGTACAAAAGAACGAGAATCGTGACGTTAGAATGATGACAACACGGTCATGCATCCCAACGAAATGTGCTCAAGTGTGTGTGCAACATGCAAAGGTGCAGAATAAAAAACGCAGCGCATAATATAAATAAGTCAACTAAGTACCAGAAATTTAAATATAAATATTCAAAACAATTTACCTTTAAAGAGTTATACAGTCATCCCAAATAAATTACAAGGGCAATATATAAATTGATAAAATACGAAACTTGATAAACAGGAGCAATCCCAAATCACTCCACCAACGAAGCCAAGCTAAGGCTTGTCATCCTCATCTGCATCAAAATCTGCGATACCATAAAATGGTACCACAGGTAAGTATAAACCAAATAACTATCGGGATAAAAATACATTAATGCAACCAACATGCATTCATACGACAAAATCCACTTAGCCATAAAATACCGTTTTTTTTCCCAGAAAAATTATAATTTCCAACACACGCCAAAATCCCATTTTGGCCCAAATTATCCGTAAAACATTTTTCCAAAAAATGATTCACACAAAACAAACCCTTTATCGGACACTGTAGGCGGGAATCGCAGGCGGGACTCTACCACCGTCCCTGCTTACCACCATCCCTACCGCGTGCACCGTAGGCGGGAATTACAAGCGGGACACAACCACCATCCCTATCGCGTGCACCGTAGGCGGGAATCACAGGCGGAACTCTACCACCATCCCTACAGTTCTTTTCCACACAATGAATACTTAACACACACAACGAATACTTAACAGAGCACTGTAGGCGGGAATCACAGGCGGGACTATACCACCATCCCTGCTTACCACTATCCCTACCGCGTGCACCGTAGGCGGGAATCACAGGCGGGACTCTACCACCATCCCTGCTTACCACCATCCCTACAGTTCCTTTTCCTTTTCTTCAAACCAGTCAATCCTGTCGTTTCAAACACACCCAAAAATCATTTCTCGCATGAAAACCCAGTTTTCAAATAAACACATGAACATGTATGCAATCATGCAAAAACCCAGTTTTCAGTTACAAACATGAACATGCGTGCAAATGCAGTGAACAAGACACGACACCAATATCCAACAACCAACAAATCACAATGCAAACATACAATCAACTCCGTCCGCAATCCATCCGACCCCCGAAACTCCTCGGACTCAGTCCGGCATAACCAACCAGTTCACAGTTAAAAAGAGTTAGTGCAAAAATACATTTACATCATGAAAGTTCTTTGAGAAAATACTTACAGTGCTATATAATAATTTCCGAAGGATCACGAAGTTGCAAGAAGTGGCGACTCAGCAACGTAACAGTGTAAAATACACTGTGGCCGTGGGTCTCAAAAACCCACTTTTCAACTGAGACAAACCAAGACCCAAAATTGATAGGGTAGGTCCTAAAGAGATCGGTGAAGCCAATGGTGGTGGTGGTTTGCCGTGGGCGGCGGCGCAAAGGGTGGTTTTAAAGCCAAAAAGTTGAAATCGGAGATGGGTTTGGTTGTGCTTCACCGGTGACGGATCGGAGCCGGGGTTGGGTCCATTGGGTTGCCAAGAGGTCGGGGATGAAGTGGTAGGAAGATGGCGGCTGGAGGTGGCGCGACGGCGGCGCAGTGGTGCATGGAACGCTGCGGCTTCAATGGGTTCGTGGTGGCTAACGGCGGCACAAGGGAGGCTGAGATTGGAGGGGTGAGGTCGCCGGCCGGTGGGCGGTGTCGCGCACGGCAGCGCGACGGTGGCGGGCTGGGTGAGGAACGGTTGCACGGAGAGAGAGAGAGAGAGAGAGAGAGAGAGAGAGAGAGAGAGAGAGAGAGAGAGAGAGAGAGGAAGACCAGGAGGAGAAAAAGAAAAGAAAAGAATAAAAGAAAAAGAAAAGGAAAAGAAAAATAGAGGGAAAAGAAATGAGGTCCAATCCTCATAACTTGGGTCACGAAAATGATCCAACGGAAACGATTTTAAAACAGCTAGTGAAATAAAATATTTCAAACACAGTGATTAACATGAAAATAAATAATTAAACCCAATTAAAATCCAATAATTTTAAAATAAGAGAATAAAATTTTGAATCCATAAAAATAATTCATTCAGTAAAAATACACTATAATACGGGATGTTACAATAGTTACACAGCTAAAACCACATTTGATGCTACCTTCAATTTCTTTAACGCATTGGGTGATGTGGCATTTGCCTATGCTGGCCACAATGTGGTTTTGGAGATCCAAGCAACAATCCCTTCAACTCCAGAAAAGCCTTCCAAGGGACCCATGTGGAAAGGAGTGTTGATTGCATACATCGTTGTGGCCATTTGCTACTTCCCTGTTACTCTGATTGGGTACTGGATTTTTGGGAACAGCGTCGATGACAACATCCTCATCACCCTGGAGAAGCCTGCATGGCTTATTGCAATGGCTAACATGTTTGTTGTTGTTCATGTCATTGCAAGTTACCAGGTGCGTGCGTTTCCATAGTTCCATTTTGATCTCCTTTATCTTCATTTATTTTATTTGCTGAAGTGTTGAAAACCGCAGATCAAGTGAAGCTCACTACAGATTCTTTCCCTGGCCTTGAAGTTCATAACACTCTTCGTCTTCTAAGTGAGCCTTCAATAATGATTCATGAAATCTTTGTTCCAACCCTTTTTCTCGATCAAGATGTAATGTGTTGTCTTGCTGCCTTGTGTGGTATATTAGGTTGATGGGCTGGTTTGTTCAGTAGCAGCACTACAATCATCAAGGAATTTGCTGCAATGACACCTCTGCTTGCCATTTCAATATTCTTAGATGCAGTGTAGGGTGTCATATAAGGTCTTGGATCATACAATTTGTATTTATTTTGTAACAACAATATTATTTATTTTGTATTTTTATTTAATTTGTTATTTAATATTTTTTTTATAAATTAACTTTAGAAAGTGTTTAAATTATTATTTTTTAAAATATGGACAATTTAAGCATGGTATTAGAATTTGTTTTAAAAAAACCTGCTATAAATTTGTCTTTAAAAAAAAAAACTGGATTAAATCCGGTTATAATCCGGTTATTATCCGGATTTTTGGATTTAACACCGGATATCCGGATTTAATCCGGTTATCCGCTTGGATTAAATCCGAATTAATCCGGGCAGATAACCGCTCGGTTTTTAAAATCCGGATCCGGATCTGGTTGTGACCGGATATCCGAATCCAGATCTGAATCCGGATGCACACCCCAATAGCTAGGTATTTGGCATGATTATGCTTCCGAAAGAATTATTAATTATAGGATAATATTTTTGCAACACTTAAAATCTGGCATGTCAAATTGTTCTTTGTACTTCTTCATGTACTATACTCTATGCAATTTGTCAACTCATGTACTTGCATTACCAAGAAAGGAATTGGGATAAGTCAGCTGTACTTGGAGTTTTATTACCTTTTAAGGTAGGGCTGAAAACCGAAATAATCGGTTCGGTTTTCTCATGAAACCGAAACCGACCGGCCGGTCGCTTAAGAGGAATCAAACCGATCGGCTTAAGGGCTGAAACCGACCGGGTTTCGGGCTGGCCGGTTTCCGGTCGGTTTGATCGGTTTTGGGCTTTTCTTGGGCCATTCTTTTGGGCCTTTGTTCTATTCTAATTGGGTCAATTTAACAAACTGTTTTGGGCTTTTTTTTTTCCTTATTTCATTATCCAAATTCTTTTTGAGCTTTTTTTGAGTTGATTTCATTTTAAATTTTAATAGTAATATCATTTATAATTTTCTAGTCTTAGTATATTACTAACTAAATATATTAATTATTACTTACTACTTAGTACATAATTAAAAAAAATAAAAATAACTTCACTAGATGTTTAGTATTACTTAATACATATTAAAAAAAAACAAAAACAAAAATAAATTGTCTTAAGCATAACAAAATGCAACTAAAAAATATAACATAATTAAATGACAACAAATTGGATAATTGCTACTTCTTTCTTCAACTTCACGTCGTCAACCTTCAATCTTCAATACTTGTCACGTTTGATTGTGTGCCCAACTCTATATACAAACATTAATAGATATTAATAATAAAAATAAAACATCAAATGTTAGTGAATTTGGTTTATAAAAAATACTAAAATTAAATTACAATGAAAACAAATAAAATATTACCTGATTCTACTATGAAGCTCTCCACATTATCCATAGCCTCCCAGATATCAATAGTTGTTGCTGGATGTCTTAACCAATTTTGAGTACAAATCAGTGCCTCAACAGTTCTTGGAGCCAATGAACTCCGAAAAGGGTCAAGCACACGACCTCCCGTACTAAATGCTGACTCAGACGCAACCGTGGAAACAGGCATAGCCAATAAGTCTCGTGCAATCCTCGCGAGTATAGGATAGTTAGCCTCATTAATTTTCCACCAAGTCAACAAGTCAAACGATGTGGAGAGTGCCTCACAACCATCTGATAAATATCGATCTACTTCTGTTTTGGCAATAGTAGATCCCATGGCGGAAGATGCTTTATACCACTCATAGAACCATTTGGTCTCACGCTTGCCATCACCATCATTCATGGTTCTAGATGTCGGAGGGGGCACATATTCTTGGCTACTCGTGGTGGAGCCGAATTCCACATTATATTCTGCATACAAATCTTTCAATAATTGTTTCACACTCGACACCAACTCCTCAGCACGAAACTCATCATGAACTTTCTTCAAGTGGAAAGTAAGAAGTTCTAACTTGCTTCGTGGATCAAGCACAACTGCAACTAACAAGAACAAGTTCAGCCTGTCTAATGACCCCCAATACTTATCATACTTTGTTCTCATATTTATGGCCATACTCCTCAAACAACTATTAGGACTCTCGCTCAATTCCATCAACTCATTTTGGAGATCACAAATCTCTAAAAAACTGGTGTTAGCTGTCACATATAAAGACCCAGAAAATCTATTAGTAGCATCATAAAACATCTCCAAAAATTTAACAAAAACCCTCACTGTCTCCCACTCCCTAGCTTTAGGAGGCCCCATGTACCCAGACCCAGTGCCATCATCAAAATAAGAGAGGTAAGTATAATCCTCACTCTCCATCCGCCTGAAAGCCTTCTCAAACTTCTCAGCTGCCTCCAACATCATATAAGTTGAGTTCCATCGTGTTTGTACATCAAGACACAACATTTTCTTACAATCAATTTTTTCTTTTTCAGCACATCTCTTAAACTTGTCTAATCTTGCGGGAGATGAACGCACATATCTAACTGCATTTCTCACCATTGTGATGGCGTCATTACACTCCTTCAAACCCTCATTCACAATAAGATTCAATATATGAGCACAACATCTCATGTGCATATACTTACCCCCCAACAAATTTCCACTCAAAAACTGTTTCAAATATGAAATTGCTGTATCATTTGAACTTGCATTATCAACTGTCACAGTAAATATTCTATCAATGCCCCAATCATACAAGCATGACTCAACATATCTCCCAATAGTTTCCCCTCGATGATTAGGGATTAAACAAAAGTTAATGATTTTTTTCTGCAATTTCCAATCTTGATCAATGAAGTGTGCAGTTAGACACATATAATTCAAATTCTGTATTGATGTCCATGTATCGGTCGTCAACGAAATCCTCATGCCACCATTTTTTAACACTTTTTTCAATTTTTCCTTTTCACTTTCATACAATCTCTTGCCACTGTGACACGACATGGGACTTTAAACCGAGGTTCAAAAGCCCAACACACTTTCTTAAATCCCTGTCCTTCAACAATTCTAAATGGTAACTCATCGACAATTACCATCTCTACAATCGCCAACCTCACAACATCTTCACTATATTTGTGGGTTACAAGACTCCTTAACATACCATCACTCTCTCCAACCCCCTCCTCAGGTGTTGCCTCACCTGTTAATATTTTTTGGTACCTATCCAAAGGACCACGTTTATGAGGATTTTTAGGACATGAAGGCAAATGGTTTTGCATTGTTGAAGTCCCATTCCTCTTTGAGTGGCAAGCATATGTCTTGCCACAATAATTACATTTAGCGTTTGGATCATCTATAGCACAACCCTCCACTTTCGTAAAATGGTCCCAAACAATAGATGGATCATTCCCTTTTCGTTTCTTAGGTAATGGACAAGTAGTACTAGTAGGGGCACTAGGGGGTTTTGATGACTGGGCCTCCCTCACATCATCTCCCAAGTTAATGGTTGGTGTTGATGCATCAACATCAATCGGAGACGACGAAGAATCCATCTAATTATAAAACAAAACATAAATATTACACGTTAGTACTTAATACGTTATCACGTACATTATCACAACAGCTAGTTTGCAACATAGCAAACATCACAAGTCTAAGACTCTAATCTAAGTTTAGTTCACTCGTCACATTTCATGCTTTAAATTCATTAATTCAAACTTTCAAAGACTGGTAAGAAATAAAATTAACAAACATACCCTACAATCCACAAGTCTATCACAGACACACTCACAAAAATTATCACTAATCATCACAAATTATCACACTGTAAGCACTAAGCAGTGGCACTTCACAGTTCACATTTCGGGCAGAAGTTCATCAACTCATTTTTACAGATTCACAGATTCACACACGACACAAAGTCAATCAACTCATTTTCACAGATTCACATTTCGGACAGAGTCACAGAAATTCATCAACTCAGATTCACACACGACACAAATTCAATCACAAACCACAATATTTCTACTAACCAAGGCAAAAACAGAGGCAATATTTCTGATTTCATATGTCCTCCCAAAAAATTCCTCAAGAAATTTAACAACAACGTTCAAGAAAATGAAAAGTGAAAATAAAACTTACAGTGAGATGTGGGCCGTGTGGGTCGTCGGCGATGAGAGAGAAGAAAGGGTTGTGCCGTTGTGCCGCTGTGGGTTGTCGGCGACGAGAGAGGGAGTCTGGGTCACGCCGTCACGGGGTCCGGGGACTCGGGGAGAGAAAGAGGGAGTCTATGACTCTATATGGCCACGGGGTTCGGGGAGAGGAAGAGGGAGATGGAGTCTGTGACTCTGTATGGCCTATGGGGTCTGGGGAGAGGGAGAGGGAGGCTGCCGCTGCTGCCTGCTCGGGCTCACGAAGACACGAAATCGAAGGAAGTGAACAAAGGAGACAAAATGAGAAGGGGGGTGCAAATCGGGGTTCTAACCCTAGCCAAAACGACGCCGTTTGGCGTCCCATTTAATTTTTTTTCATAGGTTTAAAAACAAAACGACGCCGTTTCATGTGAAACGGCATCGTTTTGTATAAGAAATATATTTTAAAATATATATTTAAACTGTCGGCCGGTTCGTCGGTTTAGACCGGGATTGAACCGCAGACCGAACCGGCCGACGTCGGTTTCCTTAATTTCCTACCGCCGGCCGACCGGTTCTCTGCCAGTTTCGGCCGGTTCCTGAATCCGACGGTCGGTTTGAGTCGGCGGCGGTCGGTCCGGCCGGTTTGTGTACAGCCCTATTTTAAGGTGTCTTTCGAATACGTAAATAATTTTATCTCATTATATTATTATAATTTTTTTAAATTTTCATTTGAAATATAACAAATAATTTAATTTTTTAAAAATTAAAACAATAATAATAATAAAAAATAATATTTTATTTAACTTTTAATTTTCATTTAAACTATCTAATATTACTATTTAAACAGAGCCTAAATCTCTGATATATAATATACATAATTAATTAATTATCAAAATAAGTGCCAGTGTTCTACCAAAATAATACATCACTACATTAACCCATGAAGGAATCATTTCAGATGAAAAATTTATATCGAACCTTATAATATATATTTTTATTTAATTAATATGTAATTAATTTGTCTTTTTTATTTTTTATCTTAATATTTAAATATGTGTTTGTTTAAATAAAAAAATAAATCATATATTAATTAGATGAAAATATATAATGTGAGAATTCTATTTGTTTACTGTGGTTAAAAAAATAAAAGACAAAAAACTGATTTGATATGTCGAAACATCTTGGCCTCAGTACTCTTCTAGATCAATTCGAAATCTCTTGGCGAGTAGTACCATAATTTAACTTAGTACGGTACCCATTTAAATTAGTAGTAGTACAGCTACCTCTGGCTCTGGAGTCACAATTACTGTACATTCTAATTTATTATTATATAATTATAAAATTTTATAATTTTGACGTGTCATTCTTCTTCAGTGTGTATATATATATATATAAAGGAATAATGCTGAACAGATCATCGAGAGAGTTTACAGATCGAGAGTGTTCTCGGTTTGGTTACTGGAAGTATATGAGATTATCTCGTAATTATTTATTATTTTTTATTATTAATTAATATTTTATTGTTATTTTTTTATTACTATTCACAAACATTCTCAATAACTCTCAAATCTGTCACGCCTTTTCAAATATGGAAGCTTAATTTGTGGAAGATGAAGTAATTTATCAAAATAATTAGGCTGTGAAAAATGGGAAATGTGCATGAATCATGCCGTTCTAGTGAATAAACGTCTATATAATTAATGACGTACGAATTATAACGAGAAATAATTCAAAATGGTAGGGGACCTATAAGTACTAGTACTTGGGATAAGGTAGTTTCTTAGAGCATACTAAAAGGTTGAGTTATTTTCTTGTAAATTAAGGGAGGGCGATCTCCTCGCATGCGCGCTGACTCGCTAGCTTGGGGAAGAAGAAGATGATCAGTAGTATGAAGACAGCACTAAGGATAATTTTCCTTGGGTGGATCATAGTTTGGGTTCTTTTGCCAACCAAAACATACAAGCAAGCATGGACTCCCACCCTAAACAGCAAGCTCAATTCAACATATTTTGGAGAACAAGGTTCCCTAACTGCTTATTTCTGTAATAATTTTTGTTTTTTCCTGCTCACTAGCTTAATGTTTTCCGATGCATTCAGTTCTTTTTCTTAGAATTATGCTAAAATTAATGATATGATCAATATCCAGGGACAAATCTTCTGCTTTTTACATTTCCCATGATATTTATAGCAGTTTTGGGCTGCGTTTATCTCCACGTTCAGAACAAATCAAAGAATATGAACTCCAAAAGGTTACCTACCTTCATCTCTTATGAATTGTTCAGCCACTACTTCTTTTTCTTCGGCCCATCCGTTTTTTCCCAACTCATAAACAAAAGATGAATGCTTTTACCCTGATCTTATGACGCATATCGATCGACCGACAAAATTGACATATATATACTCTTGTATACCTTAACTGATTGCAGAGACGTTGTTACAAGCAATCGTTTGGCCTTTTGGAGACGTCCTGTGCTTGTGATGGCTCCTCTTGGAATTGTCACTGCAGTGGAGCTTGCTTTTGCAGCCATGTTTGTCGTGCTCTTAATCTGGTCTTTATCCAATTATTTATATGTCAGCTTCGGTCACCTCCATATGCATAAAGCAGGCGAGAAAGTGTATGTAGGAATATTTCTTCATTTAAAATTTCAATAGTAATTAAAACATCACGAAGCTTGGTTTAAAAGTTGATAGAAATTAGATGGTTTGTAAGCCTTGCAGCTAATTCAACGATAACAGCGCTAACTACAGGAGAAACGGATTTTTGTGATTAATTTATTGTAATTAAAAGACTATTTTAGTTGTAAATAATCATTTCATTAGAATTAACTGGTCGTAAATAAGCAGTTTTCTTGTAGTCTGTTAATTTTATTACAAGAATTATAAAGTCCTTATAGATCATATATAGTTATGATCTCTCTCTAGATTTCTTGCACGCATCTATCATTTTTTTTCCTGATCTCGATCAATCTTTTTCCAACCACTAATTAACTAATTAAGATAATTAAGTAGTGTTATGTTGTAATTGTATGTCGTTGGCATGCATGCAGGTGGCAAGCAAAGTTTCGAAGTGTATCATTGAGACTGGGGTATGTTGGAAACATATGCTGGGCATTTCTCTTCTTTCCTGTGACTCGAGGTTCTTCAATATTGCCTCTTGTTGGGCTTACATCAGAGTCTAGCATCAAGTATCATATCTGGCTCGGTCATGTTTCAATGATTCTTTTTGCCGCACATACCGTAGGTTTCATCATTTATTGGGCCATGACTGATCAAATGGCTCAGGTATTTATATTTTATTTAAGTCTGCAATCTTTTCTCGGAATTTAATGAAACAATATCGCGCGTGCTAGCTGTCAACTATTAACATGCGTTGATTGTTTGTTGTAAGGTTATACACGTAAAGATCTTCTCTGATCTATCTTTGTTCGTGTTTGTCTTTTAATGTTTGGAATAGAATTCATGCAGTTGTCTTTCTTGTTTGACAGTACTGGTGAGGGATGTATTCGTAAATTACTTAGATTCCTTCTTGATGATTACTTGCCGAAAGAGATCTCTACTTTTCTTTTAGAAAGAAGAAGGATATATGAGTGGTTGATGATGATCTTCTGCATCCTGTCAATATTGGATATTACGTACGAGAAGAAAATATATATCATCTATGAACACATAAATCATCATGTTAATATATAGGAAAATTGGAGCCTATAGGATTTCAATGCATGCATTAATGCATATTAATTTATAAAAACCCAATTGAATATTGGTGCATGCATGGAAGGCGTACGTCGTTTTGTAATTTCGAACAACAGTACTAAACTACAAGTATTAAAAATGTGATTTATAAAAATAGAGGCAAGAGAGAGAATTACAAAAGAAAAGCCCACACACAAGCACTTAAATTTATTCCTTGTCTTCTTGTCTGAATTGTAACTATCAATATAGTATTTAAAAATTTCACAGTAATATTTATGATAGTACTAGATATATATAACCGATCGGTCTACGTGTGCCTGTTTGTGCGTGTATGTGTGGGCATGCATGCCCGTGCCTGCGCAGATCGATCGAGAGAAGGGCATGCATGCAAGATGCATATATATGTTTGGCTTTTTGCTGGGCATTAAATAAAAATGGCGTTTTGGCAATAATGCATGCAGTTGCTTGAGTGGAGCCGTGATTGGGTGCCAAATGTAGCTGGGGAGATTGCAATAGTATTTGCATTGGCTATGTGGGTTACGAGCTTTCCTCGCGTTAGGCGAAAGATGTTTGAGGTTTTCTTCTATACCCACCATCTTTACATTCTCTATATCTTCTTCTACGTATTGCATGTCGGCACTGCCTACTTCTGCATGATCCTTCCTGGGATCTTCCTCTTCCTTGTCGATCGATTCTTGAGATTCCTACAGTCGAGACAAAGTGCTAGGTTGGTATCTGCACGCATTCTACCTTGTGACACTGTGGAACTAAACTTCTCCAAGAGCCAAGGTATAACAACGTCGAGGATTAGTATTACTGAAATAGTAGATTTTCTGACACCATTATTTTGTTTTGTTCGTAGAATCTGACATGCAATTTTTCCTCCCAGGTTTGAATTACAATCCAACAAGCTTCATGTTTATAAATGTGCCTAGCATTTCCAAGTTTCAGTGGCATCCTTTCACAGTGACTTCCTGCTGTGATATGGAGCCGGATAAGCTCAGCGTTGCCATCAAACGCGAGGGAAGCTGGTCTCAAAAGCTTTTCCAAGAACTTTCTTCTCCTGTGGATCATCTCAAAGTTTCTGTTGAAGGACCTTATGGTCCTTCTTCATCTCATTTTCTGAGGTGCTCGGTTATAAACTACTACGTACATGCAGTTTGTCTTTTATAATATCATTGATCGCTGTGTCTTTGACTTTGAATTGCTTATTAATTTCTCGTTTAATCTGTTTGGTTTTTATTTTCCTGGCACAAGGCACGAGTCCCTGGTGATGGTGAGTGGAGGTAGTGGGATTACTCCTTTCGTGTCTATAATTCGCGAGATCATTTTCCGAAGCCAAAATGGAAGCTTAAACGTCCCGCGTGTTCTCCTCGTGTGTGCCTTCAAGAACTCGGCGGATCTCGCCATACTAGATCTCTTAATTCCTATTTCTAGCGCACCCACTCAAACTTCCAAAATGCAGTTGCAAATAGAAGCCTATGTCACCAGAAACAAAGAGCAGCCATCCATAGATTCCCAGAAGCTCATTCAGACCAAATGGTTTAAGCCAGACCAAACAGACTCACTTATTTCTCCCGCTCTAGGCTCAAACAATTGGTTATGGCTTGGTGCAATAATCTCGTCATCATTTGTCATGTTCCTTCTCTTTTTAGGCATTGTCACTCGTTACTACATTTACCCTATTGAACAAAACACCAATGAGACTTATAATTTCTCATTCTGCTCTCTTTGGGACATGTTTTTGGTATTTACCTGTATTCTCTTAGTTTCTAGTGCAATATTTCTTCGGTGCAAGAAACAAAATGCTAGGGAAAGGAAGCAAATCCAAAATTCTGATGTGCCAACACCAACAAATTCACCAGGGTCTTGGTTCAATGTTGCTGATAGGGAGCTGGAAAGCCTTCCCCATCAGTCTCTTGTTCAAGCCACCAACGTGCACTTTGGTGCTAGGCCCGATCTTAAGAGTAAATTACCTCTACGAACACCCAAATATGATCAGAGTAAACGCATCGCCTTAGAATTAATTAGTATGTTCGGTAAAGTACTAATCGATTGTATGTATTGGCATTGCAGAAGTTCTTCTTGAGTGCACAGGATCAGATGTTGGAGTTTTAGTCTGTGGTCCGAGGAAGATGCGACATGAGGTTGCCAAAATTTGTTCGTCTGGTTTGGCAGGAAATCTGCACTTCGAGTCCATCAGCTTCAACTGGTGATGAATTCGAAAGGTGAATGTGTCTCAGTGTCTGTTAGCATTGCAGAAATTCTTCTTTTGGGGAAAAAGATCCAATCTTCGAGTCTTGCAGTTCGTGGCACATGAAAAGTAGCGATCAGCTGGAGGCCAGGTTGCAAATTAATATCTCTTCATGATCCGCTAGCTTCGGCAGATGTATAATCTGCACCTTTGTTTTATTATTGCCAGAGGTTGAACTAGGGCGTTAAATTTGTATGTATTGTCAATACGTATATATACAATTAATTAGTAAGTATTTGTAACGAATTATTTACGACAATAATGATTATTTGCGACAAAACAGATTCATTTTGATAGAAAATAATCAATTTCACTGAAAATAACAGATCACAAATAAACAACTTTCTTGCCATATATATAATGTTGTCAAATAAATTCAAAAAATAATAATGTTGAATCCTAAAACTTCCAAATCTAAGTCAATTAATTAGGTAGTTTTACGCTCGCCTATATATCCAAATAATTTGAATGGGGGTAACTAATTAATAACCAAGAGGGATTAAGAGGAACATTTTGAGGTACAAAGCAGGCCGTGAGCAGCGCTTGATTGCTCTTCTACATCTTCGAAACCAGAGTTTTTTCCAGTTAAAAATGTTCGACCATGCTTAAATTATTTTCAGTCACGTTGTTAAAAATGTTCGATTGCGCTTGATTGCTCCTGATCTACATCATGGAGACACTACAACACAATTGGTCTTTAGTGATGGTTGGAAAATTGTGACAGTTCCCAAACCGTCACTAAAAGGTCTTTTCTGTGACGGTTTCTAGAAACCGTCACTAAAGACAGATGAGGTTTTTTTAACGTTTCAACGTATGAGAAATTTACGTTCGAACGTAACGAACATTGTGGCAACTTACGTTCGAACGCTAGTAATTAACGTTCGAACGTGAAATGTTTTGCGCAAACGTTCGACTGTTAATTACTAACATTCGAACGTTAATTGTAAATTTAAATTAAATATGACTCTAATTTAAAAATTATGTGGTTTTTATAGTGTATAATTTGTGAATAAGTCTAAAAAATTGACTTGTATATATTTATATATACACAATTTGTAATATATAAATATATATTTATGTTTATATATATTTGAAGTGCAGTGATTTAGTATTAAAGTTGGAAAATATAACATTAAAGAAGATTGACAATTGAAATTAAAAAACCATAGAAATATTAAATAAGATTTTTCTTTACATATATTAAAAGCAAAATACAAAATATGATCGAATTTCGTAAACAACACTCAGATGATAGCGTTGTTCACAAAATTCGAACTCTGTACCTTAGTCAAGGTATCAAACTTTTCATGGAGGATACATACACGATGGGTGTTCTCGGTGACAGACGCCTCTATAGCTGCGAGCGATTGATCGATCTTACGATCGATATGCGCAGTCAGCTGTGAGATCACCGCATCAATCCAAGCAGGCCGCGCATCTCCCACTGATGTACGCAGCGGCTGCTGACTACTACTCCCCACATGACCTGGCTCAGGGTGTGTCGGAGCAACTAGATGGTCTACAGGGGTGGCTGGCATTCCCTGGCCTGTCCAATGCTACGTCGATGCGTGGTCATGTCGAGGGGCCACCACCACCACCTCACCTCGAAGGTCACCCGCTCCTTCTCCCCCAACCCTAGCCCGATCTCTTACCTCCCTGAATCTGGCGTCACGCCACTCTCTCTCGGATTTTTCTATATCGCCGCTGCTAGGGGCGCCGTTCGCCACCACCCACACGTTGACGTCGTCGTCAGTTGTCCGTCGGAGCCACCTTTTCCTCCACGCCTAGCCCAGCAGTCCGAGGCCCTCCCTCTCTCCCTTGCTCTGTTTGCAACCCACGGCCACCCAGTCTCCCCAGCGCCACCGTGCTCCTCCCGAGCCATCACTCCACGCCAAGCAACCACCACGACCACCCCTGATATTGCCTTCTGTTTTCACATTTATGGGTTCTTTTCATTCATGTTATATTTGCTTGATTTCTTGTTTTAGTTCTGTTTGGAGATTGGGTTTTGTGTTTATATTTGTGTGGTCGCTAGTTTGTTTATGGGTTGTTGATATCATGCATTTTTCAATTATATCTTTGGTGCGTGCTGATGATATTTCTTATTTTTGAGCGATTCAAGTTTATTTGATAACTATTTGATCAGATGCCGATATGTTCACAATTGGTATGTAAATAGAGTAAAGTTTTTCATTTTCTTTCCTATTTATTTCTTTCTTGTTGATGAGAATTGGGTAACATGGATAACCATTAATTAACGCCATAGGTTTTTTTGTCTTTTTTTCATTTTGGGGTGGGGGGTAGGTTTGTAGGAACTTTTAGCTTTCTCAAATGTGTTCAAATTACTTTACTGTCAGGACTATCAGTTTCAATTTTGGTTTTTCTGCTAGATGGAGATTTATTCATCTTATTTCCATCTTGGAGATTTATTATAGAATTGTGTTTGAAATTTTGCTCTATTTGGTGGCTTGACCTATATTCTTGTTTTCCCATGCTGGGATATATATATATACATTTTTTTTCTGACCTTGTCCAAGCTGAGTTGACTGGTAAACATCTGATTTGCTGACAGAGGCAGCTTGTCACTAAATGATGGATTTGTGAATAGTAGAATACAATATTGTTAGAATATTATTTTCTAATATTATTATTATTTTTTAATTTGAAAAAGATGAGTTGAGATGAGTTGAAGTGAGTTTTGAATCCAAACCACCCCTAAGTGTATCTTATTACTCCTGCTTTTCCATATCATTTTTTGCATGCAATTAGAGATCAAACTTCAATTTTTATACACAGAAGGGTGTCATCCAGAATTTATGTTTTGAGTTTTACCTTCAATTTTCTTTCCTTATCTGAAGTAATTTAGGATTGCTAGTAAAATAGGCTATACGTTAATCATGCAGACTTTCCTTTCCTCTTTCTCCCACTCATTCTTCTTTACCAGCACATCTGCAAACAACTCTGTCTCATCACTTTTCTCTAGGGCTAGTGAATGATGAAATGGAAAATCCATTCCAAAGCCAGGGTACTCTCTCTTTCCTCTTCTTCTTACCCTCCTCTTTTTCTTGATCTCCTCCTCTCTCACTTTCTTGAGGAGTCATCCTTGTAACATCCCGTATTTTAGTGTATTTTTTACTGAAGGAATTATTTTTATCGATTCAAAATTTTATTCTCCTATTTTAAAATTATTGGATTTTAATTGGGTTATTTTTATAATTTTTAGTTTACGAAAATTATTTTCAAAGTGCTTTCTTTAAATTAATTACTGTGGGATTTAATTATTTCAATTTGACTTTACTATTACGTTTAAATTATTTTATTTAACTTGTGGTTTTAAAATCGTTTCCGTTGGATCATTTTTGTGACCCAAGTCATGAGGATTGGACCTCATTTCTTTTCCCTCTATTTTTTTTCTTTTTTTTTTCCTTTTCTTTTCTTCTTCTTTTTTTTCTTTTTTCTTCTTCTTTTTCCTTCTCTCCCGCGCGGACTCTCTCTCTCTTCTCTTTCGCCGTGCGTTCGGGCCTCCTCCAGCCCGCCGCCGTCCGCCGGCGGTGGTCGACACCGCCCGGTCCCTTGCATTCCCCTGCCGCCGGCCGTCCTACCCCACCAATATCACCGCCGTTCGTGCCGCCGTTAGCCCCCACGAAGCCCACAAAGCCGCGGCGCCACTTTCGCTCCAGCGCCGCCGTCGCTCCACCTCCGGCCACCATCTTCCTACCACATCATCCCCGACCTCTTGGCAACCTATTGGACCTAACCCCGGCCCCGATCCGTCACCGGTGAAGCCACACTAAGTCCATTTCCGATTTACACTTTTTTGGCCTAAAACCGCCCCTTGCGCCGCCACCCACGGCAAACCACCACCACCATTGGCTTCACCGACCTCTCTAGGCCCTACCCTACCATTTTTGGGTCTTCGTTTGTCTTCGTTGAAAAGTGGGCATCTGTGACCCACGGCCACAGTGTATTTTACACTGTGGTGTTGCTCAGACATCACCACTTGCAACTTCGTGATCCTTCGGAAATTGCTATATTGCACTGTAAGTATTTTCTCAAAGAACTTTTGTAATTTAAATATATTTTTGCACTAACTCTCTTTAACTGTGAACTGGTTGTGGATTTCTGTTGGTACATGTATATCTCATTATTTCATGCATGATCATGTTTGTAACTGAAAATTGGGTTTTCGCATGAATGCATACATGTTCATGTGTTTGTAAAGAAAAATGGGTTTTCATGCGAGAAATGATTTTTGAGTGTGTTTGAAACGATTGGTTTGACTGGTTTGAGAAAAGGAAATGAGACTGTAGGGATGGTGGTAAGCAGGGATGGTGGTAGAGTCCCGCCTGTGATTCCCGCCTACGGTGCACGCGGTAGGGATGGTGGTAAGCAGGGATGGTGGTAGAGTCCCGCCTGTGATTCCCGCCTACGGTGCACGCGGTAGGGATGGTGGTAAGCAGGGATGGTGGTATAGTCCCGCCTGTGATTCCCGCCTACAGTGCTCTGTTAAGTATTCGTTGTGTGTGTTAAGTATTCATTGTGTGGAAAGGAACTGTAGGGATGGTGGTAAGCAGGGATGGTGGTAGAGTCCCGCCTGTGATTCCCGCCTACGGTGCACGCGATAGGGATGGTGGTAAGCAGGGATGGTGGTTGTGTCCCGCCTGTGATTCCCGCCTACGGTGCACGCGGTAGGGATGGTGGTAAGCAGGGACGGTGGTAGAGTCCCGCCTGCGATTCCCGCCTACAGTGTCCGATAAAGGGTTTGTTTTGTGTGAATCATTTTCTGGAAAAATGGTATTTTATGGCTAAGTGTATTTTGTCATATGAATGCATATTGGTTGCATTAATATGTTTTTATCCTGAGAGTTATTTGGTTTATACTTACCTGTGGTACCATTTTATGGTATCGCAGATTTTGATGCAGATGAGGATGATGAGCCTTAGCTTGGCTCCGTTGGTGGAGTGATCTGGGATTGCTCCTGTTTATCAAGTTTCTTATTTTATCAATTTATATATTGCCTTTTGTAATTTATTTGGGATGACTGTATAACTGCTTTTAAATCTCTTCGGATATTTAAATTGTATTTTAAATTCTGGTACTTAGTTGACTATCCGCTGCGTTATTTTTTTAATTGTACACCGTTGCATGTACACACACTGGCACTTCGTTGGGATGTGTGACCGTGTGGTCATCATCCTGACGTCACGATTCCTATTCTTTTGTACGTGGGAGTCGGGGCGTCACAGGTGGTATCAGAGCAGTTCGGCTCTGGGTAAAACCACATGTCCCGTAGGTGCAGTACCAGAAAGTTTTAAAAGTTGTGATTTGAAATTATTTAATTTAAAATGTGGTTTTTATTGGTTTTATTTAGTTATTGTATACTACTTGTTTATTTAGTTATTTTATTGTTTTATTTTATGGTAGGATATTTTATTTGTTTTAATTATTTTATTGTGTACTACTTCATTTGTTTTATTCATTTGTCTTATGATTTTTATTGTTAGTCTTATTCTATTTTATTTTATGTTGTATTGCCGTATTTTAATTTATTTTGCTATAGTTGTATTTTAATTTGCTTGAATTGAAAGTGGGTTAATGGTTACGCTATGACAGGAAGATGATACGATCGAGAATGTTATTGTTACGCTTGAACATTTAGTGTAGTAGGCCTGAACTCTTGGTGATTGGCTTGAAGGGAACGGCATGGTCTGGGTGATCTCTTTGGGGAATAGGATATTTGAGATTTTAGGTTTTGTGGAAATAGGACATGAGGTTTTAGATTAGGAGGTTGTAAGTTCAACAAGGTTCAAGGTTAGATTTATGAGGAGTTTATCTAAGGTTTGAGGTCTTATAATTTTTTTTTTTAGGAAATAAGTTTATGGGATTTACGGTGGTAGGTTCAACAAGCAATTGAGTGATTACTTAGATTAGAAGTTTTCGATCTTGTCGACCTTGTTAGGCAATTTGGTAACATTTGGGATTTTAGAATTTAAAAGTTTTATAAAGTGAATGTTTTAGAAGTAAGGTCATTGATCTTCAAGATTTCGGGAAACGATTCTTATCTGGTTTAAGGTTTTAGAACTACAGAGTTGAAGGGCTGAATTAAATAGGATTGATCTGAGTTGAGTTACTGATATGAGAATTTTTAGGAGAGAACTTCTTTGGAGATGGAAGGTAATAATTGTTTCTAGCTCGAGGTTACAGTGATAGGTTAAGGTTTTAATCCATATCAATTTTAAGGATAATAGATGGTACGAATTTAGGAAATGATTCTTGTTGGGTTCGAGAATATAGGTTCAAATAATGGAAATGGTAACGATGGATCACTTGCATGTTTGGAGGCTTTTTGGTTTTGACTAAGGGTGAATGAGATCAATGCGTAGTAGTGGTGAGTGTGTATGCATTTCGTGTAGTACATGGGTTCTTGTCTCATTTTTGGCTTGGAAGAAGTGTCTTGGGTAGGTGTTGAAGATGAATAAATACAATAGTATTAAATTCAAGAGATTTTGATTCGGAGTTTTTCTAGTGAGTTGCTTGGAGTGTGCAGTCGAAGCAGGTTATTCAATGGAATCATGGTTGACAATAGTTCTTGTGATAAGTGTTTTGGTTAGTAGGAATGGAGCCACCTTGTACTCGATGGTGTTAGTTTATGAGGACATGAACTTTATGCATATGGCGAATATCAAAGTGCGCAGCAGAAGCGTGGTATTTTTTGTTGTAGTCAGGAGTTCAGATTGTGCTGATTTTGAGTAATTAGTGGTGACTTGAAATTTTGAGAAGATTATTGTAATTGGAGATTAATCTTTTGGTTGTGCAAATTTGTTATTGATGGTTAACTTTGAGAGTGTCATTAGGTTACCAAATGTAGAATTCTGTGGAGGTTTAGAAGTTGTAGCATAGAAGTTGATTGAGGTTAGCATTGATTATTGTATGGAGCTATTAATTATTGGAATTTGTTGGATGTTGTATTAAGGTTCTTGGGGAAGGGAGATTTTGGATAACATAGCCACCCTAGGAATACGGACGTGAGATGCCATTGAAAGTCTAATGTGAGTATGATGGAATTGCCTATGGGAGTACACTTGAGGGAGCATTACTTACGCTTTTGGGTGTTGGTGATGGTATGTTGTCTCAAGCGTGTTTTGGTTGTATCATGTATCCTATTTTAGCGTGATGTATGTCCCTACAAATTTCGAGGACGAAATTTTATTTAAGGGGGGGAGAATGTAACATCCCGTATTTTAGTGTATTTTTTACTGAAGGAATTATTTTTATCGATTCAAAATTTTATTCTCCTATTTTAAAATTATTGGATTTTAATTGGGTTATTTTTATAATTTTTAGTTTACGAAAATTATTTTCAAAGTGCTTTCTTTAAATTAATTACTGTGGGATTTAATTATTTCAATTTGACTTTACTATTACGTTTAAATTATTTTATTTAACTTGTGGTTTTAAAATCGTTTCCGTTGGATCATTTTTGTGACCCAAGTCATGAGGATTGGACCTCATTTCTTTTCCCTCTATTTTTTTTTCTTTTTTTTTTCCTTTTCTTTTCTTCTTCTTCTTTTTCTTTTTTCTTCTTCTTTTTCCTTCTCTCCCGCGCGGACTCTCTCTCTCTTCTCTTTCGCCGTGCGTTCGGGCCTCCTCCAGCCCGCCGCCGTCCGCCGGCGGTGGTCGACACCGCCCGGTCCCTTGCATTCCCCTGCCGCCGGCCGTCCTACCCCACCAATATCACCGCCGTTCGTGCCGCCGTTAGCCCCCACGAAGCCCACAAAGCCGCGGCGCCACTTTCGCTCCAGCGCCGCCGTCGCTCCACCTCCGGCCACCATCTTCCTACCACATCATCCCCGACCTCTTGGCAACCCATTGGACCTAACCCCGGCCCCGATCCGTCACCGGTGAAGCCACACTAAGTCCATTTCCGATTTGCACTTTTTTGGCCTAAAACCGCCCCTTGCGCCGCCACCCACGGCAAACCACCACCACCATTGGCTTCACCGACCTCTCTAGGCCCTACCCTACCATTTTTGGGTCTTCGTTTATCTTCGTTGAAAAGTGGGCATCTGTGACCCACGGCCACAGTGTATTTTACACTGTGGTGTTGCTCAGACATCACCACTTGCAACTTCGTGATCCTTCGGAAATTGCTATATTGCACTGTAAGTATTTTCTCAAAGAACTTTTGTGATTTAAATATATTTTTGCACTAACTCTCTTTAACTGTGAACTGGTTGTGGATTTCTGTTGGTACATGTATATCTCATTATTTCATGCATGATCATGTTTGTAACTGAAAATTGGGTTTTCGCATGAATGCATACATGTTCATGTGTTTGTAAAGAAAACTGGGTTTTCATGCGAGAAATGATTTTTGAGTGTGTTTGAAACGATTGGTTTGACTGGTTTGAGAAAAGGAAATGAGACTGTAGGGATGGTGGTAAGCAGGGATGGTGGTAGAGTCCCGCCTGTGATTCCCGCCTACGGTGCACGCGGTAGGGATGGTGGTAAGCAGGGATGGTGGTAGAGTCCCGCCTGTGATTCCCGCCTACGGTGCACGCGGTAGGGATGGTGGTAAGCAGGGATGGTGGTATAGTCCCGCCTGTGATTCCCGCCTACAGTGCTCTGTTAAGTATTCGTTGTGTGTGTTAAGTATTCATTGTGTGGAAAGGAACTGTAGGGATGGTGGTAAGCAGGGATGGTGGTAGAGTCCCGCCTGTGATTCCCGCCTACGGTGCACGCGATAGGGATGGTGGTAAGCAGGGATGGTGGTTGTGTCCCGCCTGTGATTCCCGCCTACGGTGCACGCGGTAGGGATGGTGGTAAGCAGGGACGGTGGTAGAGTCCCGCCTGCGATTCCCGCCTACAGTGTCCGATAAAGGGTTTGTTTTGTGTGAATCATTTTCTGGAAAAATGGTATTTTATGGCTAAGTGTATTTTGTCATATGAATGCATGTTGGTTGCATTAATATGTTTTTATCCTGAGAGTTATTTGGTTTATACTTACCTGTGGTACCATTTTATGGTATCGCAGATTTTGATGCAGATGAGGATGATGAGCCTTAGCTTGGCTCCGTTGGTGGAGTGATCTGGGATTGCTCCTGTTTATCAAGTTTCTTATTTTATCAATTTATATATTGCCTTTTGTAATTTATTTGGGATGACTGTATAACTGCTTTTAAACCTCTTCGGATATTTAAATTGTATTTTAAATTCTGGTACTTAGTTGACTATCCGCTGCGTTATTTTTTTAATTGTACACCGTTGCATGTACACACACTGGCACTTCGTTGGGATGTGTGACCGTGTGGTCATCATCCTGACGTCACGATTCCTATTCTTTTGTACGTGGGAGTCGGGGCGTCACAATCCTTCTCCCATTTTTGGTGTAGATAATATGTCGATCCCACAGATGACGCTAACTGTTAATGCCTAAATTTGCAAACAGACCGAAATAGAGGAAAAAAGTATCACCGGCCCACAATGGTGATTCAAGCTTCGGTACAGTACTCTTCACGTTTATCCATAAAAAAATAATAAATAAGCAAATAGAAATAAATAAAGAGAGACACATAGATTTACGTGGTTCGGCATAAAAGCCTACATCCACGAGTTGTTTGGGGGCAAAATCCACTATGATCGGTGATTTTACAATTTCTCATGACCTCACATATTGCTCAATACAATTGAGGAATTTAGTCTAGGCGTAGAGAAGTCATCCCGAGTCTGTCGAGAATTCGTCCTTCATTTGTAGAGATCTCCTCCTTTTATAGAGATCTGTTTTCTGGATTGGAGTGATAGAGTCCAACTTGCCTTATGAAACCTTTTTCTTTTTGGAGTCCGAGCCAACTTCCTTTGGTTTATCTATTCATTGCCTTATCTCTTGACTTTATCTCTTTCCTTATTATTAGTTATAGGTTTTCAAAGGGGTAGACCAGTCAATTTAGTCGCTAACACAAATGTTTTACAGGTTAAGTAATCTCCTATCTAGCAAAAACTTGCCAAAGAGGCAAGAAAGGCATACCAATTCAAAAAGTCGCTTTTCTTGAGTTAGAAGCCTTGCATTCAAACTGAGTTTGGGCTAGAATTAAATATCCTATCAAGCTTGTACATTAACCTACCCATATCTTCACCCACTGTCTTACATGTATCATAGGTCTATCAGCACCCCCTATCACCTTCAACATCGTTGTGGGAGTTATGCGATACATTACAATCCTTTGCATCATACTGGAACCACCTCATGATACCATTTGTATCGAATGACAATCTACTACCATGTTTTCCTTCTATTATCATCATTGCCAGCTTCATATCTACATCTCCTAGATGTGTCACGAATTTGATCAAATCTTCCATGATGAATTATGGGTTTGAAGTAATCATCTGAATATAGTCTTCGTGAGGAATGCAACAAATAATCAAACCTTCAGCTTTGCCAAGGTGTCCTTGCAGACAATCTCCTGCCCTTGAAATGATCTACAACACTAAGTGGATCATCAAACCATCTTGAATTTCAGGGAGTCGAGAAGTGATGTCTTGGAGGGGAAATGAACCCTACTTCATAGTCTAATGCAAAACTCCGCATTTAAAGGAGCAATCTCACCCTTTCCTATCAGAACATATGTCCATCACAAGTGCCATTCCCCTATGAATACCATAAGCATCTTGCAACCCTCACTTCTCCTGACACTATATGGTCTGAAGTCATTTCATAGCCACAACTCTCTCAGTAATGCTTTTTGGTTTAGGGCATCTAGAATAATAGGAATCATGATAAGTAGGCAATCTATGGCATTTTGAATCCCTAGTTAAGTGACTAGCTGTTGGGGATTTTCCTATGAAAAGCATATATGTTTTCCTTCCAATGGAATAGTCGGTAGCATTAGGGCTGCAACCCGACCAAACCACCTAGCATATTGGGCCGACCCGACCCGACCCGACCCGTATAAGCAACAGAAACACTGCAACTCGACCCGACCCGATATCGGGTCACCCGTCTTTATATATGCGATGAATATAATGGGTCGCTCTCATAGTCAAAAGCAGCTAACCGTATCCCTAACCTTCTCAGCCGCTCGCTCTTCTCCTTCTCTGTCCGTATTGGCCTTCAGCGAAGAGTTGGTCGAACAGCCACGGTTCTGATCGATGTTATCGTCAACCACAGGAGCCGACGACGGTGCTGGAGCTCCGTAAGAGTCTATGGACCAGTTGGTTGGGATCTCAGGCACCGGGATTGTCTTCCCAAAGAGCTTGATCGCATCATCAGGTCGAGTCCGAGGGACCAATGCGATGATCTTGGGCTTCTTCCACCCGACTTCGATCTTCGGTGGTTTGTGTGGATCTGCATTTTTTTCATGCTTTCTTTGTTTGTAGAAGTCGGAAGACTAGTTAATTTTGAGGGACATTGCGGGTTGTTGAGATTTAGCGGGTTGGACGGGTCAAACCCGTGCATCATTCAAACCCGTGTTTTTCGGTGCGGGTCAGTTCGGGTCAAGCGGACGGATCGGGTTAGTCTGTTTCTTGCACAGGCCTAGGTAGCATATTCATTTTCAGTTTGAGCACATGAATAAAAATTGTCAGATCTGCAACATCAGAAAGAAAAGCAAATAAGAAGATAAACAATTAGTTAAAATTGCATTGCAGAAATAAGAAAATAGTGCACCCAGAATTTACCTGCTTCTCTCTATTAATACATTATCCTTCCTGGATACCTTTTGTCCAACCACTCGAAGAGGACAATCATCAGGATCTTTGCTCATAGTTCTGCCGTGATCAGTTACTACTGCAGTCAATTCTTCACAAATTTTACAACCTCCAAGCGAGTGATTGGATCCATAGTTTGTCTTAGAACTCACAAAAGGTTCTTTTATAGCACCTGCCATGACATAATATTCCCTTCTCGGTACAGCAGTATCAGATCCTGGACTTAATCCCCTCTGAACTTTTACCTTCTCACAAATCTCAGCTTCAAGCCTAGAAGATCTTTCTTATATGCATTTGTTTCCAACGTGAAAATTTTCAGACATAAGGCAATCCACGGCTTCAGCATCACATGTATCCATGTTTTCAGACATGTTGATACCGGACAAAATAGTGATTATTCTGCAAAATAGTTTCAACAGATAATTCACAGGAAAAAAAGACGAGATTCTCCCAAAATACAGAGAAAACAACTCTCAATAATATTGATTAATAGTAAAATTTGAATTTTTTTTATGAAGTCCACAAGCCGGACTTAAATAGCTGCAAAATTCGAAATTAAGATGATTTTTTTAGAAAAAATCTAAATTATTGTATAAGAAATAAACAAGAATCCTACAAAAAAACTTGGCCAAAATCGAAATCAGAATCACTTAGTTCAAGGAATATATTAAGATTTTCCTTCCATATTTATATAAATTCATTTTCTTAAGGTAGTATTTGAATGCAATCAAGATCTATATACCCCTTATCAATTTGGGCTTGCATCACATGTAGTCCACAAATTTCAATTCCCCAAAATTCCCCTCATTTTCCTCCAAGTAATGTAGATCGGATTCCCGTAACTCTCCATCCTCAAACTGAGAATCAAAACCAGCCTCAAGTTTCTCTGTCTTTTCCTTGCAAACTATGTGATCCTTACCACTTTGAGAGATTTCTGGATTGTGGCCCACATTGGAAGGATCTTCTACAGCGACCTTACTTGAACTTCTTGAAGGACTATCACCATAGGTTTTGTGCACCTAATGAGAGGTGGATCCACCTTCTTTCCCTAGATTGCTAATGGGATTACTAGAAGAGTCATCAAGTTTAACTTTAACCCCTGCAGTTTGCAATACCTCTTTTACAGATGATGCGGCATTTAGAACTTCCATTTTGTCGGCATCCTTCTTCCAAATTGGTATGATTATCACCTCGAAAAATTGCAATGCACATTTCTTAAGAAGTAATCATATGAGCAAAAAACCTAGTCAGATGAATTAAAACATGCATGTGACTAATCATCCTTTCTTATGAGAAACAAGAACATCGAGGTAAAATAATCAAGTTAACCAAAAAGTTGTCAAATTGAAGAGGTTGGACAAGTTGACTAATTATTCTTGATTACAACATCATTTGGATATTCTTCATCGATCTTTACCTTTCATTTTTAGCAAAAAAGAAAAAAAAAAAAACACTCACGGAATCCATCTTTGTAAGACATAGGTCCATTCTCATCATAACTTGGAATTAAAAGGCCATACATTCTCCTCTTGCTCATAAGGCAGACTTCCATTATCATCATATGTAATCTCCATAGAATGAAAGTGTCACCCACATTCTCATTTTGATCATATTTACTGGAAAGAATAGACCTGTTTCATTTAACAACTGATCACTGAAGCCATCCTTAGCTTTACATAGAAATCAGGGGTATAAACTCTCGAGGAATCTTTTTATTGATCTAGGCCATCATGAAGCATTCTGACATGCATCTCTGATAAGCATAAAATACAAATATAATTAACCATTTATTCAACTATCTTTCTTTAAAGACTGTTCACAGAATTATATACAGAAGCTTAATTTCCATGACTGAATCATCCATTATCTAACTTCCCTTCTGATAGAGCCTCTAAAAAATATACATACAAATCTATCTCTGCACTGATTTTTTTTTTTTTTTTCAGTTGAGTTCTGCATATGGCATCCCTGTACACCATGCTTTGTTTACCTAGTCTGTCATTCCAGGCACCCACGTAGTGCTCAGCAATTAAGTAGGAACCAAGTCGCATGGAACTTGCTTTTTGACATGTCCTCCATGCGATTGGTTCTTTCAAAATTGTCCAAAATCTTTGCTGTATTTGAGATTATTCATAATTATTCACTATTTTTTTTATCGGTAATTATTCACTAAAAAATTAATCCTAGAAATCCTGAATCCATTGAAAAGTTACAAGAGCTTCAATTCATCTCATTGCAAAGCAACCGAGGAAGTCTTTTAAGTAATATGTCACACCAACTTCTGCTTTAATAAGTTTTACTACTTAAAAAAAGAGCAACTGAAGTCTTGAGAAGGATGTTCTTCACAATCAACTACAACTCCAATCAAGGCAAATTCGAACCCTAATACAACCAAACATTGATGTCTAGAATCAGGCATCAATAAATTCATAAATATGAACTTACAAAACCAAGCAATTATAAATTGAGAAAAGATATTTACAACCGTGAATTGTGCAACCGCCGTGTAATCGCTTTGGAAAAGTGAATAAAACATGGAAAAAAATTAATTTTTTAATAGTGGACCTCACTCTTTTTTAAAGTGATTATGCGGCATTTACGCATTTCACAGTTAATATAGAATTACTCTTATAAATTTGAAACCTAATGTCTTACTTCACACCAAACTATAAACAATAAAACATTGAACTCTGTAACTATCAAAAACTAACAAAGAAATCCCATCTAATTATATCCGTTAAGATGACTGAAAATGTGATGAAACACAATTTTTTTTTATTGGCAGTAGATGTTCAAGAACAAAGTCCCGACAAATTTTTGGGGTGCACAAGCCCTCGGCAAAGAATTTTCCACAAATGGTAAAGTTCTTCCGGTCTGATGGTACCTAGAAATTGTTTGCACAAGTCCTTGGATAATTCAAGGGGAAGTTCCTCCAGTCTGATGCCCCCTAGAAATTGTTTGCACTCAAGAGAATTCGAATCTTAAACCTATAGGAAGCATACCACCAAAACCAAGACCTTTACCACTTGAGCCTACCCCTAGGGGTTGTGATGCGACAAATCAAAACTTAACAGAGGTACACATTGCAACAATTTTATAGTTAAAAGATTTTAGTAATTTGGAGGGTGCGAAGTGGATTTTTTTTTTTCTCGTATTTTAGTATAATGTTTTGGCAAGTAACACTTAAGTCACCTAATTAGGTATGGGTAAGCATAAAATAAATGATGATGTATAGTATAATGTATTGCCGTTGAATCGCTCATTGATAATTTGAGGATTCTATTAATAAATTCAGAGAATCATGGCAACATGGCCAAAAAGGTTGCTTACTGACATAGATGGTGGAACGCTATTGAGCTTTGTGCTGTGTTAGATTTTGTGGAAAGTTTGCACCTGTTGTGCAGGTTGACAAATTACGAGGATCACTAGCATCTGGTAAAGTATGTGTTTGTGCTTGGTCTCTGAGGATTCCGTTTTCATTATTTCATCTACTATTGAAATGAGCACTGGCATCTGCTCTATGTTTGATTGCTTGCTTGCTACTGCATATATAGTTGATTCTCTTTTCTTCCCAATTTGCGCAGTGTTCGAGTTTCCAATGAACTTGTATTGGGATATCGAAGAGCTGCAAGATACTCCGTTTATGTGACAGTAATTCAGTCTCTACTCATCGGGATTTTTTTCATGGTGGTAATCCTGATAACTAAAGATTATTTTGCCATCATTTTCACAAGCAGTGAAGAGTGTTGGATGTCTAGGTTTAAAATCTATCTTCATCACCATACCATCATCCAGAAACAAGGGCTAGAAAGTAAAATGATTTTAGATCCGTTAAGTTCTTGAGGATGTCCCGACCCAAGTTGAGAACTCGAGATTGCTTTAAATGTGCTTAGAAATGATTAGAACATATAATAATAACCCACAAAATCAAACAAAAATAAATAAAAAAACAATGATAGAAAACATCCATAACATTGTCTTCGACAAAATTCCTATTCAGTTACCACTCTGACAACAGTTACAGGCTACCGATGCCCCCCCAGCATCTCAGGCAGCAATTTTGGATTTCTTTGGAACACGATAGCCCCCAACCACACAGGCGTGGTCACGCTCATAAGGTTCAAGTGTAACTTGTTCAAATGGCTTGAACTGATCCTGCTTTAGCTTGTTCACTTCACTCTGGAATACAGCCTCAGCAGGTTGTGTAGAATCTATGCAGTTGGCCTGAAATATTCAAGCAGATAACATAAGGAAACCAAAAGGCAAATTTCTACAGAAGCAAAAAGTAAACTCGCTTTAAAATATTAAAAAAAAAAAGAAAAAAAAAAGAAAATTGGAATTCATATATCGTTACAAGTCTGATCATTAGACAACATACACTACAAAGTAGAATGCATGAGGTTTATTAGTCACACTAACAAGCTCCAATCACTGCTGCTGATCAGCTTTACACACGCGTGGGCAGACCACCTGAACTTTCACTCTCCATCTTACAAGCACAGTGATATAGGAAGAAAACTAAATAAGAAGACTGTACAAACCTTGATAGAAATTACAAAATGGCCTCCAGCTTTAAGAAAATATGATGCATTCAATGCTAGAATCCTTGCCTGTAAGGTTCATAGGAAAACGGAAATAAAATTCAAATAAAGCAATCTAAGTAAAATATGGGAGACACCAGCCCCAGCAAAATTAGTAGGCCAGAGCTATGTCCACGAAAACAAGTGAATCCCATAAGAACGGGGCAAAGTAGCATTAACAAACTGAAAACATTTATAAACTCTAAAAAGGGCATGCAACTCGGTTATTGAAGATTCACACTCAATAGCTGTTATCCTCCAAAAATTTGAAGGGCCAAAGCTCCAATTCATGGAAGAACCAAACATAGTCAGCTTCATGCTGATCCAAAATCATGATCTCAACTGTGGTTTTTGGCATTTAAGCTATAAAAGATATAAAAAGTGCACAAACATGGCTGTTAAATGGAAATTATACTACCATTTAACAACCATCCAACAAGAGAAGAATCAAGTACGAAAGCACTAAAAATATCAGAGATTCAGAAACAAAAGATGCAAAAATGAGATATATAAGTTTAACAACTACTAGGAAAAAATAGAAGTTCATGTTTGCGCATGGTAATAAATATATAAATAAAGTGAAATATATAAACAAGAACAATCTGACAAAAAACAGGATAAAATGTAAAATGTTATATGTAGCCATATCGTATGCAAGCAATAATGTACATAACAATAGTCAATTCAATGGACTCAGTCAAGAGCATCTGAAACTCAAGCCCACATCACCCATAACATGTTGAAGGGAAGCTCGAGTAACTCATCATATACTCATTATTCCAAACATTGAAGAATATACAAAAAATGCCAATAAAACAAGAAATGAGTTTATAACACCATCAGAAACTCGACTTTGCATCACCCATTATGTCTTGAAGGGGAATCCGAGTTAACTCATCATATGGTCAAGATATATAACGAGATATAAAATGTAAAAGATTAAAATACTTAATTTAACAAAAACACACATGAAGCTTACAAATCCCAAGTCCAAAATTGTGTATAATAATTGAAGAGTTTCGAAAACCATCAAATTTTTATACAAGAAAGAAAAAAAATTATCAAAAAGGGAAGAAACTTAACTACATGGATTATTCAGGAGTATCAACAAGTGAATTAATAATATAAAACACGTGAAATTTCATCTTCAGAAAATAATTTTGCATTAAACCACAGAACTAAATGTTTCCTAAAAGCACAAAAAAAAATCAAGAGATAAATTTGTCAAGTAATTTAAGAGGAGTTGCAGAAAGGAACTCGATAACAAGGTACAAAAAACATTTGCCACAAGATGTCCCAGGGCATTTCAAATTCACTAATGAAAATAGATGTTGTGACCACTTCAAATGCAATAGTTCCACCATGTCTACCATTTTAAATGTGAGAAGACCAATTGAATAAGAAACACATAAAAGAGCAAACCTGATCAGGCTGTGCAACATCAGAAAATATTACATCCACCATGCCAACTAGCATTCGATATTTGGACGGATGCCTAGCATCTTCAATGATGGGGATAACATTAGTGCGCTTCTTTGCCATGTTAACCAGGTCCCTACCACTTCTATGAGAAAACTCCACTGCATAAACCACTCCAGTCTACATGTAAAAGAGAGAATCTCAAGCAACTGTTTTAAATATAAACAAACTTCTAACAATGATTTCATGCAGACTACTTACAGGCCCAACAATGTCAGACACATGGGAGACAGTGGTTCCTGAAGCAGCCCCAAGATAGAGGACCCGAGCACCAGGTTTCTTCAAGTTTATTAAAACACAAACATAAAAAATGGTTATGCATAGATTTATAGTATGATAATATAACAAAAACACGAAACAAATAATTGAAACACATTTAAAAGTGGAGAAACTCACAATCCAAATCTCATCAACACCACCAATAATGGCAGCAGCCAACTTCGACCGAAATGGGTTCCAGACTCTGTATTCCACTTTTGTGCCATCTTCATTCTGGAAGAATAAAGAATTCACAAATTCACTCGATCAATAACATTTAACACAATTAAATTTTCTACGCAGATAGTGTTTCCATAAAAATTACAAAAAAACAAAAAAACAAAATACCAGGTTATACAAACATTATCAACTTTTTATGAAGAAAAAAATGGTAAACCTATTTTTAATGAAAAAGAATTACATTTTTTTACACAACCAGGAGTTTAGCATTATATGGTAAACATTTATTCTGTATAGAAGAAAAATTAACAAATTTGCATCCAACATATTATTACTACCACGTTAAAATTTTATTATTTTGCCCACTTTTCTGGAATCTGCATGATTATATCAAAGCAATACCTTTTTTTTTCCTAGCACCACTTAATCTAGCAAATTTAATACACCCAGAGTCTTTTTTCAAGGCAGTTTCTAGGAGAATATATTCCCTGCTTTGGGGGACTGAACCCAACCACGACCAGCGGCCCCGGAGGGAAGTGCCACCAGGCCAGAGCAAGAATCCTGCACCAACCTTGACTAATATTGATGCAAAAACCAGAACAATATGCTTTGTGCATTGAAAACGAGCAAAACTTACCGCATAGTGCAACGAAATAGAATCTCAATGATCCACAAATTACAAATTAATCAAAAGCACATTTAAATTAATGAAGATGATTGCTGTAAAATGACCTGTACAGAGATCCTTTTCTCATTGTAAACAGCTTCACCAGGTACCAAATTCTTAGTAACAATAGCATCTTCTTTACCCTTAGCAATGAATACTCCTCCATGCCTATGAGGCTCAACCACAACCTTACTTCCACCTTTCATTCCACCTCGACCTCCACCCCGGCCTCTTCCACCAAAGCCTCGGCCACCACGGCCTCCCATGGAACTACCTCTGTCGCCGCCTCTCCCTCCACCACCTCTGCCTCTACCTCTGCCTCCATCACCCCTGCCCCTGAATCCACCTCCATCACCCCTGCCCCTGAATCCACCACCACCACCACGTCCTGCACAAATACAAACAATTAAAACGACAAAATCCAGCATTGGGTCATATAAGAACTCATTGGGTTGATGGTCAAATGCAAAAAGTCGTACAAAGTTGAGATATTTTCAAGTTCCAAAACAAGAAAGTCAACATTGATAGGGTAAAAAACATATTGATTCACAACAAAAATTAAAAAAGGCATTGAACACCTAAATCTCTATCCCGTTGAAATTAAAATTTGAGAAATACCTCACACCGTAAATAATAGATTGCTCATTGTTCGGAACATTTTAAACAATGACGTCCTTTCAACTGATCAACCATTTAGGTTCACCGAAACATAATCAAAGATTCATACAAACAAAACAAAATATGAACAAAACAGAATACTATACTGTGTATGATCGCTGAAAAATTAGAGACAAATGCAAGAAACCATAATATTAGGCTAACGAAGTCTATCAGTTCACCAATAGAAAAGAAAAACTTAAATATGCCATCTCAGATATTTTTCCAAGCTTTCTCGGCAACCAAGCAGAGAGAAACGAGGACAGACAGCATGAAAAGAAGAAAGGGTTTCATTGCTAAAGCTACCTCGAGGAGGTCTCATTGCAGCGAGTCCTTGGGTAGAAAGAGAATGCGTCCAAAGTTGAGCACTGAGCGAGAGAGGCGCAGTATGGGTAGATGGGGTTTTGGCCGGTGTTTTATAGTGTAAATTAGGGTTTAGATCTTTAGGTTTGGAGAAAAGGGAAATGCTAGCGTTTATTTTGTCCCATTGCTTTTTTGATTTTTTTGATTCAATGATTAAAAAAATATTGTTTAATAATATTATAATTTTTTTTTTAATAAAAACTATTTAAAAGTGTTAAAAAAATAATGTGAAAAAATAAAAAAATCTTTAAAAAAAATTTCACATCATTTATTTAATACTTTTAAATATTTTTTTAAAAAAATCACAATATTATTAAACAATATTTTCTTAATTACTAAGTAAAAAAATATTGGACTCCCTATCATTTTTCTTGGAGAAAAATCTACAGAAATGCTTGGGATTCCGGGTCCCGAGCATTTCTCCCGACATTGTTTTTTTTCTTTTGAGTTTTTTTCTTTTTTAAAAAATATTTAAGTACACTAAAAAATTGAATGAAAAAAAAAACTTTATTTTGCCTTCTTGTGACATCCTCGAGATTCCTCAAGGGATGTAGCACTACTCAAAAATCTATTCTTCAGTTTAATTTTAACTCAACATCCACACAACAGACACTCCTCTGACACTGTAACCCCTCGTTTGATTAGTGAAAATATTTTATATCATATCATCTCACCATTTCGACTTTTTCAAATCTCCATACAAAAATAATAAATAATTCAACTTTTTCAAATCCTAAAACAATAATAATATTAAAAAATAATTTTTTATTCAATTTTTAACTTTCATCTAAAACTATATCATCTCATCTTATTATCCAAACTGCACCTAAAAAGACCAAATCCCACACGGAGCAATGATTTAGTTACAACCTATTTATATTTTGTTTACAACTTATCAATAAAATAGTATTTCTTAAAAAATATTCAAACACATCAAATCAAAATCAAAAACTATTATTTTATTTGAAAATTGTAAAAAATAAAAAATTGTATAGAGCTTGTAACTCTATCATTTCTCCTCAATAAATGAAAGGGAAAAGCTCCAAACCAACCGGGGTGTCATTTCCCATTTTACACTCTCCACTAAAAGAGCAACACGTAGCAGATTCACTAGACTTACAATGAGTGCGAGTCCATTCTCCTCTCTCCCTTCTCTTCCATCTTCTCTCTTCTCTCTTCTCCCCCGAAGCTCTCCCTCGACACATCAAACCTCTATCTCCGTCTCTCTCAATAGATCTCATCTTCCTTCAAGAGATTTGAACCCATCTTCATCTACGTCTCTCTCGACAGATCCCATATTTCTTCAAGGGATTCGAGCCCATCTTCGTCCGTCAAGATGGTTTTACTAGCCAAAATGTACAAGTCACCAAAATATCGAAGTTTAGGCCAAACTGTTCCAAGCGGTGAAGTGAGATGGTAACACCAAGGATGCAAGTGCTTCCAAATTACAAAAGAAAACCCCAACTTTATTTCAAAATAAAAGAATATCACATTGTTTCTTGTTTTACCGACTCTCTCCTCATCGACATGTCAAACCCAACTATTTCGCTCCCTTTCCATCTTTGATTTTTGTTAAATTCTTTTTCATTTACCTAGGTTTTGATTTAGTCGATGACTTTTGGTGCTTTTTTTTTTCATTGCAGTTGGAGAAAGGGTGGACATGTAGATTATCGATTTTGGACAAGTTCTTTTGCAGTCTACAATTCTATTTTTTTTATTATTTCTAATACCCAAAAGATAGTGTATTTTTTGGAATGCTTGGATTTGATTTTAGGTGAAATGGAAAAATGGGTTTAGTTTCTGTTGACGTCAAATGGGGTGGGGTGCATGGGACGACGATGGGTGTGTGGGGACAACAGAGTGAAGATTGGGTTTTGGGTGTGAGGGGGAGGGGGGACAACAGATTCATTGCATGCAGCTCCCTGTTTAATTTTGATAGAGTTACTACGTGTCTTATTATTATTAGTGGGTGTAAAATAAAGTTTGACACCCATCCGGCTCCTAGCGGCACCCTAAATGAAAAGCTCTTTAACAACTCTTTTTACTCCTTCCCCTTCATTCCCCCTTCCCGTGAGCTCTCTATTGCTCGCTCGCTCGCCTTTTGCACTCAGTGTTTCAACACTTTTTGTGACCTCCTTCTCACTGGCAGCTAGGGTTTCCCCTTCTAGTGATTCGTTATAGCCTATGCATTTGAACAAGCTTTTACATTTAATGTTACGTTTAGATGTTGAGTTGATCTTAGATAATCTGTGAATAATAATGAAAAATAGTGAATATTTTGTGAATAGTAGTGAACTATTTCTGACTACTTCACTTACCAAACACTGCCTAAAATATTTCAATCTACAAAACCCAACTCTTAAATTCACCTACATGCGCATGCGCGCACAGAGAGAGAGATTGTCGGTTTGGAGAGAGAATGTATGTGTTGTTGAATACATATGTGGTGAGAATGAGTAAACAATGAAGACGAAGGGGAATAGGGAGAATAGAGACTGAAATTGGGTACAACACTGGGTGGGTACCCAACAACAGGTACCACACGATCCATACTATTAAAGGGCCTCGTCGGGTGGGTATCCCAATAGTGGGTACAATGCACCAATACTTTATAGGCATCCAAGTTACGATCGAGCAGGCACATTATAGTGGATAGTATGGCTACATGCACGTGGATGAGAAGAAGGATAGCAAGTTTGGGATGGGAGACTGGATTGGTGGTGGGAGCGGTGGCAGGGGTGTTGTGTAGAATCACAATAGTAGAAGGTGCTGATTATGTAGAGGACATGCAAGATCTCTAACGAGGCCTCCGAGAGGGTGGAAGAGCAGTTGGAGGATGATGTTGGCTACGCCGCCAATGACTACTAGATTACGGTGACCTTAAGGTCTCATTTGGTTACACAAATGAGATGATAAATATGTGAATAATGGTGAGATAGTTTGTGAATAGTGGTGAAATGATTTGACCTAAGATGTTTTATGGAGTTTTGAGAAAGAATATATAAAAAGTTAAATAAAAATATTATAAAATTAAAATATTGTTAGAATATAATTTTTTAATATAATTTTTATTTTGAGATTTGAAAAAATTGAATTTCTTTTTGTATTTTACTTGGAAGTTTGAAAAAATTATAATAATTAAGTAATGATTAGATGGAAAAGTTGAAAATTTGAAATTTTGAAATTGAAAAGTGTTTGTGTTTAAACTTTGAATGGTTTTTGGATGTTGAGATGAGATGAGATGAAGTAGGCTGAGACCATCTGTGATACCAAACAGGGCCTAAACCTTTGTTTTGATGGCTACAAAGAGAGGATGAATAGAATATTACCCCCAAACAAGAACAATGAAAAAGAAAGGAAAATGTTGCCTTCAAATTTGCCAATTCAAGTTGCCCCTAGTTATCACCAGTTAATTTGTGTATGTATTTTTTATTAAATGTATTTTAATATTTTTAAAAAAATAAAATACGCTAGGAAGCAACTTGGAGGACAACGTAGCAACACCCAAAACGAAAGGAGTGGCAGGCGCACGTGCTGTATTCTATATTTCAATACTAAAGCACAAAAAAACCAAAAAAAGAAAAAAGAAAAAAAAGTGTTCTATATTTCGAACAAATGTGAAAATTTCTAGGTTTCTTATGAGATTTTTGCTGATTAATTTGATGAGTTGATGGCTTGATTTTTGGATGATGTGGTTGCTGAGTCAAAGCTAACTATCACTGGACCTTCCAAAATAAAACCCAGCTTGGTAGTATTTTCACACTTAGTCACAACTACAAAGTTAAGACTAATTACACCTCAAATAAATAAGGAAAATCCAGCTTTCTCTCGTGTTAGCCGACCCTAAACCAACTTTGGATACAAATGAATGTCATGATACAAGCAATTCTTAGCAGTTGTTGCCTAGCTCTTTTGCAAACAGGTATGCAATTTCATTTACTTCTCGAAATATATGATGAAAAAGTTACCTGCAATTTGTAACCAAGCTGAAAGGGTTATGGGTAATTATATATAAGAATAGTAGATTGTAGATATCTCCTAGATATCTCCTAAGATTATAAATAGACCTTCAAACTATTGAGACATTTTTAAAGTAAGGTCTGAACCTTATTAAGTTGACTAAAACCATGTCCTTCGAGTCGACATTTAACATCAGAAGTCGTGCGTTGGATTTTTGTCAGAGTTTATTAACTTCGGGAACTATGGACGAACTTGGTGCCTATTGGACTAAATAGTGTTGATGATGCCGAGAACTATACATTTATGTTGGATAACTTTAGCTTTTAATAACTAATTAGATAATTTTATTGTTTTAATTCTTTATAATGTTTTATAATTTTTTTTATCATGTAGACCTATTTGTGAACCCCACAATACTTGTGGAAGACTGTATTGTTTTAGTTTGGTGCCGATAAATGAATGATATCATTAACTTTAATAATTAACTTTACTATTATCCTTTAGTTAATTTGGCAGTGTAAGATCTATTTTTTTTTAACTTTCAAAACAATACATGATACTTAAAAAGTTGGAAACTGCATTTGGTTCTTGGATAAGTGAAGATGATTTATGTACTTGAGAGTTGTGTACATTTACTTTTGATTGTTGTATGAGACTGTGTATCTTTTCTTAGTTGTGGTTAAGTTGTGGAGTATGTAGTGTGTCATGGTTGAGTTGATGTGGACCAACAACAATAAGAGATAGTTGTCAACTTGAATTGTTATTAGAGCAATGGAGAGTGGTGTCTTAACTCTTGGAGATGGTAGAAAGCAGCAGATTCATATGATATTTTGATATAATTTTTTAACTTTGTTATATGCATATAGTTATAAATACTCACAAGTATGTTCTTGCGTGATGTTTGAACAAGTGTGCGCTGTGATATTAGGTTGAATGATCATATTGTTGCGTGATTATGTTTTAATTGTTATGATTCTGTTATTTATATTTGATTATTTGATCGTTTGTTATAGATAGATTATAATTTATTGATGATGATGTGATCTTTTAATTTACATTATAGATTTACATCTTTTGCATTTGGACTTTTGTAGCTTATTTGGGCTACAAAGCTGATAAAAATGTAAAACAGGTGGGGCATAAAAAATGGATTAGGCCCAATAACAAGTTAAGAACCAGCCCGACACATGGACTGGGCTCAACTCCGAATTGGAGTTTGACTCTACCTTTGGCAACTTCAATCGGAGTCGGAGTCCAAAATGACCTCCAACCCAAAGCGGAGTTAGATGTCGTTGAGAAGAAGTTGGAGTCCAGCGCTAATGCCATTTATTTGATTTGGGTTATGCTATTCAACATTCCATACCACACACTATATATATTTAAAAAGAATTTTATTCTATTTTTTATTATTTTATTCCTACTAAACTAATTGATTTGTTCTAGGCATCATCCATGTACCATATACTTGTTATGTGAAAAAAAAAATTAAAAGATGTGTGCTATGTGGTTTATGAAATAATAAGTAGAATTATTCATTTTATTTTACACACTCAAATAAAAAATCCTACGTAAGCTTTTTCATATAGTTTTCAAAAAGATCAACCGTACACTATAACTCCCCATATGTCATTTCCTTTTTTCTTAAGAAAAATGATAGAGCCACCGCTGGTAGCTCCCGCTGGGAGTCACCGCTGGCTCTATTATGTGTTTTTTATGTGTTTTCTTTTACAATTATTTTTATATAGATGTTTTTAACAATTTTAAATATTAAAAAATAAAAAAAATTATAATATTATTAAAAAATACTTCCTTAATTATGAAGTAAAAAAAAAAATTATTTTGTATTTTACTTCGTGATTAAGGAAGTATTTTTTAATAATTTTTTTTACTTCATGATTAAGGAAGTATTTTTTAATAATATTATAATTTATTTTTTATTTTTTAATATTTAAAATTGTTAAAAACATCTATATAAAAATAATTGTAAAAAAAATACATAGAAAAACACATACTAGAGCCAGCGGTGCGGTGGCTCTAGCATCACTTTTTTCTTAAAACTTGAATACCCCAGTTTTCAATTCCATCTTTCTTTTCCTTGAATTCTCTTTCACTCTCCCTTTGGCTTCTCTTCGTTTCCCTCCTTGGATCGCAGTGTTTGGCGTTAGGATAAACTTGGTTTTTAACTTTTTCATTATATAAAGGTAGAGGTAAGGAGAAAGGTGGTGAGAAAAAAATAGGAATAAAATCAAATGGAGGTGACGAAGAGGATCAACTAGACATCCCTCCTGGACTTCAAATCAAAGATGGCCCAGTTTAGTGGAAGTTAGGACTAAGTAAAGTGAATATTTATCAACCCAGTTTCCGTGGAATGTTCCATGCATTTTTCTTTGTGAGATAAGAAACTCAGATTTAATTCCCTAGCTAGCTCATGTACTTTTGTTAGGAAGATTGTTTCCACTGGAGTTATAATGGGAAAAATATAAAATAACAAAGACAAAGAGAGTGATCTGAACTGTTCCACACTTTGGGGTTATGATTCATACGGTGCTGCTCTTTTCTTTAAGAAAGTTATTAAATGTTGAGAGGTGTGAATCTCTAATTGGTTGGTGTAAAAGTTGGACTCTTTGTATAACCATCATCTATCATGGATAGACATATACAGATAGTGGTTCATGTCTGCCTAATCTGCTATCTGTATCGGGGTCTTTACGAATTCTTCTACATTTATGAATAACTTTAAGTACATTGAATGAAAGCCACATCTTTTAAAAAAACAGTGTACGATTGAATTCACAGAAGTTCAAAAGCCTCAAGTAAAACATATTCCAATGAAGAAGCCTCAAGCAATCCATATTCTAGGAAGCAACTCTTTTTGAGTGAGAGTAGTGAAGTCGATTTCAACTCTATAAATATACCCATTTGTTCTGTATATTTTTCAGACCAAACCTTTACGGAAGAATCTCATATTCATCTCACCAATTAGTAAATAGCAATGTTTACATCTAATTACAGCAATTCCACCATAACTTTCAATCTCATCACCTCCAAATACTCAATCAACTTTGCCGGGAAAACCATAGAAACAACCGTCACAGACAAAGCTAGCATCGTAGATGAATGGGTTCGGGAAATGCTTTCAATATGTGGCGGAAAAGCCGTGGTTGTGGGCTTAGACATTGAATGGAGGCCGCATCCGATATGCTCGATGAGCAACAAGTCGGCGACGCTTCAACTTTGCATAGACCAAAAGTGCCTGATCATTCAACTATTCTACCTGGACTACATCCCACAATCCATAAAGAGCTTTCTGATGGACTCGAACTTCACTTTTGTGGGGATTGAGGTAGCGGATGACATAGCAAAGCTCCAGAACGAGTATGGACTTAGGTGTAGCAAAAGTTTGAAGGAAATGGGGGGCATACATGCTAGGACCCTTAGATTGGATTTTCCCAAGTTTGATGGGTCAGAACCCATGGAATGGATTCTTAAGGCTAAATAGTTCTTTGAATACTTTGAGACACCTAATGATAAAAAATTACAAATTGCCTTCTTCCATATGGAAGGGAAGACATTGTCTTGGTATTCTTGATTAAGGGATTTGGGTCCTATAGGAGGATGGGAGGATTTTATTATAGCACTTAGGGTGCGTTTTGGGCCCTCAACTTATGAGGATCCAATTGAGGCATTTACCAAATTAAGACAAACAACCACGGTAGATGAATATCAAACTGAGTTTGAGGCTTTATCTAATAAAATTAAGGGGCTTACGAAGGAATTTTGTATTAGTACTTTTATTAGTGGCCAAACCAAAAGCAGCTGAGATTGTATCAGGTTGAAGCATAGTTACCATAATTTTTAGATCATCCATTATATTTCCAAGCTACTTGCACCACCACCAATACTTAGGGTTGAAGGCCTTATTAATCATAAAAAAGTTTTGATTCTTATTGGCACATGTAGCACGCACATTTTTGTGGATCCATATGTAGCAAGGAAATCAAAACTACTAGTGGGGGAGAGCCAACCGACAGTTAAAGTGGCCAATGGGGATCGCCTACCTTGCCAAGATTACTGTAGGGCAGTTCCTATTCATCTACAAAATTTAAAGGTTATGGCTAATCTCTATTAATTAACTTTAGGAGGTTGTGATGCAGTTTTAGGAATGGATTGGTTGATTTCATGGGTGCCAAAGTTAAATTACAAGGGTTACAACCACCTGTTGATGCATTAGAGGAAGTGGAACATGTTCCCAATTTAAAAAAGGGGCTTGTAAAGGGAATATGGTTGCACTTGATAGGTGAAGAGATGATGCAGATTGAGGGGGAAATGGAACCTGTTTTGGAACAGGTTATTAAGGGCTTTGAAGATGTGTTTGCTGAACCTCATGACTTGCCTCCACCTCAGAGTCATGATCATAAGATTGAGCTGTTGGAAGGATCAAAACCAACTTGTGTATGCCCTTATAGATACCCATACTATCAAATGGTAGAAATAGAAAAGCTGGTAACTGAGATGCAGAAAAGTGGCATAATTAAAGGAAGCCAAAATCCCTATTCCTCTCCAGTGTTGCTGGTCAGGAAGGTAGATGGAAGTTGGAGGATGTGTGTGGATTACCGTGCACTCAACAAAAATGCAGTGAAAGATAAGTACCCTATCCCTAATATTTATGAGTTGCTTGATGAACTTTATGGGGCATAAATTTTTTCTAAATTGGATTTGTGTCTTGGTTATCATCAAATTAGAATGCATGAAGGGGATATACATAAAATAGCATTTAGAACTCATGAGGGTCATTATGAATTTATGGTGATGTCTTTTGGGCTTACTAATACCCCATCAACTTTTCAAAAATTGATGAAAGAGGTTTTTAAGCCTTACTTAAGAAGGTTTGTATTGGTTTTTTTTTATGGTATTTTGATTTATAGCAAAATCTTTGGAGGAACATTTAAAACATTTGCATACTATTCTAGAAACTTTGAGGTCCCATCAGTTTTATGTAAAGAAATCTAAGAGTGTGTTTGGTCATGAAATAGAATATTTAGGTCATTTAATTTCCCAAGAAGGAGTGAAGGCCGACCCCCATAAAATTTTAGCTATGCAAGAGTGGCCACTGCCCAAAAATTTGAAGGCCTTAAGGGGATTTCTGGGTTTAACAGGATATTCCAGGAAGTTTGTGAAAGATTATGGAGCCATTGCAGCTCCATTGATTGCTCTATTAAGGAAGAATGATTTTGTTTGGTCAAACAAGGCACAAGAGGCCTTTGAGAGGCTTATAATTTGGAGCATGATTCCCATGCGGAAACTACTCCTTGAATCGTGGAGGATGGAGACTTATCTAGCTGTTAAAATTCTTATCTATTTATTTCGAAATTCTATTGCTAAGTTGGTAATTCTTTCATAGTTTATTTCCTAAATTACATCATGATATGTAATCCTTTTAAAGTCATGGCAATGGAAGGAAGAGGCAGTTGCCATTTTTTTGTTGATCAATTTGAGGTTGGAGAGATTCCATTTACAAAGAGATTTTTTTTTTCCCTATTGGAAGTCGACGTGAGGTTGGCTATGGAGGATTGCATTAATTTGGTATCAGAGCAAGGTTTCCTTCCTCAAGGAATTCAATGTCTCGTGCCTGTAACCCGTAGTGGTAATTCTTACAATATGTCGAATAACCAAAACCCAAACACTGACCTACAAGAACAGATCACCCAACTCGCATCTGTCCTGGAGCAGATTAATCATAGGTTGGATGCAATGGATGAACGTCAAACTCGAGATGAGTTTGGACCTCACAATAGGAGGATGCGTGGGCCTTTTCAGGAGGATGTAGTGAACGATAGTGAAGAGGACGAAGAAGATGAGGAATATAGGGAGAAGGACAGGGGATTTGGTGATCGTGGAGCTCACTTTGGGTGTAATGGTTGTGAATTTCCTAGGGGATGGGGAGGGCGTGACGTTGACCATCACCCTCTTGATGAACTAACTAAGAGGATGAAGGTGGATATCCTAGATTTCTTTGGGAAGCTGGACCCCAATGCTTTTGAAGATTGGTTAATGGCCATTGAGGATTATTTTGATTGGTTCGCTGTGTCCGAGGATAGAAAAGTTCATTATGTCCGTATGAAATTAAAAGGGCATGCACGAGCTTGGTGGGGTAGTGTGGAAGAACAATTACGTCGTACTCGACGTGTGCCAGTGTCTAATTGGGAGGAAATGAAGGAGCGGCTGAAGGAGAAATATTTACTTATTGACTATGAACAAATGATGTTTGAAGAGATGGTACAACTGAGGCAATGATCATTGACTGTCGGCCAATATACAGACGGTTTCCATGACTTGACTATCCATAGTAAGATTGTGGAAAACGAGCAACAAACTCTCGCTCGTTACCGCACAGGTTTATGTAGTGAGCTACGCAAAGAAATGCTGATCGCGTGACTCATCAACGTTGAAGAGGCTTCTTAATTGGCCTTACGTGTTGAGAAGCAAATGGAGCCTTCAAACGGGAGGCGAGTGGCATCTATGGATCCTAGGCAGGAGGGCGCACCAACTTACTCATTCCAAAAACCACCCTTGCCAAATGACCAAGGTAGAAATGCTGAGGTGGGAGTCCAGAAAGGGAAGGCCAAACTTACAGGCGACGGGCCACAATGCTACAAATGTAAGGGGTTTTGGCACTTTGCTATGGTATGTCCTACGAGAGAGAAAAAAAATTGGCCTTTGTGTGTGAAAGAGAAATCAGAATGCTTCATGCAGTTGAGGGGATTGAGGAAGAGGAAGCCAATGAAGTTGATGGCGATGATGTAGAGCATTTGGGTGCAACTGGCCTGCCCAGTTGTGTGACCCATCGAGTTTTAACTGGCACTAAGGAGATCCAAGATGATTTTGATTGGCGGCGCACCAATATTTTTCATACCCGTATGGAGCATGGAGGTTGTGCGTTGAATGTCATCATCGACAACGGCAGTGGGATGAACGTAACTTCTGGGGATGCAATGGAGCGTTTGGGTTTGAAAGTTGAAAAGCACCCTACTCCATATCTAGTAAGTTAGGTTAATGAGGACAACCCATCCTGGTGAAGCTTCGTTGCCTAGTGAAGTTTTCATTGGGAAAAAGTAATATGGATGAGGACTGATGTAATGTGGTTCCCATGATTGTTTGTCACTTGTTACTAGGACGACCTTGGCTCTACGACATGAAGGTGTTATATGACGGTTTTGCCAATTCTTACTCCTTTAAATTTAAAGGTTGGAAGTTTGTTTAAGACCCTTTGTAGATTTTAGAATTTGAAGCACAACCAAAACAAAAAAAAGAAGCTGGTCTAATATTGACTATTCGGCAGTTTACTCAAGCTCTAAAGGAAGAGCAATTGGTGGTGAGCCGTGAGACAAAGCAAGATGATGGTAGTATCCCCATGGAATTTATAAAAATGCTAGAGAAGTTCCAAGAAATCATGCCCGACGAGATGCCAAAAAAGCTACTGCCAATGCGAGAGGTGTAAGATGCCATTGATTTAATCCCATGATCTTCTTTGCCGAACTTACAACATTATCGTATGAGCCCCATGGAGAATTAGGAACTTAACTGACAAATTCAATAGTTGCTGGGTAGTGGTTTCGTCCAAGAAAGCCTTAGCCCTTGTGTTGTACTAGTCCTACTTACACCCAAGAAGGATAATACTTAGAGGATGTGCGTCGATAGCCGAGCAATTAACAAGATAATGTTGATGTACCAATTTCCTAATCCTCGGCTTGATGACATGCTAGATTTATTGAGTGGCGCATCCATATTTACGAAAATTGATCTTCGTAGCGGGTATCACCAAATTCGAATCCGTCCTGGTGATGAGTGGAAGACGGCATTCAAGACAAAAGATGGCTTATTTGAGTGGTTTGTCATGCCTTTCGAGTTAACCAACGCACCAAGCACATTCATGCGTGTTATGACGCAAGCACTCAAACCCTTCTTGGGTAAATTCGTAGTTGTCTATTTTGATGATATTTTAATTTTTAGCCATTGCTTGCAAGACCATTTAGACCATGTACATCAGGTCCTAGAGACGTTGAAAAATGAACAACTTTATGTGAATCGTGGCAAATGTTTTTTTATGAAGCAGCGGGTGTAGTTTTTGGGATTTATTATTTCAGACCAAGGAGTTGAAGCCAATCCTACCAAGGTCCAAGCAATTAAAAATTGTCCTGTTCCTATTTTTATGTGGATTGCAGCTGCAGACAAGGCATTCGCTGAGATCAAAACAAAAAAGGGAGAGGCTCCAGCTTTGAAGCTGCCAGATTTTTCCAAAGTGTTTGAAGTCGCATGTAGGTGTGGGAGGAGTACTCAGCCAAGAAGGTCATTCTATCACCTTCTATAGTGAGAAACTCAATGAGGCCCTTTGGCAGTATTCGGCATATGACATGTGATTTTATGCTTTGATTCAAACTCTCAAACATTGGCGTCCTTATTTAATTCATAGAGAATTCATTCTTTATACTAGTCATGATTCATTGAAGCATTTGAATGCTCAAAGTAAGTTAAACATGAGGCATGCTCGTTGGATGGATTATCTACAAAAATTCGAATTCGTCATCAAGCACAAGTTAGGAACTGAAAATAAGGTAGTCAATGCCTTTAAGTAGGAGGCTGCACTTGTTGGTTGTATCTTCTGTTAATACTATGGGATTTGACAACCTTAAACAACAATATGTTGCAGATGAAGACTTTGGCAGTATTTGGGGTAAGCTAGCGGATGGCACGGATGCAACTAAGAGTGAGTTTTCTATCAAGGATGGCTATTTGTTTCATGGCACTCGACTATGCATCCCGTGTGGATCTTTCCGAGAATTTATCATCTTGAAACTTTATGGAGGGGGATTAGCCGGACACTTTGGTTATGATATGACATTTGCTATACTCTCCAATCGGTTCTTTTGGCCTTGACTGCGTCGCGACGTGCATAAAGTGATGGCTCGTTGTCGGATTTGTCAAATAAACAAAGGCACTAAGCAGCAAGCCGATCTCTATACCCCCATTCCAATTCCGGATAGGCCTTGGCAACACCTTAGTATGGATTTTGTGCTTGGGTTGCCCAAGACACTGTGGCAGCGTGATTCTATCATGGTGGTTGTGGATCGTTTTTCGAAAATGACTCATTTTATTCCTTGTCGCAAGACTTATGATGCTTCCAAAACAACGACACTATTTTTACAAGAAGTGATCCGACTACATGGTGTTCCAGCCACCACAGTGTCCAACCGAGATGTCAAATTCATAAGTTATTTTTGGAAGGCTTTGTGGGCAAGAATGGGAACGAAGCTATTGTTCTCCACTGCATTTCATCCTCAAACCGATGGTCAAACTGAAGTGACCAACTGGAGCTTGGGAAATTTATTGAGGTGTCTAGTAGCAAATCATGAGGCAAGTTGGGACTTAGTATTGCCACAGGCAGAGTTTGCTTTCAATTACTCTGTTAATCGATCCACTGGTTGCACACCATTTGAGGTGGTCTATGGTTTTCAACCCCACACTCCTTTGGATCTCCACTTTTTGACGTTACCTTTTAGACCAAGTGAAACTGTGCTGGATTTTTCTAGTTACATGAAGGACATCCATGAAGCAGTAAAGGACATCCGAGAATTCATCAAAACTTGCCAGAGTCAAGTTCTTCCCAGTGGCCGGCAATTGATGCAAATTTGGAGCACGGTTCCAATGCAGAAACTGCTCCTTGAATCGTGGAGGATGGAGACTTATCTAGTTGTTAAAATTCTTGTCTATTTATTTCGAAATTCTGTTGCTAAGTTGGTAATTCTTTCCTAGTTTATTTCCTAATTAATTATAGCATCATTTGTAATCCTTTTAAAGTCACGGCAATGGAAGGAAGAGGCAGTTGCCATTTTTTTGTTGATCAATTTGAGGTTGGAGAGATTCTATTTATCGAGATATTCTGTTTTTTTTTTTCCTCTTGGAAGTCGACGTGAGGTTGGCACTGGAGTATTGCATTACCCAGTTTCCAATTCCATCTTTCTTTTCCTTGAATTCTCTTTCATTCTCCCTTTGGCTCTCTTCGTTTCCCTCCTTGGATCGCAGTGTTTGGCATTAGGATAAACTTGGTTTTTCATTATATAAAGGTAGAGGTAAGGAGAAAGGTGGTGAGAAAAAATAGGAAGAAAATCAAATGGAGGTGACGAAGAGAATCAACTAGACATCCCTCCTGGACTTCAAATCAAAGATGCCCATGTTTAGTGGATGTTAGGACTAAGTGAATATTTATCAACCCAGTTTCTTTGTGAGATAAGAAACTCAGATTTAATTCACTAGCTAGCTCATGTACTTTTGTCAGGAAGATTTTTTCCGATGGATTTATAATGGGAAAAATATAAAAGAGACAGAGACAGAGACAAAGACGGAGAGTGATCTGAACTGTTCCACACTTTGGGGTTAAAGGAATAAATGAATGTATCGGGCAATTATGATTTATACTGTTCCACACTCTTTTCTTTAAGAAAGTTCTGAAATGTTGAGAGGTGTGAATCTCTAATTGGGTGGTGTAAAAGCCACATCTTTAAGTACATCTTTAAGAAAGTTACGAATTCTTTACATTTATAAAAGCCACATCTTTGAAAAAAACAGTGTACGATTGAATTCACAGAAATTAAAAGAGAAAAGCTGTTTTGCCTGATCGTTATAGTTGACTATTGGTAATTTTTTTTTTTAGTTATTATAAAAATAATTTTAAGTATATTGTTGTATTTTTTTTTATTTTAAAAAATATTTAAATATATTAAAAAAATATGAAAAAAAAGGCCTTGTCGGCACTCCCAGCGCATAGTAGCGTTACCCAAGTTAAAAAGCCTCAAGTAAAACATATTCCAATGAATCAAGCAAAGTTGATTGGTGAGAGTAAAGTCGATTTCAACTCTATAAATATACCCATTTGTTCTGTATATTTTCCAGACCAAACCATCACGGAAAAATCTCATATTTATCTCACCAATTAGCAAATAGCGATGGTTACATCTAATCACAGCAATTCCACCATAACTTACAATCTCATCACCTCCAAATACTCGATCAACTTTGCCGGGAAAACCATAGAAACAACCGTCACAGACGAAGCTAGCATCGTAGACGAATGGGTTCGGGAAATGCTTTCAATATGTGGCGGAAAAACCGTGGTTGTGGGCTTAGACATGATTGAATGGAGGCCGCTTCCGATATGTTGGATGAGCAACAAGTCGGCGACGCTCCAACTTTGCATAGACCAAAAGTGCCTAATCATTCAACTATTCTACCTGGACTACATCCCACAATCCATAAAGAGCTTTCTGATGAACTCGAACTTCACTTTTGTGGGGATTAGGGTAGCGGATGACATAGCAAAGCTCCAGAACGGGTATGGACTTGGGTGTAGGAAAAGCGAGGATATCAGGGAGCTGGCAAAGGGGAAATGGCCAGTCCGGTTTAGAAGGCCTCGGCTGAAGGAGCTGGCTTTGAAAATTGTGGGTCTTTATCTGAGGAAGCCCAAGCATATGTGCATGAGTAACTGGGAGGCACGGCACCTCACCCCAAGTCAAGTTGAATACGCATGCATCGATGCCTATGCCTCTTATAGGATTGGCCACAAGCTTCTCCATGAGATCTGACCTTCCTTTCCTCCTACCGACCTTCCTTTATATCACACATGCTTTAATTTGTCTTTACACGGTCGGTTTGTATATGTCTCCGGTTGTTCACTTGTAAAAAATTATAATGTGTTTTCTTAAACGAGGTCCTACTACTACTCACGGCCTTGCAAGGCTAAAACTTGGGGAAACCACGATCTGTTTAATTTGTATTTATTATGTGTGTGTGTGCGTGTGTTAGTTGGGGTGTTTTCCTTCTTATTTACTTAATAAGATGTTGTGTTGTTTGTGCTTAAAGTTTTTTCAGAACTATGTAGAAGGCATCTGTCAGTTTGTGTGACCCAAGCCAAGGGTATTGATAAATCGAATTCCAACGAGTTTTGCGCATTTGGAACGTTGGAAATCAATTGTAGTAGTGGTAGAAGAAGTAATAAATAAGCCCACAAAAAAAAAGGTAATAAATAAAACGAGAGAATATCAAGGCGTCCACCGAACCTATTGCCTTACTATGTTAATTGTTTGGATTTTTTTAAGATCACCTCACCACCCAAATGCAACCTTAGTCTGGATTTTTCAAACTTAGTTCGGCTAATTTTCTGGTTTTCCTTTTTCATTATATTAATAAGATATGTATAATGTTGCTGCAATTGTAACTCATTCTTTTCCATTGTCCTTGCAAATGACCCTTACGACCTACAGTTGAAGTAAATAATGTGGGCAAAATGTGTTTTGTGATAAACTACATTGTTGGATTTTGAAAATGAAAATGAATATGATTGTTGGGGTTATTGGATTATGAAAGTAAAAATAATAAATAATAAAAAATAATAATAATTTATTATTATAGACAGTGTGATGGCTAATCTAATGTATAGTTCAAGTTTTGAGAAATTAGCTAAAAGCTAAAAAGTGACATATTAGCCAAATTTTGACTTTTGGAATGGCTAATCCAATGCCAATGCTTTAAGGGGAATAAAAAAACTTTGGACTTGTTTGGATAGACAAACGATCCCATCTCATTTCATCTCATCATTACAATTTTTTTAAATTTTCACACAAAATATAATAAACAATTCAATTTTTTCAAATCCCAAAATAATAATAATATTCAAACAATATTTTATTCAACTCACCTAAAACCATCTCATATCATCTCATCTCATCACACTATCCAAACGAGCCCTAAGAGCACTCAGATTGGATTAGCTAAAAGCTAAATCCATTGAGTATTTAGCTATTAGAGTGCAAAATATGCTCACAGTGGGTTAGCTAAATTCCAAATATTTAGAATTTAGCTACAATGACTTTCAAAAGTTTTTCCAAATTTGAAGGTTACTGTACATACATCAAATACATATTTTATTAATTATTTCTCTCTCCCTTTCTTTCTATCACATATTTTATCACAATTGGTATATTAATTTGAGTTAGTGATATATTAATTTAATAAGAATATCATTATTAATTAATATATAATAGGTAGAATAGTAAAATATGATAAAATAAAATAAAATAATAATTAAAAAAATTAAATATTTTTGAAATTATTAGTTATTCATTACTATATAATGAATAAATGTATAATCTAATCTAGAGATTTGATGTGAATAACCAAAATCAAATTCATCTTATATTATTTTATTGTTATATAATGAAAAAATAGCTATTCCAATGTGGAGATTTATGTGAATGGAATAGCCAAAAGTCAAATTTCTTTTACATTCATAAAAAATGTCCTTTAACTTTGGCTAATCCAATGAAAGTGCTCTTAGTAGACTTTGAACCCGGCCTTAGCTGATAGGGGGAGGGAAGAAAAAGCTTGAGAATAGCCTGGTGCTAGACTCCTAACCTTATTATTCTAGGGGAGGAAGAAAGGTTGTTCTAGTTGTTTTAAAGGACTTTCAATCCTTGCTTCTAGGATTCGAAAGGAAGGTAACATAGAAGCTTTGCAAAAGTAGAGGAAGAAGAAGAATATGATTTCGAAAGTGACTTCGGAATCAGTCCTTAACCTTACAGCTCAAGCGACCCTCTAGCTAGCAAGCCCCATGGCAAGATTGATGTTAACATAGAAATATGACAGCAAAACTACCGCACACCTGACCCTTACCACACACCGTCTGAAGGGGTCCCATTACCATCGGCTTCTAGATTCGTAGACTACACTCCTTCGCTACCCTATGGTAACACATCACCACCACACAGTCCATACTATTCAACGACCCTGCTGGGTGGGTACCCCAACAGTGGGCATAACACACCAACCCCTTGCGGGCAACCCTTAGGAGACCCACGTGGACCTAGGCCCCCCTAATTTTTTTGAAATTACAAAATATCCCCTTAATTTTATTTATAATTCTATAAATATAGAGAATGGCCCTCCAAAAAGTCTATAATCCCCATATCAACAACATGAAAGGCTTTTTGCAACCATTATTCGTAACGGAATTTTTTTTCCTTGCTAGTGTATACCTTTTTTGCAACGAAAGTTCATTTCTCTTTGGAAATGGATACAATTGTGACGAAATAATTTTCTTGCAAAATAATCATTGCAATTAACCTCTAGTCTGGAATGCGAATTCAGTTACCAACGATTTTGAGACAATAGCAACGACATTTATGCATTGCAAAAAGTTTCTACCCATTAGCAACGGTTTAATTTCGTTGCAAAAACATATATGCTCATTAGTAACGATATAATTCCCTTGCAAAACCATGTATCCTCATTAGCAACAAATCAAATTCGTTGCAAAAACATGTATCCTCACAATCAATTAATATATCATTACCAGTGAAATTGAATCGTTGCAATCCCTCATTAGCAACGGTATTATTTCATAAAAAAAAAACATGTTAGCAACGATTTTAATTTCCTTGCAAATAGAAGATCAGAATTATAAAAACCTCAGTAGCAACGATATAATTTCCTTGCTAAAAGACATTAGCAACGATATTATTTCCTTGCAAAAACATGTTAGCAACGATTTCAATTCCTTGCAAATAGAAGATCGGAATTATAAAATCCTCATTAGCAATTATATAATTTTCTTGCTAAAACACATTAGCAAAGATATTATTTCCTTGCAAAAACATGTTAACAACGATTTCAATTTCGTTGCAAATAGAAGATAAGAATTTAGCATATGGTTTTTAAACGAGCCAAGTATTTAAAATCTTCTAAATATTTTAAAAGTCAAAAAACTAATTTAAATGGGGTATTTTTAATGTTAGGGATGCTAAGTGGGGTATTTTAAATGCCAACTAGAATTTTTCTTAGGGTTATTGGATCAAACCTAAATTTGAAAGTAAGTCTCTTTAATTTTTGGAGTCCCGAAAATAATATAGTTTTTAGAAAATCAGTTTATTTAAATGATTTTATTTCTTTAGGGATATTTACTTAATATTCATCATTTTTTTTATGTTAAAACTCTATTTATTTAGATGAGTTTATTTCTCTTAGAAATATTTATTAAACTCATCATTTTATTTTATGATGAAAAATATTAGTTTTGGATCAAGAAAAACAAAGTTTGATTTACTTTGCACTTATTTCATTTGTCATCCTATTTTGTGTTCCTCTTTCTTTGTCATTATTCTTTTTATTTATCAAGAAATTATCTCCACCCTTATAATCAAGTTAGGCACAAATGTAGGGCTAGGATTAGTTTGCCCAAAAACCCTAACTCCCCTCTCTCTTTCCTCTCTTCTCTCCCCCTGCACCTGCACAATCCCTCTCCCTTTCCCGATCTCTCTCATCAGAAATGCAACAACCATAGCAAGTCAGCCTCCTCCCCAACAACTGCATAAAGTCAGGGTAAGGTTAGTAACCCGCTAACAGAGCAACTACCGTCGCAAGCCACCTCTTCACCGAAGCCTCCATTTAACAGCCCGCTTGAAATTCAATGGTGGAATTTCTATAGGCTTTAAGAATCTCATAAAAACTCAGTAAGTTTTCACGAATCGACCAATCGCGTAGGTTTTAGTTTGTCAGCATAGTCAGTGCTGCCACTCACTATGATGCTAGAAGCGCGATTTTATTTATTTGAGATCGTATGGTCCATGCCATTAGACTCAGTTGATTATTTATGATTTTATGGCGCAATAATATCATTTTCAGTTTTCAGACAAAACGATTATTTGGAAACGCGTTTTGTTTATTTCAAAGCACTTCGGGGTTGAATTTTGATAAAAAAAATTGCACACTTAGTTTAGTGTTTATTTTTAGGACTTTTCAGTGTAAATTTTATTTTTCATCTTCCCGGAGTGAATAGTAACCTCAATAGTAGCACCTAGTGCAGTGTTTTCAAAATCATAGTGTAAAATGTCCAAATTAGGTTAGAGAAGTTTTATTTGGACACTTGACAAGATCTTAACCACACTTGGTAAATAGTATTGGACACTTGGCATCAAAATGAACCATAAGATGGATTGTGAAGGAAATCAAGGTGTGAGATCATGCCATCTAAGCAAAATCCTATTCCATACAACCATCCAAATTGTGTCAAATCAAAGAAGGTTTCAACTCTAGTGAAACCCTAAATGGCTGGAATCTATTTGAAGCCCCAAAAGCTTGTTGGAACTGAAACCCTAAATGGTTTCCCCAAATCCTAAAGTTGGCCTCCAAACCCTATTTGATCCGATTTCTAGTATTGTGTTTACTCATTTGGTTAAATCATTTTCACATGCTATTAATTCATCAAAGTTATGTTATGATATCATTATCTAACCCTTTAAATCTTAGAAATTTGATTGGGCCAAGAAAAATTGGATTTGGGCTTGATACCATCTCAAACCCTAACCAAACCTCCTTAAATACCAAATGAAGCCTACTTGTTTAAGACCCATTAAGGCTCACGAATTATGGCCACCTTGGAATAAAATCTTGAGGGAGTTTTCCCCCACCCATGGCAGACCAACCTCTGCCCATGACAGCCCCAAATAGACCCTTGACGTGAGAGAAAAATCCACCTCATCACCCCTTTATTCACGGCAGCAGCAGCAGCCCACTCCCCTTCAAGATTTTTACCTTTTTGTGACCTAACCACCATACCTTAAGATGTCATATAAGGTCATATCTCCCTTTTTAGAAGCACTTGAGGTGTGCAGGTCAACACTTCGCTCACTTCACTACATTTCACCCTCATTCTTGAAAAGAAACCCTTGGAAGCTCTCATGGGCAGATTCTAGAGGCTTTTTGCATGCCATTTTGGTAACATTTGTAAGTATATTTTGTGGCGCCCCGACTCCCACGTACAAAAGAACAGGAATCGTGATGTCAGGATGATGACAACACGGTCACGCATCCCATCGAAATGTGCTCAAGTGTGTGTGCAACATGCAAATGTGCACAATAAAAATTCGCAACGGATATTATAATAGTCAACTAAGTACCAGAATTTTAAATACAAATATTCAAAACAAAATTATCTTTAAAAAGTTATACAGTCATCCCAGAATATATTACAAGACAAATACATAAATGACTGATAAAAATAAATCTCGACAAACAGGAGCAATCTCCGATCACTAAGCCAACGGAGCCAAACTAAGGCTCGTCATCCACATCTGCATCAAAATCTGCGATACCATAAAATGGTACCACAGGTAAGTATAAATCAAACAACTCACGGGATAAAAATACATTAATGCAACCAACATGCATTCATATGACAAAATACATTTAGCCATAAAATACCATTTTTCCCAGAAAAATGATTATTTCTAACACACGTCAAAATCCCATTTTGGCCCAAAAATCTAGTCTGTCATTTTCCCAGCAAATGATTCACACAAAACAAACCCTTTATCGGACACTGTAGGCGGGAATCGCAGGCGGGACTTTACCACCGTCCCTGCTTACCACTATCCCTACCGCGTGCACCGTAGGCGGGAATCACAGGCGGGACACAATCACCATCCCTGCTTACCACCATCCCTATCGCGTGCACCGTAGGCGGGAATCACAAGCGGGACTCTACCACCATCCCTACAGTTCCTTTCCACACAATGAATACTTAACACACACAACGAATACTTAGCAGAGCACTGTAGGCGGGAATCACAGGCGGGAGTCTACCACCATCCTTGCTTACCACCATCCCTACAGTTCCTTTCCACACAATGAATACTTAACACACACAACGAATACTTAACAGAGCACTGTAGGCGGGAATCACAGGCGGGACTATACCACCATCCCTGCTTACCACTAGCCCTACCGCATGCACCGTAGGCGGGAATCACAAGCGGGACACAACCACCATCCCTGCTTACCACCATCCCTATCGTGTGCACCGTAGGCGAGAATCGCAGGCGGGACTCTACCACCATCCCTGCTTACCACCATCCCTACAGTCTCTTTCCCTTTTTCTCAAACCAGTCCATCCAAACATTTTAACATATTCTAATCATTTCTCACACATGAAATCATGATTTTCCAAATCACACATGCACATGAATGCAAAACACGTAAACCCAGTTTTCTTTACAAACATGATCATGGGTGCAATATGCCATGTACATGAACAACGCCACAACAACAACCAACAATACCCAATAACAAACCAAACATACAACGAACTCCGTCCACAATCCATCCGACCCCCGAAACTCCTCGGACTCAGTCCGACAAAACAAACCAATTCACAGATAATATGTGTTAGTGCAAAAATATATTTAAATCACGAAAGTTCTTTAGGAAAATACTTACGGTGCTATAATAGGATTTCTGGAGGATCACGAAGCTGCAAGAAGTGGCGGCTTAGCAACGTAACAGTGTAAAATACACTGTGGCCGTGGGTCTCAAAAACTCACTTTTCAACGGAGACAAACCAAGACCCAAAATTGATAGGGTAGGGCCTAGGGAGGTCGGTGAAGCCAATGGTGCTGATGGTTTGCCGTGGGTGGCGGCGCAAGGGGTGGTTTTAGGCAAAAAATGCACAAATCGGAAATGGACTTGGTGGGGCTTCACCGGTGACGGATCGGAGCTGGGGTTGGGTCCATTGGGTAGCTGGGAGGTCGGGGATGAAGTGGTGAAGAGATGGTGGCCGGTGGCGTCACGACGGCGGCGTAACGGCACAAAGAATGCCGCGGCTTCGTGGGGTGCATGCGGGCTACCGGCGGCGAGGTAGGGGTTGGGATTTGGGGGGTGAGGTCGCCGGCCGGTGGGGGAGCTAGTCGGCAGGGCGGTGTCGCGCACTGCGGCGCGACATCGGCGGGTTGGGTGAGGAACGGCTGCATGGCGAGAGAGAGAGAGAGAAGAACTCGCGCGCGGGAAGGAAGACCAGGAGGAGAAAAAGAAAAGTAAAGAAAAAAAAGAAAAGAAGAAAAGAAAAAGAAAAGTAAAAGAAAAATAGAGGGAAGAGAAATGAGGTCCAATCCTCATAACATGGGTCACGAAAATGATCCAACGGAAACAATTTTAAAACAGCTAGTGAAATAAAATATTTCAAACACAGTGATTAACATGAAATTAAATAATTAAACCCAATAATAAGTTAATTTAATTCGAGAAGAAATTTAAACACATAAAAATAATTAATTTAAAGAAAGCACTTCGGAAATAATTTTCGTAAACTAAAAATCATAAAAATAACCCAATTAAAATCCAATAATTTTAAAATAAGAGAATAAAATTTTGAATAAATAATAATAAATCCTTCAATAAAAATACACTAAAATACGGGGTGTTACATATTCTCATGATGATTCCTTCATAAAAGTTGTTCGTATTTGAGTCTAGTTTGTTTGCATATCTTGTTTGTTTGATTTCATGGTCCTTGGTTGGTAAAATATTGTTTTAACCTTGGAAAGGTCATTATGGGCGATAATCTGGATAGTGTGTTGTATTTTGGAATTTTTGACCAAGCTAATGGACAAATCTTGGTCCAAAATTTTTATGGAGTGTTTTCAACATGTTTATATGAAGTTTTGTTGGATATTAGTTGCATGATTAAATAATTTGATGAAAGATTTGCTTAGATCTAAAAGGTTAACAACTAGAACTGGAAAAACAGTTTCTACTTTAAGAAAGTTTGGATCTTTTGTGGTCTATTCTTTTTCCAATGACTTTGATATTTTTATTTGATGATTCTAAGCCTTGGAGCTACATGTTAGATTATTATTTTGAAGATTTTTGGGGGTAGTTTCAAAGATATGAGTTTTTATGCAAGAGAATACTTGGTTGGATCTAAAGTTTGATGTTTTCGGCTAGATCTATGTTTTGGTTCGTTTTTAGTCATATGATTTTACATTAAATGCTTGGATCTATTTTAGGACACATTTTTAAACCACTTGATGTTTTGGTTTGAAAATATCATTATGGTATGTCTTGGATCAAGTGTTTGATCAAAACAACTTGAGAAAAGATTTCTGTTTTTGGCCAAGTGTTGGAGCCAAGTACTTCAAGTGAGATTTTATAATTTTTGGTGACTTTTATGTGTTGATTGAAAGCATGTTAGTTCTTAGGAGTGTGTTATGAATATTTTAGAAGAAAGCTTTGGATTTTAGGAGTTTTTGGAGATGTTTTAGGAGTTTTTGGAGATGTTTTGAAAAAGGTCAAACCATGAGATTCAAGAGTTTGTATATTAGTTAAAAAGTTTAAATCTTTTTACTAAAAAGTTTTGTGTTTATGAGAAGTATTTTTTGTTGGATGTTTTAAGCATGTTTTTAAACTTAGGATATGAGGATCTTTGTTCTAATATTTCAGTTTGATCTTGAGTTTTGGAGTTGGAATAATTTGCAACGACAATCAAAGAGAAATGGCATTTGGAAGTTTTGGCCCTATGGTGTTTTTCATAGTTGTGTTTAGTTTTAAATTTTTCTAAATTGATATTTGAGTTTAGGACAAAATTTATATGAGGAATGTAAATTTTGGTAATTTTTGAAGTTAGGATGTGAAATCCTTAAGTTAGAGATAAAATGATCATTTTACTCTAAGTTAGCATTTTTCATATTTTCAATTGTTAGCGATTAAATTTCTGAAATTTAGAACTCATACTTACAGTTTCTCGTATTTTGTGCTTTGCCTAGTAAAACACGACGATCACTATAAGTTAGCTCTTAACTTATTATCAGATTATTGTGTAAGTATGATTGGTAAGGAAACTACAGTTTATGTATATATGTTATCATATGCGCCATACTATACCATGTTACTTCATGATTATCTGTTACACAATATATTATGTCACATATTGCAATTTGTTACAAGTATATCATGTTACATAATGTTATTTGTTACATGTATGTCATGTCACGTAATATTTTCTTTTACATTTTATGTCATTTTACGAAATATTGTATGTTACATGTTATGTCATGTTACATAATATTGTCTGTTACATGTTATGCCACATTATGAAATATTGTTTGTTACATATTATGTCATGCCACAAAATATTTTTTATTTCATAGTATGTCATGTCTGTCATCTCACATTCATGTCAAGTTACGTTATGTCACGTCAGGGCTTCTATCCTAGATATGCTAATAAGATAAAGGGACCTTCAAACTATTGAGACATTTTTAAAGTAAGGTTTGAACCTTATTACGTTGACTAAAACCATGTCCTCCGAATCAGCATTTTGCATCGGATGCCTTGTGTTGGATACTTAACGGAGTTTATTGTCTTCAGAAGCTATGGAGGCCTTTATCTGCATACATAATTAGTGCCTATTGGACTAGATGGTGTTGATGATGCCGAGAACTATAGGCTTGAGTCGGGTAACTTTAGCCTTTAATGACTAATTAGATAATTTTATTGTTTTAATTCTTTACAATGTTTTGTAATTTTTCTTATTATGTAAACCTATTTGTGAACCCCACAATACTTGTGGAAGACTAAGTTATGTTGTTTTAGTTTGGTGCTGATCGATGAATAATATCATTAACTTTGATAATTAACTTTACTTTGGTGGTGTAAGATCTACTTTTTTTAACTTTCAAAATAATGCATGATACTTAGAAAGTTGGGAACTACATTTGGATCTTGGATAAGTGAAGATGATTTATGTACTTGACAATTGTATACATTTTACTTTTTATTGTTATATGATACTTTGTAGCATTTCTTAGTTGTGGTTTAGCTGTGGAATATGTAGTATGTCGTGGTTGAGTTGATGTGGACCAACAACAATGAGAGAGAGTTGTCAACTTTAATTTTTATTAGAGCAATGGATAATGGAGTCTTGACTCTTGGAGATGGTAGAAAGCAGGATATCCATATGATATTTTGATATAGTTTTTAACTTTGTTATATACATACAACTACAAATACTCATAAGTGTGTTCTTGTGTGATGTTTGAACGGGTGTGCACTGTGATATTATGTTGAATGATTGTGTTGTTGTGTGGTTGTGTTTTAATTGTTATGATTCTGTTTTCTATGTTTGATTATTTGATCGTTTATTATAGATAGATTATAATTTATTGATGATGTTGCCAATTAATTTACATTACAGATTTAGATCTATGGTATTTGGACTTTTGTAGTTTATTTGGGCTACAAAGCTGATAATTTAGAAATGTAAAACAGGTGGGGCATAAAAAATGGATCAAGCCCAATAACAAGTTAAGAAAAGGCCAGCCCGACACATGGATCTGGCTCAACTCCGAATTGGAGTCTGACTGATCTATCTCTGGCAACTTCATTCGGAGTCGGAATTGGCTCTTGATCAAAGTCGGAGTCTAAAATTGTAATAACCAAGTCCTACTACGTAGATCCTTTCGTCATTTTATTAATTCTTCAAGTTAAATATTTTGAGATAAATATTTTTATTATTTTATTATTTTATTTTAAGCTGGGTGTATTTTATTTTTATGTGGGTTATTAAAATAATTCAAGGGCATGATTTTAGGACCTTACAATATTTTTTTTCCTTAAGCCCTCTAATTTTCATTCATTCAAGAAATGGTCCAAGCTCTCTCTACCATTGGATGGGTAGTTAAGGGAAATATCTCCCCACATTTAATCTCTACCGTCCATCTCCCTAGCTTATGGGACAAATTTTGACTAAAAGCAAATAAGTGCTTTTCTCCCCTTGAATCCGTTGGCTTCTAAGGCAAGGAACAAGTCCCTTTTCTTTCTCTTGAATCGGCGACTTCTAAGGCAAGGAAAGGATGAAAACTTCTCAAGCCTCACCCGTGCCTCTACCACCCGATTCTCTCCCATTTCCATTCTCCTTCCAATCTTAAGCCAAGCACCCATTATTCCTTCTTCTCAAGAGGAAAATAGCAAGGTAAGAGTACCCTTAACCTTTCTCCTTTGTGTATTTTGAACCTAGCCATGGTTTAATCAAGTGGGTTTTCCTTTTGTTGTTGTTGATGTTTCGGTTTTGGATTTCCAGCCAAGAGTTCGTGTGCTCTATAGTTCCCTAAGTCGAACCCACCTCTCCTCTTTTCCATTTTTGTGTTATGGGAAGGATTTACCAAAGGTAAAAATCCTAGCTTGACCCATTCGGTTTTAGTTTAATTTTGGATGCCCATTGAGTTGTTTTAGCTTGTATCTAAATTTTAGTTATTATCTATGTTGTTAATAAACGTGAATGCTCTGTTTTTGGCCCAAACCGAGTGTGTTGAAGCAGTTTTTGCTATGTATTTTCCTATCACTCGAAAATGGTATTTTTGCTATTTAACTTGGTTAGTCATAAGTGATGATAGTTGATCTCCTGATATGTATATATATATATATGTGTGTGTGTGTGTGTGTGTGTGTGTGTGTGTGTGTGTTGGTGCTGTGTGTTTTGTGCTAAGGTCTGGTTGGTGACTTGTCATTAGGATGCTAGAGGATCGGTTTAAAGATTTGGCTTGGTTCCTTGTAATTTTATAGCTTGCTTCTAAAATGTATTAAATGAGTAATCTATATCCTTGGGTGTTTAAAGTTTTCAAGTTCATTTAATGGGTTTAACCTAGTTGTTTCATGCTATGTTTAACCAAATAATCATATTTTAACAAACTTTTCTTTGATTCCAATGTCACTAGATTTATAGTATGAGTTGGTATGAGAAGTAGATGATTAGTTGTGCATGTTATACTATTGTGTGTGAGCTGTCCAGCAAGCCTAATCCCATGTGTATACCCTGTTTTGATGACAAGTGAACCTTTTCTAATAAGGGACAACTAGCTACTCTAAAGGGCATGTCTTTCTAAATTGATTAGCTTGTCCGAGATGCCCAATCTGTCCTAAGCCCATTTCTTAAGCAAATTTCCAGATTTGAGCCCTTATCTCCATTAATTTCAAAGTAAGCCTAAATCCAATAAACTTTGTTAAGCCCATGAGTCCTCAACTACCTTTCCATATAAAATACCCAAGTGGCCTTTCATGGATAGCTAACATGCTTTAGTATTAATTATGTGATTCTTGTAAAGGATAGATGAGAGGTTAGTTAAGTAGGATAACGCTAAGTGTAGAAGGGGTGTTAGGTTAATGTTACGGCTTTCTCGTTTAAAGGGAGGCCTAAAGGATATTGAATGAGTATTAGCACGCTTATTATTTATTGGAATAGGACTTATTGTGCAGTCGAAAGTGTTGGGTGTATCGAGGTAAGTAGCTATGACCATGCTCCTTACACAAAGTTCTCTTATGAAAGAATGTCTCTCTCTTTCCAAATGTTCTTCTAAAGAAAGAGTTAATGTATATATTATGTACAAGCCTTTTTGGTAGCCCCTGTTAAGCATCCTATCGATTATAATTGTGTGCATGTGTATAAGGTAATGCATGCATGTAGGTTCTAATTCATGAGATTTTCATACAGGTTCTCTCAAATAACTAACGCCTTACTTATATGTAGCATGACATGAAATGCTCTTTTTCAAAGAAACGCATATGCATTTGGACTAAGAAAAGATAATGAAAATGTTTGACTGCAAAGAAAGGAAAGAAATGAAATGAAGGTTAAGGTATGAAAGTACATAACGGCCATATGAATGGCAGATTGCAATGCCGGGTAATTAGTACTGGTAGTGTACCCAGTGCTGCCCCTTGACTGAAAAAGATTCTCAACCTGTGACCACAGGTAGAATCTAGGTCCAAAAGACCGCTAACCCCAACACACGGGGCGTAATAGTGTGTACCGGTCAAAGAAAGTAAAACATGAAAGTATAGTTATTTTTTAAAATGTTTATGCATTAAGGTATGACTTATTCCTTAAACTGTTTATGCATGAAAGCATTGTCAAGAATTATCAAATGTTTATGTATGCATATTTTCAAAAGAAAAGATTATGTGATTAGTAAGTTAACAACATGGTGTACTACTTGCTGAGTATTAGACTCACTTTGTGTTTATGTTTTAAATGTCTAGGTATTGATGGAGAGTTTGTGGAGCCGGGCACTATCGAGGAGGGAGGGGTCGATGCTTAGTGTTCCCCTGTTGGTTCGACCCTTTTGATGATGATGGTTTATGGTTTTATGTTTTAAGATGGGTCCCGTGTTGGGACGTTTTGTTGAATTAACTTTAAGACAATGTATCTTTTGGGTATGATATAGTTTCTATGGTGGGGAGATGGTAACGGTGTAACTTCTATGGTGGGGTGATGGTAACCCCCCCCCCCCCTACGTTGACTTAACACATTTTTGTATGTATTGTAGGGACTGAGTCCCTTCTTATTTAGAACTAGTTATGAATGAGTGATGGACTTTGAGAGTCCTTTATGGAAAATGTCGAACAAAATGTCTATCAGGTGTTCCCCTTTTATTAAAATAGAAGCTGAAAATACATGCGTGATATGTTTACGCTTATCCCATATCACTTAGTAAAAAAAGAAAAAAAGAAAAAAACTTATATATACAGATATAATAAGGAAAGAACAGGTAAAGGGTCACGGCCTCGTCCCAGGTTAGGGCGGGATTGTGACAAATTTGACCTCCAACCCAAATCAGAGTTGGAAGTCGTTGAGACAGACTCGAAGCCTGGCTCTAATGCCATATATTTTATTTGGGTTATGCTACTCAACATCTCATACTACACATTATTTTTATTCTATTTTTTTATTTTATTCTTGCAAAACTAATTGATCAGTTGTTCTTCATCCATGCACCACATACTTGTTAGTTATTATGAGAAAAAAGAAAAAAAAATTAAAAGAGATGGGGTGTTTGGTTTATGGAATGATAAACAGAATTATTCATTTTATTTTAGACACTCAAATAAAAATGCCCTACATAAGCTTTTTTATATAGTTTTCGAAAAGCTCGACCGTTCACCATAACTCCCCATATGCCAATTCCTTTTCTTCTTAAAATTTGAAAACCTAGTTTCCATCTTTCTTTCCTTGAATTCTCTTTCACTCTCCCTTTGGCTCTCTTCGTTTCCCTCCTTGGATTGTAGTGTTTGGTGTTACGATAAACTTGGTTTTAACTTTTTTATTATATAAAGGTAGGTGTAAGAAGAAAGGTGGTGAGAAAAAATAGGAAGAAAATCAAATGGAGGTGACAAAGAGGATCAACTAGACATCCCTCCTGGACTTCAAATCAAAGATGCCCATGTTTAGTGGAAGTTAGGAATGAGTAAAGTGAATATTTATCAACCCAATTTCCGTGGAACGTTCCATGCATTTTTCTTTGCGAGATAAGAAACTCAGTTTTTATTCCCTAGCTAGCTCATGTCTAGTTAGGAAGATTTGGTCCAATGGATTTATAATGGGCAAAATATAAAAGCGACAAAGACAAGATTTATAATGGGAAAAATAAGTGTGTGCAATAGTGATGAAGGCTTTCAAATCCAACTCTTGGGATGGTTCAATCAACAAAAATTTCATAACTATGATTCCAAAAGTTTCCAAGTGTAGAAGATCAAGAAGATATTGCGGCTGAAAATCAGGAAGTTTTAAACCATCTACCAGCTTCTGATATCAACGCTACAAATAAGGGATGAGGAAGCCAGCCATGATCCTACTGTTTGATTTCCGTAACTGAGGTTTGAATTTAAATGTATTTCTGAAAGTTAGCACTTGATTGTAAATACGTCTTTCTATTTATACTCTTTGTAAACCACCGATATCAATTAATCAAATATACAAGTATTCAAATTATATTACTCTGTTTTCTTTCATGGTATCAGACTGACCAGCAAGACAAACGTCAAAAAAAAAAAAAAAACATGACTTCCTCTCCCTCATCTTCAACCAGCTTTCCCAACCCAACCTCCCATCCACCTTCTGTTATTTCCATAAGTAACGTTGTTACCGTCAAGCTCACTGCTAAGAATTATCTCCTCTGGAAAGCACAACTTATTCCTTAATTCCGTGGCCAAGATTTATTTGGCTACCTTGATGGAACCGTACCTGTTCCTCCCAAAACAGTTTTTATCACCCAACCTGAAAACGGCCCCATCGCTGAAATAATCAACTCTGCCTACACTCACTAGGTCCGACAAGATAACATCATCCTTAGCACCATCATGTCGTCTCTCTCTGAAGGTGTTCTTGCCTAGGTGGTCAACTATAGCACTTCCCATACTGTTTAGCATGCTCTTGAAGAAAATTTTTCTTCGCGATCTTGTGCCAAAACTGTGCAAATTTGCACACAACTGGCAACTACTACCAAAGGCAGTAAAACTGCTACTGAATATTTTTTGTAAGCTATTGCAGGCCAGCCCATGACATGCGAAGATGTTATTACATATGTTCTTGCAGGGTTAGGCCATGAATATGACAGTTTTGTGGCCTCCATTTCTGTTTGAACTGATACAGTATCTCTTGAAGAGATATACTCTCTACTTCTCACAACAGAGGCACGCATCTCTCGGCATTAGCTTGCCTCACCTATTCAGCAAGCATCCATCAACGTGGCACAAAAGCAATTTTAGTCCTTCAGAAATAGAGGACGCAGTGGCTATCGTAGCAGAGGACGGGGTCAACGTAGTGGTTCTAACGCTAATACACAGACCAATGATCAGAACACTCTGGTTTGTCAGATATGTAATAAACCAGGCCATTCGGCTCGAAAATGTTACCATCGCTTTGATCTCTCTTATCAGGACTCCTTTAAATCTGACAACAAACGAATCATGGTTGCTTCAATTGGTGCAAATTGGGACACCGAATGGCCCCCAGACTCAGGTGCCACTCATCATGTTACAAATAATCTCGAAAACCTAAACCTCAAATCTGAAGATTACGATGGTTCAGATCATGTTCAAGTAGGAAATGGTCAAGGTTTGCACATTACAAAAATCGGTTCCTCTCAACTCTCTACTCCAAATTCTTACTTTCTTCTTCATAACGTTCTTCTAGTCCCTGAAATTCAAAAGAACTTATTATCTGTGCAACAATTTTGTGTTGATAATCATGTATATTTTGAATTTCACAACAAATATTTTCTTGAGAAGGACTACTCGGGCAAGGTCCATCATCAAGGCCAACTCAGTAATGGACTCTATCAATTCAACTCCACTTCTCGTCTCCCTCATACTTTCTCCACTGTCCGTGTCTCCACTTGCGAATGGCATCGTCGTCTTAGACATGCATCCCAACCCGTTCTCAAAAAAGTCCTCTTCAATAATAAAATTTCGGCTAGCACCAATAAAAGGTTGTCTATTTGCTCCGAATGTCAAATGGCTAAAAGCCATGATTTACCCTTTCAATCTTCTTCGCATATTTCTCGCCATCCATTAGATTTAATTTTCAGCGATGTATAGGGACCTGCCTCTATGGCTTCCACCACGGGTGCTAAATATTATGTTAGTTTCCTTGGTGATTATTCAAGATTTGTGTGGATGTTTCCCATCAAATTGAAATTTGACATTGAACAAATTTTTTTTCAATTCCAAGCCTATGTTGAAAAACATTTTGAGAGGAAAATTAAATCAATTCAATCTGATTGGGGTGGTGAATACCGCCGATTACATACCTATTTTCAACATCATGGAATAAATCATCAGGTGGCATGTCCTTACACCCACCAACAAAATGGGTCAATTGAACGTAAACATCGACATATTGTAGAATTTGGTCTAAATTTATTGGCTCACTCAAAACTTTCTTTCATCTATTAGGAAGATGCTTTCCACACAGCAACATACATCATAAATCGTCTTCCAACACCTGTCCTCCAAAATAAATCTCCCTTTGAATTAATGTATCATCGTGTGCCCGATTAATCATTCATGCGTGTATTTGGTTGTGCTTGTTGGCCAAATATGAGACCCTACAACAAAAATAAACTCAATTTTCGGTCTCAAACCTGCATCTTCCTCAACTATAGTTTGGGCCATCATGGATACAAATGCTTTGATCCCTCCACAGGTAAAACTTACATTTCAAGGCACGTAATTTTTGAAGAAACTCTTTTCGCAGCTTTCCAGCGAGTCGAGCCCGAGAAACTTCCCACTCCGTCCGTGTCTTTTCCATCCATCGTCACTATCTCTTCTTCGCCGAACAACACTCCCATGCAACCTGGTTCATTTCCTACGAGAACACAATTTGCACATTGCTATTCTTCTTTTGCAAGAATAGGGGACGTGACCTTGCCCAATTTCTCTCCTAGTAGTAGTGCTCCTTTGGACCAAGCAGTTACTAAAGATTGTTCTACATCCGAGCATGTTGTTAATAGTCATCCTATGGTCACAAGATCCAAAAACAATATTCGCCAATCACTGAAGCATGCAGATGACTATATCCGTTACCCACTTCCGAAAGCACTGATCACAGAAACAATCACTGAGGTTCACGACCCAGCCTCCTTTACGACAACCATCAAACATAGCTACTGGCGTGAAGCTATGAATAAAGAATTTGATGCACTTCCCAAAATGGTACGTGGTCCCTTGTTACACCCCTATCTCGAGCTAATATCGTTGGATGTTGTTGGGTATATCGAACCAAACGGAAAGCCGATGGAACCATTGAGCGCTACAAAGTTTGTTTGGTTGCCAAAGGCTTTCATCAACAGGAAGAGATTGATTTCACGGAAACTTTCAGTCCAGTTGTGAAGCATGCAACCATTCGGCTAGTTTTATCTATTGTCGTCACTTATGAGTGGCCTATCATTCAACTTGATGTACAAAATGCATTTTTGCATGGAGATTTACAAGAAGCGGTGTTCATGACCCAACCTCAAGGTTATATTCACTCACAATATCCGCATCATGTATGCAAACTCCATATGTCATTATATGGCTTGCGCCAAGGCCCAAGAGCTTGCTTTTCAAAGCTCTCTAATAAACTCAAGGCACTCAATTTATGTGAAAGTAAGGCTGATAACTCTCTATTTGTACTGAAGACCACCAACGGGGTACTTTACATTTTAATATATGTTGATGATATATTAATTACAGGGTCCAGTTCTCATGCTATCAACCGAATCATTCAAAGTCTAAAAGCTTCATTTGTTGTCAAAGAATTGGGCAATCTGAACTTGTTCCTTGGAGTAGAAGCGGTTCGAAGCTCTAAAGGACTCTATCTCACTCAAATAAAATATATTGTTGATTTATTAAAGAGAAGTAAAATGGACAAATCTAAGCCGTGTACTACCCCAATGGCTTCTAATTGTCATCTGGTTGCTAATGATGGATCACCATGCACTGATGTTAGCCTCTACCAAAGTATTGTAGGCAGCATGCAATACTTGGCATTTACATGGCCAGATTTGGCTTTCGCAGTTCACAAAGTTAGTAAGTTCATGCACAAGCCAATGGACTCTCATTGGCAAGCCGATAAGAGAATATTGCGGTACTTGAAGCATACAGTTTCAACTGGTCTTCCCATCACCAAAGCTAATAACTTGAGAATTCAAGTATACTCCGACTCTAATTGGGTTGCTGATCGAGATGACTTGAAGATCAGTTGGTGCATATTGTATTTTTCAAGGACCAAATCTAATCTCATGGAGCTGTAAACAACAACAAACCGTGGCCCGAAGTAGCACTGAGGCTGAATATAAATCACTTGCAAACACAGTTTCCGAAATAATGTGGATCCGTTCCGTCTTGTCTGAGTTACGGCTCCCTATTTGTCAAACTCCTGTGCTTTGGTGTGATAATATTGGAGCAACGTATCTCTCATCCAATCCGATATTTCATGCACGAACAAAACACATTGAAATTGATTTTCACTTTGTTAGAGATCAAGTATCTAACAAGCAGCTACCAGTGCAATTTATTTCCAACTACGATCAACTAGTTGATGCCTTGACAAAACCGTTGCCACCTATCAAATTCAAGGATGTGCAATTCAATCTTAATGTCCGTGATCTTCCCTTCAGATTGAGGGGGCGTGTAGAAGATCAAGTAGATATTGCGGCTGAAAATTAGGAAGTTTTAAACTATCTACCAGCTGCCGATATCAACGCTACAAATAAGGGATGAGGAAGCCAGCCATGATCCTGCTGTTTGATTTCCGTAACTGACATTTGAATTTAAATGTATTGCTGAAAGTTAGCACTTGATTGTAAATATGTCTTTCTATTTATACTCTCTATAATCCACCGATATCAATTAATCAAATATACAAGTATTCAAATTATATTACTCTGTTTTCTTTCACTAAGCCTTCTAAAGTAACCGAGTTCAGGCCTATTAGTCTTTGTAATGTCCACTACAAGATTATAGCTATGGTGTTGGCTAATAGACTTACATGCATTCTGCCATCTATCATCTCCCTAACTCAAAGTGCCTTTGTTCCTGGGCGATTAATTACAGATAATTTCATAGTGGCATATGAACTCTTGCACACAATGAAGAATAGGATCAAGGGAAAGAGTGGATATTTGGCTTTGAAGCTTAACATGAGTAAAGTTTATGATAGAGTTGAATAGTCATTCTTGGAAGCTTTTATGATAAAAATGGTTTTCGATAGAAGATTGATTGAATAGATTATGAGGTGTGTATCAATAGTGTCATACTCACTTCTTATTAATGGAAGCCCTCAACAGAATTTCATTCCTTCTGGAGGCATTAGGCAGGGTGATCCACTGTCACCCTACTTATTCATTTTCTGTTATCAGGTCCTAAGTTCCATCTTGAATCATTTTATGTCCCAGTTTCCGCAGAATGTTCCATGCATTTTTCTTTGTGAGATAAGAAACTCAGATTTAATTCCCTAGCTAGCTCATGTACTTTTGTTAGGAAGATTTTTTCCAATGGATTTATAAAGGGGAAAATATAAAAGAGACAAAGACAGAGAGTGATCTGAACTGTTCCACACTAAAGGGTTATAGGAAGAAAAGAACGTATCGGGCAATTAAGATTTATACGGTGCTGCAGATCTTTTCTTTAAGAAAGTTATGAAATGTTGAATGGTGTGAATCTCTAATTGGGTGGTGTAAAAGTCGGACTCTATCATGGATAGACATATACAGATAGTGGTTCATGTCTGCCTAATCTGCTATCTGTGTCGGGGTTATCTTTACGAATTCTCTACATTTATGAATAACTTTAAGTACATTGAATAAAAGCCACATCTTTGAAAAAAACAGTGTACGATTGAATTCACAGAAGTTAAAAAGCCTCAAGTAAAACATATTCCAATGAAGAAGCCTCAAGCAATCCATATTCTAGGAAGCAACTCTTTTTTGAGTGAGAGTGAAGTCGATTTCAACTCTATAAATATACCCATTTGTTCTGTATATTTTTCAGACCAAACCTTTACGGAAGAATCTCATATTCATCTCACCAATTAGCAAATAGTAATGTTTACATCTAATTACAGCAATTCCACCATAACTTTCAATCCCATAACCTCCAAATACTCGATCAACTTTGCCGAGAAAACCATAGAAACAACCGTCACAGACAAAGCTAGCATCGTAGATGAATGGGTTCGGGAAGTGCTTTCAATATGTGGCGGAAAAGCCGTGGTTGTGGGCTTAGACGTTGAGTGGAGGCCGCATCCGATACGTTCGATGAGCAACAAGTCGGCGACGCTTCAACTTTGCATAGACCAAAAGTGCCTGATCATTCAACTATTCTACCTGGACTACATCCCACAGTCCATAAAGAGCTTTCTGATGGACTCGAACTTCACTTTTGTGGGGATTGAGGTAGCGGATGACATAGCGAAGCTCCAGAACGAGTATGGACTTGGGTGTAGCAAAAACGCGGATATCAAGGAGCTGGCAAAGAGACAATGGCCAGGACGGTTTAGAAGGCCTGGGCTGAAGGACCTGGCTTTGGAAGTTGTGGGTCTTTATATGAAGAAGCCCATGAATGTGACCAAGAGTAACTGGGAGGCACGGCTGCTCACCGAAAGTCAAGTTGAATACGCATGCATCGATGCCTATGCCTCTTACAGGATTGGCCACAAGCTTCTCCATGAGATCTAGCTGACCTTCCTTTCCGCCTTCCTACCTTCCTTTATATCACAATTTGTCGTTACACAGTCGGTTTTTATATGTCTCTGGTTGTTCACTTGCGCGTTAAAAATTATAATGTGTTTTCTTAAACGAGGTCCTACTACTACTCATGGCCTTGCAAGGCTAAAACTTGGGGAAACCTCGATCTGTTTAATTTGTATTTATTATATGTGTTTGTGTGTGTGTTAGTTGGGTTGTTTTCCTTCCTATTTACTTAATAAGATGTTGTCTTGGTCGTGCTTAAAGTTTTTTCAGAACTATGTAGAAGGCATCTGTCAGTTTGTGTGACCTTAAGCCCAAGGGTATAGATAAATCGAATTCCAACGAGTTTTGCGCATTTGGAACCGTGGGAAATCAATTGTAGTAGTGGTAGAAGAAGTAATAAATAAGCCCCCGAAAAAAAAGAATAAATAAAACGAGAGAATATCAAGGCGTCCACCCAACCTGTTGACTTGCTATGTTAATTGTTAGGGGAAGGGCGAAGTTTAGTCTTATTTGGCTCAAGCTAAAGCCAGCAAAGTCCATAAAGAAGATAGAAGGCTGCACTCGCACCGACTCCTTTGAATTTTCCTCTCGCGAGACTCGCTCCTAGATTTTCGACAGACAAGACACTTGTACTCTTAGGGTACGTTTGGGTGTTGAGAAGTGTTGAGAATGTTTGTGAATAATAATGAGTAGAGATTGTAATGAGTTTGTGGGTCCCATTGAGAGTATTTTGAGTTGTTTGGATGTGTGAAGTATGTTGAGTTGTTGACTTTTGAGTAGGAAGTTGAAAAATGTGTGGGTCCCATAAATATTATAATTATTTTATTTTTAGTAATAAATATTATAATGATTTTATTATAGAGATTTTTTAATATTAATAAATATTGTAGTGATTTTATTTTACTTTTATATATAATAATGATAAATATTACTAAAAATAATATTTTTTTATTTATATATATTATAGATAAATATTATAATAATTTTATTTTCATATATATAATAGTCATAAATATTATAGTTTTGCTAAATTTTTAATTAAAAATTATAGTGATACTATGTTTTATTTATATACAATAGTGATAAATATTATAGTGATTTCATTTTTTATTTATATATTATTGTCAAAATTCAGCTTATTTATATATAATAGTGATAAATATTATTAGGAAATGCAAAATTCTTAAAATTCCGACTCTGTCCTACTTCCGCTCCGACTCCGACTCTGACGGAGTCGAAGTCATCGGAATTCGGAGTCGGACTTCGGAGTAGCTCCAAATATCTATTCGGAGTCGGACAAAGGAGTAGCTCCTCTAGGTGTTGTATGGGATAGAACCACTGCTTTTTCAAAAATTATTATGCATTTCGTAATTTGTTTTGTATCATATGAAATTATTTATATAAAAATTTATAAAAAAATCAATCTTTTTCTAAAAAACATGTTATGATGAGAACTCGCAACTTCGCTATTATAATAAAACAGGTAAATAGTTCATACATGCGAAAATCCCAAAACATAGAAAACATAAGAAATCCCAACATTTGCAAACATGTCCAAAAAAAATAAAAACATACAATACAATCAAATAAAAGCAAGTGTCAATGGGCCGCCCTATGTGCCCACATATTTATTGCGATAGAGTCCCTGGTAGCAGCCATGGCTTGTGCTGAGGCAGATGACATGTCAGGCATATGTGTTGAATGGTCTGGGTTCTCCTCAACAGTTTGTCCTTCAGCAAGATTCGGATTATTAAATTTACGCCATATCTTATCATTTGGTGTAATTGATCGAATAATGTTATGCATGACACAACATGCAATGACAATATACCGTTGTCGTGCCACCTTGTATGGGTTCATTGATTTCAAAATTCGAAATCTTTTTTTTAGCACACCGAATGTACGCTCAATCACATTCCGGAGGGAAGAATGTCGATAATTAAAATAATCTTGATATCCAGAGAATGAGCTATTGCTATGCCGGTCAGACCTATGATACCGCACCCTGGGGTACGGGGGCATAAACCCCAGTCTGCACGGAAAGGCGGAATCAACCAAGTAATAATAACCTAAAAACCAAATCACAAAAAAACTATCATAAGGGAATCATACGTTACATCATGACAAAAAAGGCTAACTCAATAAATAATGGGTAATAATTCTTACCCTCAGGAGGCAATGGGAAATCGATCCCTGGACGACTCAATGCATCCATAAATAGGCGTGCATCATGGGCAGTGCCTTCCCAGCCAGCGTATATAAATGTGAATTTCATGTCGAAATCACAGGCTGCCAGCACATTTTGGCTAACTTGTTGATGACGAGACAGATACGCGTTAGTAACCTCGGCAGGCACACATGCATCGATATAAGTACCGTCAATTGCACCAATACATTTCTGCAATCATATATTGAAAAATTGTGAGTTATCCCATTTTTAATAAAATTGGACCAACTATGGTCTCTTAATTTTGAACCATATATTTGATCTTTTTTAAACCAGAGTAAGAATATTTTTACCTCAAACCATGGATAATGTTTTGGATTGCCTTGAATATATGGTGCTACCCCAGTAGTATGTGTAGCTGCAATTACATCAGGAGCAATATTACATAGGGCAACCATCATTGCATACACATGCCGATTAACTGTTTCAGTAGAGTGTTGAAATCGGTCGGCTGTGACTCGTTGAACTTTGGCATGTGCGACCGTGTATGCAAACATTGCCAAAGCTTCCTCCACAGATACCTCTCTTGTTGATGTTAGATATTCATTGGCCCGCAATGTATTGCATAACGCTTCAAATGCATATATCTCCATCCGAAATAAGTTCCAACAGTTATTCGGATGTCCATTGAGAACTGCAATTATATAGTCTCGTCCACGTAAGCCGATATTGTGTTCTGGCATTCGCTCAAAGGCTGGCAATGCGCTTTCCTCTGCTGCTGCGATTGTAAGCATAAACATGTTATCCCAAATCGAATCATCACGCATCCTCGTACGTAGGTATTCGTCCCACACTGGAGGTTGGTTACTACTAGATGCTCCTACTCTCCTCCAAGCTTCGTAATCGTCATGGCTTGGAGGCTGGTTACTACTTGAGCCAGCCTCGGTGGCATTATTTGCCTCTACTTGCGGCTCATCGTCTGACCCATTCCCAACATCCATTCTGTTGTGTGAAAATTGATTAATAATGATTTATCACTTGATCCATTCTAATAACTAGTGATTCTTTAATAGAATAACAATAAAACACAAGCCAAATAATTGAAGTTAATAAATTATAAGCATTCATAATCCAAGGTCATTATAACACGTTCATCTAAACCGTTGTCCATAAATCAATAAACAACAACCACAATAAAAATGTTTACCTAAGCAGCTCATAAATAACAATGTCAATGACAAATAATATCCGCAAACATAAAAATATATTTAATCCCGGCAAGAGACAAGCTACATCACTGCAACCCCCAAATCCAATCAATTTTGCGGTTCGGGGGCATCATTAAGAATGCTTCAACTGCCTTGTCATTCATAAACTTTTCTACTGCTTTATTATATTGATGTGCAGGGAGCGGTGGGATAATCTCATCCAAAAACTTCATAGCAACACCTAGCTTGCTATATGATGCATCCGAACCAAACTCAGTCTCATCGCCTTTGCTTCGCTTTCTACTACATTCCTCTAAAAACTGCTTATCCAACTCATTTCTCATTGCGGTGGTGGCGGCCATAACTTCCAAAGTTTTGCTAAATTCTGGGGATATGCTACTCCGAACCGGCTCCCTTCTTCGACGACGAGCTTGTCTCTGTCTCCCAGCTGGCCCATCGATGATCTATCGGCGCGTCCGTGGCAGTTCCCAGTACGGGGCCCCTTGCCCTCACCTCCTCCTCACTCGTAGGGGGTTGCTGCGTCGACGCAAAATGGCAAACACCCGTTGCCACCGACTGCCCAAAAATGGTGCACAGTAGATCGTAGTCTCGACAACCATTAGTCTTGAATTTTTTCCATTGGCTACGCACCTAGCCCAAATAAAAAACTTATATTAGTATTGTCATATACACCCAAAAACTTATTGAAATCAATCGAAGCATATAATTCAATTGTGGACCCAACAAATTAAACTATTCTTTATAATTTTTTTACCTTTATTGCGTTAGCCCAATGTTCGTCGGTGGCAATTACAGTTTTTGTACTTGGATTCCAACCCATTCCTGTTTGGCCCATTAAATCCGTGAACATCCGCAACCTCTGCCTCAAGCGAGTGATTTTCCCTCTAATTTGTGAGGCATCAATTGCCTTCCTCCCAACTCGAGACAGCTGTTCTGCAAGTCTCAGATGATCACGGTTGGTGATCTTCGACCCAACCAATTTTCCATCAATGGTCTCTTGGTAGAGAATGTCTACGAACATCTCCTCCAATCCATCGGTCCACAACTCGTGATCACGCTGGACCTCATACTCATCCATGGAGTGCTGCTCATTGCAAACATAAGTATGCGAGCTAATCCAATAAAATCACATATTCTCCAGGTAATAGTTGATTGGTTAAAAGAATGTTCATAATATATCCTCCAAAATGTGAAATAATAATAAATATAGTTTCACTAAAATATTCGCATACAACTTTAACTGACATATTGGTACCATGGTAAAATAACATGGTACCAATGTTCCCTTGCTAGCACTAATTAGAATAGTAACATATTTGTTTTACTAATTAGAATAGTAACCTAATTGTTTCACTAATTAGAATAGTAACATATCTGCCTTGTTACTAATTAGAATAGTAACTAATTAGGTTACTAATTAGAATAGTAACCTGTAACATATTTGTCATTTGAATATGGTACCAATGTTAATTAATAGTCCAATATATATGGTCAAAATCATGTGTACAATTAATAAGGCAAAAATACAAATTAAAATAATCTAGTGCTTTGTAAACATCATAGCAAGTAATAGCCCAATTCGCATGGGTCAATGACAAATAAAAACAAATATTCATACCTCCCTCGAAGCACGCGTTGAAGATCTGAGATAGTATCGCTGTAATATATAAACCGCGAAAAAAGTCAAGCACCAAGAGAAGCAATTTAAGTAACATGAGATGTTACTTTGATGGTTTACATTTGAATCCAATATGCGTTTATTGAATTGAATGAAATTCTAAACCCATATTGGGTTTATTCAATCAAAGTAACAAATAAAAACTGGTGTTCCCAATCAAAATCCATATTGAAAGCAACAATAAAACGGTGCAGATGTTTTTTTAGACCAAATAAACAAGGAACAAGCAAATCCTACCATTCCAACTAATAACTTTGTAGGTGCAGATTTTTTTTAGACCAAATAAAAACTTAATAATCAAATTGTATGTCATAGTAGGCAATTGGACAGATATACATCTGAAACTAGTTGAAGCAGAATCTGCTTGCTTTAAAAACAGAATAAATAAAGGAGCAATTCGATTTTGCTTTAAAAACAGAAGCCTATTCAAAACAAATGAAAGTCCAGAATTCAGTATGATTTAAAAACAGAATCTGTCACCAGCTCAATTTGTGCCAACTAGACTTACAGAAAGAGCAGCTATATACAACTTCAATTCAGAATATTTCGAACTTAACTAAAAACAATGAAAAACCAAGTAATGAAATGCCTAATCTTTTTTTATTTTTAAAACGAGAATCTGTTGTGAATGATGAAAAACAAGGTAGTTGGTCAATTGATAAATCTTTACAGCAAACATATATATATATATATATATATATATATATATATATATATAAATTACCTATATATATATATATATAGGTAATAAAGCAACAATCATGTTCTGAGTTCACAGTGCAGGGGAGTCCAAAAAAAATAGCTTCATTTCAAAAACAACAAACGGTCCTCCTCAACTAGACTTTCATGTCATAAAGAAATATTCAAACAAAAACAACATTCAAACACAACAAACCAATAAATAGCTAGGTTCATTCAAATCAAACAAAAATTTATGTTCTGAGTTCACAGTGCAGGGGAGTCCCACAAAAACAGCTTCATTTCATTCAAATCAACCTACTCTACGATTTCATTCAAATCATGCAGTATTTATATATTTTATTCATACATGTATATATACTCTTTAATAATATATCATTATGATCTCTATTGAGAATGACTTTGTTGAAACAACCTGTCTTTCTTTATCTTCTCTTTGTATTTTGTTGTTTTTAATTTATTTCAACAAACATTACTTTTGTAACTGACATCTTTCCCATGATGATCAGTACCTGCCCTCAGTTTCGAGCCATAAGATCCTGATCCATCTCAAGTTCCATTCTTCCTCTAGCACTTAGGATTTAGGACTGATTTCTCATGCACATGAACTTGTTTTTCCTGAGTTAGATCTATTTAATAGCAACCTAATGGATCAAACATACAAACCAATGTTAACTTCTAAATTGTAATCCATATTGACTACCTTTAGGATTGTTCAAGCTAGCTAGCAAAGCTTAAAGTAAGAGTGTTCTTCGTTTGAAGGGATAGAATATATATATTTCAATCCAAAAAATAATCAATTGCACAGAGCATGGCATGATACTGCATACAATAACATCCCAAAACATAGAAAATTAAAGGACATGATCCAAGTCAAAAAACAAGAAAAAGATAGATCGAAACCCCTAGACATAATATATAATTTGTATTGGATGAATGAATGCAAATTGCAATGATAATATTCATGAAGAAACATGTTAATGGAGAATGTTTCTTTCAACTACTCTAGTACTCAACCGGACTAACCCTTAAATATCCCAATTAACTAGGATGGACTTGATGAATTGTTGTCAACAATTAAGATATTTGAGTACTTATGTTCTAGGAGGCACTTGGGTATGTTTATATATATATATAAACATGTTTAATTAGAATTAGTGGAAGTGGCCATGACAGCCATTACCAAGGCACCGAATGGATTTTCCATCCATTATCCACCACTAAAGATCTTTGAGTACTTTCATTAGAGAATGCTTGGTTTTCAAATAAATGAAATGTAGTATATATCAGTCCGGGTTAGAGGGAAAAACCTCCCAACTACACCTGACTTCTCCTTATGAAATGTAGTATATAAAGCCTACTGAACAATACCCAAATCAGTAAGTATAGAAATCGTTCAGATCCTCATAATTTATGCAATCATAAATATTTATCTACCAAATTAATAGAAGACAAGCCAATGGAAGCATATTCAGTAAAGTAGAGAATAGGGATAGAGATTGTAGTTACCTTAAAGGATCGCGTCTGAGGCCCCGTGATGAATAATGTGGTGGGAATCAATCTTGAGTGTTGTTGCTTTCGAACCCTAGACTTCGATTGGCTGGTACGTAATGTGGCTTTGGCCATGGGTGGTTTATAGTTATGAGGAAAATGTGGGATTCTAGGGGCACGGGTTGAGGAATCGAATCTTCGTCAGACAAAATACACTGCCAAAACCCAGTGATATCGAAATCGTTCAGTAGAGATGGGATGGAGCATGGAGCACGCGTTCGGTGAGGGAGCAGCGAATCACTTCGGAGAGATTTGATTCCCAACTCATCAAGTTCGCGTACTACATTGCAGACACAAAGAGAAAGGGAGAGAACGAGGAGAAATGGTAAAGCAGAGAGGGAGATAGAGGTCGAGTACAGGGAGTCTCTGGTTCACTGTGGGGGGATTCTCTCCCAGCTGTGCGAGGAAGACTCGGGTGATTTGGGGAAGAAGACCGTGCAAAGGGTGAGGGGATGTTGTCCTCTGGGGCAGAGTTGATTTATTTTGACCGTTGAGCTCGGTCCTTCGAAATACAGTAGAGTCACATGGGGTTGAAAGTGTTTTCGGGTGTTTGGATAGTGAAGTATCTCTATCCGTACAAGAACCATCAAGAATAGCTGAGAGTAGTTGGACACCCAAACACACCCTTAGCGTTTGGATAGTTATGTATTCTCAGGTCTTTTATGAGTAATAATAAAAAATTAATAATAGAATATTAAATAATAGTAAATAATAATAAAAAATAGATAAAACATAATAATAAAATAATAAATTGTAGTAAGATATTTTGAAAATATTTAAAGTATTCTCAATATTCAATATGAGCATTGGTATTGACTTACTCAAATATCGGTGAAGCAAAAAATATTACATTGGATTAGATAAAGTCATCCAAGCGAGACTATTGAGTTACAATAGATTAAAAGCAAAAGTGATACTTATGAGGCAGTATTCACCTATCGAAGGCATATTTTATTACAAAATATTCTGCAACAGAAGGAATCTTTTTCCCTCTTAAATGGCAAGACGCATCCTGGATTGAGAATTGTTAAATATATTGAAGAAAAATTTACAAAAAATTTATTTATCTATATGTCAGTTATTGATATGTTGAAAATTATAAAATTTAAATTTAAAAAAAAAACAAATTAAATGAGTGCAGTAAGAAAAGCATAAGTATAACTTTAATTACAGGTAACAATTCTCGTTTCTTCTCTCATTTTCTCTCCCTTTCTTTCAAGCCCACTTCATTTCTCTCCCTTTCTCTCGTAGAGCTTGGCCCGACACTCCCTTTTTCTCTCTCTTTTTCCGTTTCTTTGCTTATTTTCTTGTTCGTTGTGTGATTTCATATCTCTCGGCTTGGCTCAATAACCAAATGACAGTTAGGACAATCGGTCTGCACCGAGAATCGACATTGAAGGTGTCCCTACGATGCTCGGAGAGGATCTTCATTTTTTGCCCTAGAGTGCCTCTCTGAGGCTATCTATTTCGATTTCGATATATGCTAGGGTAAAAATTTATTAATTTCTCTTTTATCTTACTTCATTGTGTGCTGATTTTTGTTATTGCGAATTACTAAGTGGTTTGCGACGATTTTGAGCTCCCCGCAGGTCTCTCTCTCTCTCTCTCTCTCTCTCTCTCTCTCTCACACACACACACACACACACACACACACACACACACACACTTGGTTTCAATCCCACGCAACCCAGCGTCGCTGCAGCTAGCCCACGTTGATGGCGTCACAAGCTTCCCTCGCTAGCCTCCTCCCTTTCCCCCCACCGGAGCCTTCCTCTTTCTCCCTTCTCCCCGAGTAGCACCTCCCTCTCACGGGTTCTCCCTATCTCGGCCCAGAACCATCGCCTCCATCCGCGCGTCGCTGCCCACGAGCACGCCAGACCTCCACCCCTTGGCCATAACTTTCCTCCATTAATCACCGCCTAGCCCAGCCGAGCCGAGCCGAGCCTCCCTCTCCCTTTCTCCAGTTCAAAGCCCACGATCCAGCCCTTTGAAACCCATGGCGCTGCCATGCTCCTCCACACCCCACCGCAACAACCTTATCCTCCACTCACCATCACCCTAGATCCACCATTCCCTTCGCGAGAAACCCATTGGTAGTCCTCTGTCGCATGGATTACCCATTGCTACCTTGCACTGCCGCATCTCCGCCGCTTTTGGCACCTCCTCAGTGAGTCAAATCTACCTTGCATTGCATTTAATCTTCATTTTATGTTTGTATGATAATCTAATAGTTTAGTGTTCGTCCAAGTCGCAGCGTGCGCACTTGTCCAATCGCAGGACACTGTAGACCGGCGCGTGTTCGATTATCCAGAAATTTGCCTGCCGCATTTTAAGTAATCTTCCGATGCGACCACCTAGAGATAAGAATAATATTTTTACACTAACGCTTTTCTGCAGTCTGGTTGGTTGAGCTGGATCTTGGGCCTAGTGGAGCGTTGGAAAATTAAACTGTAGTTGAGATTGGTTTGGGCCTTGGGCCATAAACGGAGGATGGGAAAACGTGTGTAGTTGTGATTATGAATTGTTAATAGTGAAACTAGATGATTGAGATTGTTGTGGTTGTATGTGTCTGTTGAGTGATTTGCTATGTCATCCAATATACTGCTTATCATGCATCTGTGCATTTTATGTTTTCGCTATCCGACTTGTATATATAACTGTGTTGTGTTCTGCCATGTGGCATGACTTAAAAACTGGGTTTTCGTGTCTTGGTAATATTTTGGTGGATGTGTGCGTATCACGATCCCAAGCCGAGATGGGGCATTATCTCATTAGAGCTCCTCTTGTCATTTGGGAGCCTAATAAACTGATGTGATGTCCCCTAAGTTGTCGCTGGGCGACAACGAGCTCGGACGAGGGAGAGTTTGAGCTAGAAGGACCGGCTCCGCCGGAGGAGCAATTGTTGGAGCTTATTTCTCCCATTTTTGTCATAGGATTTATTATTGCTTTATTTATGTTTTCAGGTGAATGATTGTATGAGCCTCTTGGAGGATATAGTTTTTTGTTGTAAGGTTTAAATCTTTCTGGTACTTAGTTTTGACTGCCTTTAATTTTCCGCTGCGATTATTTGTGTTGCACACATATTGCATCTTGCACACACTAAGCACATGGTGATGGGCTGCGTGATCCATGTGGTCATCAACCCGGTGTCACGACTTCCACCAAATCACATGTGGGGGTCGAGGGCGCCACATATCCTCATTAGCAACGAATCATATTCGTTGCGAAAACATGTATCCTCACAATCAATTAATATATCATTACCAACAAAATTAAATCGTTGCAATCCCGCATTAGCAACGATATGATTTCGTTGGTATTCTCATTAGCAATGGTATTATTCCCTTCCAAAAACATGTTAGCAACGATTTCAATTTCCTTGCAAATAGGAGATCAGAATTATAAAAACCTTAGTAGCAACGGTATAATTTCCTTGCTAAAACATGTTAGCTTATAAAAACATAATTTGCAACGATATAATTTCCTTGCTAAAACACATTAGCAACGGTATTATTTTCTTGCAAAAACATGTTAGCTTATAAAAACATAATTTGCAACGATATAATTTCCTTGCTAAAACACATTAGCAATAGTATTATTTCCTTGCAAAAACATGTTAGCACCTCATTAGCAATGATATAATTTCCTTGCTTAAACACATTAGCAACGGTATTATTTCCTTGCAAAAACATGTTAGCGACGATTTCAATTTTCTTGCAAATAGAAGATCAGAATTATAAAAATCTCATTAGCAACGATATAATTTTCTTGCTAAAACACATTAGCAAATATATTATTTCCTTGCAAAAACATTTTAGCAATGATTTCAATTTCCTTGCAAATAGACGATCGGGATTTTAAATGAACCCAAGTATATAAAATATTCCAAATATTTTTAAAAGTCCCAAAACTATTTTAAATGGGGTATTTTTAGTGTTAGGGATGCTAAGTGGGGTATTTTAAATGCCACGTAGAATTTTTCTTAGGGTTATTGGATCAAACGAAATTTTGAAAGTAAGTCTTTTTATATTTTGGAGTCTAAAAAATAATATAGTTTTAGAAAATCAGTTTATTTAAATGATTTTATTTCTTTAGCGATATTTACTTAATATTCATTATTTTCTTTTATGTTCAAATTCTATTTGTTTAGATGAGTTTATTTCTCTTAGAAATATTTATTAAACTCATCATTTTATTTTATGATGAAAAATATTAGTTTTGGATCAAGAAGAATAAAGTTTGATTTACTTTGCACTTATTTCATTTGTCATCTTATTTTATGTTCCTCTTTCTTTCTCTTTATTCCTTTTATTTATCAAGAAATGATCTCCACCCTTATATTCAAGTTAGGTAAAAATGTAGGGTTAGGATAAGTTTGCCCAAATACTCTAACTCCCCTCTCTTATTCATCTCTTCTCTCCCCCTTGCACCTGCACAGTCCCTCTCCCTTTCCCAATCTCTCTCATCTCAAAGCCTCTCTCTCTCTCTCTCTCTTCTTCCTCAATTGGTAGCGTTGCCCATCGGAAACGCAACAACCACAGCAAGTCAGCCTCCTCCCCAACGACAACACAAAGTCACGGCAAGGCCAGTAACCCATTAATGGACCAACTACTATCGCAAGCTCCCTTTTCACCGAAGCCTCTAGCTCCTTCGTGCCCAGCAGCCACCACCAGCATCGCCGTGATGCCGCCGCTACCCAGAGCTAGCACCTTCCACCGTCGTACAACCCAAACCCAGCCCCAACGCCTCTGTCTCCTTCTCTATTCCCTCAAGATTTCCTCCGCCGCCCATCACCACCAATCACCATGAGCAACAACACCGCTCGTCAATGTTCCCCTTTGGCGACCCTCTCTCTCTCTAGACTTCACCCTCTCCTTCCTGATCTCCTCAACCACGGCTACACCACCTAAGCCCCACGGCCAACCACTAAAATCGAGATCCACCACTGTAACCCAAGCCCTCCTCACGGCCTGTCCCATGGAAGCCTAGCACAGCCACCGATGGAAGCCAACCTAGTGACCCACACCTGAGCTCCATTATCCTCAACCACCAGTGTAGCAGTCCATGACATCACACACATATCCTCTCTCTCTCTCCACCGTGCACGACCAGATAACCCCCACTTTAGACCATATATTTTCCTCCACCCATCAAATGCCCCATGCCCAAGCACCACCTCGTCAGTCCTACCCCAGCCACTACCTCTCTTTCTTGCGCCATCGAGAGCCATTAACCGAAGGCCCACTATGAAGAACCACCAACAATAGCAACAAGCCTCTACAGCTGCACAGCCGTGAGCCACTCGAAGGCACCACCCCTTAATTTAAAGGTACAACTCTCCAATTTAGGTTGTTTGTGGCTTACGGGCTAAGCCATATTTATTATCAGTATACATATATTTTGGATTGAGAAGTAAATATGTGGTGTTTGTAAGCATGTGATTGTGTTTGAAATGGAATGTTGTGAAATGTGCTATGTGTTGTGAAGTCTGAACTATAAGTGGTGTGGTTTGTGATGTGGTTGTATAGTATGAAGTGATGGAATTAAATGTGGATTATTGTGTAGTTGTTATGTGGTTGTATGCTGTGTGAAGTTTTGGAATTAAAAGGAGATGTTGTGTTTATTTGTGAAGATGGCGTGAGATGACATGGGCTGTATTTTTAATGAAGTATGGCTGAAGTTGAGTATATCAAGATTGTTGAACTGTACGTTGATCTTAGGTGATAAAAATGGTAGGGTAAATGTGTAATTTGGTTGATTATACATATTGGATTGCTTTGTGTACTTTGAATGTCTCATGTATATATGGAACTTGGGAAGCCGTGTCTATGAGTGGTTTGGTTGGCTATACATGTATACTTAGATGGGAGATTGTGTTGGTATGAGATTTGTGAAGCATGGTGGTTGTGTTGGACAGATTTACTATATAGTGTATAATCTATCTTACGCATGAACATATAATGTTTAAGTATCAAAGTTCGCATAAAATTGTATATTATGCTTGTCTTTTGTTATATGATGAAAATGGTTGAAGTTTTAAATCGTGCCATATTAAAGTATTGGATTATATAACACATGAATGGAGGAATGGGTGTATGTATTGGTTAAGAATGAGTTATATAACTTGATTAAAGTTATGAAATTGAAATGAACATAGAGAGAAAACGATGAAGGTGATAGTATATTTTAACCTTTAAAGTGAATCATGGAGGTTCACTTTAAAGGATAAGAACATGAAGTTGAATGCTCTGTGTTGAGAAGGTGGCCTTAAGTGGGTCCCAAGTTATGACTTTGAGAATTTAGAAAAGAGTGATAAAAGAATGTATGGAAGATGGTTTGGATAATTGAATGGGTCTAAGTAAAGGAAATTTAAGTAAATGGTAGTTTTATGCATTTTCTAAGTTTAAGTTGCATATGCACTTGAAAATGAAATGACGTTAAGTTATGTATGCATATAGGTTTCCATCTAACATGCACATGAATGGATTGCATGAAACAAAAATAGCATGGAGTTTAGGTAAGTATTATGTTCATACTCTTTTAGAGTTTTCTAAATGATATGTAAATGAAACTGAGATCCTTTTATAAGAAAAATGTTCTTTTTATGCAATGAAGGATTTAGAGTTAACATGTTAACATCCAAGTTGGATTTATGTTTGTTTCATGTTAAGAGTTTTTACAAAGAGTTTTATGATTTTAGAAAGTTGGAAAGTGGAGGTGTCAAAACAGTTTATGTCTTGAGAAAGTTTTGATCTTTTGTTATGGAAACATGATCCTATGGTCTTGATATTCACATATGTGGTTCTTAGGACTTTGATCTATGGGTTAGGAAGTTATGTTTGGATAATAATGGTTTTGATCTTAAGGAAATAAATTGTTATGTATGTAAAGGTTCAATTAGGACACAAACTTGAGGCTCATGGGTTGTCTTGTATTTTTAATAATTTTCACCATGTGATCCTAGATTTAATGCTTAGATCAATTTTAGAACTTGAAAATGAGGTATATGATGTTATTTCTTTAAGACGTATATCATGATAATTTTGGATTAGTGGTTTCATCTAAAATCAAAGCATATGGTACTCGGTTGTGAAGTTAGTGTGCAAGCCGATTGTGTTGGGTGATGTTTTGTGAATTTTGTGGTCTTTGATTTCAAGCATGTTATTTCTTAATATTCACTTATAAACGTGTTAAGACTATGTTTATGAACTTCTGGAGTCCTTGGAGTTTATTAAAAAGGAAATAGCCCAAGTGCACCAAAGAGTTGTTCTAAGACTTAGCGTTTTGACACTTGTCTTGTCATTGAGGAGCTTGTTATTTTTTTGAAATGTATGTTTCATGGTCTTAGCATATTTTTAAAACATAGGATGTGATCTTTAGATGCTGCATAAATTGGTTTGAGTATGTTGTTTGAAGTTGGATATATTTGTAACAAAAATCTAGTACGTTTCGGCCTAAGCATAGTTCTTATAGTTGTGATGCGTTTTAAATTTTTCTGTTTTGATATTTAGATTTAGGATAAAATTTACATGAGAAATGTAAATGTTGGTAGAATTTGGAGTTAGTATGCAAAATCCTTATTTTGGGGGCAGAATTGTAATTTCCTACATATAAATCAGGAATTTTGCATCCTAATTTCAGAACTCACCAAAATTTACATGATCTAAATATCTAATCAAAAAAGTTTAAAACACATTACAACTATAAGAACTTTGCTTAGGCCGAAACATACTAGGGTTAAAAGCCTTGATTTTTGTTACAATTCTTTCAACTTCAACTTTCATGCCAAAACTGATTTATGCAACACTTAAAAATCACATCCTATGTTTAAAGAATCATACTAAGACCACAAAATATACATTCCACAAAAATCATAAACTCCTTATGTTAAGAAAATGTTAAAATACAAAATCTCAAACATCTCTTTGATATGCTTCGACTAATTCCTTTCCAATAAACTCCAAGAACTTCGTAAGTCCATAAACATACTCTTAACATGTTTATAAGTCAATTCTAAGAAATAACATGCTTGAAAAAACAAATCAAAGACCGCAAAATTCACAAAGCATCACCGAATCCAATTGGCTTGCACACTAACTTCACAACCGAGTACCACATGCTTTGATTTTAGATCAAACCACTAAATCCAAATTTCTCATGAAATACATCTCCAAGAAATAACATCATATACCTCATTTTCAAGTTCTTAACTTGATCCAAGCATTAAACCAGGGATCACATGGAGAAAATTCATAAAAACACAACGAACCCTCAAGTTTGTGTCCTAACCGAACCTTTGCATGCACAACAATTTATTTCCTCAAGATCAAAACCATTATTCTCCAAAAATAACTTCCTAACCCATAGATCGAATTCCTAAGAATCACATATGTGAATATCAAGACCAAAGGATCATGTTTCCATAACAAAAGATCAAAACTCTTTGTAAAAACTCTTAACATGCAAAAAATCTAAATCCAGTTTGCATGTCAACATGTTAACTCTAAACCATAAAAATATTGAACCAAGGTTTTTCCAAGGGCTTCATCAAATAAATAAAAGTTTTACACAATATCCAGACTGTCACACAAAATACATCAATGGAAACTTGAATAAGAGTGGAACACTTTATATGAAGGTAGTTTTAAAAAATCCAAGCAAGACCGACCATAAACATGAAACCTTCTCTCGAGTTCTCTCCAAGAGAGTGAAATGAAAGTGACAAAAACATGAAGGGGCTGGTATGGATGACTTATACAGGACTAGAGGGTTGAGGAGGTGTGAGGATGACCAATTGATGGTGGTTTTGTCAGCCAAAACCATGAGTAGTAGCACATGGTTTTCAGCCTTGAAGCTTTCATGTGAAGGGTGTTGATGGGGTGGCTGTTTGACCTCCCATCAGCTACTATTTAGGTTGAAAAGGGCAGCAAAAGTACACCTAGGGAAGTGGGGGAAACTTCCTCAATAAGCCTTACTTGGGTGGAGCTTTTTGGTCGGCCTTAATAGGCCTAAATCGATTGGGCCTCATTTAGGGTTTCAAGAGGGTTTGGTTTGGGGTTTTGGTTTCTAACAAGCCCAAATCCATTTTTTCTTGGCCTGATGAAATTATCAAGGTATAAAATAATAAATAAGGGTGTAATGACATGAATTTGAGGGGTAAATAGTATGTCAAAATGATTTAATCAAATGATTAAACATTAAGCTAAAACTGGCCTACATTTAGGGTTTGAGATAACCATTTGGGGTTTGGGGAAACCTTTTAAGGTTTTGGCTTCGACCAAGGTTTTTGGGTTTTAATTGGATCTCAAAGATTTGATGTTTCACTTGGGTTGAAACCCTATTTGGTTTGGCAAAAAAATGAATGGTTGGATGGAATAGTGTGTCTTAGGTGGCATGATCACAATAATTGATTTTCCTTCATTTCCTTCACATTTCCATCTCATGATTCCTCCTAGTGACACGTGTCCTATACTATTCACCAAGTGTGGTTAAGATATTGCCAAGTATCTAAATAAAACTCCTCTAGACTGATTTGAACAATCCACATTGTGATTTGAAAATCAATTGGATTGAGTGTCACATGGCTCTATGGCAGATGTTACTATTCACTCTGAAAAAGACAAAAATAAACTTTGCACCATAAAATCGAAAATAATCTTATGAGCCTAATAGTGTAATTTGTTTCGCAAGTATCGACGCCTAAGTGGCTCGATTAAATGAAAAGGCATTTTGGAACACCTAACATCCGAAAAACAAAAATTGTATTATTGCACTGTATAATCCTAAATATTCATCTATGGCTAATGACGCAAACCGTTTCTCAATCTCATATTCTTAATTCCTCAAATAAATAAGCCTTGCTTTTATCACCAAAGTGGGTAAGAAACTGACTAAGTTGATAGACTAAAACCTATACAATTTCTTGATTCGTGATACATTTCTAGGATTTTCACGATATTTTTAAAGCATAAATAAATTCACCCACTAAATTTTTTGCGGATTGTTATAATTAAGATGATATGAAAGGTGATAAGTAGATTAATATCATCTCAACATCCAATCCGGATATTATACTTACTTTCGGAAAGTAAGACATGCTAAGGACAAAACTAGAAAGAGAAAAGTTAGACAATGCAAGGAAGTCTGAGGTGTAAAAATATGAAACCAACGTGTGAGCCAAATAAGCGGTGGACCCAGACGTAGGACGTAATCCGAACAGAGCCCAAACATTTTTTTTTTTTGTAAAAGAAAAAGCTCAGCCACCTTTCTTTCGGCTAACCCGGAAAACACTTGAATTTATGACTTATCCATATCACATGTCGGCGATGGGCACTTCCCCTAATTTCTTGCCTCTTACGTAAAACAAAAATGACAAATATATTAAATTGTAAAAAAATTTATTTTTATTTTAATGCATTACATTAATTTGTTGTAAAATTATTTTTTTAAGATATTCTTGAAAATCTAGCACTTCCCTTTATTAAAATCAGCCTTTGTCCACTGTTCTTTAACTAAATAAAAAATAATAAGACAGAGAAACCGGGATTGATTTCCATATCTAGGCTTGGCCATAATATTATCATATTCGCTAAGAATTGGAAATGAAGCTTTTTAACTCTGTTTAGATGTTGAGTTGAGTTAAACTGAGTAGAGTTCTTCATAAATAATAATAATAAGTTGATCAGATGGTAGAGTGAGTTTTGTGAGATCTACCTAAGATGAATTTAAATGTATTTGGATGTTAAGATAAATTTCGATGTATTTATGAGAAGTTGAAAAAAATTGTAAGTCCCGAGTGTAAATAAGTGTTAAATTGAAAAAGGTACGTTGTGGGTCCCACGTATAAAAAGGTTTTGAGTTAGGATGAGTTTAATAATTTAAAAATTGAGTGTTTGGATGTTAGACTCAACTTAAGATTAGACTTAACTGAATTGATCTCATTAAGCATTTCTCGAATAAGAAAGCCCGTAGGCGAAAGCGGGGGATCCCCCATTCACTCTCATATTTGGGTCAAACAATACTAATCCGTTACTTCTCATGAAAGGTATAGATTTTGCACAGATCAAAAAGAAAAAAAAACTCATACTTCCTGTTAAGGCAGCAAATGTACCTGCGCCTCAGACTTATACACCTCAAGGAAGCTTATAGAGCATTAGAGAATATTCAATAGAATACAAAATATTTCAGAATAATATTTGTGTAACTGACTTAGAGACCTGCTAAGCTAGGTCTCACCATAGTGTGACTATAAGGAAACCTCTGTGTACTAATGAAGGGGCATCGCAGTGTATACCAATACGTGAATGAAAATATTCTCTGTGAACTTTTCCCAAACACTTGATAGCTACATTCATTTTTCACTTCAACACTTGCAAACTAAAGTTTTTATTTAAATTTCAAACCATATCTTAGATTATCAAAACTGACACTTTAGTCCCTCAAACTACTAATTCTCTTCAAATTTCACCTCATATTAATTTGGTGAGATTTGGATAGTGAGTTGAAATGAAAATTGAATAAAATATTGTTATAATATTATTTTTTAATATTATTATTGTTTTAGGATTTAATAAAAAGTTAAATTTTTTATTATATTTTATGTGAGAGTTTGAGAAAATTGTAATGATTAGATTAGATGAGATGAGTTGAGATCAACTTTCAATCCAAACGGGATAAAGTTAAAATTGTCTTTTGTTTTCTTCTAAAATTAAAATTACATATTTACCCTTAACGCAGAATTAAAACAATAAAAGAACAAGTTAATGAATGAAATTATAATTTTATTTATAAAAGAAAAAAATTGGTTGGTGGCCACCACCAGGGTAAACTGCCAACATCTACCTTTTATCTTTCTTTTTTTATTTATTATTATTCTACTTTTATGTTATTTATTTATTATTTTATATTTTAAACTAAATTTAAATGGAAAACTATAAATAGTCACTCAAAGAAAATCAAAATATCGTTAGGCGTGACGGCTATTGTATTGGACATATGGTGCAAATCGAAATAAATATAGTGGTTTAGTGTATCAAGTTATTGGTTTTAATAGCTCGGGTGTAAATATTTGATCGAGGATTAATCGGTAGTTTGGGGGACTCAAACTGATTTTTACTTTAAAAAAGAAAAAGAAAAAAGAAGAAGCTAAAAATGTAGTATCTTCAAGTGTAAATAATAAAATGCTAAGTTAGAGTAAACTCCAAATATGTAGAAGTGCGCACATTAGTAGTACTATATATATGATCATGATAAAGCAAGCTTTTAGCTCAAGAACATATTTAGATCTCTTAAAATTATTGATCGAATTTTAAGATTTAGAGTGAGAAAGATAGATATATGAAGTATTTATCCATACGATATTTATAACTGTCCTAGTAAATTTCTCAGATAACATATATTAAACGCTTAATAAATATTTTAGGACCCACATCATATATCTATCATTCTAAGATTGATAAGAACTTTAGAGGATTTTTATCGCTTAAAAACATTTAAATGGTTATGTATAGGCCTAATATACATGGAGCCGTCGATCTAATGACAATGAAGGCATGAACGAACGAGAGTGAAGGCAGATTGGGAGGAGGAGGCTGGATAACCACGCCACATTAATGATTTCACCACCCGGACAATATGCCACATTAATGACACCGTCGTAGAGCCACGCCGCATTTAAAAACTCTGACAAAAGGAACAATACGAAAAACACGGATTTCATGGAAGCAGTCACGATCTACTCCTTAGACCTATAGTATAAATAGCAAATTCTACGTACGATAATATCCTCTCTAATTCCTACCCTCTCTTACTTATTTGCTACCCTCTCTTATTTATTTGCTACCCTCTAAGAATATTTACTAACTTTGGCATCGGAGGTTACCCAGCCCCTAGGCTGCCCTTTAAAAGCAGCAGTCTTTTCTACCTTGTGCAAGGCCTGTTTTCGAAAACCTGAGTTGTCGAAGCTTGGCCCAAAGGTGTGCAAAACACGACGTTAATAGTGCCACCATCTGTGAGATCCTAATAGATCTTGCATGTCCTTCTCATATTATGCTTGCGTGCGAGCAGCAAGTTGCGGAGAATGGCTTCGAAGTCGAGCCACGTAAGCAAAAGGGCAAGAACGAGTGAGGCACAATAAGCAAAAGGGCAAGAACGAGAGCAAGGGGTCTAGGACCCCAACAACGGAGGATCGGTGGTTCCACCCTCTAGCGCTCATGCCGCCATAGCTAGCAGCTGCCTAAGCGCCGCTAAAGGACCCGTCAACCACTAAGGTGTGAAGATTTCGTCGGAGCCATGAAAGATAGAAGAAAACGCAAAGGAACTTCGGAAGAAAAGTAAAGGAAAACAAAAGAACTGGGACCTCAAGCAGTAAAGCAAGAGTCACAGAATAAAAGAGAAAAGACAGAGTGAGTATAATGGATTTCCTAGCGTAGAAGAGTGTCCTTATATAGGCAGGGTTGACGTTTAGCCTCCCGAGGTGCTATAACTCCACGAGTCACCACGTGTCCCCCAAGAGAACCAAAATCTCTTGATTATCGTAACTGCTGCAAAGCATATCTACTGATATAATGTGCTGAATTAATGGCTGTGAAAAATGGAGCCATGATGCAGAAATCGAAAGGGTGCCATTCAATGCGGAAGCGTAACTGACATGGTGTTGCCATGTATGCGAAATACGAGCGGTCACTCAACATGGGACAAGGCAAGTCGGGAACCTGATAGGGCATAAGAAGAATTCTTCCCGAACCTGTCCAAAAAGAATTAGCAGGGTCACCATAAGGGATTTATTCCCACTGCTTAAAGCCCATTGGGCCTCGAGCCATTACCCGGCCCGAGGGCGCTGAATAGTCAACAAGGCAGATCGGCCTAACAATCCGTGACCGCTTTCAAAACCCAGAGACTAGCACAGAGCACAGCAAAAAATGTGGAGGGAGGAAGCTAGTATTAGAAACACAAACAAAAGGCTAAGTAGCTAGCGGGGTCGAAAATGTTAAACCAGATGCCAGCGGGGTGTGCCGAGAAACTTCAAAAGCACGACCGGGCACGGCCGTCCAAATAACAATTAAAGCGATGGTCATATTCCAAGGATGACTATCCATAAAGGATAAGCAAGTGCAGCGTGACCGGCCAACAGGATAGGTAGGAGCTCTATGGACCCCTTCACCATGGCTCCCTAGGCCGGCCACCCAAAAAAAAAAAGAGGCAAAGGCAAGACATGATCAACAAGATATGTGTACTAGTTAGTATATCTGTATATACAAGCCGTTGTGCGACAAAGTGTAGATACATGTGTAAAAATGCCGGCGCCAGGGGCGCCAGTCTCAACAGCAGTAGAAGCAGGGTTGGCGGCTCCACAAATGCTGGCTCTAGAATGACCAGACCGGGGAAAGTATCAGGCATTTCTTTCCTTCCCAGGTTACGATTGGTTTGAAAGGATGCCTTGCTGGTGGGAATATTGGAAAGCACAAGCCTCTGAAGGTACTTGGTGAAAGATCTCTCCAGAAGGAATGCCTGCATTGATCTGCGACCTTCAACGACCCCACGTCCCCATGCTTCGTCACAAAGTCTTGGGAACCACATCAACTTCCTTGCAAGGAGAGGGTGACGTCCTTAAGACTTTAGTTTAGCTGCTCCAACTGCTTCTTCTCCTCCTGCTCTCAGGATAAGTTGTCCAGAAAACTTTGGTTGAGCCGCTCCAGTTGGGTCTTCTCCTTTTCCCACTTCTGCTTGTGCTTCCATAGGCGACAATCCAGTTTCTTCGCTCTTTTGCACTCATCCTATAGGTCAAGTCTCGTCCTTTCGAGTTCGCACTTCAACTATTATCTCTCCTCCTTTTTGCCGTGAGCACGGTCCAAGTTCTCCTGAACGGCTGCCTCCTGATCATCCACGATGAAAGCCGCAAGGTGAGAAGTACCCTGGCGACGTAAAGGCAAGACTAAGAAAAAGGGAGAGGAAAAGAGAAACGAGTAAAAGGTGGGAAAGAAACGATCGAACCTCGACAAGCACTCAACAACTTGACCAATGGCCTCCTCTCGGCTCCCCTCCATGGCCAGTTGGGACAAAGAAGGTAGGGCCTTCGCAAGGCCTGTAAATTCAAAAAATTCTGCAGAGACTTCAAAGGGAGTAGACGAGTCCCCGCTCAAACCCCCAGGACGGAGGCCAATCGCGACATCCGAAAGAGACTCATCCCCTGATAGATACTTGGCCTGAGTGACTGGTTCATCATGTAGACCCTCGCCGACTGTATCACCTACGGAGCCGCCACCTTCAGAGAATTCAACCTGGACAAGTGGGTCAATGACTGGACACCTTGAACCATCGTTGGCTGAGATATGCAGAAAGGAACTCCCCCTATTTGGGAGTGCAGCCTGGACATAAGAATCCATAGCGGGACTCTTCGAACCCCCGAGGATTGCAACGTCCAGAGGGGACTTACCTCCTGTATGATCCTCTGCCTCTGCGCATTACTTGAAGTAGCCACCACCCCTTTATCAACAGCCTCAAAAGAATGACTTCCAACAGCCAAATGAGACTAAGAAGCAGGAGAGATCCATGAAGAAGAATGTTGTCCCTCATTAGGAGTGGTAGACGCGAAAATACTCTGGAGGAGGATGTCTATCTCGACCTCGCCCCCAAACTCCTCAACAACAACCACTGGTAGAGGCGACACGGGAAGACTGCTTGCCAGCTTGCACACCGCAACCGGTGTTGGAATCGCCACAGTAATAGAATGGTCGGCCTCTAACCGAACCCCCTGTTAAGGGGTCCCGTACACCTGGAAGAAGTCTATCGTCGGCCTGAACACTCTCCCGATAGATTTTCTTCCCCTTCTCCAGTAGAGGAAGATCCTAGGAACGCTTCTGAAGCAGAACAACATGGGGTCGCGCGGCAACAGGCCTATCATCAGAGGGAAGGTGACCCAAGGAAGGCAGAGAGCTCCTCAAACTCTCATCGGAAAGGAGGATCTCAGAGAAAACACTGTCAAGATGGTTCTGCACCCATTCTTGTACAGTCGCAATGCGCTGCGCTTTGTAGGGGTGGGCTGTCAGATGCATAGCCTTGTCTTCCGGGAATTTTCTCCAGTTTGTCCGTATTGGGAACTCCCGGCGGTTCACCTGGCCTATCCGAAACTCACATCCATGACTAGATACGAAGAAGAATTTGGGAGACTAGTCCTTCACTTTATGGTACCACAGCTCCAAGGTGACTAGAGCGTGGGCTGCCTTGAAACTGCATACATTCCCCTTTTGTCGTACCACCCTATGGGTAAGAAGAAACTTGTGACTAGTAACATCTGGGTTGTCTGGAAAGGATTCCAACAAAGCTTGCCGCCAGATAATGCTGCAGCACATCAATAATCTCTTGGCATTCAGGTGCAGTTGGGAAGGGGCCAAGCCAAGGCAATCTAGAAGGTCACGAACAAGGCAAGGGAATGGCAGTCTCAAGCCGCATGCAAACATGGAAGGGTATAGGGCCGCCCTAGTGGAATGACCTTTTGCGTCGACATCGCCTTCATCAAGGCCAGGAACTTCGAAGGAAGCAGACTCTTGTACTTGGTAGGTGAGGGCTAAGGAGGCCAGCGTTGGTTTGTTGGTAGTCAAGCGCCATCCGCTACCCAAAAACAATGGCCATGTATTAGTGGAGCCCCTGCCGGAAACATTGGGTTGAACGGATTTTTCTGAGGTCATCACCGCCAGAGGATGAAGTAGCAAAGAAGATTGGTTGGGGAGAAGAAAAATCAAGAGAACTAAAATAGCGGGACAATCACCACGCAGTGGGTGGAAACCAGGTCACACTCCTACATTTTATAAGAAGAAGGTGACGGTTAGACTCTCATGCACCTTGACAACAATGGTACTCGTCATTTCGGTTTCTAGAAATGTGGTTTACGAAGCGACTCAAAAATGAAAACCTGCCTGACGCCTCTTCGTTAATGAGATTGAAAAGATGTCATAAAAATGTAAGCCCATCGTGGAAGATAAGAACGTCGTCAGAAATGCAAATCAACAGAAACCTCTCGGACCTTAGAACACATAAATAAGGTTCCCGACCTTGTTACGAAGGCGGGATCGAATCATGATAAATTCCCACCATACTCGTCCGATGAGAATTAGAGGGGTAACTGTAGGGAGTTTTTCCTCACCAAGCCCAAGAGACCCTATCAAGCCCAGCCCAGAGTAGAAAGCCACTAACCCAGCCCACAAGGAGGCTCCTCTGTGCATGACTTGTAGGAGGGATGGTGTTGTAGAGGATGAGACTCGTCGATCTGAGGAGCCCTCGAGTAATATCCAGTCCTCAAGTGCCTGCCTGCACAATAGGCGTGATATACGGGGAGCCGTCGATCTACTGACAGAGAAGACATGAACGAATGAGAGGGAAGGCAGACTAAGAGGAGGAGGTTGGATAACCACGCCGCATTAATGGTTCCACCACCCGGACAACACACCACATTAATGAAACCGTCGCAAAACCACGCTGCATTTAAAGACTCTAACAAAAGGAACAGTACAAGAAACACGAACTTCATGGAAGCAAGCACAATTTGCCCCTTAGACCTATAGTATAAATAGCAGATTCCAAGTACGAGAATATCCTCTCAGATTCCTAGACTCTCTTACTTATTTGCTACCCTCCAATAATATTTACTAACTTTGGCATCAGAGGTTACCTGGCCCCTAGGCCGCCCTCTCAAAACCGCAGTCTTTTCAACCTTGTGTAGGATCTGTTTTCGAAAACTTGAGTTGTCGAAGTTTGGCTCAAATGTGTGCGAAACACGACGTTAACACTAGCCATAGCTAATTAGTCAGTGTGGTCTTTCATGGAAAGAGAAAGGAACAAGAATGGATCATGGAAGAAATTAAAGATCTGATCAAATCCTTCCTTTCCATTTTAGGACTTTGTGGTTTTAGTGATGATATCTTTTTTATGTAAATCCATGCATGCTTAACTGCATAGAAATTCAGGTGAACGAAATAAATATGAAAAGAAAATCACTTGCCCAAAAGCAATGGTTTTTTATTAAGTTTTATTTTAGCATTAAATATTTAATAAAATCTTATATCTATATTTTTCTTAATTTTTTTTCCATAACAATTAATAAAAAATAAAATATTGAATAGGGTTGGCTAGAGGCCTAAAAAACTGGCCCCGTTTGGATTTTGAGCTGAGTTGAGATGAATTACGTTATTTATAAATAGTAATGAGTTGAGATGGTGTTGTGAGTTTTGTAGGGCTCACCTAAGATGAGTTTATATGTGTTTGGATGTTAAGATGAGTTTAGATGTATTTATGAGAAGTTGAAAAAGATTGTGGGTCCTACATGTGAAAAGGTGTTGAGTTGAAAAATGTTGTGGGTCTCATGTGTAAAAATATTTTAAGTTCAGATGAGTTTAATAATTTGTGAGTTGGGTATTTGGATGTTAGACTTAGTTTAAAATTAGACTAAACTGAGTTGATCTCAGACCAGTACAAATTCTAAATGGGACCTAAGATAGTTGTGTAAGGACTGATTAAATACCTATATACACTACAACACAATTTGTCTTTTGTGACAGAGAAAATCGTCACCAAAAATTGCCAAAACGTCACTAAAGATATTTGGTGACGGTTTGAAACTGTCACCACGATTGTCACCTAATGTGTGTCACATAAAATAATTGGTGACGGTTTATTGTTGAACAGTCACTAAAAATATTTTTAGTGACGGTTGGAGGTGTTCCGTTTGGTTGAACGTTCGAACGTTACCTTTTTTTGTGACAGTTGAGAACTGTCACAAAAAGTAATGTTCGAACGTCAAATTGAACGTTCGAACGAAAACCTGACCGATTGGCGTTCAAATGAGAGAATTTGACGTTGGTTGATTATAGTTCGAACGTATCATATTTACGTTCGAACGTTTATGCGTCCGAACGTTCATTATAATAACTCATTCGAACGTTAACAGATTAATGTTCAAACGTAAAGGGCTTAACGTTCGGACGTCATTTCAAATGTCAATGAAGGAGCGTTCGAATGCAAGTGGTACGTTCGGAGCTTTGTTCGAACGTTAATCGTTTAATCGTTCGAACGGTTTGTTCGTTTGAGTGTGAGTACGTTCAAACGAAGAGACCTACGTTCGAATGTTAATACCCAATTTTATGTATTCACGTTCGAACCAACGTTCGAATGTGAACCAACATTCGAACGATTTTAATTTACATTCGAATGTATAGTTCAGAAATACTAATTTCATAAAATTTAAAAACATATCAATTGTATCATATTACATACCATCAATTAACAAGTAACAATGTCTTATAAAATATTAAAATTAAATATTAAAACTAGCCACAAATACTGATAAAAATTATTTCTTCTTTTTCCCTCGCCCACTGCGATTCTGTTGAAACAACATAACGCACTCCATTTGCACAATCATCTCCCGTTGCACTTGCTCTTGGATTTCACTGCGTATTCTTTCCTCTTGGTCTCTATGTTGGTCCTGCAAATGCGTCTCTAAATAAGACTGTCGTTCTAAGAGAGACTCTAACTCTTGCTGTCTCGACCTCATATACTCATTCTCACGCCGTGCAGCTTCTAAATCTTTGGTAAGATTATTAATTTGTGAAGTCGATGAGGTTGAGGAGGATGAAAATCTATACTTAATAGATCATTCCAATCCTCTTGTCATACTAGACTGCGGCCCGAACACTTGCATGAATATGTCTATGTCACTAGGGGAGAATTCCTCAGAAGCCGACTACATCTCCATCATTTTTGCCTGCAATTTTAAAGGTAATGATCATTAATAAGTAATGTATTAAAAGAAATAGAAATAAAAAATAAATTATTCTCATGTTACATAATTTATTTAACAAAATTAACACTGCTTACATAATTATCTGCAGTGACAGGATCCATCCACTCACTATGCTCATTAGTGTGAGCAGCAACATAGACATGAATGAGAGAAAAGTTTTCAGGATCATCACGTTTCTAATAAAGCGACATACACAATTTTAAAAAGATAATGTTAGTACTTAAATAAAAGAATATTAGAAAAGTAAATGAATTCTATAATTTTTTAATTACCATTTTTTCAGTAAGACGGTGGAATGATCTTGAATCGGCATGATGGTGGACAGTCAGAGCGGATCTATTCTGTGCATTTGTAGAACTCAAGTGCTACAAAATATATTAAGAATGTTAATTGTAATATATATACATATAATATATAGAACGAATATGAATGTAAATAATTAAAATATATAAATGTAAAATACCTGATAATCTGGAGATGCAAAAAGATCACAACACTTTCTCCAATCATCTAACTTCATCTGCTGGAAAGGAGACTGTGCAGCCTCTTCCAACGTCTCAAACTTCTTAAAGTAGTTATGACATTGTCCCTTGTGACGTCAAAATAGTGTAGTCATCAACTCATTCACAGTTCTCAAATCCTCACTACGACCAAAGTCGAGGTCGAATTCATCCTAACAAGTGAATTAGGTCAAAAATATGATATACTAATCTAGGTGAAAAAAATGTACTCTCAAAGTAAACTCACCAGCACGCGACTTCGAATGTGCTCCTTAATCTCATTCAGAACATCTCACCATGAGCACACATAAAATGGAGTATAAGCTCGAACTACTGTGCCAATATAGGAGGAAAGCGCTGCTGCACTATCATCCACTCCTCCAGTGGAATTATCAGGAATGGTGATCTTGAGTTTTCCGTGCTTTCTACTTTTCTCAAGAGAGATGCCACGTGTATAGCCACGACCGTGACGTGCAGATGTATCGACTACATGATAATAGATAGTATAATTATAGTTATATAGTTATTGAGACAAAAATATTAACTATATAATTAATTATCAATGACAATATTTCCTTACTGGTAGGTATCGACTGACTATTATTCTCTTCCGTGTTAACTTGATCTTCAAGAGCGGATTCCTCGAGTGGGGAGTCCTCAATGGGTTCGGGACTTGGACTTGGCGGAGGCACATTTCTTCGTTGTCATTTTGGCGGCATTCTTGAAAAGAATTAATAATCTCAAAGAAAATTAATTAGAAGAAATTATGAAAATTCAAGATATTTTATAGTCACCTATATGAATAAAATATTTAATACTTTTATTCTTCATCTTCATATGTATTTTCCATGCTTGTTTCAGAATCTTCCTCAATAACATCTTCACCATCATCATGCACCTCTTCTTCATCCTCCTTATCCACCTCCTAGCCGGATTCTGATTCGTTTTCATCTTTTGACACTTCTTCTTCTTCTTCCTCCTCACTTACTTGAATTGAATGATCATTTAATACAGACGGGTCAAGATGGACGGGTGGGACATCATCTCTACACAAGGGGAGCAACTCGAGTGCACCGAGGTCAACAAACAAGTTAATACCCTCTCCATCTTAATGGTATACCTCCACAATCGGAGTGTCATCTTCATCTCCACTATTCTCGTGCTCTGCACTCGTTCCTGCTTCATATATATTTCGAGGGACAAATTTTTGTACGACTCGCCAAGTTATCTCTCCACTATCTTCATCAGCACTTTTCATTGGATCAATCAAGTAATAGACTTGGGTAGCTTGACAAGCCAATACGAATGGATCATCTTCGTACCATTTAGATGCAGTATTGACACTCGTAAAGTGATTATCTCTATGTATAGAAACCCGACCACTGCCTAGATCCCATCAATCACATTTAAAGACATATGTTACTAACCCACCCAGATATTTCAATCCGATAATATCACGTATGACACCATAATAATCAATATCATCTGTTCCATGACTCCCCTCAACCAACACACTAGAGTTTTGAGTCTTTCTATTACGTTCACGGTCCAGAGTATGGAATCTATAAACTCAAACTGTGCATGCAGTGTATCGAAATGCTCTATTTGAGGAACCACGGGCCAGTGCATATAATTCATAAGAAATTGATTTGGGATCACGAGCACGTTGTTCCAAAATCTAACAATGGAAATAATATATATTTATTAAGAGTTACCTAGAGTTAAAAGTTTCAAAGTATAACATATATATAATTTTAGTTCATACACATTCTTCAAACCATCCGGAAGATTCTTCCTCATGTCTTGCCTCTATATTTTCTACGCCTTCCGTCCTAAGTTTTTCCATATACTCACTGTTATAGATAAATACAAAAGATGTATATTTTGAGCACAACGGTTATAGTTAAACTTGAAAAAAACAAGAATTATACAAACTATGGAAGGACATACCTAAGATAATCATCAATCTCTCGGCAATTATATAGCACATACCATCGAACTCTACCCAACTCTCCATCAATTAAATCGTAACCCGTTTGTACACCCAAGGGTCGTACATTCTGGAAAAACACTGATAGCTCACGAGGAGGCGGAGTAGCAAGATCAGCATTTCGCTCTTGACGATTAAATCGTGTCTCAATACCACGAAGATATAGAGAGCAAAATGTTAACCATTCATCGTGTATATAAGCCTCTACTATTGAACCCTCAGCTCTGGCTTTATTCCCAACAGTGCGCTTCAGTCGACCCAAATATCTTTCAACTAGATACATCCAACGAAACTGCACCGGTCCACCCAACAGTACCTCTCACGATAAATGTATTGCTAAATGGACCATGACATCAAAAAATGATGGTGGAAAGATCTGCTCGAATTTACATAGTATAGTAGCAATATCTTCTTTCAATTTCTGCAACACATCTCGATTTACTACTCGAGCGTACAAATCCTAAACATACAGAGTTCGGATATGTCAATACGTACATTAGATGTCAGCTTCTCACGAATTCCCACAGGCAATAACTTCTGCAAAAATACGTGACAGTCATGTCTTTTTAATCCACTGATTTTCCAGTCATCAGGACTCACTTATCTACCAATATTTGAAGCATAACCATCTGGCAACTTCACACCTTGCAACCATTTGCGGAAGTCCATCCTCTCCTCTCACGTCATCGTAAAACATGCATGGGGCATGACCACCCTATTGCCTTCCACCCGCAAATGTAGATTATGTTTAATTCCCGTTCTCTCAAGATCTTTCCTCGTCTTGATCGTGTCCTTCATCTTTTTGTTAGTGTTCATCAATGTACCAAGTATATTATCACAAATATTCTTCTCTATGTGCATTACATCCAAACTATGTCGCAACATGCAGGACGACCAATACGACAAGTCAAAAAAAATACTACGCTTTGTCCAATTCAATTCTGCTGTGCCTCGTTTTCTCTTGTTCTTTCTCCAGCCTTTGCCAAAATTGTTCGCTCTAACATGTACCAGTTGTTCCACTATCTCTTCTCCAGACAACTCTTTTGGTGCAATTCTATCCTCTATTCTCCCATCAAACTTACCACTCACTAGCAGTTTCTTTATTACACGTCGGACACGCTAGTTTTCGTTTCATACTCCAGCCGGAAAGATTCTCATATGTCGGGAAGTCATTTATGGTCCACATTACTGCAGCATGCATCTGAAAAGATGTCGATGTGGATGCGTCCTAAGTTCTAATGCCTGTTTCCCATAACTCTTTCAGCTCTTCAATCAACGGCTGCATGAATACCTCAATGTCATTCCCAGGTGATCTCAGGTCGGGGATAAGTAAAGTTAACGAAAAGTTGGGCGCCTTCATGCACCTCCATGGTGGAAGATTGTACGGAATCAACACTACGGGCCAAGTGCTATAACTTGTACTCATATTTCCAAAAGGGTTGAATCCATCGGTTGTGAGTCCCAGGCGCACGTTCCTAGCTTCTATCCCAAACTCTGGGTATTGATTATCGAAAGACTGCCACGCAAGTGAATCAGCTGGATGCCTCATATATGCGTCGTCCTTTACTCTTTTCTCATCGTGCCACCTCATATCGTGATCTGTTTTTTTACATATATATTCTTTGCAACCTAGGTCTCAAGGGAAAATACCGCAATACCTTAACCGACACATTTTTCTTAGCCTTCCACCTCGACTCTCCGCATACAGGACATGTTTGTTTCAACTCGTTCTCCTTCCAAAACAAAACACAATCATTCTTGCATGCATGTATGGACTTGTACCCAAATCCTAATCCCTTTCTCAACTGTTTCGCTTCATAAAAGTTCTTGGGCAATGCAGACCCTTCCGGAAGCTAAGTCCAATACCATGTTTATTGCTTTTGTCGACATCCCACACAATGACTTAAGCAACTGCACAATAAACGACATTTTGGAATGTTTTGTACAGCCTGGAAAAAGCTCGCGCTTTGCATCTTCCCACATTGAAGCGAAATTTTCACAATCAGTCCCTCCGCCACTTGAGGCATTGTAGTCAACCTCATCCATAAACATCCCCACTCCAATGTCACCCAACATCTCCTCTATCTCATCCTGCTCATACTCATCATCCATGTGCCGCAAATAATTGTAATGATCGACCAATACATCTGCTGACTATTCATACGGCTCACCATGCAGTACCCATCGGGTATACCCCAGATCCATACCATTCACAAATATATGACTTTCTACTTCATTCAACCCTATCGCACACAAATTTTTACACCCTCGACATGGACACTGAATGTAACCACGACTATCAGCAGAGGCCCATGCAAAATCAATGAAGGTTCTTACTCCACACGCATAGGGTACGTAATCCTTTCCAAGTCTATCGCCCTAATGCATCCAATTTTTGTCCATTTCTATAAACATTTATCTATTAATAACACGTACATAGAAAATTTATATGCATGTCATGCTCCAATACGAAATTGCTTTTTTGATAAGGTAGTTGGTCCTATCCCATTCGAGATTATATTACCTGCATTGCACAAATCTCGTCACTTACTACTTTCCACGTTAGTAGAAATTTCGGTAGCACTTCTCCATAATTCTCCAAGTATACATGTTCAAATAGAGGGATTGTAACCCTACGAACAGTATACCCGAAGAACAATAGAGGAAGACATCAAAACTTCATATTAAACGTGGAAAGTAGGAGTAACAAAAATGTGCAATACAAATAATATAATCTCAAACTGTCCACACTGGACAATTCAGGAATTAGTGGACACATAAATGTACACTAATTCCCAAACAGGTCTAAGGATATTTATGCAATGTCACACGCATCTATCTTAGGGCATTGTTAATTAAGACCTATTTAATTTTAATTCTTATTATATAATTGTTATTATAATTGTTATATATAATTTCTTCAAAGGTTATTATATAATTTAAATTATTATTATTCCTAAAGTATCATTTTAACTGTTATACTTAATTTCGTTCGGTTATTATATAATTTTAATTATTATCATTCCTAAAGTATCATTTTAATTGATATACTTAATTTCAAAGGTTATAAACGAATTTTAATTATTATTATTCCTAAAGTCGTATCATTTTAATTGTTATACTATGCATGAGTGAGTTATTTATATTTAATAAGTAATTATTAGTTATAGTTATTGTATGTATATATTATACTTTATATATAGTTAAGTTATATAATTTTTTTCTTTTTCTAAGCAAAATTAAGTTTTATACTATTGTTATAATTTGAATAATAATCATATTCCCACTAAATTAGCATGAATATATTATATATAATTATTAAGTTAAATATTAAGTCTCATTTTAATTGTTATACTTAAATGTTTTTAATCTGTACTTAAATCTAACCATCTAAACATATTCAATAAAAATTCACAAACAATAATCACAATATTTCAAATCCATATTACAACAACAACAATATTCTCACAATAATATTTCTACACATATTAATTCATCAATGAATACCATAAACTCACATATACAAACAATAATACGAAATTTCAAGAGTAAGCATAAAATTACAACATGTATAAACATATTCCTCACCTTGAGAAAGATAACTAGCACTCACAAATTCTTCAAAGCTAACAAATATTATATCAAAATTTTCACATAAATCCAAAAGTTAAACACAACATATTCCTAACCATGTAAACATATTCAAACAAAATTCACAAATAAAAATCACAATATTTCAAATCCATATCACAACATATTCACAATATTCCCACAAACTCACAAAGTATTCACAAACTATACAAACAATAATCACAATAGAAAAAGAGTAAGCATAAAATGTATAAAGTTTAGAAATATACCTAACACTCACAATATCCTCTTACAAATCAAAAGCTTCCAACTTGTCAAAACAATCAATCCTTCAAAAAAATACAACACTAACTTATTAGAAATATACATAACAAAAACACAAGACAAATATAATAAAATTCAAGAAAATACAAAAGAAAAATAATTTTTTCTTAACAAAACTCAACTCAACTCTCACACTAAAACTCTCTCACTCTAACTCTCTCTGAACTCTCTCTCACTATAACCCTCTCTCTCTCTCCAGCGCACATGAGAAGCAGCAGAAGTGATTCTGCTGCCTCCCATGCGTGTATTCATTCAAAGCTAAAGTTTTAAGATGACACGTTCGAACGTTTAAGTTATACGTTCGAACGTTATATTATCCTGCCCAAATTTTAGATGACATTCGAACGTTAAAAGACGTAAGATATTTTCTTTAGACAACGTTCGGACGTGTTCTATACACGTTCGAACGTATCTTCCTATGACAACACCAAAAATCTGGCAGAAAATTTCTCGCACTTTTATTTTCATGTTTGAACGTTAATAAATTTTATGCACGAACGTTTATAAATTTCAAGTGATTTTCATCGTCTAACATTCGAACATAACATTTTAACGCCCGAACGTTCAGATCATCACAGAGATACATAAATCGAGCGCCAAAGTTTTCGCACTTTTATTTTCATGTTCGAAAGCTACAAAAATTTACGTTCGAACGTTTACTCTTACGTTCGAACGTAACTTTTAACGTCCGAAAGTTTCAGATCATAAGAGAGGTTTCTATATCGAGCGGGAAATTTTTTGCATTTTTCTTCTCCTGTTCGAACGTATTATAATTGTACGTTCGAACATTAAAATGAGACTTTCATGTACCTCCATTAACGTTCGAACGTTTAATTTAAACGTTCGAACGTGGAATGATCATCACAACTATGAAGAAATCCAGCGGGTAAATGATTTATATCGTTCAAACGTTATAAATTCACGTTCGAACGCTACTTTTATTCTATTGCCAGTATTTGTTAATATAATAGTTATATATATGTATTTTTCTCTAGATACTCATAATATTTCTCTTCAATATAATCTTTTTTTTTTTTTTTAAAAGTTGAGAAGAATACTAACTTTTTGTCACTATTATCTTCTTTCATATAATCCGCTTGTATTTTTAGGGTTATGACAGGTGGATGCCAAGGTGAGTAATCTAGACTATATATAGTAAACTATATAGTATATAGTAAAATATAGTAAATATATAGTATAATATAGTAAATATACTATAGTATATATAGTATATTATAGTATTATATATATAGTATAGTATAAATATACACTATATAATATATATATACACTATATATATATAATGCACTATATATATACTATATAGTAATGATTTTCTGGATTTCCAAGTCATCTAAGGGTCATAATTTGTATGACTTTAAAAAAGTTCCAAACATATGACCTTCAATGGACACCTATATCGATGTCTAAAGATACGTACGGCCCACTTCATAGCCACAAACGCAACAACTGAAAATACACAACTACAACGTGATCACCGAGCTAGCTAGCTAGTCAGTCCTCTATATATTCATACTCAAACTGCCTTGCTATTTACAGATCCAATGGCCCGTCCCGTTTTTTATCTCCCTCTATATGAAAAAAGTATTATACTTTATACATAGTTAAGTTATATCAATTTTTTTCCTTTTTTTTTTTAAGATTAAGTTTTATACTATACTTATAAATTGAATAATAATCATATTCTAACTAAATTAGTACGAATATATTATATATACTTACTCCATGTTAAATATTAATTCTCATATTAGTTGTATATTAAATGTTTGTAATCTTTACTTAAATTAAGATCCTAAACTTATAATTTTCTTGTTAAACATATTCAATAAAAATTCAAAAACAATAATCACAATATTTCAAATCCATATCACAACAGCAACAATATTCACACAACAATATTTCTACACATATTAATTCATCAATGAACACCACAAACTCACAAACTATTCACAATATTCACAAACAATACTCACAATTATTTCAAGAGTAAGCATAAAATCACAACAACATGTATAAATATATTGCTAAACTTGAAGAAATATAACTAGCACTCACAATTTCAAACGTAAAATAAATCTAATTGTCATTTATTAGAGAGATGAATTTGATTCTAATTAATCTATTTAGGAATTTTTACACCTATATCGAAATTTGTGTACTAGTTGTAATAAATAAAGTATATCGTTTTGGGCTAGTAATAAGAGCTTATGGTTCTAATATTGTTTTCATTAATTTATAATGGATCATATATATATAATATATTATTTATTATATTATAATATATATTAAGTAATATTAGATATATACTATACTATATATATAGTACAGTATATATATAATATACTATAGAATACATTATATATATATATATTAATACACAGTATATGTAGATACTATAATATACAATATATATTATAATATAATATAATATATAGTATGCTATATGTTATAGAATACATTATAATATATAACATATATTAATAATATAATATATTATAGTCAATATTTTGAAAAATAAATCGACAAACGTTCGAACTTAATAAGAATTACGTTCGAACGTTTCGTGTATATAAGCCCAAAACAGAACGGCGAAATTTCATTTTCACCGTTACTAACTTCATTCCCATTTGCACGCCACGACTCCTCCGTCGCCGCCGCTGTTAAACTCTGCCACAACCGTCACTAAAAGGTAGGTATTCATTTTTTAATCAAACATGTATTTTATTTGAGAATTGGGTTTCGTTTTGTTTAAAACAGGCCAAGTGGTGGCCAGATGTTTAACTCCATTTTCCGGCCACCACGGCTTGCCATTAGTCAAATAGTCACCGTAAAAAAGTTTCTTCAAGTGTATACTTCATTTCTACAGTAGCATTTCAACATTTAGAACCTTGTAGATTGATTTTGGAGATTTCAATAATGGTTGAGTCGACTTAGCCATTCTGTGTTGTAACGTTTCAAACCAAAACGTTCGAACATACGACGTTTCAATTACATAGCCGTTAAGGCTTCTACGTTCGAAAGTGTATTGTTTTACATTCGGACGTTATTTCTTCGTAAAATGTACGTTCGGACACTAATCCTTTACGTTCGCATGTAAACATACGCTTGAATGTAACACATAAACGTTCGAACGTAAGTTATTTAAATTTATTTACTGGTTACGTTCCAACATGTATGTTATACGTTCGCACATATGTGTTTTACGCGTGAACGTAAAGGATACACGTTCGAATGTAAATATATTTACATTGTTTTACGTGCAAACGTAAGAGATACACGTCCGAACGTTTTATCTTAACGTTTGAACGTTTCTTTTGCTATGTTCGGACGTTAATGCAGAGCAGCTTAAAATTAACACAAAAAATGCTTCATTGTACATCTGCAGGAGATGTGCGGCTTGCTTGGATTGATGCGGTGATCTCACAGCTGACTACGCATATCGATCATAAGATCGATCGATCGCTCACAGCTATATCGACGTCTGTCGCCGAGCTCACCCATGTAACTATCCTCAACGACAAGGTTGATACCTTGACTGAGGAGGTACGGAGTTCGACTTTCGCAGACAACGTTATCATCTGAGTACTGTTGTTTACTAAATTCTATCATATTTTGTATTTTACTTTTAATATTTGTAAAGAAAAATATTATTGAATATTTCTATCATTTTTTAATTTCAATTCTCAATCTTCTTTAATATTATATTTTCCAACTTTAATATTAAATCACTGCACTTCAAATATATATAAACATAAATATATATTTATATATTATAAATTGTGTACATATAAATATATACAAGTCAATTTTTTAGACTTGTTCACAAATTATACACAATAAAAACCACATAATTTTTAAATTAGAGTTATATTTAATTTAAATTTACAATTAACGTTCGAACGTTGGCGAAAAACATTCCACGTTCGAACGTTAATTAATAACGTTCGAACGTTGGCGCCAAAACATTTCACGTTCGCACGTAAGTAGCCACAAGGTTCGAACGTATATGTGACGTTCGAACGTACATTTCCCGTACGTTGGAACGTAAAAAAAAATCTCATCTGTCTTTAGTAACGGTTTCCAGAAACTGTCACAGAAAAAACATTTTAGTGATGGTTTAGGGACTGTCACAATTTCTCAACCGTCACTAAAAGCAAATGTGTTGTAGTGATATATATATATATATATATATAATTTTTAAAAAAAGTTACATATTATTACGTACGTGACAAAAACAATTAATCACCACACCTCGTTAATTTTAATCATATAAAGCAATCTCCAAAAAGTATGTTCCCCTCACATGAAGTACTCTAGATATACAACGTAAACAATCATGAACTATATATATAATTGGTGTTAATCTAATTTAAATAAAATCATATTACAATATTAAAAATTAAAAGAAAACTTAGATGAGTCGATTTATATTAGTGAGTCGCCCTTAAGATCGAGCATCGTTTATTTTAAGAAAAAGCAAAAAAGTTAAGCGCACAACCATGAGTAAAAAGGACTGCTTTTAGTTTCAAGTGACCCCAGCTTGCGTGTTTCCCTGTTCAACACTCCCCTCTTATAGACTTATACTGCCTATCCTTTTTGTTTCCTTTGTTCCACAGTGTCTTCTCTTCCCTCGACTTTTGATCAACCTCACCTTTCCGTCTCTTTCACTCACTCTCTCTCTCTCTCTCTCTCTCTCTCGCTCAAGCTTTATATACATCTGCTTCCATGGCAAAAGAGCAGGGTCCAGAAGAAAGCCCCTCAAATATGACCCAAGAAAAGCACAGAGGAAAAGGCATGGCTTCAGGCTCTACCCACAAAGTACCACGACAAGCTCTCTGCACGTTCATCACTATCTTTCTCCTCTTACTCGGAGTAACTGCACTCACACTTTGGCTCGTCTACCGCCCCCACAAACCGCAGTTCAAGGTCGTCGGCGCATCCATCTACGACTTCAACACAACCGCACCGCCGTTTATTTCCACCACCATGCAATTTACCGTCGTCACAAGAAACCCCAACAAGCGCTTGTCCATTTACTACGACAGGCTCTCAGCTTTTGTGTCGTATAAAAACCAAGCCATCACGCCCCAGGGGATGTTGCCTCCGCTGTTTCATGAAAAGCACAGCACAGTGGTGGTGTCTCCAGTGATGGGCGGCGGGACAGTTCCGGTGTCTGTGGAGGTAGCAAATGGGTTAATGATGGATGAGGCATATGGGGTGGTGGGATTAAGGTTGGTGCTGATGGGGAGGCTGAGATGGAAGGCTGGGCCTATTAGGACTGGCCATTATAGGGTTTATGTGAAATGCGACATCATGTTGGGATTGAAGAGAGGTTATGTGGGTCAGGTGCCCTTGCTTGGATCTCCTGAATGCAAAGTAGATATATGAACTTAATTTGAAGAGTTGTAATTGTAATTTCAGCTTTTATCATCCTGCTTTTTCTTTATTCTATCTATGTGTGTGTACGTGTACTTAGTCACTTATTTTGGAGAACTTTTCTTTGCCTTCCAATCTATATATATATGTAGCCGATCTAGAGGTAGATTAAAGGAAGTTTAGTCCTGAAAGCACCAAGTTAATACTATGCATATATGATTGTACAAGGATGGTAGCTCGAAGGCGTTAATTTCTACGTTTTCTTCCTTTCCATGTCGCAAATCCATCCATTCCTATCTGGATTCATTCTGATCAGCTCATGCATGCTTAGGATTCTGTTCTGGCTTTGCTCATTGCTTTGTCGGTACCCACTTTATGGCGTGGCCACAAGGCATCAAGATTTTTTGACGCATGGCTGTCCATGCAGCGAATTAGGGACCATTTGTCTTTAGCTAGCTAGCTTGTAAGTTCTGTAACGTGCTAGATCATGTCATGTTTTTGCATATGCATGTCGATGCATCTTCGAATTACCATTTGCAAACACCAAGATATATATTAACTTCCATCTTCCAATTATTAACATATATATATATATATATTCACTACCCAATATTATTAAGACTTCAAAATTACGATCAATTTGGTTGTTAATATTGTGTTCATGATTTAATTTTCGTCTACTATATATATAATGCCAAGTCACCAAATGCATGTGCATATAATTATTACTTTTTTATAGTTTGAAGCTAGATATATACATTGTACCGAAGTTGGTATAATTTGGGATATATATATATATATATATATATTAAATTTTATTACTTTCTTCTCTTTGATTAATATTCGTCCTATTTATATTTTTAAGTTTTATTTATTATTTAAATAAATGACGTATAATATATTTACAAATTACAAATACGAAGAAATATGATGGTTTTTCAAAATTCTCACGGGCCAGAGTAAAATGCATATCTATAATTTGTAGTATAAAAAGAACATAATATTTCATTTTTTTATAAATTTTCAACATAATTATTATATAATATTTATACACTCCACAACTATATACAGCAATACTCTTTCATGATCCGGACAGAAAACCGTTGAGACAATGTCCGCAGAAAATTATTGCTAGGCAGGAATTCTCTTTTGAACTTTTTATCCCATATCCCAAAGTCTCGTGTTGAGTTTCATATTTCTTTCAACCATTTTATGATATTTTTTACTATATCCATTTTTCTATCCATTTTAATGATTTTCTTTTTTATGATGCCCCTGTAATACTTGTCTGACACGTTATTATATGTATAATTTGATTATTAATTTGCTCAGGGGGAAAGTAAATCTTATCTATAAATTGCCTTTCTGACTCGTTGAAAAGACAAAGCATGAGCAGCTTTGCCCTTAAAGTAAGGATTGATGAATTCGATTAAAAAGAAGGTTACTTTAATTGGGATCCCCATAAACTTAAACATTTCATATATATGATGATGCAAGAGAGCCCCCAATAATTTGGCATCGCATCTTTGCACCCTCATATCGTACTTCTCGACTCCTAATGTTAAGTGGGTAAAGGAGGAAATTATGGGTTTCATATCACAAATTACTGGAAAAAAAATATTTGAAAAGGGAATTATGTTGTTTTTAATTTTTAATCAAATAGTGCATCATAGCAAAAGAAAAACAAGAACCCATCCAAGAGAGTGAGAGGAAAAATAAAAAAAGCCATCTAAATTGCAGCAATCCAGCTGTCTACAGTAGGGGTGGGCTCCAACTCCGACGAAGTCAAATTCCTCAACTCAGCTTCGACTCCGATAAGAGTCAGAGTCCAGAAACAACATTATCACTCCACAAGAGATAAAACTCCGATTTTGCTTCGCTTGCTCAACATTAGAACGGAGTCAGAGTTTCCATTTGGAATTAGGTTTTTCTTTTCCAACTCGCACTTCCCCAGCATCAGCATGTAATGGACTTCGTATGAATCTTCTTGGCATACCTGCAGAAGCCACTAACTCACTTTCCCAATTCCTTACCACTATACCACCTCCCATAGTAGACTTCTTCACAGCCAGTATTACAACATCCCAATTCACCTTATACTAATTAACTTCAGGCTTGCTTCATCTAACTCCAGTGCTCCTCCGATTTGCCACTGATGTTTGATCTTTCGTACTCAATTGAGCTTGCTGATAATTTTCTACTTCCACCAGTGCTCCCTGTAGCAAATTCAAAGAGATATCAAACTTACCATAAAAAACAAACCTATTCAGCCATATCCTTCTAAATATACAAGCTATTTCTTCAATCTCAAATTTTTGTAAGCCTTAGACCAAATCTTCCCATATATTATAAAAATCCCCATCTATACACTTCCATTTCTGTAAGATACTTGATGAATCCGCCCACACATCTTGAGCTGCAGCACAGCTCCACAAGATATGACTACTGGTCTCCTTGTGTTGTTCACAAATTGGACAGAGGCCATTATCAATGATTTTCCTTCTGAACATGTTTCACTTTGTTGGCAATATCTCACTTATAGCTTTCCAAATAAAAACTTTTGCCACATTTGGAACTTGTAGATCCTATGTCTTCTTCCATAAAATTGAGCCCAGGTCAATTGCTAAAGTCTCACCCATAACAGACCTCTTCATTTGACACTCTATAAATTAAGCTGGCTTAACTGAAAAAATATAATTTTTAGTAGGGCCCCATACTAGTTTGTCTTCAGAACCTCTTTTGCTTACTTTAAACTTCTTCACTATGTCTACCTCCTTTTCATTGAGCACTTCATCGATAAGATTTACTTTCCAACATCCCTTTGCATCAATAAAATCCTTCACACAAGCTTCCCTTGGTAGAATTTTCACTGCTGACTGGATCATGTGACTAGAAGGACTTGGTAACCATCTGTCACCCCAAATCTTGATCTTCTCCCCATTCCCCACCCTCCATCTCATTCCTACTTTGACCAAATTCCCAGATCCGCTTATACTTCTCCAGATCTGTGATGGGGCATTGCCAACTTTCGCCTTTAATATGTCACCATGCTTATAATATTTCTCTTTCATAATCTTAGCTACGAGAGAGTGAGGGTTTATGAGCAACCTCCAGTAATGCTTTGACAACATTGCCTGGTTAAAGCACTCCATATCTCTAAACCCCATCACTCCTTGACTCTTTGACATTCCAACCTTACTCCACTGCTTCCATTGGATTTTACTGTTCTGGTTCATATGTCCCCACCAAAATTTAGCCATCACTTGAGATAGCTCTTTACACAACTATTTTGGCAATTTAAAGACACTCATAAGGTTGGGATAGCTTGTATGACTGACTTTATTAGAACCTCCTTTCCAGTCTGTGATAGAAACCGGTTTTTTCAACTATTTATTCTCTGATATACCCTTTCCTTGATTTTTTTAAAAGCTTTATATTTTGAGCTACCCACCATGTTAGGTAGTCCTAAATACTTCTCTACATCCCCACAAACCCTTGCACCAATAGCTTGTGTCAACTCTTCTCTAACTTCATCTATTGTATAATCACAGAAATATAAAGATGTTTTCTGCATATTCAATTTCTCACCTGATGCCTCCTCATACTTATGCAATATAGATTCCATAGCCCTACAGTGATGCATTAATTCAGCTCTACAGAAAATTATGCAATCAACTGGAAACAATAGATGATTAATGCTAGTCCATCCCTTACTCACCTCCACACCCTTTATAGACCAATTACCTTCTGCTTGATACAACATTGAAGTCAACCCTTCTGCACACAAAAGAAACAAGTAAGGAGATAGAGGACCCCCTTGTCTCAATCATCTTGTAGGAGTGATCAGTTTGCTTTTCTGTTCATTCACTAGAACTGAGTACTTCACTATGGATACACTTCTCATAATTTGCTTTATCCATCGATTCCTAAAACCAATTTTCTCCATTACTGCCCTCAGATAAGGCCATTCTACCCTATCATAGGCCTTTGACATATATAGCCTGAGTGCTACACTTCCTTTTTTTCCTTTTTGCCTAGTTTCATAGTATGCAAAACTTCATAGGCTATTATAATGTTATCTGTTATAAGTCTTCCAGGTATAAATGCACTCTGATTATGGAAAATTGTATTAGGCAAAACATTTTTTTAGCCTATTTGCTAGTGTTTTGGCCATAAGTTTGTACACTACATTGCACAAACTTATAGGCCTAAAATCACTCACTGAAGTAGGCCTGTCCACTTTAGGAATTAGCACAATATAAGTACTTTTAATCTTCTCATCAAAATTCCCATCATTTAGAAACCCTAGCACTACTTCAGAAACTACATCTCCAACTAGATGCCAATATTTGTAACACCCCATATTTTAGTGTATTTTTACTGAAGGAATTATTTTTATGGATTCAAAAATTTATTCTCTTATTTTAAAATTGTTGAATTTTAGTGGGTTATTTTTACGATTTTTAGTTTGTGAAAATTATATTTTGAAGTGCTTTCTTATTATTAATTATTGTTATACGTTTAAAATCTCTTTATTCTAAATTAATTACTGTGGGATTTAATTATTTTAATTTCACTTTACCATTACGTTTAAATTATTTTATTTAACTTGTGGTTTTGAAATCATTTCCGTTGGGTCATTTTTGAGACCCAAGTTATGAGGATTGGATCTTATTTCTTTTCCCCTATTTTTCTTTTCCTCCTTTTCTTTTCTTTTTCTTCTCCCCGTGTTTTCCCTTTCCGCGCGCGACACTCTCTCTCTCTCTCTCTCTCCGTGCATTCGTCTCTCCCCCAGCCCGCCGCCGTGCGTCGGCGGTGGTCGACACCGCCCGGCTCCTCCGCTCCCCCTGCAGCCGGTGATCATCCCCCTCCATTTCCAGCTCCTCCATCGCCGCCGTTAGCCACCACGAGCCTTTCCAAGCCGCAGCGTTCTTTGTGCTCGCGCGCCGCCGTCGCGCCACCACCGGCCACCATCTCTTCACCACTTCATCCTCAACCCCTTAGCAACCCAATGGACCCAACCCACCTCCGATCCATCACCGGTGAAGCACATTCATCAACATTTCCGTTTCGGGCTTTTTGGTCTTCTACCGCCGCCCACGGCCAACCACCACCACCACTAGCTTCACTGACCTCCCTAGGCCCTACCCTATCAATCTTGGGTCTTCGTTTGCCTCCGTTTGAAAGTGGGTATTTGTGACACACGGCCATAGTGTATTTCACACTGTTGCGTTGCTCAAACGTCACTTCTTGCAGCTTCGTGATCCTTAAAAAATTGCTATATTGCACTGTAAGTATTTCTCCAAAGAACTTTTGCGATTTAAATGTATTTTTGCACTTTCTCAATTCACTGTATTTGGTTGGACATGCCGGATTGAGTCCGAGGAGTTCGGGGGTCGGATGGATTGGTGATTTGAGTTGTTTGGTTGGATTTGATTGGATTGGTATTGTTGGTTTGGATATTGTGTTGGTTCATGTACATTGCATTTGGCACGCATGATCATGTTTGTAAAGGAAAACTGGGTTTTCGTGTATTGCATTCATGTTCATGTGTTTCATGAAAAATGGATTTTCATGTGTAATGATTTATTGGGTGCGTGTGTATCACGACCCCAAGCCGAGATGGGGCATTATCTCGGTGGAGCTCCTCTGGTTACTCGGGAGCAGAATATACTGAGTAACGTCCCCTGGATTGTCGCCGGGCGACAATGGGATCGGACGAGAGATTCGTGCCGACTCCGTGGTCCTTCTGCCGGCGGGGACTAGAGGATGTTTGGCCACGTATGCGCTGGGCGCGGAACTGGGCATCGCTCGTTGCGTAGTGGGTGCTTGGCCACGAATGCGCTGGGCGCGGAACTGAGCATCGCTACGAAGCCAGGACGTGCGGATGGTCCCTAGGGGAGGCGATGGTGCATATGGTAATAATGGATTAATTGGCTATTTTATGGGAAAATAGTGTGTGTTGGATTTTGTGTAAACCATTTTCTGGGAAAATGTTTTACGGATATTTTGGGCCAACTGGGATTTTGGCGTGTGTTGGAAAATAATCATTTTCAGGGAAAATGATGTTTTGAGGAAAAATGCATATTTCTTCATATGCATGCATGTTGGTTGCATTGATGCATTTTCATTACATGGTTATTTGGGTTATACTTACTTGCGGTACCATTTTGTGGTAACGCAGATTTTGATGCAGATGAAGATGAGGGTGAGCCTGAGGAGTCGGCTCCGCCCGAGGAGTGATTTGAGATCACTCATTTGTATTTTGGGACATGTGTTAAACTTTATTTTGGGATGACTGTATAACTGCCTTTAAACTTCTACTGATATTTAAATTGTATTTTAAATTCTGGTACTTAGTTGACTATCCGCTGCGTTATTTTATTTGTACACTATTGCATGTACACACACTTGGCACTTTTGTTGGGATGCGTGACCGTGTTGTCACCATCCTGGCGTCTCGATCCTCGTGATTTTATATAAGGGGGATTGGGGGCGTCACAGGTGGTATCAGAGCCGTTCGGCTCTGGGTAAAACCATATGTCCCTTAGAATAGTACCAGAAATTATTTTCTATTTTAAAAATAATTTTTAAAGGTTTTAAGTTAAATTTTTTTTTTATATTATGAGTTTATGATTATTTTATTTTGTGTTAAATGAACGTATTTATGTTATTTCATGTTATTATATTTTTATTATGTTGCTTTTGGATCGTGTTTGAAGTGTCCGGGATTTAAGCAGGGTTTAGGATTGCTCTTGACAGGAAAATGGTGAGGTGCTAGAAATTTTTTTTTCTAAAGTTGTAATTGAAATTTTTTAATTTAGAGTATGGTTTTATTGGCTTTATTTATTTTATTGTATAATAATTTTGTTGTTTATTTATTTTATTGTATGTCATTTTATTTTATTTGTTTTATTTTATGGCAGATTATTTTATCGTTTTATTTAATTTATTGTGAACTATTTTATGAGTTTTATTCATTTTGTCGTAGGTTATTTTATTTATGGAAATTTATTTTATGTTGCTTTGACTTGTTTTGTTTTGTTCGGAGTTGTAAGGCGGGTTAAGGATTGTGCTATGACAGGAAGATGGTACGACTAAGAATGTCATTGTTAGGCTTGAACATTTGGTGTAGTAAGCTTGAACTTTTGGTGATTGGTTTGTTTAATATCGAGGCTTGAACATGAGGGTCTGGGTGAACTCTTGGGAGTAGGAACTCAAGTTGTTGCTAAGTTGGGGTAAGAGGTTGTAAGTTCAACGAACCTCAAGATTAGATTTATGAGAAGTTCATCTAAGACTTGAGGCCCCATAGTTTTTAGGAAATAAGTTATGAGATTTAAAGTGGTAGGTTCAACAAGCAATTGAGGGATTACTTAGATTAGAAGTTTTCGATCTTGTTGACCTTGATAAACAATTTGATAACATTTGTGGTTTTAGAATTTACAAGTTTTATAAGGTGAATGTTTTAGATTTAGGGTCATCGATCTTGAGGATTTCCGAAATGATTTTTATCTGGTTTAAGGTTTTAGAATTGCAGAGTTGAAGGGCTGAATTTAATAGGATTGATGAGAGTTGAGTTACTGATACGAGAATTTTTTTTCAGGAAAGAATTTCTTTGGAGATGGAAGGTAATGATCTGGTTTGTGTATTTTCTGAGGATTGAAGATGTTGATCTAGTTCGGTTAATGATTGTTTGTAGCTCGAGGTTACAGGGGCAGGTTGAGGATTTAATCCATATCAATTTTAAGGATAATAGATGGTGCGGATATAGGAAATGATTCTTGTTGATTTCGAGGATATAGGTCTAGTGATGGAAATGGTAATGATGATCACCTGCACGTTTGGAGGATTATTGGTTTTGGCTAAGGGTGCGTGAGATTGATGTATAGTAGTGGTGAGTGTTTATGGATTTCAGAGAGTTCAGGTCCTAGTCTCATTTTGGTTTGGAAGAAGTGGTTTTGGTATGTGTGGAAGAGGAGTCGACACAATAGTAGTAATTCAAGAGACCTTGACTTGGAGTTTTTGGTGAGTTGATCGAAGCGTGTAGTCGAGTGGATTACTCAATGGAATGATGGTTGGCAATAATTATTATGATTATCTGCATGAATTAATTGTGACTTGAGGTTACCTAGGAATTTAAATTTTTGAGGTTATACTTTCTTTTAGAGATTGAGCACCCAATTGGTTGAATTAAGGACATTGTTATTTAACTTGAAGAGAGATTGATGGGATGTCATGTATGGTGTATGATAGGATCTTGGAAGTTGAAGTTTAGGCATCAGCGGTGGATGATATGGTCAGGTATGTGGGTTAATAAAGCTCTAGGATCCTTGGGTGCTTTGCAATGGCTTTTGGTGGATTGAAGATTTGAGCAGTATGGCTTGCCTTGAGGTTTAATAGTGATGTGCTATTGAAGGAACTAGTCGTGTTAATGCTAGCTTATAGGAGTAGAAATAGGTGGGCGAGTTACCAAGATGGTTTCGATAATGTTTTGGTGAAGTCAATGGTGGTTCGTAGTGAGTTTAGTCACCGCTAGATTAGATGTTGTTCAGAATGTAGGTGTTGAGCTTTTGAGTTTAGGTTGTCAACTAGAAGTCTATAAGCGCTCTTATTGGTTCGCCAGGTTGGAATCGAGCCTTTGAAGGTATGCTCCTTATTGTAGATGGGAAGGATGTATTTTGGGCTGAGGTTGCTTATTTTCAATTTGGGATGCTGAGGTTGGCAGATATTGGTTTTCTGTCAATGATCATGAATGTATTTTATGGAATTTGATTTTGATCAAGGTTGCGGGAGTTAATTGAGGAATTTGAGTTATAACTCATGGTTTTGGGAGAGAAAGTATTTTTTCTACCAAATTGTGATAAGAGTTTTGGTTAGTAGGTATGAAGCCACCTTGTACTCGATGGTGTTAGTTTTATGAGGACTTAAACTTTATGCATGTGGCGAATATCAGAGTGCGCAGCAGAAGCGTAGTATTTTTGTTGTAGTCAGGAGTTCAGATTGTGTTGATTTTGAGGAATTAGTGGTGACTTGAATTTTGAGAAGATACTTGTAATTGGAGATTAATCATTTGGTTATACAATTTGTTATGGATGGTTAAAAGTGGCTATTAGGTTACCAAAAGTAGAATTCAATGGAGGTTTAGAAGTTGTAGCATAGAAGTTGATTAAGGTTGGCACATAGTATTGTAATGGCTATTGATCATCGGAATTTATTGGATGTTGTATTAAGGTTCTCGAGGAAATGAGATTTTGGATAGCAATCACTCTAGGAATACTGGTCGTGATGTGTCATTGGGGGACTAAAACGAGTATGTTGGATAATGTCATGTTCATTGAGGAATGTGCCACGTGCCGTCAAGTTAAGGCTGAGCATCAAGGTAGACCTCAACCTCTCCCTATTCCTGAGTGGAAGTGGGGTGATATTTCTATGGATTTTGTTGTGGGTTTGCTGAGGACTCCTAGTGGGAAGAACTCAATTTGGGTGATTGTTGATCGGTTGACCAAGAGTGCCCATTTCTTGCCTGTTAATAATACTGACTCTTTGGGTAAGTTGACTCGGTTATATGTCAAGGAGATAGTGCGTTTGCATGGAGTACCCAAGAGTATCGTGTCGGATCGGGATCCGCGGGTCACATCCCGTTTTTGGAAGAGCTTGCAGGCAGCTTTAGGCACTAAGTTGAAGTTTAGTACTGCGTATCACCCTCAAACAGACGGTTAATCAGAGAATACTATTCAAGCTCTTGAGGTTATGTTACGGTCTTGTGTCATAGAAATTCATGGAAGTTGGGAGAATCATCTGCTGCTATTTGAGTTTGCTTATAATGACAATTTTCATTCCTCCATTCAGATGGCCCCATATGAAGCTTTGTATGGAAGGAAGTGTAGATCGCCATTGTGTTGGGATGAAGTTGGCGAGAGCAAATTGTTTGGGCCTGAGATAATTCAAGAAATTAATGATCAAATTCAGTTTATAAGGACTAAAATGGCGGAAGCGCAAAGTCGCCATAAGAGTTATGCAGATACGAGAAGAAGAGCCTTATCCTTTGAAGTAGGTGACTGGGTTTATTTCAAAGTCTCTCCTATGAAAGGCGTTAAGTGCTTTGGTAAAAAAAGAAAATTTAGCCCAAGATATGTTGGCCCTTTTTCAGATCGTAGGGAAGGTTTGGCTGGTTGCTTATAGAGTGGCCTTACCGGACTATTTTGGCGGTATGTTCTTAAGTCTGCTCTTAGTTGAATCTTATTCCTGTCTTAGTCTTAATGTTGACCTTGCCAATTTCGAGGACGAAATTTTATTTAAGGGGGGGAGAATGTAACACCCCGTATTTTAGTGTATTTTTACTAAAGGAATTATTTTTATGGATTCAAAAATTTATTCTCTTATTTTAAAATTGTTGGATTTTAGTGGGTTATTTTTACGATTTTTAGTTTGTGAAAATTATATTTTGAAGTGCTTTCTTATTATTAATTATTGTTATATGTTTAAAATTTCTTTATTCTAAATTAATTACTGTGGGATTTAATTATTTTAATTTCACTTTACCATTACGTTTAAATTATTTTATTTAACTTGTGGTTTTGAAATCGTTTCCGTTGGATCATTTTTTAGACCCAAGTTATGAGGATTGAATCTCATTTCTTTTCCCCTATTTTTCTTTTCCTCATTTTCTTTTCTTTCTTTTCTTTTTCTTCTCCCCGTGTTTTCCCTTTCCGCGCGCGACACTCTCTCTCTCTCTCTCTCGCCATGCATTCGTCTCTCCCCCAGCCCGCCGCCGTGCGTCGGCGGTGGTCGACACCGCCCGGCTCCTCCGCTCCCCCTGCCGCCGGCGATCATCCCCCTCCATTTCCAGCTCCTCCATCACCGCCGTTAGCCACCACGAGCCTTTCCAAGCCGCGGCGTTCTTTGTGCTCGCGCGCCGCCGTCGCGCCACCACCGGCCACCATCTCTTCACAACTTCATCATCGACCCCTTAGCAACCCAATGGACCCAACCCCACCTCCGATCCATCACCGGTGAAGCACATTCATCAACATTTCCGTTTCGGGATTTTTGGTCTTCTACCGCCGCCCACGCTGCCACTCACGGCCAACCACCACTACCACTAGCTTCACCGACCTCCCTAGGCCCTACCCTATCAATTTTGGGTCTTCATTTGCCTCCGTTTGAAAGTGGGTATTTGTGACACACGGCCACAGTGTATTTTACACTGTTGCGTTGCTCAGACGTCACTTCTTGCAGCTTCGTGATCCTTCGGAAATTGCTATATTGCACTGTAAGTATTTCTCCAAAGAACTTTTGTGATTTAAATGTATTTTTGCACTAACTCATTTCACTGTATTTGGTTGGACATGTCGGACTGAGTCTTAGGAGTTCGGGGGTCGGATGGATTGGTGATTTGAGTTGTTTGGTTGGATTTGATTGGGTTGGTATTGTTGGTTTGGATATTGTGTTGGGTCATGTACATTGAATTTGGCACGCATGATCATGTTTGTAAAGGAAAACTGGATTTTCGTATATTGCATTCATGTTCATGTGTTTCATGAAAACTGGGTTTTCATGTGTAATGATTTATTGGGTGCGTGTGTATCACGACCCCAAGCCGAGATGGGGCATTATCTCGATGGAGCTCCTCTGGTTACTCGGGAGCAGAATATACTGAGTAACATCCCCTGGATTGTCGCAGGGCAACAATGGGATCGGACGAGAGATTCGTGCCGACTCCGTGGTCCTTCTGCTGGCGGGGACGAGAGGATGTCTGGCCACGTACGCGCTGGGCGCGGAACTGGGCATCGCTCATTGCGTAGTGGGTGCTTGGCCACGAACATGCTAGGCGCGGAACTGAGCATCGCTACGAAGCCAGGACGTGCGGATGGTCCCTAGGGAGGCCATGGTGCATATGGTAATAATGGATTAATTGGCTATTTTCTGGGAAAATAGTGTGTGTTGGATTTTGTGTAAACCATTTTCTGGAAAAATGTTTTACGGATATTTTGGGCCAACTGGGATTTTGGCGTGTGTTGGAAAATAATCATTTTCAGGGAAAATGATGTTTTGAGGAAAAATGCATATTTCTTCATATGCATGCATGTTGGTTGCATTGATGCATTTTCATTACATGGTTATTTGGGTTATACTTACTTGCGGTACCATTTTGTGGTAGCGCAGATTTTGATGCAGATGAAGATGAGGGTGAGCCTGAGGAGTCGGCTCCGCCTGAGGAGTGATTTGAGATCACTCATTTGTATTTTGGGACATGTGTTAAACTTTATTTTGGGATGACTGTATAACTGCCTTTAAACTTCTACTGATATTTAAATTGTATTTTAAATTCTGGTACTTAGTTGACTATCCGCTGCATTATTTTATTTGTATACTATTGCATGTACACACACTTGGCACTTTCGTTGGGATGCGTGACCGTGTTGTCACCATCCTGGCGTCTCGACCCCCATGATTTTATATAAGGGGGATTGGGGGCGTCACAATATTCTTAATAAAAGTATGGCCCATACTCATCAGAGCCTCAAGACTTCAGAGGACCCATTTGAAATAGAACCTTATCCACTTTATCCCTAGTAAAAGTTTTTTCTAACTTCTCATTCATCTCCCTCATAACTCGACACATTAATGAAGATAAAACACTGTCAACTGCTTCCTTTGATGGGTTAGATGAACCATACACCTCTCTAAAGTGAGTTTCAAAAGCTTGTTGAATATCACTCTGACCTGTTCTGAGAATCCTTCACCTCAAATATCTGGTTTCTTCTATTTCTCTGAGTAGCACATAGGTGGAGATACTTAATATTTCTGCCTCCAGATTGATACCAATTTTTCTTTGCCTTTTGCTTCCACTTAATATCTTCTTGTTCTAACAGTTGCCCCACTTCCTTTAGCAGATTTTTAATTTGATCAACATTATCTAGTCCCTCCACTTCCTGCAATCTCCTAAGTGCTTCTGTCTTCTCCTTTATTAGCTTTTCCCCTCCTGTACATATGTTCCAACTCCACTTGACAAGTTCAGCACTACATCTGGAAAGAGTGGATAGTACTCTTCCCAAAGAGTGCATATCCTCAAGGGTCTGAATAGTGCGTTCTGATTGACCATCCATTTGAGGATGATAACCACTGCTGAATTTCAACTTGGTGCCCAATGCTCTCAGCAAACTTTTCCAGAAGTGAGACGTGAATCGTGGGTCCCTATCTGACACTATACTCTTGGGTATTCCATGAAGAAGCACAATTTCCTTGACATATAACCGAGTCAAACTTTCCAAAGTATCAGTGTTAGAAATAGGTAAGAAATGGGCACTTTTGGTCAATTGATCAATAATTACCCAAATTGAATTATTCCCACTAGGCATACTTGGTAGTCCTATTACAAAGTCTATTGAGATGTCGTCTCATTTCCACTAGAGAATAGGGAGGGGTTGAAAATAGCCAGCAGGCCTCTGATGCTCAGCTTTAACCTGCCGACAAGTTGTACATTTAGCAATAAACAAAGCAATGTCTCTCTTCATTCCTTCCCACCAAAAAATTTTCTTCAAGTCTCGGTACATCTTTGTACTTCTAGGATGAACTGAATAAGGGGCTGCATGGGGTTCAGTCAAGATTCTTTCTTTAAATTATGAATCTGTAGGAATCACCCTACGATTTCGGAATAAAAGAATGTCATCTCTGCTTAGATTGAAATGCACAGGTCCTTGCGACTTCTTGACTTTTTCTTTAATATCTAACAGTTTAGAGTCATTTTCCTGTAGAGTCTTTAACTCCTCAAAATCAAGAACTCGAATATCATGAATTGAAGTCAACACCTCATCCTGCTGGGAACTCTTAGCAAGAAGTCTCCTCATACCAAAAAGAAGAGAGTCTAACCCTGGTGACTCAGCCTCATCAACCGAGTAAGACTTCCGACTAAGCGAATCTGCAACCAGATTTGCTTTTCCAGGATGATACTTAATCTCACACTGATAATCATTGATTAATTCTAACCATCTCCTCTGTCTCATATTAAGATTTTTCTGCGAGAAGAGATGTTTAAGACTCTTATGATCAGTGTAGATTTCACAAGTCTCCCCATATAAATAGTACCGCCAAATCTTGAGAGCGAAAACCACAGCTGCTAACTCCAAATCATGAGTGGGATAATTCTTTTCATGATCTTTCAATTGGCGGGATGCATACGCCACAACTCTTCCCTCCTGCATAAGAACACATCCCAAACCAAATTTGGAAGCATCACTAAAAACCACAAATGACTTGTGAGGTTCCGGAAGCGCCAAAACAGGTACTGTAGTTAACCGCTTTTTGAACTCCTGAAAACTCTTCTCGCATTTGTCAGACCAAACAAACTCCACATTTTTCCTAGTAAGAGTAGTGAGAGGTCCAGACAATCGAGCAAAGCCTTCCACAAACCTGCGATAGTAACCGGCAAGTCCCAAGAAACTTCGAATTTCATGCATTGTTGAAGGACACGGCCATGCCAAGACAGCTTCAACTTTACTTGGATCAACTGCTACGCCATCCCAGGACATAACATGACCAAGAAACTTAATCTCCTCCAACCAAAATTCACACTTATTCAGATTGGTATAAAGCTGATGCTCTCTCAACTTACCAAGAACCAAACGAAGGTGACTGGCGTGCTGTTTCGGTTCTCGAGAATAGACCAATATATCATCAATAAAAACTATCACAAAGGAATCTATATAAGGTCGGAATACTCTATTCATCATATTCATAAAATCTGCAGGGGCATTGGCTAATCCAAAAGGCATCACTTTAAACTCATAATGCCCATACCTAGACCTAAAGACAGTCTTAGGTATATCCTGATCCTTAATCCTCAATTGATAGTATCCCGACTTTAAGTCAATCTTTGAAAAAGTTGTTGCACCCTGGAGTTGATCAAATAAATCATGAATCCGAGGTAGGGGTACTTATTCTTGATAGTTACCTTATTGAGCTCTCGGTAATCTATACACATTCTAAAGGTACCATCATTTTTCTTAACAAATAGCACTGGTGCCCCCCAAGGTGAATAACTAGGCTGGATAAACCCCTTATCTACCAGTTCCTGCAGTTGACTTTTCAGCTCTTTTAACTCCGCTGGCGCCATTCGATACTGGGCCTTATGAACTGGTGCCACACCGGATTCTAGATCGATGGCGAACTCCAAGTCACGAACAGGTGGCAAGCCGGGTAAATCATCCACAAACACATCAGAGAACTCCTTCACAATCGGAATATCTGCTAAAGATTTTTTCTCCGAAAGTGCAGACATCACTTGAACCAAGAAAGCATCCGCTCCATTTGCCAAGTCTCTACTTGCTTGAATGGCAGATATAACTACAGGTTTTGACTTTACTTTACTTCCTGCAAACTCTAAATACTTCCCACCGGGTAGTTGGAAACTAACTATCCGACTACGGCAATTAATACTGGCAAAATACTGATATAACCAATCCATTCCTAATATAATGTCAAACTCAAGTAACTTAAACATTATCAAATCTGCCTTAAGAGTCATTCCACTAATAACCAGAGGACAACCTAGGGTAATCTTAGAATACCATACAGTCTCTCCATTTGGTAACTTCACCACCAAAGACTGCGATAAAGGTTTAAAGACTAGGTTGCACATCCGTGCAAAAGTGGTAGATATGAACGACTGAGATGCTCCCGAATCAAACAAAGTGCAAGCATAAAATTCAAACAGTCGAACTCTACCTAAAGAGATTAAAATTACAGATGAAATCTATCAATCAAATCACACGGCATAGCAATTTCAACTGATTGGATAGAAATTTGTACCTATGATGACTCCAGCATTCTGAGTTTCCGAAGCTTCATCATCTACCTCACCAGGGGTCACTGCGTACACCCTAGCCTGAACAGTTGGTCTTGGGGTAGTCCTTCCACCATGGTAACCGCCTCGTTCACCTGAATCATGGTAGGGCAATTGCGAGCAAGATGTCCCGTTTGCCCACATCTGAAACATTAAATCCCAGACAAATGGCACTCGCCTACATGCGACCTATTACATTTGCCACATACTGGAGCTCGTCCCCCCATTCGTACTCCGGTGGCCATCTGCAGTCGAGCTCCAGTCCTGGTAGTAAACTTAGGTGCAAACCCAGAACTACTACCTTCCCCGAAATTTCTTCTCTTTTGTCCAATTGGAGCGGCAATAGGATCAATGAATTCCCGCTCTGCAATCGTAGCAACCTCCACTAACTGCTGGAAGGTCAGGATTTGCAGACAAGCAACCTGTCTACGAATCTCTCTCCGTAGACCCTCCTGAAATCGCTCAATCTGCATTTCTTCTGTGGCAATTAAATACGTAGCAAATTTCCCGAGTTCTATAAACTTCTGAGCATACTGTTCAACCGTCATCTCCCCTTCCACTAAATTGTTAAACTCTCGGGCCTTCTGCTTCCTCATAGTATTCGGGAAGAAACGGTCATTGAATTCCTTTTTAAAACTTGCCCAAGATACTGCTGCAATAGATCCTAACTCCATTTCCAAAAGCTCCCACTTGGTCCCCCACCAAGCAGTTGCATCACCTTGCAGCAGGTAACTTGCGTATAATACTTTCTGAGTTTCAGTACACCCATAGATCTCGAATGTCTTTTTGAGATCACTAATCCACCTCCCAGCACGAAGTGGATCCTCTTGTCCAGAAAAAGTAGGGGTCCTATGAGCTAAAAAGAACTCATACGGACAACCGCTCTGTTGCTCCCTTTACGGCAGAAAATTCTGTTGAAGAAATTCTGTCATACGGGTTAAGGCTCTAGCCATAGCGAGATTCCCATCAACACGAGACAAGTCGTTCTCAGGTTCCGGATGTGGTATTCCCGATAGGTCTATCTTTCTGATAAAACGAGTCTTTTAAAACTCGATATTTAAAATAAATAAACAATTTAAAATAAAATTTTCTAGTACTGCACCTAGGTATTTTTACGGTTTCACCCAGAGCCAGACCGCTCTGATACCACCTGTGGCACCCTCGACCCCCACGTGTTATTTTTGTGGAGTTCGTGACACCGGGATGATAACCACATGGATCATGCACCCCAACGACCAGTGCTCAGAGTGTGTATATCATGCAATAAGTGTACAAAATAATAATCGTAGTGGAGAAATAAAAGGTCTTTCTTTATTAAGTACCAGAATTGTTCAAAAACAGTAAAGTAACTTTACAAGGATTAAACAGTCATCCAACAGATAAATTAAAGACAGGAAATAACATAAGGGAAACAAATCCCATAACGCTGAACAGTATCTCATGCCCCATCTCGGCTTGGGGTCGTGATACATACGCATCCACATGTTCAGTCACAATTCCAAACAGACAACGTGACATCACAGCATAATTTTATTAAAAACAATAAATATACAATTCCACAATTTATTGGATGAAATAACTCATTTACATAAAATGGTCCTCCATTTACAAATACACAATTTCACAATTACAAGCAAAAATCCCGTCCTCCAATCCGGCCAAGGCCCAACACCAAATCCATCCATAAACACAGTCAAACATTTTAACGGCCCAAGGCCCAATTTCTAACATACCAACAGTTACAATTTACAACAATATAATTAAAACTGGAAAATTACATACAAATGAAGATGGAAAATTCTGAAAGATCAAGCGAAAGGGGCTTTGCTCAAGGCGGCGGCTCAACGGCGGTAACAGTGATTCAAGAATAAAACATTGACTTGAATTTTGGGTTTTCTCTCAAAGCAATTCGGTCTAGAGAAAATGTTTGGAAAAACAACATACGATAAGCATAAAAATTTTCAAGAAACCGAGTGAATTTCAACTTCTAAGGACAAAATAGGACACGACAAACACTACACAATCACTAGGATTCACCCACAATTTCACAAACCAAAACACTAAACACTTAGAGATGAAAATAGTTTAGACAAGAGAGGGAGGAAGAGAAACTCGAAAGGTTTTAATGTAGAAGTCATGGTCTATATATAGACCAAGAATGGCGGTTTGCGAGACATGCGTGTCTCACGGATGGAGAAAGAAAAACGGCAGCTCAAGCCGTGCATGGCAGTGCGGCTTGCGACAACAGATGACGGATGGACATGCCGAAAGACACGGAGCTGCCAAGAGGTGGAGGAGATGGCCGCGAAGAGGGACGACTTGACAACAAGCTTGTGGAAATCTCTAGCCGAACGACACTGAGAGGAACAAAGGAAGATGGAGGTGGCGGCTTGCGGCTGAGTTGCGTGACTAAGGAACACTTGGTGTCGGCAGCTGCTGCGGGAAGAGGAAACTGCTAGAAGAAGAAAGAAGAAAGAAGAAGAAGAAGGAAGAAGAAGAAAGAAGATGGGGCATGGCGCAAGAGAAAACATTATGGAACCCTAAGTTCCATCCAAAATGGCGTCGTTCCACTAAGGGGGAGCTGGTTACCAGGTGTCGCACGGGCTGGGCTCAACATGGGCTGGATCAAGATTCAAAAGGGTTGGGCTTCAACACAACACACACACGGGCTGGGTCTTTCTTGCACACGGGTTGGGCTGGGTTACACATGCACGGCTGGGCTTTAAATCTCGACATGGGTTGGGTTTTTAATCGAGTTGGATTAAAACAGAATACACACACACACACACAGAGCCCACCAAAAATAAAAACACTACAAAATCAAAGGCCCAAACCGAAAATACACCAAATAACATAAATAAAATACCATAAATAAAATAACACAAACAATCATAATAAACAATATAACACATTAATAACATGGAATTAAAACACATGCAAAAATTAGAGACCTCACATCGTTGGTAAGTACTTTGCCCCCTCTGCATCTCTTTTTCCCCCGCCACCTCTATTTTTCCCGTTGTCGATTGCAATGCCACCCCAAGCTGGTAAGTCCTCCAACAATATATCTTGTGACGACCCCAAACTCCTCTTTTGATTTGACAAAACTAGAAACGTCGGGACATGTAACACAAGTTCACATACCCCCGTTCATGACTGTTAAGAATGCAACGCACCTAACATATTTCTAACAATATGCATGATTCACAGTGGATAAATTTTTTTTAAGCAATACATAATGTATGCTAATCCTAAAAGATAAAAACTTCCATTAATATTCAAATAAAGTAATGGAGACAGATCTCCATATTTATAGACTTAAGACAAAACTAATCAAAACATCAAGCTGCTCATGCAACTCAGCTATCAGACCCAAAATAATATTCAAAAGCTAGAGGATCATCTCCATGAACTCCCTTATGATCCTCCTCGGCCTATTCAACGTCGTAAAGGTGGAGGTGCATGGGTTCTCCAATCCCTGACACATCGTCTACCATCGAGGGTGAATGATAATTGGGACTACCACAGTAAGATTTATAGCAAGTAAGGCTCCTATGCTACTAATAGTATAAATAAGCATGCTTGAAAATAACATGACATGTACGCTTATGGAAAAAATGGGCATGCTTACTTTACTATCATACACTTATACATAATATCTTGTTCCATGGGGTTACCATGATGTCTTGTCTTATGGGGTTGACATAGTGTAAACTTGACACTTCATGCTTTGACTTCTAAAACATTTCATGACTTTTTTGCATGCTTCATTACATGCTAGTCCTAACAAGCTTCAAATCTAACATGTTATAGTAAATAATCCATCAAAACAATCATTAGACTCGAGAGCCTCTAAATCTTGCTTAAAATCATACCCTTGCATATCATAAATCTTCAAAAATCGAATCTTAGTCCATAGATCAAGGTTTTAAGAACAAGATTTACAAAAGTCAAAACCATAGAATCAAGATCCTAAAGCTAAAATAACAAACTAAACAAAACAAAAACTCATTTTGACCAACAATTTCTATCACTCCAAAGATCATGCAAAATTATTCTATAAAACCTAGCATGCTTTAAATCAAACCATAACTTGCATTACAATGATCAAAACAGTTCATAGAACCGAGATCTACACAATTTCTCCTAGAACAAACAACACAAAACTTCCACGGTTCATGAATAAACATCCAAACTTAACCTTCCACCATCAACACCAACTTTCATCAAATAAATCTCCAAGAAAATTAAACCAATACTCTCCCAAGTAATCAAGACTCAATATTAAACAAACTAGAATATATTTGAGCCAAGGGAAATACTTACAAAAGCTAGACCAAGCAAACAAAGCTACCTAGATATTTATTTTTCTCTTTAGCTCTCTCGGTTTCTCTCTTTGAAATGGAAGGAAACAGTGGACCAAGTGTGGAGGAAATGGAAGTGGCATGCGGTGTATAGGAGGGGGATGACTTGGTGGTTGAGTGAATGACACTTAAGGTGACGTTAACTTGTGAAAAGTATTGTTTTAAATACCGTACCGTACCGGCTGGTACGGCCGGTATATGTCATACCAGCCACTAGTCCGATACAGGTATTACATATATTTCATACCGGTCCAAATACCGGCCGATATTTTGGCCTTTAATTTTCTTTCTCATTTTTTCAAACTACAAGCTCATTTTTTACTATATATGTATTCATATATAATTTATTCATATATAGACTATTATTATGGAATATAATTTTTATATATAATTTATTAATATATCGACTATCCCGAAATAGTACACGAAACGATACCAGTACTGAAATATTTCGTTCCAGTGCCTTAACCGGTACGCCGTCCGATACAGTATTCAAAACTTTGGTGAAAAGTAAGAAGAAAAAGTTGAAATGGGCTGTTGTTTTCTACTACTGCCAAGTGGGTGAATGGAGGGCTTGAACTGTGGTTCTTTGACTTGCATAGATGGCACTATTTGGGGCAGAAAATGAGGTGGGTTGTCAGTCATGGTATGGCATTATAAGTGGAGGAAAACTTGTTGAGGAAGCTTGGTGAAACAAGATAGTTTCAATTGGACTATGGGAGGCTAACCAAATGGACTCCATTATGGGTTTCATTGGGGTTTCGGTTAGGGTTTTATTCAAATCTATTTTTTTTTTGTCAAATGCAATTATCAAGAAGTAATAGAGTGGATGAGTGTGCACTTGAGTAGTTGATTGCTTGTAGAAGTGGCTAAACCAAGTGGGAATTCACCTAGTCAAAACATAGTGAAAGCATTTTGGTTTTGGTTACACTAACTATTTGGGGTTTCAAATTGCAGCACTTGGTTTAGGGTTTCATTAAGGTTGCAACCCTCTTTTGGTGGGCCAATTAGTGTTTGGTTAGATGAAATAGTGAATGGTGTAAGAGACATGACGAAAAGCTTGTTTCACACTCCATCACTTATACACTTGTACTCCTCTGACAAGTGTCCCTAGGTTTTCCAATTGGATGGTTAGAATTGTGCCATGTGTCCAAAAAGGTTTTCTAGTGATACTAATTAGATTTTGATATCCCACATGGCGCTCTTTCGAATTGTTACTATTCACCCAAAAAACGCGAGACTTTTTATTACACCATAAAATCTTAAATATTAATTCGAGTTTAATGGTGCAATTTGTTTCATAAAATTGTACTCCTAAGTGCTTTAATTAAATAAAAAGGCAATTTCGTGTCTGTAGTGGATCGGGATTCGAATATGCTAACGAAGTAAAACCTAATCGATCGCTCGATTCAAGAAAGGAGTTTCACGACATTTCTAAGCTCCCTTTGAATTTCTTTCGGGACGTTACTTCTTGTCTGCCTAAGTAGAAGATTTCATCCTCGAGATCTGAGTGTACGCACAAAAATATAACTAACTACCACAAAAAAAGAAGGAAAATACTCACAAAGCGACTGTCTGTGACTGGCGGTAGAATCGTTGGGTGATGCGGGTAGAGGTAACTCAGAGTCCATTGACGTAGTATCCTGAGGTAGATAGTACAGTGCATCGTCGTTGGAATCGTAGTACATGTTAGTGAAATGTGATGGGTCATCCTCCTACTCAACCTCGTCGTCATTGTCGGGCACATGCCCCTGCATCAAAAGACGTCCTTCGTGCATCAACGACATCGATGACTCGGATGTCTTAGGCTCAGGGATAGCAGTGCGTTCCTCTATGGCACTACTCGTCTTTGCCTCGTCGAGTGTCCTCCTTGAACAGAAACTTTCTCTAGCTATCCACGTAGATGGATGGCATGGAGGAAATCATTCCTCGTGGCAAAGGGCCCTCCTCTCCTAGCACTTCATGTCACTGTCCATCACTTGGGAGCAGTGGTGCTCCCACTTCTCCATCTCCTGCTAGTAGGCAGCTGTCTGTCTGTCTAGCTCAATAAGACACCTCCTACAACATTCCTCTCTTATCTACCTCACTCGTTTGGTACAAAGTGTAGACTTCCTTGCAGTTTTCCTCTCAAGTTCCATGAAAGCTGCAAAAGGTAAAGCCAACAACAAAAAACGAATCCCACAAAACAATCCATACAAGAGGCCATAAAAAATCTGGGGGAAACATACTTTATTTGATATCCAAACAAATGAAGTACAAATTTTTTTTGATGCAATGTAATCTCGTACAAAACAGAGAATACAAAGTCGGCTAAGCGGTGTTCACAGACAAAACAAAAGCTACAATACAATCCAAAAAAATATGGGTACTTGGTTTCATTTCAACCTCTTTCTCCCAAGTTGCTTCTTGAACATTATGATTTTGCCACAGTACTTTGACCAGTGAAATCTTGCAGTTATGCAATTCCTTCTTTTTTCCAATCAATAATTTGTACTAATTTTTCCTCATATGTAAGGTTTGGTTGCAATGGTATATTCTCAGGGTTGAACTCTGCTAGAGTTTATCCCCAAAGCTTTTCTTTAGCGAGGACACATGGAACACGTTGTGAATTCCATAGAACTTAGTTGGTAAATCCATATGGAACGCAATTGCTCTCACTTTCTCCAATATCTCGTACGGTCCCACGTACCTTAGAATCAATTTTCCTTTATGCCAAATCGAGTCACTCCCCTCATGGGAGACACCTTCACATAGACCCAATCTCCGACTTGAAAGTCCAAATTTCTTCTCCCGTTGTCCACATAACTCTTTTACCGAGTTTGTATCATTCTTATTCTTTCTCTAATTACTAGGACCTGGTCCTTTATCTTCTGTTGGACTTTCGGTCAAATCTCCTTATTTTCCTGACTTCTTCCCAATACAACAGGGATCTGCACTTCCTTCAATATAAAGGTTCACAAGGCGCCATCTGAATGGTGGCCTGTAAGCTGTTACTGTAAGCGAACTCTACCACAAGTAGCTACTTCTCCCAATTACAGACATAACATGAAACTAATCTAAACAACAAGTTGCTTACACAGCTCAGCTATCAGATCCAAAATAACATTAAAAAACTGGAGGATCATCTCCATGAGCTCCCCAAAGCTCCCCCCTGGCCTATTCGAAATTGTCAAGTTAGGGGTGCGCATGTTCTCCAATCCCTAACACATTGTCTACCATTCATGGAGAATGGTAGTTGGGACTACCACAGTGAGATTTATAATCTCAAATAGTAAGGCTCCTAAGCTACTAATATTTTAAATAAGCATGCTCGATACTAACATGTATGCTTGATGCACATAGACTTCCTTATGGAAAAACTTGGCATGCTTACTTTATTGCATACATAATATCTTGTCCCATGGGATTATCATAGTGTCTTGTCCAATTGGATTACCATAGTGTCTTGTCCCATGGGGTTTCCATGGTGTCTTGTCCTATGGGGTTACCATAGTAAACTTGACTCCTCATCGTTCACTTCAAGATAATACTTCATGACATGATAGTCGTGCTATGTGATATGCATAACAATATGGCATGGCATAAGTAATTCAATTCAATGGATTTCATGTTGTTTCTAAGCTCTAAATATATATTCATCTGTCAAATTTATTTCGAGACGTTACATCTCTTGTGCTCTCATTCTCTATTCGCAGCACCTCATCACAGTGGCCACCTCTACTAGGCCTTTACATAGCCCCGGTCTACCATACTAAGCCCCTAACATCAAACACCACCCTTTGCGTCAAGCTTCTTCAATTTTGCTCTCCAGCCGTCTTCTGTTCTTGTTGTGTTGTCTTTTGTATATATATTATTATATGAAGTCTTAATGAAAATATTATTGTTATATTTTGAGGACTGTCTATTTTTGTATTCTGTAACAGACTCATATTTACACACTAGTATATGTTTTGTGCTTACTAAGTTGTTGATAACTCACTAAATTAACTCTATTATTTTTCAGATGGTTTGGATGTTTTAGAAGGGCATCAAGAATAGAAAGCATGGGCGAGATTAGTTGAGTGTAATGGAGTAAGTGCCAAAGGTTACAAGAGTCTATATGGGGATTTTATTCAAGAAACTAGTCATTTTCTTTTAAGTGATATTTTGGGATATTGATGTTGTTATTGAGACTTGGTGGTGTTGTAACACTCGGACCGAGTCAAGCTCATTTTGTTTTTATATTTATAACTATATTTATATTTTTTTTCACACATTAATTTCTTTCCCGCATGTTTATTTATTTATTTCTATTTCCGTCTATTTTTTTTTTAAATCCTGTAGGGTTTCCTCTCGTCCACTTCATGCACACACACGTTTTTTTTTTCAGCACTCTCCACACGCACGTCTCTCTTGTATCTCTAGGATTTTCGCATCATATATACTCACACTTTGGCCTTAGAGAAACTGCTCCGTTACGTTCACTGCCCCATACGAAGTCGACGCAAACCACGCTTAACTCCCTCTCGTTCATACTGCCTCTCCGCATTCTCGGCTCTATGCTCGTCGACTTTGCCACCTTAAAACCTCCACCGCAAACCACCAACACCGAAAGATAACCCACTTCGGAAATCTCCACCACGCACGGCCAGCAGAGGGAGATCATCATCACGAGTCACCCTCTGTGCGAAGAAGCCTCACGCCGCTGCCCCGCCACTCGAAGTCGTAGCCTAGCAATTCCTCCTCTTTGCAAACAGCGCACCCCTTCTCAGCCACCGTGGTACACCTCACCACCATGCCCAGCCACACGGAGCTGTTGCCCAACGCCCCGTAGCCGCTACTGCAAGCCTCGGACTGCTCTGTTTTGGTATCCAAAAACAGAGCATATTTAGCCACCTTGAGCCGCTGAAATCACCCTCCACAGAACGCTCGTCCGCGTTGTGCCCCACAGAAACTGCCAAGGAGGACGTCTCATCACCCCTGTCCACCTCATGCCGCCTCAAGTTTCCCCGGTAAGCTCACGCCATTTCTTGTTGGTGTCTCCGTTCTCTCGGTCTCTCCCTCTTTCTCTCACAGTGTACCTCTTTTGCTCGTCGCCATCTCTTCCTCTCTCAGCCAGTGACCAGGCGCCACCCCACATCTTCCGTAGTCTACCGCTAGCTCCACGCCGTCGTGCCGCCATCTCTTCGTAAGTACTGCCGCTGCACTGTTGTTGAGTTTTCTTATTTCCGTTCTCTAGTAGTTCATTACAAGATGTGTGTATATATATTGTATATATGTATATGTATTTTACGTGAACTATAGTAGGAAGTATTATTACCTTTTTACCCCTTAAAGCATGCCTCCAGATTTATTGTTTCGGGTGTTTAATTTAATGAGTTTATGTTATGTACTTTGGGTTTTGAAATCATGGGTTTATAACTTGGACTGCATGTGATTGTTTTTATTTTTAGACTTAGGCACATGTGGGTTTATTTTGTTAAGTTGTTTTTGTAAAAGACTGATTTTTTTTAACGAAATATTTTTATGAAAATACTGATGAATTCTTGAAATGATTGGTAACTGCAAAATCTTACTTTAAATCCTTTTAGAAGAATATTTTTTATTTAAATAAAAGGATGATTTTCTACTTATAATGATTTCGATATAGTTACGCTATTTTAGTTTTATAAATTATAGTAAGATCTCAATTGTAAATAAATTGAAATTTCATGTTTTAGTCGGAGTTATTATGTTGGATATTGATGAGTTAGAAAGTGATGTTGGTATTTTAGGAATAATGAGAATTTAGGTTTTCGAGGAATTAAAATAGGTTATTTTAGCATCTTAGGCTTAAATATTGAGATACGTGTTCGATTGGAAATTTATGAAAATTACGTGATTGTGTTATAGGTGAAGATTAATATTTGTTCGGCATTTTTGAGAAAATTTCAGAAAAGCTAAGAAGTCCAGGTAAGCGGGGTTCCTATGCTAGACTTTGCATTAAAATAAAATGAGCTGAGGTTATTTTTTGGAAAATATACATGTTTGATGTTGAAAAGAAATTTGATTTACCTCAGTTATTTGTTCTGCATTACTCATGAGATTCTTTTTAAGAAGAAATCATTTTCTGTCATTACTAGTATAGACATGAGCTTATTTCTGACATTCTGTTTCTGAACTTTGAAAAATAGAGCGAATATGAAATGTTGTGCATAAATTATGTTGTGTTATGATTTTGTTCTGTTCTGAAGATTTTTTGTACTCTGATATGATCTGATGTGATTTCTGAAAACCTCTGGCATAACATTCTATTTATGTTTCTGTTCCGTTCTGTCCTCACCACGAGTGTAAAACTCTGTTCCGGTTGGTACCAACTTTTCTGTTTCTGGTGCACCCACTTTGGAAACAAAGTAGTTTTCTGCGTGGTCTTTCCTATGTGCACACTCGAGACTCCGAAAATGAATATGGGGAAGATTCACATTTTGTTTATACTCGGTTAGCTACCGGGGTTTGCACAACCCTACCACGGGGGTTAAACATGGTATTTGTTCTGATATGATAAGATAAGATGTGATATTTCAGTTTATGCTATGCCAAAGGAATTTTGATTATGAATATTTTCGAACTTTCACTCTGATATTTTTGATAACATGTTCTGACGCTGCAGTTTGAAAACATTATTCGGATTCTGCATTCTGAAAGAAAATATTTTTGTTCTGTATTCTGAAATCTGTAAATGCTCATGTTTACACACTAGTATATGTCCTCTGCTTACTGAGTTGTTGATAACTCACCCCTTATCTCCATATTTTTTTCAGATAATTTTGATGGTTCAGCTGAGGAACAAGAGTAGAAAGTTTTTGCAGGTGTGATGATCAGAGTGGAATAAGTGTCCGAGGGTACAAGTGCTTATTTGAGAGTCATAGTTAGTAAACTGAATTTATGTTTCGGGTATTTTGATTTGATGAGTTAAGGATAATTTCGAGTTTTTGAGAGTTTTTAATTTATGTTATTGAGATTTTCTTTATTGTCCCCATGGAGGAACTTAAATATTTGGATTGATTAAATTGATTAATATTTTATTGGATTTTTCGGATTTTATAGTTGTACTATTTAAGTTGATTTGAGGTATTAAGAGTTAACTCTCCGGACCTCCGGGAACGGGGCGTTACAGGTGTTCTTAGTTAATTATGTTGGACTAGTTCATTAATGTTCTTGTAGAGGAACATATATTTTGGATTGAATCAATGAGCTTTATGTGTTATTGAGACTTTGGAGCTTATACCTGTATTGTGGAATGTGATTTTAAGTCACAGGAACTAACTCTCTGACCCTCCGGGTACGGGGCGTTACAACTTACCTCGAGCCTTATGCAAAATTAACCTTTATGTAAAAAATCATTTTCATGTAATAGGATGATATTCACGTCAATTGGCTCCTACATTTAACATGTCATTACATCAATTTCCTTCTTAAGTGCACCATTAGTTTCAAGACTCTGAACTTCACTTACTGAGACTAGCCATGACTTTAGACCTATATTATGTCCTCAAACAACTTACACTTGACCTCATAAATATTCAATTATCCAACCAATGTCTTTGAGTCAAATCCTTAAGTTACTTCAACTCAAAATTCTAAAGATCGTTAAACCTCAATCCGTACCATAACAAATCATGGTCACATTTCTTTCACCGTAAGACCGTAACATTCATCTATAACACATTAATCTCAAATCCTTCCAACCTCACGTAGCATATCGACCATATACCTCAAACACATCCATCCATAATTTGTGGAACCTCATGATTTCAAGCAAGTCCATAACTCTAGAAATATTCACCATCACTTAAAATAATTCACCTACCTGAAGTTAACCATCTCCTCGAAATATGCATGCATAAAAACCCTAATTTCACTCTATCACCCGAAACCACAAATACTCAACTTGTAAGTATAATTTGGGCTCACGTATTCAACTTAAACATCAAAATCACATAATAAGTTATGTCCTTAAAATAACTATCCACAAGACACCCAAGATAACACAATCTGCTTAGTAAATGTAAGGAAGGAACATATGTCTTAGTATGGACTAAATCTGAGAGTGGGGAGTTTACGACGAAATCTGCTTGGGAATGTATTCGGCTTCTAGGTGCAATTTTGGAGGGACATAAATGGATTTGGAACAAGTTACTGCCAAAGAAAGTCTCAGTATTAATGTGGAAGGCATTCCATGGAGCTTTGGCTGTGGATGACAGAGTTAGAAGAGTTGGAATTCCATTAACTTCGAAATGTGATTGTTGCCGACAAGGTCAATATGAAGATCAGAACCATGTATTATTCACTGGGGAGGTTGCTGCGGCAGTATGGAAAAAATTTGGTTCATTACTGCGTCTGCCGATTGGTAGATCATGGGGTGAAACAACTCTTAGCTAGTTTAGACGTGCGTCAAATTCATCTCAAATGGGGATTATTTTAGGATTACTACCTTCAATTATAATATTGAAACTTTGGGAACGCAAGTGCCTAGCACGTATGGAAGGTAGATTGGTTTCGGTACAAGCTATGTGGCATTCTATCATACACTGGATTGGCGTAATTTCTCATGATGTTTCTCAGGTGCAGAGGATTTCTCAAACCGACAGATACATTTTACACAATCTTATGATTCCTCCCATCCCAATTCAAACAAACCAAATTCAACTTGTAGTATGGAAAAAGCCTACTGGTGATCGAGTTAAAATAAAATACGGATGGAAGTAGCCTCAGAAACCCAGGACCTTCGGGAGTAGGAGGGGTGGTTCGGGATATGCATGGTGCTCTAAATTTTGCTTTCTCGATGAATATAGGTTATGGCTCTAGTTCACGTGCTGAGCTGAAGGCTCTGTTGGAAGGTGTTAAATGATGTAAACAAAGAAATTTCCGTACGGTAGATATAGAGATTGATTGCAAGGTGCTCCTTTATTGGTTGCAACATGGACGATGTGGCATTTGGTATTTAAAGGATTACTGGGAGGAGCTTCAAGCCATGCTTCTTAAGTTAAATTTCACTATATCTCATACATATAGGGAAGGGAATGCGCTTGCGGATTGGTTAGTGAGGAGGGGAGCAAGGGGAGGTGATTCAGAATGGGATCATATGACAGAGGTGCTATCGCAACTGCGAGGCTTACTGAGAATCGATAAATGGGGTCTTCCCATGATTAGATGCAGAGTTTCATGTAGAAATGGTGCGTATTAGCTTGCTGATTAAGCTGAATTATTGCATATTTTATACATTTAGAACCAATATATTTTATTTATTTCATTACATTATTATTGGTTTTAGATGGAAAAATGATTAAGATGAATAAATCCGAGTTGTGATTTAAATTGGTTAATAGCATGATCTATGCTTAATTTTATAACTTGTGATTTAATTGAACAATGTTCATTCATATGCACAACATATTTTTGATATTCTATTATTCTTATTTTATTTTATTTCTAATTCCTATTATTTTATTTCTAATTTCGACGAGTGTAGAACTCTTCAAATAAGGATAATAATGGGGTTTGAGAATAATTCGGATCAGAGTCCAAAATGCGTTAGGAGACAAAATGGACAAACTTTAGTATTTTAATCATAACTTTCCGCTCAAATATTGGATTCATACGATTCTTAATGCGTTAGAACGCTATCTTAAAGGGCTACAAAGTTGTCTCTAATAAAAATTTTCAAATTCGAACTCCTGAAGCACATACGTGGCTGCCAAGTTGAGTCCTAAAATTTAAGCGATTTTATGTGCGGGAATATGAAGACATTAGGGTTTCTTCGTACCCTATTTAAGCATATCATTAGCACAAAATTGGGGGCTTTTGCAGAAGCAGCGCCACACATTTGAAGAACTCTTCCAGGGTCCAACTGCCGCTCCAACTGCCTCCTCCATTGCCTACCACCTCCATCTCTATTTATTGGGCTTGCTCTTTTCATTCCCTACTTTTTATTTAATTTCAGTTTAAAGTTTATGGAATATTTTTGAGATATTTGGCTTAGCCTTTTGGGCACTTTATTTTATGTTTATTTAGTTCGTGTTATTTATTTTTCTCGCCTCTTTAAGCTTTCATTGAACAGTGATTACAATTGTTATGGATTAATTTTCAGAATTTGTGATTTGAATACAAGGATGAACCCTAGAATCTTGATTTTGGGGCTTTTCAATTTTTCAAATCGTATTTTGTCAATTACTTTCTAATCTAGTTTAATTCTTATATTAGTTTTATTAATCTCTCAGTTCCATTGCATATTAGATCGATTAAAACTTAATTAGGACTTAAATAATTTCTACTTTATTGTTTAATTTTCAGATTAAATAAGATTGTTTAGTTTAGTTGATTTTCTTTATTGTTAATTTCAATTTGTTAGTTTTTTTTTTACATTTCATTTCGACACTCAAAAATCCAAAAATATGAATCTAGTCCATGACTAGTGTCCTTTTCATTCTTGTTGTACTCTTTCATCCATTGCACATACCATCATTTTTATTTTCTCTTTGTGAATATTTTCACCATTTTAAACGAGTATTTTAAGTAACTTTCTCTGAGGATTCTAGGAATTTATTCCTAATTATTACGCGACATCCTCCTGCACTTAGGATAGCCTTTGTGCTACTCATTTTGGAGTGAGTCAAGTTTTTGGCGCCGTTGCCAGGGATTAGTTGCTTGACGTAAATTTAAACTCGTTATTTTTATTTTTATTTTTTTTATCTCAAATGTTTCTTTTACTATCTTATCTCTGATTATATGTTTCACTTGTCACCCACTACTCAGTCACTTGAACCTTACTTATGCTATTCGGATTGATATTTCGTGTCATGGATTAGGGACAATTCAAATAGGTTGGTTAGAGTTACATCGAGCACTGAGAGTAGTATACACAGCCCAGAGATAGACAGCTCTTCTGTTTTTTCTACAGACGAAGAAATTGAAATTGAACAAACCATGGCTGCACCTGCACCACGAACTCTTAGAGATTATTTGGAGCCCACTCGCACCACTACACCATCATGCATTATTTTACCTGATGATTCACCTAATTTTTCTGTTAAGCATGGCATGATGTCAGTGATACCTCAGTTCCACGGGATGGATTCTGAGAGTCCTTATCAGCACTTGATAGATTTTGAGTTGGCTTGTACTACTTTTGTCAATAGAGCCACTACTGATGAATTTATTAGACTTCGTTTATTTCCTTTCTCTTTAAAGGATAAAGCGAAGATTTGGTTTAATTTTTTGAGGCCTAATTCTATCTCTAGTTGGTCTGATATGCAGCGTGAGTTCTTACAAAAAAACTTTCCTTTTCAGAGAACTTAGTATTTACAAGAGCAGATCAGTAAGTTCAATCAAAAATCTGACGAGACTTTCCAGGCCAGTTGGGAAAGGTTTAAGGATTTGGTGAACATCTGTCCACATCACGGTTTTGAAACCTGGAGGTTGGTAAATTATTTTCACACTGGTCTCACTCCACAATGCAAGCAGTTTGTTCAGACTATGTGCAATGGAGAATTCTTTAGTAAGGAACCTGATGAAGCATTACCATTTTTTGACTATCTTGCTGAGAGCGCACAACAATGGAACACTCGGACTAATTGAGTTTCTTTGACAGCACAGCCACTGAGGGCTATTGCTGGTGGGGGCATATATGAGCTAAAGGAGGACACTGACGTTCAAGCCCGAATAGCTGCATTGACTAGAAGATTAGAGGTCATGGAGATGGAAAAAGTGAAGGCCGTGAAAACAGTAGAGGTATGTTCTTTATGTGCTGATTCAAACCACAAGACCCAAGATTGCCCAAATTCCCAATCATGCCAGTATTTCAGGAGAGTGGCTCTGAGCAGATGCAATCAACAAATTGGGTAAATAGAGCACAGAATCAACCTTTTTCCAATACATATAATCCGGGGTGGAGGAATCACCCAAATTTCTCATGGAGGAATGATCAGCCTGGTCGGTCTCCACCACCTTCTCAGCAGCCATTTCATCAGGCTGCTCCTCAGCACCACCAGGATTTCAGTCTCATGTAGCTGCATAGAGTTCTCAGCCTCAATCATCTGCGAAGAAGTCTCTAGATGACAGTATAGCACAAATGGCCAACACACTTCAGCAATTTATGCAAATTCAGGCCACCACAAACAATCAGAACACTCAGGCCATAAATGACTTGCGGGACACCATCAATAAGATGAGCACGACATTGAGCACTCTAGAGAAAGGGAAATTCCCATCACAGCCTCAGCCTAATTCTCAAGTATACCGGCAACCGCAACATCAAGTGCATAATGTCTCAGGGGAGGTTTTTGAGACAGCGAAGGCCGTTCTTACTTTGAGAAGTGAAAAGGAAGTTCCCCAACCAGAGATGACTATAGACACACAGGTAGTTGCTCCTACACCTGAAGATGCAACAAAGACTGGTGAAGCTGAAAAAGAACTGGAGGTAGTGAGATTAGAGCTGAAGAAGCCTGTGAGTGCAGATGCTGAAACTAGTAGAGGGTACCAACCTGCGGTTCCCTATCCTCAGAGATTGGCAGCTAGCCAAAAGAACAAATACCACACTGAGATTCAGGAGATTTTCAAGCACGTAAAGATTAATATTCCACTCTTGGATGCCATACAACAAGTGCCTTCATATGCAAAATTTTTGAAGGACTTGTGCACAGTGAAGAGGAAGCTGAATGTACAGAAAAAAGTTTTTCTAACAAAGCAAGTCAGTGCATTGATATTGAGCTAGACTCCTCAGAAGTTTGGAGATCCTGGCTCTCCCCACATTTCCATTATGATTGGTGAGTCACGCATTGGGAGAGCTCTACTTGATTTGGGGAGTAGTGTGAACTTGCTACCGTTCTCAATATATGAGCAGTTGGGATTAGGTGAGTTAAAAAATACCTCCATCAACCTACAGTTAGCTGACAGATCAGTCAAGGTGCCGAGGGGTATTGTTTAGAATGTGCTGGTCCAGGTTGACAAGTTTTACTACCCAGTAGATTTTGTAGTTCTTGATATGCAACAACCAGCCACTATTATTTACCAAGCGCCTGTCATCCTTGGGCGCCCATTCCTTGCTACCTCCAATGCACTGATAAATTGTCGAAGTGGAGTGTTGAAACTCACATTCGGGAATATGACATTGGAAATGAATGTGTTCAATACTTGCAAGATGCCTGGTGATTGTGACGAGTCAGAGGTGCATGCTGTTGAAGTGATTTCAGAGCTTGAAGAAATAAAAAGAGAGGCCTACGATAATTCCCGCTTGGCGAAGGAGCGAATGAAGGCCATGCATGACAAGATCCATGACAAACATCTTGTCCCTGATCAGAAAGTGCTCATTTACAATTCAAGACTGCATCTTTTTCCTAGGAAGCCGAAATCTTGATGGAGTGGGCCGTACATTATAAAGAAGGTTCATCCTCACGGGGCGGTAGACATTGTCAATCCAAAGAATGAAAATAGCTTCACTGTCAATGGACAACGTCTAAAGCCGTTTCTGAAAATCTTTGATCTAGACGAAGAGATCTTGCTTGTGCAAGATTCTAGGGAAGTGTTTTGATATTTTCACCCTTTACAGTTTTCTTTACTTGCATTTTGTTTTTTTTATTTATTTGTTGTTTTGCTTTGATTTTATATTTCATGTGATTTGTTTTTTGTTTGTCTTTCTTATTTCTGTGCACTTTGTTTTCTTTTGTTCGATTCATTGAGGACCATGTTTCTCACTAGTTGGGGGGTGACAAGCGTGTGTGCACAGATTTTCAAAAAATAAAAATAAAATTCATTAATGTGATGTGCATTGATACACATATGATTGACATACACTCTATTTCTAGTATTTTATGAAATCTGAGCATCTTGGTGGAGTAGTTAATCGGAATCATTTTGTGAAGATTTATTTTCAAGCTTAAGCATAGAGCATGATTTTGATGCATCATATTTTGTTGATGTGTGGCTTGAAACACTGAGATGTTATACTCATTGAGATGAGACTTGGTGAGATTTTGATAGAATGAAGGGTAAATTTTGAAGGACATTTTGCACATGCTTACGCTTGTAGTGTTTGTTATTTACTGTTCATTGATTTAACACAAGAGAAGTAAACTATAGGACTACCGAGCCAATTGTCAAAAAACATAGAAAAAAAAAGAGAAAGAAAGAAAGAAAGAGAAAAAAAGAAAAAAGAAAAGGAAAAGAGATTTGAAAAGAATAAAAAAAATTAAAAAAAAATGGATAAAGGCAGCTTAGTGAGATTTCCTAAGTAAAGGGCTAGAAACAGTTACCCAAGACTTTGGGGGTTGAGTGTTCAACCTTTAAAAACAGAGCTGGCGTGAAAACTGTTAGTCATTGGGCTTTGAGGTAGTTAGAATCAGCAATGATTAATCTTAAGGTTGAAAAATCCTATAACAAATCATGGATAGTAATGAAGAACACACAACTAGTTTAGCTCCACACACACATTTGGGTTCTGGGACATTTACCTCAATTCTATGTGAAAGATTGTTGAGATAGTCTTGGTGGGTATAGCTCTTGGGGGTTAAGTAGTAACGTGTCACTTTTGTGAGAATTCAGAATTGTGTTTGATTTTTTATGTTTGTATTTCGATCTTTATGCAATATTCATCTCAATTAATTTTCACTATTTTGCTCAAGGATTAGCAAAACGCTAGTTGGGGGTGTGATTAAGCTGAATTATTGCATATTTTATACATTTAGAACCAATATATTTTATTTATTTCATTATATTATTATTGGTTTTAAATGGAAAAATAATTAAGATGAATAAATCTGAGTTGTGATTTAAATTGGTTAATAGCATGATTTATGCTTAATTTTATAACTTGTGATTTAATTGAACAATGTTCATTCATATGAACAATATACTTTTGATATTCTATTCTTCTTATTTTATTTTATTTATAATTCATATTATTTTATTTCTAATTTCAACGAGTGTAGGACTCTTCAAATAAGGATAATGATGGGGTTTGAGAGTAATTCGGATCAGAGTCCAAAATGCGTTAGGAGACAAAATGGACAGACTTTAGTATTTTAATCATAACTTTCCGCTCAAATATCGGATTGATACGATTCTTAATGCGTTTGAAAGCTATCTTAAAGGGATACAAAGTTGTCTCTAATAAGTATTTTCAAATTCAAACTCCTGAAGTACGTACGTGGCTTCCAAGTTGAGTCCTAAAATTTAAGCGATTTTGTGAGCGGGAATATGAAGACATTAGGATTTCTTCGTACCCTATTTAAGCATATCATTAGCACGAAATTGGGAACTTTTGCAGAAGCAACGCCACACATTTAAAGAACTCTTCCAAGGTCCAATTGCCGCTCCAGCTGCCTCCTCCATTGCCTACCACCTCCATCTCTATTTATTGGGCTTGCTCTTTTCATTCCCTACTTTTTATTTAATTTCAGTTTAAAGTTTATGGAATATTTTTGAGATATTTGGCTTAGACTTTTGGGCACTTTATTTGATGTTTATTTAGTTCGTGTTATTTATTTTTCTCGCCTCTTTAAGTTTTCATTGAACAATGATTACAATTGTTATGGATTAATTTTCAGAATTTGTGATTTGAATACAAGGATGAACCCTAGAATCTTGATTTTGGGGCTTTTCAATTTTCAATTCGTATTTTGTCAATTACTTTCTAATCTAGTTTAATTCTTATATTAGTTTTATTAATCTCTCAGTTCCATTGCATATTAGATCGATTAAAACTTAATTAGGACTTAAATAATTTCTACTTTATTGTTTAATTTTCAGATTAAATAAGATTGTTTAGTTTAGTTGATTTTCTTTATTGTTAATTTCAATTTGTTAGTTTTTTTTTACATTTCATTTCGACACTCAAAAATCCAAAAATATGAATCTAGTCCATGACTAGTGCCCTTTTCATTCTTGTTGCACTCTTTCATCCATTGCACATACCATCATTTTTATTTTCTCTTTGTAAATATTTTCACCATTTTAAACGAGTTTGATTTTAATTAACTTTTCCTAATGAGACGATCTAGGAATTTATTCCTAATTATTACGCGACATCCTCCTGCACTTGGGATAGCCTTTGTGCTACTTATTTTTGAGTGAGTCACTTGCCGATGGTTTTCGTTTTGGTTTAGTTTATGTTTTAGGAATTTATGCGTCCTAACCTTGCAAGTGCTCTACCGAAGTGCTGTATCTCGTTGGTTTTTATCTTTGGTCGTAGATTTTGGTCTTTGTTTTGGCTGTTTTTAGACTCTGAGTTTTTAGTCCTTAGAGCCCATGAATGTACCACAGTTTTCCACCGCCACAAGTGAGGGCAATTAATAAAATTGAGGAGGGGTCCCTGTTGGACAGGGGGCTCTAACTCTTAATAAAATAAATATAAAAATAAAAAAGGCAACGTTTAACCTACATATCTAAATCTTCATAATTTTCATGTCCAAACAATTCAACCTAATGCCATAAACCTATATGGGTTACCAAACCATGTTAAGATATTATACCCATGACCTAGTTAAACACCATGAACCCATTTATAGGCATTAACCCATACGACACATACCACACTCGACACGGTTGGTTTAAACTCATAGGGGAGAGAGAGAGAGAGAGAGAGAGAGAGAGAGAGAGAGTCTCACGTAGATAGGGAGGGCTTTGTTATATTCTAAGGATGATGATAAATAGGATTTTTCTTTTAAAAGAGATGGCTATCATCCCAAACGATTCAATAGATAGAAGTCTAGAAAATCAAGATTCTTATCAAAGCACTGTGTTCTTCCCATTTGTCCCTAGTTCTTACACTGCTTCCACTTCGACATTGACCATTTTTCATATTTTCATATGGTTCTAGTGTTGTTAATTTATATAAGGTCTTTTCATACTTTAGAAGGAAAGCTATAAGAATCTTCCAGCCCCGAAAGTTTCTTCCAATTAATTTTTCAATCCCCAAGGGATCAATACTTTTCTTCAGTGCCATAAATAATAAACATTAAAATTAACAACAAAGATGTAGAAATAATAAATGTGTTCTATTACAAATATAGAAATACAGTAGTTCAGACATGCGAAAATCAAATTAATTATAACCCTTGAATACAATCCAAGGTGGTTGTCTAGAAATCCTTTTGTTGTACTTCAAATATGGAGAATAATATAAGTGCTGCCTTGATGAGTGTTACCACGAACCCTCCTTAAAGTTTCTCCTTTTTGAAGGAATTTTTGGTGATTTGCTCGAACAACAGGTGCCCTTTAGAGATTTGGCATATAACTAGGAGCATAACGACTTTTGAACTAATCAAATCAGGCTTGAAATGACTTAGGACAACCAAACCAACAAAATTGGCCTGAACCAGTACAAAAAATCGAGTCAAACAGTTCAAACCAGGTTCAAACGTAGCAAACCAATTTTTGGCTCTGTCCAATTGTGTAACTAGCTGCTCTATATTCATCTCTGCTTGCAGCTTGGCGTGCGGCTTCAGTATGTGGGTCGGCTCGCTTCTTGGAACGGAGTCATGTTGGTCTTTGTCTAGAGCAACGCCGTCTGTTGCTAGAGTAGAATTCACAAATGTGGACAACCGGCAACTGCATTTTGGTCATTTTTCTCCTTAGTCGACTAAACAACAATGTTGTTCAGTAGAGAATTATTTGAATGCTGATGATTGATGGTCGAAACAACGTCATTTTGATCAATAGTGTCGTCTTCTTTCTTACGTTCACTGGAACCGTTTATGAAAATCCTCTCTCTTCCTCTTCCAGCATGATTGTGACGCCCCCAAACTCCACTTGGAATTTGACGGAGTTGTAAGCGTCGAGACATGCAACACAAGATCACATACCCTCGTTTATGACACTTAATAATGTAGTGCACCTAGCATTCATCTAACTATATGTATTATTCGCAGCAGATAATTTTTTTTAGCAATACTTAGGCCCCGTTTGGATGCAGAAACGGTTTCATCTCATCTCATTTAATCATTACAATTTTCTCAACTTCTCACACAAAATATAATAAACAATTCAATTTTTTCAAATCTCAAAACAATAATAATATTAAAAAATAATATTCTAACAATATTTTATTAAACTTTCGTCTAAAATCATCTCATCTCATCTCACTATCCAAATGGGGTCTTAATGTTCTAGAATACTAAATTCCAAAACATAAACATATTTCCATAACTATCAACATATCCAAAAATTTATCTAATAAGTATGTAATCAAGACATGTACTAGATGTAATACTCGATACGTACAAACATAAAGCAAACTATTGAACTAAACCCCAAGTCGTTCGTGCAACTCGGCAATGATCTCCAAAATATAATCCAAGAATTGGAGAATCGACTCCATCAGCTCCTCGAGTGTCCTCTGTGGCCTACTCAACCTCGTACAGCAAGTCGCGTCATGATCGCCAGTCCCATTACACATCATATACCATTCTAGGAGAAATGGTAGTTGGGACTACCACGTAAGATTTACAAAAATCTTAGCAGCTAAAGCTCCTAAACGACCAACAGTATGAGTAGGCATGCATCACAGTAATATGACATGTATGCTTCGTGACATAGACTTGCACATGATTGACATGACTTTTTTTTTTTAAGAGCGGAAGGTCACATGTCTAAGAGTGACCCCCTCCCATCTTTATTAATAAGAACCCTCACTTGTGGCAGAGGAATACCGTGGTAACAAAACAAGGTCCATGGGTAACCCCAAAAAATCGCAAACCAGAAACCAACTATGTCAAGCCTATGGACCAAAAAGGTAAAAGAAAAACACCACAAAGAAACCAGACCTAACATCGTAAAGAAGGAAGGCCTAAAGAATCAAAACGAATCAGGCCTCGAAGAATCCGAGGCATATTACAATTATTAGAATAAGCCAATTCAGCACCTGCAGCCCCTTCCTTGGCTAACCAATCCGCCACCTTATTACCTTCACGGAAAACATGCTGGAAACTCAACAATTTCCACCCAAAAATCCTCTAGGTACCATACACCACATCTCCCTCTAAGCCACCAAGAGATAACCACCATAGAATCCATTTCAACTATCACATTAGAGATGTTCAACGATTTGCAAATTCTCAACCCATGACGGAGTGCCCTAAGTTCCGCATTATTATTAGAACCAAGACCAATACAAGAGGCATAAGCCTGGACATGCCCACCTGAATCATTTTGAATAACCCCGCCAATGCCATAGGAACCTGGATTACCAATACTACTACCATTCGTGTTCAATTTATACCACCCCAACGGCGGTTTAAACCACCTTACCACTTTGCAACATGGAACTTTCGAGACCACCGGATTTATCCGCAGGGCCTCAAGGATCATGACATCCCTGCGGGACAGACTCTTGATTTGCTTAGCCGCCTAATAAAGAGATCCTAACCACACACAAATAGAATGAACAACAGATTTATGAGTTTCCAGAAACCTTCCATCCGAGCAAAACACCTCCTCCTCCATAGGCGTCAAATAACAATAATGGGAATGATGCCAACAATAAGCCCACCAGCGAAGAGGAGCTAGCACGCCTGAACCAAGTCCCAGCATTCTGTTTCCAAGATCTACCAAGAGGGATACCAACAAGATTGCCAAAAAAGGACCAAAATTTTTGTGAAAAATCACCCTCAAAGAGCACATGGTTAATGTCTTCAATATGACCATTATTACAACAATCACATTTGGAAACAAGAAGAATACAAATACGGCGCAATCTATCATCCACACTCAAGGCCATATGCCAAGCCCTCCAAAAATGGATAGAAATTTTCAAGGGAAGGCTATTATGCCAAATCCACGCATGCCAATCCATAGGAGTACCTCTGATACGAATACAATTCCATGCAGATTTTATAGAGAACATACCTGTATCCATAGGAGTCCAAATTAGAACATCCTTCCCATAATTCGGCCCAAATAAAGCGATTACAATCTCATCCACATTTTCCTACCATACTAAATTCTCCAAGTACTCCACGTCCCAACTATCTGACAACCTGCAATCTATAACTTTTAAAAGGGGTGAACCCACTAGAGGCATCTCATTAATCAGGGGGCCATTATCCCTCCATTTGTCATACCAGAAAAAAAAAATCTCTCCTTCTCTAAGCTTCCACTTGGAGTTATTTAACAACAAGAGAATACAATTAGCAACCATTCTCCAAAATTTGGATCCTTCATAAGTTTCTATGAGAGACCACGGCTTTGATCCAACATATTTTGCTTTAAAAAAAATTAGCCCATAAAGAATTACCTTGAATAAGGTTCCAAGCAAAGTGCATATGTAAGGCTTTCTGAGTGTCCTGAAGACTCCGTACACCAAGCCCCCCTTCTTTCACAGGATTACAAATATGATTCCATGCCACCCATTTCATTTTATCTCGCCCATCGGCTTTTCCCCAAAAGAATGAACTCATCAATCTATGAATCTTGGAGATAGTAACTTAAGGAACCTGTAAAACAGCAAATAGGTGAATAGTCATGCTGGATATAACATGCCTCAAAAGAACAAGTTTTCCACCCGTAGAAAGTAGCCTCATCTTCCAACCACTTATCTTTTGCCTCACTTTATTCACCATGTCTTCTAAATGAGCCTGCTTCAGTCTCCCCCGAATTATCGGCACTCCTAGATATTTGAAAGGGAAACTCCCCTCCATAAAGCCAGTACGACATAAAAGCCGATGCTTGCGCCTCGTAGAAATTTTATCCGAACAATACAAAGTAGATTTCTGAACATTGATAGTTTGTCCCGACCACCTCTCATATTGACTCGGAATTTCTTGAAAACACTAAACCGACCTCTGACTTCCATTAGAAAAAATCATGACATCATCAGCATACATCAAATGAGAGACAATAGGCGTACCTCAGGCCTGAGAGAAAAGGCCAAAATTACTCTCTTGCACGCTCCTATGGATCAATCGGGATAGGACCTCTTGTTGAATGATAAACAAATAAGGAGACAAAGGATCACCTCGACGAAAACCTCGACTGCCCGGAAAAAAACCCTTAACCGTACCAGTCATCATGACAGAATACCAAGGGCTGGAAATACATGAATGAATCAAATCACAAAATTGAGAAGAAAAACCAAACCATCGTAAGACCGTTATAAAAAACGCCCAATCCACCCGATCATATGCTTTCGCCATATCCACTTTTGGAAGAATATTACCCCCGTTGATGCTTTTATTAATATAATGCACCAATTCCTGGGTGAGGCTAATGTTCTCAAAAACACTTCTTCTAGGAATAAAGGCTCCTTGCTCTGAAGAAATCAGGCGAGGCAATATACCTGTTAGTCGAGAGACAATAATCTTGGAGCAAATTTTATTAAACACAGAACAGAGACTAATGGGATGAAACTTATCAAAACCTGTGGGCGACTCCATCTTTGGTATAAGAACCAAATTTGAGGCTGTGAAAAATTTGGGAAGGTGGTTAGACGTAAAGAATTCCAGTACTGCTTTCCACACATCAACTTTAACCACCTCCGAACTGTTTTTATAGAAACCTGAGCCAAACCCATCAAGACTCGGAGTACTGTGATTTGGAATGGATGACAAAGCCTCAAACACTTCCTCTAGCATAGGCGGGTGAAGCAGGGAGACATTTTCCTCCTCTGATATGACCGAATCAATGAGCCCTTCCAATCTAGGTTGCTCTACGGGTGGCTCTCCTTGAAGTGAAGCTTGAAAAAAATCCAGTGCCCCTTGGTGAATGCTTTCCAGACTCTCATGAACCACCCCATTCGATGTCATTTCTAGCACTCTTTTCCTTCTCTTCTTAGCAAGGCAAGCATGAAAAAACTTTGAGTTGCAATCGCCCTCCACCTTCCATTTTAACTTAGCCATTTGTGCCAATCTCATCTCTTCCTGATGCCTCCAACCAGCCAAATCCGAGACTGCCTCATGTAGATCCCTCTCCAAATTTACCTCCCAATTTGTTTGAAGTTGTTGTTCAATCACCTCAACCTGTTTTTCAAGAGCATCAATAAGACCAAAGTGTGGCCAAATACCCTCTTGTTCCATTCCCAAAGCATCACCTTTGTTTGTTTTAATTTCCTACTCAAAATCTGTAACGCAGACCCTTCCACCCATAAATCCTAAGTTGACCGAACACAATCCAGAAAACCATGGTGATCCACTCACATTTGTTGGAAACCAAACGGAGCCGATCCATAAGAGAAAGGATATTTTTTGAACTCAATGAACATGGGGGCATGATCCGAAGTAGAACGCGACAAATAAGAACAAATAGCATTAGGAAACAAATTAATGAAAGAACTATCCATTAGAGCGCGATCAAGCCATGCCCACGTGCGGGCCAAACCCGACTACCCATTACACCAAGTGAAAACACTCCCTTTCATAGCCATTTCCATAAGACCCCCTTGATGAATCCAATCATTAAATTCATCCATAGCGACATTAGACCGATGTCTACCTCTTCTCCTTTCTGAGTCATTCCGAATAATATTAAAGTCCCCCACAAATAGACAAGGGTTCGAACCCAAATTATTAATGCTTAGATCTTCCCACAGGTATCGCCTTTCCACCCAGGAACATTTGGCATAAATCACTGACAGCAAAAACTTCCCCTCACCATCACCTATTGTAAATGAAATAAATTGCATTCACATCCGGACAAATTGCACCTTGTAATTACTACTCCAGAAAATCCAGACTTTTCCCCCTTCCACCTCGTTTGAAATAAAATTATCAAAATTTATACACCTTGCCAATTTAAGAGCACCCTCTAAATTTTGAAATGGTTCTAAAAGAGCAACGACTTTCGATTTCAATCTTATAATCAACGTCTTTAATCTACTTCTAGAGGACCCAACCCCTCTAATATTCCATACCAAGATGGAATCAATCGTTGAGCAAGATTAGAGTTTCTGGCAAGAACCCGAGAAGAACTTCGCATTTTAATAAACATCTTTTTCTTATACCTCTTCTTACCTTCATTCACCTCAGACTCTATAAGATATTCTTTATCCATTGAAAAAACCTATGGCTGGAATTCTGTTCCGATTCCGAAGAAGTATTTTCCACCATAATTATCTCTTCTTGACTTGAAAGTAACATGAGTTGACATGGAAATAACATTACTTGGCATGAACATAACATGACGACTTGGACATGACATGCTTGCATGATCTTGAGGCCTCGTTACATATAAATGTTCATTTACTTGAAAAAATGGATACTCTGCAACTCCCCAAGGGCCATGTGCTCCTGCCAGATATGTATCATATCACAGGCTTCTACACAAGCTGTGAGTACGTCATAATAAATTGTACTTGTAAATGTTTAATTTTGGCACCACCAGCATTTGGTGCCTGACTTCACTCCGGAAACGAGGTACTTAGGTGCCATTCAAAGCCTATTAACTATACGTCATCAACCTAGGTGATTTCAAATCCAATTTAAACACTCCAGAGTTGACTAGGATAACTTCCCATCCTAGCACTTGGGGTCATGATAAAATAAAAAACTCATGCATGACTTATAAATATTTCATGACATACTAAATGCTTATGATATGGCACTCATAGCAAGTGACAGATAATCATGTAACAAATATGATGACATGGCATTTAGGATGTGAAACAGATAATCATAAAATAGATAATCGTGTAATAGTAATAGATGACATGGCATGGTATGGCATGGTATAAATAATCATAATACGCAAAAATGAACATGAACATAATCAATGAAATCTTACCACCGTACATACGTAAAAATATTATGAGTAAGTTAAAAGTTAACTTGCAAAATGTTGCGTAAACGTAAGCGTAGCGTAAAAAAAATGTAAGCTCAAATGACATACGTTCTAGGGTCAAATTTACAACCAAATTTGTAAAGTAACCCCATAACTTTGGGAAACTACAAATTTACCCCTAAACATAAGGAAATTGCAAACGAAGTCTAAAACTTACAAAAATTTACACTCCTCATGTAAGTTTCATCCTAAATTCAATATGAACTTAGAATCTTTAAAAGCTAAACAAACTCCTCTTGGCCGATTCACTCCTAGGCTAAAATTCATGTTTTTGTAGCTACTTGGCCATTTAACACACTAACATGTTTATACTAAATTTAGCAACTCTAAAAAATCACATACTTTGTTTTAAAACCATGATAAGACACTAAATCATACATTAAACTAAACCTTTCAAGAAAATGCCCAAAACTTCAAGACTGGGTGAAATAAAACCAAATCTTGGTGTTCTTGGTCTAACACTTTAATGTATGACTAACTTAACAAATCACAAACACACATATGACAATTAGGTTTGCATGAAAACAATGAAGCCGAACCATGCATGCTTTTTTACTTGAAACATAAGGAATAGATCCTTGAATTTCATGCAAAAAATCTTGACATAACATAACCATATACCTCACACTTGATCTAAGAATTAAATCAAGCATGTCATAGCAAATAATCCATTAAACAATCATTACACACAAGAGCCTCTAGTTCATGCGTAAAATCAAACTCTTGCATGTTGTTCAACAATCCAATCGAAGACCTAAGTTACAAATCTTCAAAGACCATTCTTAATCCATAGATCAAGGGTTTGAAAATAAGATTTGTAAAAATCCTAACTATTGAATCAAGATCAAGCTAAACTAGCAATCGAAACCAAACAAAACTCATTTTGAACCAATCGAATTCTACCACTTCAAAGATCATCCTATAAGGTAATTTGACAATAATTTGAAACAGCTGCCACGTAGCGCTCTCTTGAAGGGTTGCTATTCACCCAAAAAACTTGAACCTTTTTATTACACCATAAAATCCTAAATATTCAATCGAGTCTAATGGCGCAATTTATTTCATTAAATTATACTTTGAAGTGGCTCAATTAAATAACTAGGCAATTTCATCACCATAGTGAATTGGGATCCAAATATGCTAACGGACAAAAGCCTAATCAAGCACTCGATTCGTGAAATCCTGAACCTTCAGGATTTCACAACATTTCTAAAGTTTAAAGAAATCGTCTATTGAATTTATTTGTGAAGTTACATCTTCCACTCCTAATAAGAAGCTTTTGTCCTCAAAATCTGAGTATGCATAAAAAAATATAACTAACCACCCCAACAAAAGAAGAAATTATACTCACAAAGCTACTACACGTCGTTGGTCATACAATTGCTGAATGATCGGGGTGGACATAATTCAAAGCGCACTAATGCGGTATCTTGAGGTAGATAGTACAGGGCGTCATCGTCGGAGTCATAAATCATGTTGGCGAAATGCGCTGGGTAAAGCTACTACTCAACCTCCTCCTCTTCATCGATGTTGGGTACATGCCCCTGCATGAGTAGACGTCCAAGAAGCTCTTGAGGTCGACAACTACTGGAGTCTGATCCCCAAAGCTTTTCTTCAACGAGGACACGTGTAATACATTGTGGATTCCACGAAATTCAGTTGGTAAATCCAAACGGTACACAACTATTCCTACTTTTTCCATTATCTCGTACAGTCCCAAGTACCTTAAATACAATTTCCCCTTAATGCCAAATCTGGTCACTCCCCTCATGGGAGACACTTTCACATATAATCAGTCTCCTACTTCATTGTCTATATTTATTCTCCTGTGGTCGGCATAACTTATATGCCGACTCTACGTCGTTCTCATTCTCTCTATGATCACAAGATTTGGGTCCTTTATCTCTTGTGGGACTTCCAATCCAATCACCTTGTTTTTCCCGACTTTGTCTCAATACAAAGGGGATCTGCACTTCTTTCCATATAGAGCTTAATAGGGGACCATCTGAATGATCACCTAGAAGTTGTTATTGTAAGCGAAACTCTACCATAGGTAGTTGCTTCTCCCAATTCCCTTCATGCTCTAGAACATAAGCCCTAACTATCACCTAGATGGTATTATTCCCAGTGAAAATTCTTGGGATCGGTAGTGGCTATAAAACACCTGCTACCTTCTGATGCTCCGCCATAACAAGCCTACAGACAGAACATTTGTTCACAAATTGTGCCGCATCCTTCTTCATTTCTTCCCACTAGAACTGAAGTTTTAAGTCTTGGTACATCTTTGTAGTACTAGGATGGGCCGCATAGGGAGTGTTATGAGCCTCCCTTAACACCCTATCTCTTAACTCTTGGTCGGCTTGAATTACTTTCCGATCTTCATAATACAAAGTCTCATCAGCTCTAACCCTAAAGCCCTTTGGCTCTTCTAACTTCTCAATCTTCCGGATAACTTCCATCCGTTTGCTACCCTCTCTCTGAAGATTCTTTAGTTCTTCCCAATCTAATGGGACAAACTCCTAGATTGAGGTTAGAATGTTCTTCTGACTCCAGTCCCCAATCAAAAGTCTTCTCATTTTGTTCAAAAGAAATCCCATTTTTTATGACAAAGCAAACAAATCCTCAATTCTGGACTTGCAACTCAGTGCATCTACTACCACATTCGCCTTTCCGAGGTGGTATTTTGTGTCGCACAGGTAATCACTAATCAACTCTAGCCACCCTCTCTACCTCATATTACACCACATAAGACTTAAGGGGCTCCGGTAGTGTTAGTATTGGTGTCGTTGTCAGTCTATTCTTTAGCTCCACAAGAACATTACATTTTTCTTGGTTAGGGCAGTAAGTGGTCCAAACAATCTAGAGAATCCCTCCACAAAACTCTTGTAGTAACCAACTAGTTCCAATAAACTTCAAATCTCGTGCACGTTAGTCAGCCTCTGCCAATTCATTACTGACTAAATCTTACTAGGGTCAACTGCTACTCCTCTGCTGGAAATAACGTGACCCAAGAGCTACACTTTATGGAGCTAGAACTCACAGTTACTGAGATTGGCATACAACTCCTGATCTCTGAGTATAGTCAGAGCCATACTTAGGTGACTTCAATGTTCCTCTTCACTCTTCGAATAAATCAGGACATCATTAATGAACATGACAATAAAACTATCTAGATAAGATCTGAATATTCTATTCATCATATCCATGAATGTTGCTAGAGCATTGGTTAATCTAAAGGGCATTACCAAAAACTCGTAGTGTCATACCTCTACCTAAAGTTAGTCTTCAGTGCATCTTGTTCTCTAACCTTCAGCTGATGGTATCTAGATCGCAGATCTTTCTTCGAAAACACCGATGCTCCTTGTAGTTGATCTAATAGGTTGTCAATTCGCTATAACGGATACTTGTTCTTTATTGTCACCTTGTTCAACTCCCGTAGTCAATGTACATCATCATCAAGCCATCTTTCTTCTTCACAAAAAGCACAGGTGCACCCCACGATGAAGAAATCGGACAAATGAATCCCATCTCTAACAGTTTTTCCAACTATGCCTTTAGCTCGATCAACTCTGTGGGAGCCAACGATAAGGTGCCTTGTGCATTGGAGTCATCACAGGTTCCAACTCTATTCCAAATTCAATCTCTTTATCGAGCGACAATCCGGGTAACTTGTCAGCGAAAACTTAAGGAAAGTCTTCAATTACGGGTATTCCACGAACTTCTTCATTTCCTACTGACTTCTCTACCACCATTGCTAGAAATGCTGCTCCACCATCCTCAATGCACCTCCTAAATACTCAAGTCATATAAACTAACCCTAGTAAGAGTTAGGAATAATTTTGTGACATGCTTGTATGTTTATGACGAGGCATTCATGACATTTAACAGATAATCATGTAATAGAATAAGATGACCTAGCATTCATGGCATGTAACAGGTAATCATGTAACAAATAATCATGTAACTAAATAAGATGACAAGATACGCATGGCATGTAACAGAAAATCCTATAACAGATATGCTAACATGTCATTTGTGGCATGTAACCTAATAACATGGAACAATAATGGGTGAGATGGCATAGCACATTATAAACAATCATAATAAGCATAAATGAACATGAATATGAACAATGCAAATCTTACCACCGTACATACGTAAAAATACAGAGAATAAGTTAGAAACTAACTTACTAATAAACATATGATTCATGAGATAATGATCGTGACATGTGACAGATATTCATGCTTGATATACATCACAATATGGCATGTCATAACATAATTCAATTTAATAAACTCATGTACGGTGGAAAAATCCATGACCATAACTTGCATGGATCTTACCACCATACATACATAGGCATACTATATGTAAATTAGAGGCTAACTTACAGAAATGTAACATAATGTAAGCGAAGCGTAATAGAGTGAAAGCTAAAATGAGATACATTCTAGGGTTAGAATATCTCACTTAATCTTCATAATTACCAAACTTACTAACATAAGGTCAAATTTGCAAAGTTACCCCTCCACTTATTAAAAAATTCAAATTTGCCCATAAAAATAGAAATTTTGTAAACGGACTCCAAAACTTACCAAAATTTTTATTCCTCATGTAAATTTCATCCTAAACCGAAATAGGAATTTAGAAATTTTTAAAACTAATCCTAACTATTAGAAATCCCTCTTGGCTGATTCATGTATAGGCTTAAATCAAGCTTTTGTTGCTACTTGGCCATCTAACACTCAAACATGCTTAAACCAAAAATGATAACTCTTAAAAAATCATGTTAAAGCACCAAATATTTCATAAAAATCTTGGACTCACTACATCAAAGAAAATGCCAAAACATCATGATTAGGTCAAATAAAACAAACTCTTGATGTTTTTTGTCTAACACTTTCATATCAATCCCAAGGACTCCAAAAGTCCATAAAGAACGCTTCTAAGATGTTCATCAATTAAACCTAGGTGGTGGCATGCTTGACTAGTCAACCAAAAATCACAAAACACACATAGAACACTCGATTTGCATGAAAACTTAGAAGCCAAGTAAGCATGCTTTTAGTCTTAAAACAAACTAACTAGATCGTTAATTTTCATGCAATACCTCTTGAAAGATTACAACCATATACCTCACATTCAAGCTCTAACTAGATCTAAGCATTAAATCTAGCATGTCATAGCTAGATTTCATTAAAATACATTATCAAACCCGAGAGCCTCTAGATTGAGTTTAAAACAAACTCTTGCATGTTCATCACCATTCCAACAAAGATCTAAGCCATTACTCTTCCAAACAAACTTTTTAAAACAAACTCTTGCATCTAAGGGATGCTTGGATAGGCCAAGTAGGAACGCCACATGGCACCCATGCATAGGAAAGCTCTTAGATTTTCGAGGTGCTCAATGATGAGGTAAGGGGAAGAGGCTTGCTCGACCTTAGTAAAGGAATGTCACTTGTCAAACATGCAAAGGAGTCCCAAGGATGCTAATGACGAGGGAAGAGGAAGAGGCTTGCTCAGCCTTAGCAACAAGGCACCACATGTCATTCATGCAAGGACCTTGGTAAGTTCCAAGAGAAGCAATCATTGAAGGGGAGGATGGAAGGTTCAGCTAAGGGAAACAAGGAGCCACTTGGTGCCCACACAAAGGATTTACTTGTGGTTCTTCATTTTTCCAACAGAAGTAATGATGGGAGAGAGAAGAAGGGGAGGCAAGATGGCAAAAAAAAAGGGCCATTAATGGCCAGCGACCACACAAAAGGGAAGGAGGAGACCAAGAGTCATTTGTGCATTTTTAGCTTTTCTCATTCTCTCCTCTCTTTCTCGCCCAACCCTAGAAGCCAAGCAACATTTTCTTCAAACCCAAACACCACTCTCGTGCATTCTAGAGAAGGATTCAAGGAACCTCCATTCTAGAAGCTTGGTAAGCTTAAACTCTATCCAGCTCTTTAGTTCATAGCATAGAGATGTCAAGGGTGGGGTGAGCTTAGGAGTATCGGCATCTAGAGGAGTTGTTTGTGTGTTTGTAAGAAATCCAAAGGAAGAGATGTTTTGGCCAAGAGAAGTAAGGTCATGCTTGATTTTGGTAACCATGGTCTTGTTTCTAGATTTTCTTTTAAAAACCGAATGCCAAGGGTGAGGTGTTCATGGAAAGTTTCTTGTGTGAGACCATCATTAGGGTTTTCTTGGATCTTCATGTTTGAAGGAGCAAACATAGATATTTTGACCTTGAATGGTATAATACACTGTCACTAGGGTTTCTCATATACAAAAGTGAGAATAGTTACATATTCGGCCATTAGGGTTTCACACACAAGTAAGTTTTTTATTCGGCCATTAACTTGGCTATTAGGGTTTTACCCATCTCAAAAGTAAAGCATGGTGATGAATCTGTGGTCATTTGATTTCACTAGGGCCTCTAGCTGTGCATATATGTGTGAACACAAGGAGTGCCTTGGAAGGTTGATTCGGTTTGGGTTAAGAGAATGCAACCTTGAATCATTATGTGTTATATCCATGTATATGCATCTGAATGTTCTAATTATTTCAAGCCGTTCACATGCTGTATTCACTACACCTTGAGTACAAGTACATGCCATGAAAAGTTTACATGATTTCATGAAAGGTTACACGTCACATGTTTTCGGCTTGTGCATTAAAAAAAAGGTTTTATCATGACCCGAATGCTAGGATGGGGGAATATCCTAGTGGAACTCCCTTGTCCACTCTAGAGTGATTAAATTAGAGTGGTAACCCTTGGGTTGATGAAGAACAGTTAACAGATTTTGAATGGTTTTTTTTTAAGTATTCCGGAGCGAAGTAGCGGCTCCTAATGTGAGTGGGTGCAACACATGGTAAATAAGGTGAAGGTGAATTGCGAACTACCATAACATATTGTAAGCTCATGGTCAAGGCGTTTTGATCTGCCTGAGTGTCTCTGTATATGATGTATTCACACCAGTCAAAGGGTCAGCATGTGGTGCGGTAACTAGTAAGGATGCTGCGGTTCATAGGGGTAGCTGTGAGGTATCCATACATTGTTATACTTTAATGAAATCACAAATTGTTACTCCGTTACATTGTTACAAGTTCAGTGGTTTTTGAAAAGGAATGTAGATGGGAGAAAAATATATTTTGACAATTGCACGAACATGCTCATGCATTCATGTTCATATTTACCTCATACATGCTTATGTTATCTATGTATATGTTTTTGGTTTCACGTGCTGAGATTTCTTAAAATCTCACTTTAGTAGTTTCCACTATCATTCCCACCGGAATGGTTAAAGTTGTGACATTCAGAAGATAATGGAGAAGGACGTTTAGGTCATGAAATTGCTCATGAGATAAAAACAATGTTTGAGGCTTTTTATAAAGGGTCATGGTTTTAGGACCCTAACTTTTGTATGGAAGTTTCAAACAATTACATTTGGGATTAATAGTAATTGTTTTGGTACCACATTAAATTGCTCAAACCATTAATAGTTTAATTATTTCGCCGCAATTATTTCATACTGCTAGAAACTAGGTGCATTGCATGTTAATTGTCATGTACAAGAGGTTTGTAATCTTGTGTTGCATGTCCCGACGCTTCAAACACCATCCAATCCCTAGCGGGTACAAATCATTGCTCGCCTAGGGCGAGTAACTCTTTTCCTAGTCTATTGCTCGCCTTGGGTCGGTAACCCTTGTCTCATCATAGTCACCGGCCTCTTCAACTCCTTGTTCTCACATTTACAGTAAGCGGCATTCTTACCTACCTACCATAAGGCAAGACGTCCATCTCCACCTCGCGCTAGGATGTGCCTGTCAGGTCTTTTACAAGGTGCATGCTCACCTATATACTGGACTAGCTACAGTTTCCAGCACCCGCAACAATTTTTCACCATCCCAATGCAGTGTTCTTCATCTTTCTTTCCACTAAACTCCAGTGGTGGTTGTCCCCCTATGCTAGCAGGGTCCTCACAACTTCTCTATTTCAGGCTACACTTTTTCCCTCTTGGTAAATGTTTTCAATATTTTTCTTCAAGTAATAACTTGAACCCAAATTTTGGAAGTTTCTAGTGTACTCAAGTCCTCCCACTGTAATTTGGAAAAGTGTTTCCGTTGGGTTTTTAATCATTTGTAAATGATATATTATGCAAGTGTGGTGGTCAAACCAGGCACTTGCCTCTTGAGGTGGCTCTTATACCACTGTTAGAAAATGAAGAACAGAATTATATGGTGGTGTTTTAGCAAAATGGTGACAATCCCGTTATGGTGTTTGTCCCACAAGTTGATGATAGACAGAGGGATTGCAAGCATCTGAATCATACACATATGGTGTCTATTTATAGACCACAAGGCACTAGTTCACAAGGGGTACAACCGTTTGACTGAATCAAATGGTTGTGTCACTTAACACTTCATCAACCAATATCCCAATGGGAACCATCACCATAGAGAGAATATAAATTCAAAGGGTAAACCATTTTGTGTGTGATCACACACCTTACATCTATAGAAAAGGGGTATACAATATTGCAATTTTTTATAGTTTCAGGGCTGATTACGAGAATTGTTAGTTTAAAGGGTATTCGCAAATTTTGGAATAGTTTGAGGAGAGTTTTTTTTTTATAAGAATGCTTTCATATATTGCATCAATGATTACAAGAAATCTTTTAATAGACTCAGGTACAATATACCCCCCATACAATCAAATCATCAATGTTCCAAGCCATTCTAGCTAACTTATGAGCCACACTATTTCCCAACCGATTAGCAAGCTGACATGTGCAAACATCAAAGGATGACATCAACTTTTGGACTTCTAAGACACACTATACTTGGAATCTTATGAGGTCTGTGTAGTATGATGATGGGTTGGGGTGGTTATTAATTGGTGACTTCAATGAAATAGTGCATCAATCCGAGAAGTGGGGTGGAGTTTATAGACCAAAATGGCAAATGAATAACTTTAGAGAAGCTATAAATAACTGTGGGGTGAAGGACTTGGGGTACTAGGGTAATCCATACTCTTGGTCTAATCGAAGAGGAGATTCTGAGTGCATTAGTGCTTGATTGGATAGGGCCTTGGCCAATGATACGTGGTGTTCGATAAACCCTATGGGAATTGTGGTACATGGTTGTGTGGCTTACTCTGATCACATTCCTGTGTGGGTGGATACAACAGGGCCTCAAGTTCTCTTGAGGGGTCATAAACCTTTCAAGTTTGAACAAATGTGGCCAGGGGAGGAAGGTTGTTCTATAATTATTATTAATATATGGAGAAATAGCAGTGATGAGGGGGGCCTAAATTCTTTGATGCTTTTGATTCGAAAATGTGGAGAGAAGTTACAAAGCTGGAACAAAACTAGTTTTGGCAATGTGCAATTGAAGGTTGTTGAAACAAAAAGGAAATTAAAGAATCTGCAAGAGAGAGATCCTGTTGGTCTGAATATCCAAGAAAAGTTTGAGGAGAGTTATGTTGATCCTTTAAAGATGATATATTAAAAACAAATGCTATATACAAATTGAGTCGAGCTTGTATGAGAGACTCAATTTACAAACTTGACTCAATTAATAAATTAAAAGCATAGATTTTTATTCAGACTTGATAAGCTTAATAAATAGATAAAACTCGAATCTTATTAATATGAATTCAAGCTGACATTAATGTTTATATATTAAGTCTCTCTCTCCAGCATTGCTTTCTTGAAGCAAACATGTGAGAGGTGAGAGGTGTCTTATGAGGAGTTTCACAATCAACGGTGAATGATTTGCTAATTCGTTTTCAAGACAATCTAGTTTTAACTACCAAAAAGCATTCTGATGTTGTTATAGAAGCATTGGAAATTGAAAATACTATGCACAAAGGGGTCAACTGTCTATTAGGACTTCTTGTTTGCGATTGGAAACCCATTGGGAAATTGTACAAAACACAATGTACAAATTTTGGAATTTGAAAGGATTAATCTGATTCTCTGGAGTGGGTCCAAATGCTTTTGTGATTAAATTTGACAAAAGGAACATCTTCACAAAGTGAAATAGAGGTCGTCTTTGGGATATTGTAGGTCCTGAGGTATGTTCTAGTATGTTGAATAGTTTAGATGGAACTTTTTCTCTAGCATCTGTCAAGGATGCATACATTGTTTTGTATTTAAAGAAAAATGTTGTCAAGTGTACTGTTGTCAAGATAATCACTAAGGTACTTGCTAATAGGCACAAAAAAGTACTAAATTCTGTCATTTCACCAAATTAGAGTGCTTTTATTTCTGGTCACCTTATCTCTGACAATATTATTGCTATTTACGAGACTTTACATACCATGCATTGTAATTTACATGGTAAAAAGGGTTACATGGCTATTAAGTTGGATATGAGCAAAGCTTATAATCGTATTAAATGGGGTTTTCTGATATTGGTGATGGAGAAACTGGGTTTTGGTGGTAAGTGGATTTCTCTCACTATGGAGTGTATAACATTTGTGTCTTATTCAATTTTGGTGAATGTTTAGCCACTTGAAAAATTTAAGCCTGCTCGGGGTTTAAGATAATGAGATCCATTTAGTCCTTATCTTTTTTTGTTGTGTACAAAAGTTCTTTATTGCTTAATCAACTATGAAGGTCAACAAATTCTCCATGGGGTCCCAATTGCTAGAGGGGTGGTTTGGGTTTCAAATTTAGTTTTTGCAAATGATAGTTTACTTTTCATAAAAGCCAATTCTTTTGAGTGGAGTAGATTACAAGGCTTATTAGAGCTGTATGAACAAGCTTCAGAACAACAATTGAATCATGAAAAAACATCACTAGAGACAAGAAATGTTATTCTTGATATTGTTGTAATTCAAGCACCTAGCAGCTTTGAACAATATATTGGAGTACCAGGTTTGATTGATAGATCCCGAGCCAAGGCTTATAAATTTACCACCGATCTTGTGTGGCATAGAATTAGTAATTGGAAGCATTAGTTTCTCTCCCAGGCAAGCAAGGAAGTTCTTTTGAAGGCTGTCATTCAAGCCATACCAACTTACACTATGAATATTTTCTCGTTACTTAAGACTTTGTGCTCGCAGCTTAACAAACCAAAGCAGAAATTTTATTGGGGACACCAGAAAAATGATTCTAAAATACATTGGATGAGTTGGGACTATATGCGACATTCTATGAATCTGGGTGGCTTGGGATTCAAGAATTTTGGATGCTTTAACAAAGCTCTTTTAGCCAAACAATTATGGAGACTAATGGACAATCCTAAATCTCTTTTAGTTGTGATTTTAAAGGCTAAATACTTCCCTCAAGGGTATGTCCACTGTGTTGTTCTATCCAAGAGAGTTTCTTATCTATGGAGAAGTTTGTTGTTGGCTAGGGATTTTATTCTTGATGGTTTAATTTGGAGGGTTTGGAATTGGAGAAGCATTGGTATATGGAAGGACAAATGCTTACCTTAGAAGTCTACTTTTATGGTTTGATTTCCTATTAAGAACTTGATGCTCATGCTATAGTTGATGTTTTAATTGACCCTCATACCTGGGATTGGAATTCTCAACTGATCAGGGATAATTTCTTAGTTGATGAAGCTGATTTGATTCTTCGCTTACCTTTGAATCCTTTGCTTTCGGTAGATAAGCAAATTTGGCATGGCACTTCATCAGGTTGCTTTATAGTTAAAAGTGCCAATCATTTAGAGAAGGAAAGATTTGTGAGATATTTATGTAGTCCATCTAATGTTCAGATTAGTGAAGCTTTTTGGAGGAACATCTAGTTTGCAAATGTACCTAACAATGTTAAAACTTTCATATGGAAGGCATGCAAGAATATGCTACCTACAGGTTTTAACCTTTGTAAACATAAGGTATTGGATGATTCTATTTGTTCTATATGTCATTTGGATGCTAAAACCACTGAACACATATTGTGGGAGTGCCCTTCTGAACATGATGTGTGGGGTAGTTGTTTTATAGTTCTCCAAAAATATCCTTGTATAATCTGACTCTCCAGGAGTTATGTATGCATTTCCAGCAGAGGCTTTCTGATGAAGATAAGAATTTAATGTTGTGTGTTGCTTGTGGTATCTGGTTTAGAAGAAATTCTCTCGTCTTTAGACATTCCTTGGAACAACCTTTACAGTTAATTGATCAGGCCAAGAGGTTTCTAGCAGAGTTTCAAGACCTGCAGCCTCATCTTATTCCTGCCACGAATCGACATGTACCATATCCTAAATGGCAGGTGCCAAGTAAGGGTTTTGCTAAGGCTAATTGGGATATAGTTGTGGCAAAGCGATGTGGCAACGTTGGTGTTGGGATTGTTAGAAATGATATGGGTCAAGTCTTGGTTTGTAGACAAATTCAAAGACTGACTTGTCTTTCACCTAGAAGTGTTGTAACAGCCCGCCAAAAATTCAACAGATGAATTTCTATAGGCTTTAGGAACCTCGTGAAAACCTCGAAAAGTTTTCACGAATCGAGCAATCGCACTAGTTTTAGTCTATCAGCATAGTCAGTCTTACTACTCATTATGATTCCATAAATATGATTTTATTTATTTGAGGTACTTAAGAGTGTGAGAATGAGAAATAGTCTGGGGCCACTAGTCTCGGATGAATATTTAGGATTCTATTGCGCAATAAAATGATTTTTATTTTCCAAACAAAACATGTTCAAAAACGCGTTTTGAATTGTTCAAGGCACTTAGAAGTTGAATTTCTCGGAACGAAGTACGCTCCTAGTTTCATATGAATATTTATGATTTTATGGTGTAAAGTTATTTTCATCATTTTCAGAATGAATAATGACTCCAGTAGTCCAATGTAAGCACCATGTGGCACTCAGTCCAATGTTTTCAAGATCACAATATGGAATGTCCAAATTAAATTAGAGAAGTTTTATTTGGACATTGGGAAAAATCTTAGCCACACTTGATTAATAGTATAGGACACTTAATATCAAGAGGAACCATGAGATGGGAATGTGAAAGAAAATCAAGCTTTGTGATCATGCCACCTAAGCCAAACACTATTCTATCCAACTATCCAATTGTGCCAAACCAAAGAGGATTTCAACCCGAGTGAAACTCCAAATACTTGGAATCCAATTGAAATCCCAAAATCTTGGCGAAAACCGAAACCTCAAATGTTTTCCCAAAACCCTAAATGTTTACCCTAATTGTAACCAGTTGTAGCTTAATTTTTAATTACTTGATTAAATCCCTTCCAACCACTTAGATTTTTCTCATTACATCCATATTTATTCTTTTATACGTTGGTAATTTTATTGGGCAAAGAAAAATTGGATTTGAGCTTGTTAGAAACTCAAACCCCAACCAAAACCTATTGAAACCCCAAATGATGGCCCATTTCGTTAAGGACAATTAAAGCCCACGAAATTGCACCACAATAGCAAGGATTGTGGAGAAGTTTCCCCCTACCAAGGGTATCCTGTCACTACCCAAGTCAGCCCCAAATAGTGTTTGATGGGAAGGCCAAAGGCCACTTTGGACAAGAATCCAAAGGAACTCTCGGACAGCTTTTCTGGCCTTTTTTCTCGAATGTTTTGAAGCTGATGTATTTAGATTCTCACAAAGTTTTCTGCACATAACTTGTTCCTATTTTATTCTATTTTTGGTTAGTATATCTTTTGTAACTTTTCATGGACTTTTGATGGGTAAAACATTTGTTTAAGCATGAAGAGGTCATTCTGGACGATAGTCTGGACAATGTGTGCTATTTTGATATTTTTGACTAAGTTATTGGCAAAATATTGGCCTGATCTTTTATGGTTTATATTTACCATGCTAGTATAAAATTTTGATGAGGATTCGTTGTATGTTATAAGTTTTTTATAAGAGTTTTTCTTAGATCTAAAAAGTTGAAAACTAGAAGTATGAAAACAGATTTTGTTTTGGAAAATCTTAAGTCTTTTGTTGTCAAAGCATGCTCCAATGGCTTTGATATTCACATATATGCTATTAGGACTTTTAGCTACATGTTAGAATGTTATTGTGAAGATCCATGGTGTTGATCATGAAGATATGAAGTTTTATGCATGCAAAGGTTCGGATAGGTCTTGTATTTGAGGTTCTTGAATGGATCTATGTTTTTATGAAATGTTTTCCATGTGATCTTAAGTTTGATACTTAGATCTGTTTTAGGACTTGAATATAAGCATATGATATTATTTCTTGATGATTGAATTCATGGAAATTTTGGATCTAATGTTTTAATCAAAACCAAACAACATAGCACTCAATTTTGGTGAATAGGTGCAAATCGATTGTGTTAAGTATGATTTTGTGACTTTTTGTGGTTTTGGCTTAATATTTCAAAGCATGATAGTTCTTAGGAAATTTTTATGAGCATATTGAGAGTAAGTTATTGAACTTTTGGAGTTTTTCGACTTGTTTTGAAAAGAGATAGACTACAAACTTCAAGGGTTGTTCTTGAGCTCAAAATACTTGAACTTTTGAGTAAGGAAGTTTTTGTTTTTATGATGTAAGGTTTGTTGGTTGTTCTATTATGATATTTAAGCATAGGATCTGATTCTTATATATTGCATATTTCGGTTTTAGCATGAAAGATAGAGCTTGAAAGAAGTGCAACAAAAACCAAGAGTTTAGCACTTTGCATGTTTTGGCCTATGCTTGTTTCATATGGTTCTGTTATGTTTTAAATTTTTCTAACTAGATATTTGGAATGTAAATTTTGGTAAGTTTTGGAGTGAGGATGTTAAATCTTTAAGTTATGAGTAAAATGTCATTTTCCCTCATGTAGAGGGGTAAAATGGTAATTTTACTTTAATTCAGTATTTTTATGTTTCTAAGTTTGTTAGTAAGTAATTTATAACGTTTAGAAATGTCTCCTCATAGTTCCCATTTATTCACGCATTTTATTCATCACGCTACGCTCACTACAATTTAGCCTCTAACTTATTTTCAAAATATTTGTGCATGTATGGTGATAAGAAACCAGCATCCATGTTTATTTTGCTTATTATAAATGTCATATTTTGTCATGTTATGATTTATTTCAAGTACATGTTTATGTATGAATAAGTTAGCCTCTAACTTACTGTCAGGATATTGTGTATGTGTGTTGGTAAGAGAACAGTTATTCATGTTCTTATGTTCTTATATATGTCACACTATGTCATGTCACGAAATTTTAATCTATTACACATTAAACTATGTCACGAAATATTTATCTATTACACATTATGCCATGTAACGAAGTGTTCATCTGTCACATGGTATGTCATGTCATGAAAAATTATTTATTACACATTACGTCATGTCACAAAATGTTTATATGTTTCATATTATACCATATCATTCATCTCACCAATATGTCATGTTATCAGTCATTCCAATTCATGTCGCCTCATGTCTCGAGTACAGAGTGTGTCTCAAAACAATATTTTCACATCAGTCAAGTCTTTTACTTTTGTCACGACCACATGTACTAGAATGGAGTAATATCCTGGTGGAACTCCATTGTTCACGCTGGAGCGTTTAAATTGGTGTAAAATTCTCTAGGTTGATAAAGTATCGTCAACAGGCTTCGAATGGGGCCTAATTAACTGGTCACCGGAGTGAAGCCCAGCACCAACGCCGATGGTGCCACCCACATTTCAATTTCATGTTATACGTACTCGTAAGGGTGCAGATACCTATCACGGGATATGTACATTACATTTTTCATTACAAGTGCAAATACCTGTGAACTGATGTGTATATTAATGCACTCACAGCTGGTGCAGATATCTATGTAGACCCCACGGTTCACGTTTATTAATTAAGTAATTATTGAACAAGATTCTAAGGCTTCGTTTGTTTTCGCATATGAAATGAGATGAGTTGAGATTAAAGTTAAAAAGCAGAATAAAGTATTGTTAGAATATATTTTTTTAATATTATTTTTGTTTTGGGATTTGAAAAAATTGAATTGTTTATTTTATTTTATATTGGAAGTTGGTAAAGTTGTAATGATTACATGAGATGAGGCCTAGTGTATGTTCAGTTTCAATCACGTTCAGTTCAAGTTCATGTTCAATCTCAGTTTATGTTATTTCATGTTCACGTTCAAGCCATGTTATGTCACATTCAGTTTCAAGTTCACGTCGATTCAGTTTATTTCATATTAGTTCAAGTCATGTCAGTACATGTCATGCTATCTAACAAGTCAGGTCAAGTTACTCATGTTCATGTTTTGCATTCATGTTTTTACTTTCATGCATATATCTTTCAACTATCAGTTTAAGTCGTTTGTAACTTGCTAAGATTTGTAATCAAATCTCATTTGGTAGACCGAACTACCATTCGCCCCGAGAATGGTAGATCATGTGCCAAGATGAGGAGGCGCAACTGAGGATGATCGACTGTAGATGGTCGATTAAACAACGACGTCACGACATTAAGCTCATCGCTTCGATGCTCCGTTTTATTGATAATATTATGGCATCCTTGATCGAGTTGTGCGAGCTACTCGATGGATTAGCCTAGTAGTTACCTCTGTTCAGCATGTATTTATGAAGCTCTGTCTCTAGTACTATTATAGTTATAGATCTTCTAGACTAATGCTGTAACTTGAAATATATATTTTTATGTTTGGGATATAACATGTCTGGTGTATGGTATTGCTTATAGAAAACAAATTTGCTGCAAATAATATATATTGTTAAATGCATGCTAGGTGCATTGCATCTTTAATTGTCATGAATGGAGGCAGATAACCTTGTGTTGCATGTCCCAACACTTCATAGTCCGTCTGATCCCAAGCGAAACTTGGGAGCGTCACAAGTGCTAAAGCTTGGGGGCTTTTGTTGCTGTCAAGTTTTGTTTGGAATTGGGCTCAACACATGTGGTATTTGAAGGAGATGCCAAACAGATTGTTGATGCTATTAATAGTGAGAATAGTGATTTTAGCTGCTATTATGAGTAAGTTAGCCTCTAACTTATTGTCAGGATATTGTGTATGTGTGTTGGTAAGATAATAGTTATTCATGTTCTTATGTTCTTATATATGTCACACTATGTCATGTCACGAAATGTGTTCATCACATTATGTCATAACATGTCACGAAGTGTTCATCCGTCACATGTTATGTCATGTCATGATTTGTTACACATTACGTCATGTCACAACATGTTTATATGTTACATATTATACCATGTCATTAATCTCACCTATATGTCACGTTACATTATGTCATGTTATCAGTCATTCCATTTCACGTCGTCTCATGTCTCTAGTACAGAGTGTGTCTCGAAAAAATATTTTCACATCAGTCAAGTCTTTTACGTTTGTCACGACCCCATGTGCTATAATAGAGTAATATCCTGGTGGAACTCCATTGTTCACGCTGGAGTGTTTAAATTGGTGTAAAATTCTCTAGGTTGACAAAGTATTGTCGACAGGTTTCGAATGGAGCCTAATTAACTGGTCACCGGAGTGAAGCACGGCACCAACGCCGATGGAGCCACCCACATTCCAATTTCATGTTATACGCACTCGTAAGGATGCAGATACCTATCACGGGATATGTACATTACGTTTTTCATTACAAGTGCAAATACCTGTGAACTGATGTGTATATTAATGCACTCATAGCTGGTGCAGATACCTATGTAGCCCTCACGGTTCACGTATATTAATTAAGTAATTATTGAACAAAATTCTAAGTGTATGTAAAGTTTCAAGCACGTTCATGTTTAGTCTCAGTTTACGTTATTTCATGTTCAGTTTCAAGTTCACGTCAGTTCAGTTTATTTCATGTCAGTTCAAGTCATGTCAGTACATGTCATGCTATCTGTCAAATCAGGTCAAGTTACTCATATTTCACATTTTGCATTCATGTTTTTACTTTCATGCATATATCTTTAAACTATCAGTTTAAGTCGTTTGTTAACTTGCTAAGATTTGTAATCAAATCTCACTTGGTAGTCCCAACTACCATTCTCCCCCAGAATGGCAGATCATGTGCCAAGATCAGGAGGCGCAACAGAGGATGATCGACTATAGACAGTCGATTAAACAACGACGTCACGACGTGAAGCTCATCGCTTCTATGCTCTGTTTTAATGATAATATTATGGCATCCTTGATCGAGTTGTGCGAGCTACTCGATGGATTAGCCTAGTAGTTACCTTAGTTCTGCATGTATTTAAGAAGCTCTGTCTCTAGTACTATTATAGTATCTTCTGGACTTATGTTGTAACTTGAATGTCTATTATCTTCAGTTTATGAAATATATATTTTTATATTTGGGATATAACATGTCTGGTGCATAGTATTGCTTATAGAAAACAAATTTGCTGCAAATACTATATATTGTTAGATGCATGCAAGGTGCATTGCATCCTTAATTGTCATGAATGGGGGGCAGATAACCTTGTGCTGCATATCGCAACACTTCATAGTCCGTCTAATCCCAAGCGAAACTTGGGAGCGTCACAAGTGCTGAAGCTAGGGGGCTTTTGTTGCTGTCAGGTTTTGTTTGGAATTGGGCTCAACACGTGGTATTTGGAGGAGATGCCAAACAGATTGTTGATGCTATTAATAGTGAGAATAGTGATTTTAGCTGCTTTGGCCATATTATTTCAGACATTAAGTTGTTGTTAATCTCTTCAGGATTGTCTTTCAATCATATAAGAAGGCTTGCTAACGGGGTGGCTCATCAATTGGCAAAAGGAGCTCTACTGTTACATGATGATGTAGTAGTTATGTGGGATGTACATTTGAACATCCATCCTTTTGTGATTGCTGATGTTTCTGTTTAAGCAATGAAATGTGTTTGTTTAAAAAAAATTATTATTGTTGGCGACACCAAATATATGCATTTCATTCAACTTCCTCTTACGTTCATTCCATACAAGTTGAAGGAAAGCTCTTCGGTTTCGATGTTGTTGAAAAATCAAGAAGAAATTACAGATCAAATGACTGCAGGGTTAAACATAAAGAATATTGCTATGTATTACAGTGTTCACACTCGTAAATTAATTATTAACCTCTTTGCATGTCCTTAAACGCTAGAAGACAGGTCCAAGTTTTTTGCCGTTTTGCTGAGAAAGACAATGCAATATCTGGTTGTGTGGCTAAAGGTGAGGGAGGAACAGCTCCGAAAGATAAGAATATTCTTAGACATTATCAAGTGAGTTTTGAGTTTTAAAAGTAAGTCTCTGATTTTGTCCTTTCTGTAACTTTAGTGTCTCTCATACATATCTGTTTCTTCTACCGTGAGTTGCAAACAAACAGACGGATACACTTGATAGATTTTGAAGTATGAATGGATATTGAGGGAGCTGTGAGATTGGAAGGTACACACGGCTACGACGTGTCAGATGGTCGCCAAAGAAATTAAAAACTTTAGAAGAAAAATAAAATCTCCTTATAGGGACAGAAGGACAGGGTACAATGCTCACAATACAGGCGACAGAGTGATTGGTTGGATAGCAACCCATGAAAATTTGAAAGAGGTAGCCCTTCTTATATTCGTCTCGTCTTTGTCTATAGCTTCTCAAAAATTGTAACTTAGCAATACATTTATAGTGACATGCAAGTGACTGGATAATCAGATTATTTCTTCCTATTGATCTAGATGGTCGAATCTTGCTTTGTGTGGATAATCAGATTAACATCCAAAAACTTAAAACTTATGAGAATATTTAGATTTTATTATTTAATTTATATCTTAACACTTCCCTCACGTGTGACTTAGACTCTCACTTAATAAGTAGATCTAACAAGTAGAATATTTAATTAAATGGGGTGAAGTGTAGAGTCAAGGTTCGAATTCAGGACTTTTGCTCTTATATCATGTGAAATTATCACTTGTTCAAAAAGTTTAAACTTATGAGAATATAATATATAGATTTTATTAGTTATCTTATATCTTAAGATACCATAAAGGTTAGTGAATAATTAGGCCATTTTTTTTCTCTATAAATATTAGGGGTAGGTTCCGTCTTCCTACGTTTTTAGATCCAAAATTCCAAACTTGAAATTAAGATGAGATGAGATTTTTGTGAATAGTAGTAAAATAGTTTATGAATATTAATAAGATAGTTTGAGTTAAGTATTTATTTAGTTTTGGAAAATGAGAAAGAAAAAGTTAAATAAAAAATATTATAAAGTTAAATTATGTTAGAATATAATTTTTTAATATTATTTTTATTTTGAGATTTGAAAAAGTTGAATTATTTTTTATTTTTTGTTTGAAAATTCGAAAAAATTGTAATAATTAGTATGAAAAAGTTGTAATGATTAATTTGAAAAAGTTGTAATGATTAGTTTGAAAGTGTTTGTGTTTGAATGATGTTTAGAAAGGAAATTAGATGAAATAAAATGAGATGAGATGTAATGAGATATGTTTCTAAACATCCCCTAATCTATTTGTAAATTAGCAAAAATGAAATAAATAATATTTAGCAATCCAAACACAAAGACCATAATAAAAAATCATCATTCCAGATCACATCTCATCGGTTTCTCTTATGCAAACACTTCCAATCTTTCATTGTTGTATTTAGTGAAACATAAAGAACAAATCACAACAAATAATCAAGTATCCTCACGTTCTAGTAATTTCAGAGAGAAAACTAGTCCATATATGTATTTTCATAAAGATTACAAAGAAAATAAAGCAATATTTTGCAAATTCAGGCATAGAACCATTACAGGCTAAAGCTAAAAGATGAAAACCATTTCTTTTCCAAAAATTATCATTGTCCGTCCAACAAAAAGGTAATCAAGAGTAGTGCAAAAAATAACAAAGATTGAGGGTTGAAATCCCAAAGATAGCACATGAGCACTCAGTTGGTAACAAGTGACATATCGAGGCTTGTACTCCAACGAGAATGTCTTAACAAGGGCACATATGGGAAAAGAGGAATACGGACTTGCAAACCATGCATCTGACCATAGAAGTAAGGCATAATGTCACGTGAGCGATTTTCCTGAGGAGACAGACTATTCTCCTATTCCTGAGATAAGTTGCAAGGACAAGCACATCTTATCCCATCAATCTACTTGCTCTCTACAATTTTGCAATCTAGCATATGTATGGACAACCGGGATTCACAAACACTCTTTTAGCCAATCAGAGGCAAGAACTATCAGAACCATGAGTGACAACGGTGCACGTATAAAAGATATCTCGACAATAGTCTTCATCTCACTTTTGAGATCGCTAAGTGTTTTGATACACTCTCTTCTTCTCTAATTGTCTATTCGGGACTTCAAAGGGAGAAGAATAAGCTCGGAGTCTTCATCAACCGGGAGGTCAACGACTGTAACACCCCGGTCCCGAATAGGTCAAAGAGTTACTTCTTGTCCCTTTAAATCATATCTCACCATATAGAAATAAATTCCAAATTTCCAATTTCACATAGATCTCAATGTTTTAAGCCAACTATTCCAAAATAAGTAACTAATAACACCACAAAGTCTTAATATAAATGGCAACCCCTCAACATACCACGTCATCATAACACGACAAAATTACTTAATACAATCCGCTAACACTCATAGAAACCTTCTATGCTTAATCCACCATGCTTAAATTATCTCACCAACGCTTTATAATCTTGATCCTCAACTGAAATATTCAAATTATCTAAAAAATATTGTGAAAATATGGGGTGAGTTATCAACAACTCAGTAAGCAGAGAACATATACTAGTATATAAATAAGAGCATTTTCCCATAGTTCAAAATACAGAAACAAAACATTTCAGTTTCAATATGCAGATCTCAAAACGTGTTATCAAAAAATCAGAGCGCCATTTAGAACTATTCAAAATATATATAAAAAAAAAACAATTGTTCATATTCAAAGACCCTTTGGTATAACATAACTGAACATCTTCATCTTATTATATCATTTCATATCGTATCGTATTGTATCATATCAAATCAATATATCATATCATATATCATGTTTAACCTCTGTGGTAGGGTTGTGCACTCTGCACAAAGCCAAGCAGAACATAAATCACCATAATATCAAAGCGATTGCACTCAGAACAGAGACCACTATTATATCACTTGGCGGGACCAGAGGCCACTATTATGTCATGTGGCAAGGCCAAAAGTCACTATTATATCTCATGACAAGACCAGATGCCACTATTAGTACTCATGGCAGGGCTATATATCAGAGCAAAACAGAATTAGAATCATCGGGTCATGACCAAAAACGGAATTAGATATTGAATCTGAAAGTCATGTCAAAAGTTTTTCAGATGCCATATCATATCAATCAGAGTACTGATCAGATTCATATCATTTTCATTTATCAAAATAGATTCAGAACATCTTCCTATAACAAGTACAAAGTTTCAAATTTCATATTCGCTCTTTTTCCACAATTTAGTAATAGAATGCTAAAATTTTTACTCATCTTTACACCCATCATGTCAGAAAATGTTCTCTCTTTTATACAGATTTCATGAGTAATGTAAAGAACATAACTGAAGTTTTTTTCACATTTCTTTTCAAAATATATCATGCATATTTTTCACAAATCAACCTCAATTCATTTTCTTTTTATGTGAAGTCAAGCATAGGAACCCCGCTTACCTGAATCTTTACTTCTCTGAAAAAATTTCAAGACTGTGTCAAATGAATATCACTCGTCACCTATAAAATAGACACGTAATTTACTTAAGTCCCTAATTAAAAACACATTTTGATATTGAAACCTAAAATACTAAAATAACATATCTTTCCTAAAATCTAAAATTCTCGTAATCCTAAAATATCACCACTTCCCATATTAATCGATATACACTTAATTTCTTTGGCTAAGACTTTAAATTCTAAATTATTCAGTACTGAAATCTAACTATAAAATTTAATACTAGGTAATATAATTATATCAAAATCTATTAATGTAAACAACAAAATTTCCTTTAATAAGAATAGACTAGGTCAGATTTAAAGTGTTCAAAATAAAATTACACAGTTACCATTTACTTCTAAAATTAAATTGTAAAAATCTATACTTAATGACATAATTTAAATCCTTTAAATATTTTCTGTAAAAAAATAATAAAGTTTATGGACTATTATGAATTAAAAAGAAGGGCCCCTTGACCTAAAGGGCTTGAGGCCCACAGCCCATCTCCATTTTAAAGGAGTGGGAACTCTGGAACCAAAAAAAAAAGGCCAAGAAAGGCATAGAGAGGTGCGTGAGAGAGAGGGAGACTGGGTGAACTCACTGAGGGAGGAGGGAGGTGCAGCGGCGAATTCTGGGTGGTCGGACAGAAATGCCAATCACGGCGGTTTCCTCTGTGTGGTGGAGTCTAGCGGGAAGAAATGGCACCATGCTCTCCACCCGAGAATAACATAATGGAGGGAGAGATTTCACATCAGGGAACTTATGGGGAGGCTTCTGGCATCACTTTTTGTGGTTGATTCCAGCGGGGTGGTGGTCGAACAGAGGAAGGTGGCTGTGGCTTGTGACTTGTGGCTCACGAGTAGGAAGCAAGGGCTCTGTTTATGGGTGTAGGGAAAATAGGGGCTTTCGGTGGTTTTACAGAGGGTGGGTAGTGGTGGTGTAAAGTAGTGGTTGGGTGGCGCCACTGGGTGGCCTGCTAGACGTGTGCGAAGGTTGTTGTTTGGTGCTATAGGGGCTGAGGGAGACAAGTTGATGATGGAGTCTACGGTGTTTGGGCACGGCTGGCTTCGTGCTTGGTGTTTCACGGTTGGAGAAGAGGTTGTTGCTCTGGTGGCTTGCTCGACGTATGGTGGTGAGGCTCACAGTGGCGTTGTCATGAGGAGTCTGACGGAATTGGGTGTGGGCTTTGGTGGATAAATTGAAGGGTTGAGGCAGTGGGGTAGTCAGTTTGGTGGTGCAATTCACTGTGCTTGGGTCTTCAACACAGAGAGAGAGAGAGAGAGAGATGGATCAGTTTGTTGAGAGAGGGATTTGGGAGTGAAAATAAATGTGGTGTGGGTAAGTGGGGAAAGAAAGAATCAGAGAGGAAAGGTGGCGTATTGGAGATGGAATTGGGAGGAAATAACCGTGAGGGTGTGGGGAAGAAGAGGGAAAACATATAAGTAATGACCTCTAGGACACGACGTCATTTTCCTTCTATAATAGGTTGGGCTTCACATGGCTTGGGCCTAGACTTAGGTGTTGGCCTAGGTGTTACAACAACTCCAGCACAACCTTTAGTATTAATTTACTCCTCGAGTAGGTTCACTCATCACTGTTTTGAATTTCGTACCGTACCGGCCGGTACAGCCGAAATTTTTCCTTTCGGCCGTCCGGCCGGTACAGGTACTATATATGTACCGTACCGGCTAAAATACCGGCCGTACCGGCCATACCGGACTAAATTTCGGCCTGTACCGGCCTATATTTCGGCCGGTACCGGCCGATATTTTGGCCTTTGTGTTTTTTTTTTTTCGATTTTTTCAAACTACAAACTTATTTTTTAACCCCTAATTCAGACTAGACTATTTATAATTTTTATATATATGTATTTATATATAATTTATTTATATATAGACTATTATTTTAGAATATAATTTTGATATATATTTATATATATAATTTATTTAGATATCGACTATCCCGAAACGTTATCCCGAAATGCTATCCCGAAACGGTACCGGTACCGAAATATTTCGTTCCAGTGCCTTGACCAGTACGACATCCGGTACGGTATTCAAAACATTGTCACTCATACAACTACGCTAGTAATGTAGGGTAAAGGTCTATGGGTATGTTTCAAGATATTAAACTTCTACTTCCCAATCTCTTTCTCTCATGAAAGTGCATGTTTTCTCATTAGGATTATTGATTACTTTGATGTTGTGATTTCAAAGCACTTAAGGTATCATGTTGAAAGATTCCCCGTATTAATTTTGGCAGAGCAATTTCACATATTGAGTCAAGTTAGGAGATTCCCCGTGTTAATTGGGCAGAACGTTTCCCATACTGTTTTGGTAGAGCAATTTCACGTGTTGACTCGAGTTAAGACTGTGTTGATTGAGTGGAGCATTTCCTCATACTGGTTTGGTGGAGAGATTCCACGTATTGGCTTGGGTTGAGAGGTACCCCACGTTGATTGAGTGGAGCAATTCTTGGTGTTGTTTTTGTAGAAATATCTCACATGTTGAATTAGGAGAGATTCCCCATGTTGGTTGGGTGAAGCGATTCCCCGTACTGTTTTTGTGGAGAGATTCCTTGTGTTGACTAGGGTAAAGAGATTCTTCGTGTTGATATGGTTGAGAGATTCCACATGTTTCTTTGGACTTGGGGTTCAGGATGTTATGATATGTTATAGAAAATTTTTGGACATTGGGTGCTCGGTAATATTTACGATGATTCATGATTATGATGTTTTACTAGGGGGTGATTTCTCGGTATATTATGATATATGTAATTTCTACTATTGCTTACATAAAACTTGTGCATACATATTCATCGTCATTGTCTTACAGTATTAGTATAGTTATGGGTTTTAATTTACTAAGTTTCCGTTGAGATCTCACAGTAGTAGTCCTAATACAGTTTCGTCTATCAAAATCTCATATTTTTATGAAAATGTAGCGCAGGAGAGTTACCTTAAGAAGGAATGACCAATGCAACCTAAGGAATAGCTATGGGGCATGTTCCCATTATGTTTATATTCTTTTATAAAATTTAGGATGTTTATTGCATTTGGGAGACGAATATTTTATGATGTATTATATTTTGAGTTGGACGATAAACAAATGTTGGTTTGTAATGATATTTTGAATGAAGTGGCAGTGACATATAGATATTTTTATTGATGAGTGAGTAATGTACAATTTCTTTGGTATTATCAATATTAGTTTCCAACTAATACATTTTTCTTTTCCACTGCGACTTTGATACATGCGTATGCTTGACATACAAGCACATGAGATCTCCACAAATGTAAGGGATGTAACCAATTCGGCATGGATCATGGGCACCGTGGTTACTCGCCAAACCACAACCAGGGGCTAGGGGCGTCACAATTAGCTTTACACCGATGTTTTTTAACTCTTAAATATTTTTGGTCAGGTTTTTAATATTTTTTACTATTCATATTGACATATCGCCTTCTGATTGGTGCTAATGTGGGGGGTCAACGTCCACCTCAACACTTTCTGTCAAGAGACTAACGGAATCTTAACGGAGGGACGGATTTGAAACTTGATCATAGCTAGGTTTTACTTTGAAATCTTAAACCACATGTACCAATTTTTAACAGCAATTTTTCATTTTCCTGTATTATTGATAAAGCATATATAATATCCTCGAACTCACCTATAAAATCACAAAGTGTCAATTGTGCATGTGACAAGCACGTACTATTTTAAAATTCCAAGTTAAAAAACTGTCATATTTTGCTTTATTAAAGAGACATTTACTTATCACATATTTGTTATGAGTATGTGATACATTGCTTATACTCTAAAATAACTAGTCAATGATACAATTAGAGTCCTATTAAAACATTATAAAAAACTAGAACTTCTTCTTTCCTAAATATCACTTATTAGAATGGATAATCAAAATCTTCTCCTTATATTCACAACGTCCTCGTCGGCCAATTTTTCGTAGGTGGCACGGCTCATGTCCCACATTTATGATTGGGATAGACTCTGATACCATCTATAATGCCCAAGGCCCAAACTACAAAATCTATACTCTGAAAGGACTATTGACATGATTATCCTAATATAAGTCTTGCTACAATTGAATATGCATCAACAAGGTCTAGGCCGAGATGTTGAACACTTGATTTATATATTTCTGGACTCCCATTTGCATTGAATTATTTTTTTAGCACCATTTTCAACCAATTAGCCTTTTTATTCTTTTGGAGTTCTTTCATTTTTCGTAGTCTCAAGCCATCAATTAGCCTCATTACCATTGATTGACTCAAACAACTTTCAAGATCATGTTGTAAAATCTTCAATACTAATATTAAAAGCATAATGATCATAAAATAGTATTGACGTTCGTCTCGTTCTTTTATTCCCACTATCAAAAGATTTTTTTTCTCCCCAATCGAGCTTCACTAGTACAAGTATCCAAATTTTCATAAATTGTTCATTGACTTACTAAATTCCTTAATAACTCAATCTGATCTATAAGAGTGACTAAGAGGAATTTTAGGGAATGAGATGAGATGAAAATTTTGTACATAGTAATAAAATTGTTTGTAAATAGTAGTGAAATAGTTTGAGTTAAAAATTTATTGGATTTCGGGAAAGGAAAGAGAAAAAGTTCAAGACAACGTTTGCTCGATGCCCGCTCGAGTATGGCTCAAGGGAACTTCACACAGATTGTTTACTTGAACCTTCGCTCAAGTGTGGCTTAAGCGAACTTCATACAAATTGTTCACTTGAGAGCTTAAATGTGATGTTGATGATTTATATAGTCATTACAACAACAGTGGTCAATTTTCAGCTGAAGGTGGTAGCTCCTCATGCCCGACTGGTTCGACATCTTCCTCAGATGACACACAAGCACAAAGTTCAAAAGTTTTGATGCTGCAACGATATTATCAAAATCTTGCATCGAGGAATATTATGTAGTGTAAGTCTGAGCTTGAGCGTTACGTTGTGGAAGATGTCGAGAAACCTAGTGAAACATTTCAGATATTAACTTGGTGGAATGTGAATTCTGGAAAGTTTCCAGTCCTTTCCCGAATAGCCAAGGATGTACTAGTCATTCATATTACTATGGTTGCCTCTGAGTCGGCATTTAGCACCGAAGGTCGTGTCTTGGATGCTTATCGGAGTTCATTGTCTCCGACCACCGTCGTGACCCTCATTTGCACATAGAACTGGTTAAGTTCAACGCTCATTGGAGTAGATACCATTGATGTCGAGAGCTATATGTTTGAATCAAATTACTTTATGGTTTTAAATGATTATTTACATAATTTTAATATTTTCATTATTTAATTTGTAATTTATATTATTTTGTAGACCTAACTGTGACCCCAGACTAATTGTGGATGACTTTAATGGACACACCGCTGGATGGAGAACGCCCTGGCCCCTTTATTGGTAAGAAACTCAATACCATGATTATCATCATGCAAAACTCGTCAGAGTTAGAGGTGGAGGTGAGTTGATAATGTGTCCTATTTTATGTCATATATCACTTGGCTGATGGTTTTTAAGTTTATAGTTAAATGACTAAAAAAAAAGATAGTGCATTTGATCAGTAAAACTTCATGTAGGAAATCACTATTGAGTTATCAACTCAAGTGCATGGACTGTCAGGACTGATGCGGGGGACTGTGGCTATTTGAATGAAATCTATGACATTTTTTATATTTTGGTGCTGTAAATTTAAATTTATTGTGAATTTGTAGTTTCAAATTTAAATTTATCGTTTGCACACTTTAAATCACCTATTTTTGTATTATATATCATTTAGTTATTGTATTTAAATTTTAACTTTTAATTTATTTTTTACATTATTTTGTCTTTTTTTTTAATACTTTAAAACAAGAGCAGGCCAATCTGAATTTCAAATTGGGCCTTGGATATTGGGTCGTGACCACAGACCCAATCTGAGTAGGGCAATTCCACTTCAACTCTGATTGGAGCTCCGACTCCGAGCTCCAAACAGAGTTGAAGTCGAAGAACATTTTGACTTCCAACTTGAGTCGAAGTCGAAGGTGGGCATTCTGACTCCGTCGGAGTCGGAGCCCACCCCTAGCTTCCACCAAAAACTTGGAAAATAAGCATATATCATCATAGAGCTAGTCATATCCAATATAATCTTACTTCTTCTTTCTGCAATTCCATTTTGTTTGAGTTTATACTCTTGATATAAATATGCCTCATATAATTTACCTCACAAAAATAATCTAAAAGTTCATATTCATTACCTCTTCTATCACTATTCAAACTCATAATGGATCTACCTCAATTGGGTTTCCACTTCTACCTTGTATTCTTTGAGTTTTTCCATTACTTCACATTATTTTATTTCTATTTTTTCATATTTATCTTAAATGCTAAAACTTGATTTCTACTCCGAAAGAATTGTTCTTAAAATTTGGTCCCTCCCCCGTCCTCCCTATCCCCCAACTTAGGGTTGTCAATATATGACACGATCCATGAATTCAACATTAACACAGCACAAAATTAGTAAATTGGGTTTGATATAAATGGGTTTGGGTCAAAACGGGTTAATTCGTTATGACACGATTAATATACGAGTCAATAACAAGTCAAACAACAATAATCCGTTTAACTTTTATTTTAAAATTATAATTTTATTATTGTTAGATTGTAACATTGGTATTTCTCAATATGCTTATTTTTTTACTGTTGAAATTGTAATTTTTTACCTATGCTAATAATTGTTATTGTTGGGTTTGTAATATTGGTTTTATTATAAATTAAAATCTAAAAAATATTGATATTTTTTGTTAGTAGGTAGTCTTATTGTTTTAACTTTTATGTAGATTATGATAATCAAGTCAAATAGATTTTGCGAATCAATTCAACTCATTTACATGAAATGGATTGATACAGGTTGGAATGGACCATGTCGTGTTGACTCATTTTAAATTAATTATTAAATAGGTCAAAATATGTCATGTCATGTCATGTCATGTCATCCGTTATTTAAATGAGTCGTATTAGGGTTTGAATGTCCGAAACGTTTAACTTAAAGGTTTGTGTTCAGATTAACTCATATAATCAAATATCCATAATTTAACACGACACTAACATGACTCACAAATACAAATTGTCACCCCTATACCAACTTGCATTTCTTGATTTCAGCCCATGTTGGAGCATCAATAGAGAAAATATGAAATTTGTCCTACGTACGTATTGATGCCTACTTTTCAGAGCAGAGTCACTGATGGTTATTGACACACTTAAAAAGTCAACCCTAAAAAACAAAACAAGTTGAAGATGGTATTAGGAAAGTGAATGGAAAAACATATGCATGGGATATTGTAGGATTCAATCCCAAAGCAATCACGTGCTTCCCTTTGAGTTGAGACAAACTTGTGTGTCCCCGAAGCAATTAATGGAAATCATGCCCACAACTAGTGGGTATTGCATAGGTCCACTAAAAAGGAATTCAATTATTGGGAGTGAAAGCAATAGAACAGCTGACAATTTCATGAGACCGCCCAGGAACCTCCTCTAATTGGATGAAGAAAATATGGATGCGATAACATTTTTTTTTTCTTTTTATTTTTTTATTTTTTGCTGTTCCTGGATATCTAATTCTCAGCCAAATAAATTCAGTTTTTTCATTTTTTTGGGAAAAAAGAAAAAGAGAATATCCACGTGGACCTTTGAACCTTTACTCCTATCATAAAATGCTGCGTGGAAAAATTATGCAAATTATGCTGTGACAGAGACATACATTTTGAAGATAACTTTCCTAAACTATTTCCAAAACCAAGTAATTCGACTCAAATAATGAGGTCATTTTACATGTAAAAACTGCTTCCCATGTGCAATTGGTCAGTGCAAGTTGAAGGGTATATACTATATATGCGCTCAAGGTTTTAGTAATTAAGTGATTTTTTAAAGAACTGAAACCGTCTATAGACTATAACCATTATTCTTTTAGTGCTCATTTGATTATATACAAGTGAGATAAGGTAAAAGTGAAAAGTAATAAATTATTTATTATATTTTATGTAAAAATTTAAAAATTTAAAAAAATTATATTAATTACATAAAATAAGATAAAATAGTTTCGTCTGTGTGACCAAATCAGGACTTATTTTATGGTTTTTATATTATCCTTTGGATTTTGGGTTTTTTTATTTTCTTTATAGTACTATATGTCCATATTCCATTAATTACACCGATAGTATACTTATCACGTGGCACCTAATGAAATTCTGACACGTGTCTAAAGAAATAGACTTTAAAAAAGTCAAAAATATTTTAAAATATAAAATAAATGGAACCCAATAAAAATTTTTTGGCATGTTTAGATAGTGAAATGAGATGAGATAAATTGTGAATAGTAATGAAATGGTTTGAGTTAATATATTTTATGAAATTTTAGAAAATAAAAGAGAAAAACTGAATAAAAATATTATAAAGTTATAAAAATTAAAAATTAAATAAAATATTGTTAGAATATATTTTTTTAATATTATTTTTATTTTGAGATTTAAAAAAATTGAATTGTTTATTTTATTTTATATGAAAATTTAAAAAAATTATAATAATTAAATAAGATGAGATGAAAAATTTTATGAAAATGAACTAGAGAGTGTTAGATTATTTTAGTTAGAATATATTTTTTTAATATTATTTTTATTTTGAGATTTAAAAAAATTGAATTGTTTATTTTATTTTATATGAAAATTTAAAAAAATTATAATAATTAAATAAGATGAGATGAAAAATTTTATGAAAATGAACTAGAGACTTTCCTATTCAAACATGTGTTAAAATAAAAACCAAAATTGTCTCATATATAAATAAATAAAAATATCTGTTAAAGAAAAAACTAGGTGGCATCCACCCCTTTGAAGTGGATGGTCGAACCATCCTCTTGAAATTAAAGATATTGTGTCATAAAACCACCAGTAACAAAGTGAATGAAACACGTATGAAGTGCTTTTGCCCTAAAAATATTAGGTCAAAAATCGATTATTGCAATTTAAAATTAAATTGGCCCTATATTAATTTCATTTTTATTCCATATGGTTTAAAAACCGATCAAATTGATTTCTCAAAAGAGAAATTATATTGCGGGTATAAAATGTACAAGTACCGCTCGCTCTTTTTGAAAAATGTGAGTGAATATAAGACCCATACTAATTTTTTTTAAGGCGTTCCCACTTTTTCTCAAAAGGTGCGTGTATTTTTTTTAGGACTGTAATCGAACTGAGCCGAGCCCATTTTTGGCTTGCCGAGCTCGGCTCGACTCATAATACTCGAGCTCGAGATTTTTTTTTTCTTTGTTTGAGCTTGACACGATAAACTAAACTCTCAACTCGAGCTCAAGCTCGAACTCGAGCTCGTCCCACAAACGAGTTCGGGTCAAGCCGAGCTCGAGCTCGAATTATTTATTTTTTTAATTTTAAATAAGATTTAATAATTAATAAATTAAATAAAAAAATAAAAGATCTAATATTGAATTTATACAATTAACAAGTAGAACCTCTATTGAATTATAAAATTTAAAAAAATTATAAATAATTAATATCTAAGTAGTTGATATTTATCCAAAATAAAAATATATTATATGCATACATATATTATTAATACATACACTTAATATGATAGTATATATCTATTTCATATATGGTTTCCACGTACTAGTATATAAAATTATTAAATTTTATCAACTAATTATTATACAAATTATAAAATATACTTATGAAGTATATTTACTATATAGACATAAGTAATTAGATTACATATTATATATTTAATTATAAAAGTGATATGCTTATATTATTAGCTAATACACACACACACACATATATATATATATATATATACATAGGTGCATATATATATATATATATTTATCAATATATGAATGAATTTTAATCGAGTCTAGCTAACGAGTCGATTTAAGCATAAATGAGCAGGCCTTAACGAGCCTTAACCGAGTCGAGTCGAATTTTGTCAGGTATGTCTCATTTACAAATCTACCGGGTATCTAATTACACGAACAAGCTTTTTTTTCACAAGTCAAGTTCAATTCGAGTTTAACCGAGTGAGTATCGAGCGGGCTATCGAACAGACTGGTTCATTTACAACCCTACTACTATTGGCTTGTGAGGCTCCAGCAATGCCAATAAAGGAGCCATAGTCAATCTTCTTTTCAATTCTTTAAAGCTCCCCTCACATTTCTCAATCCAAATGAATATGACATTCTTTCTAGTCAACACCTTGAGTGAACTTGAGAATCTGAAAAATCCTTCCATGAATCTTCTATAAAACCTGAGAAGTCCCATAAAACTCCTAACTTTGTGGACCGTAATGGGACGCTCCCAATCTTCGTATTCCTCTTTCCCCATGTGCGTTTATGTTGAAACATCATCGTTGGAGCATGGGTCTCAATACGTCACCTTCTACCCTCTAAGCTCCTTAGTGTTATCTTGGAAGGTTCCCAACTCCATATTGAGTTGTTTGTAGTTTGCTGCTCACCTTATGTATGGTTAGCACATCTTTTACTCACTCAGGGTAGAGTATGCACCTCTTTAGTCTCCTTGTTCTCTTCGTGTTGCTCATACTGGCCTTGCTCACCTTACGTCGTTCTCGACTGCACATTGCTAGCCTAACTGCCTTTTCTCTACTAACGTTTTGCCCGTGTGAGGGGTTCCTTCCCTCAATTCGGTGCGGTACTCACAAATACAATCATTTCATTTAAAACCATTAAACTTGTTTTCAATCCTTTGAATTTGATTTGTACCAATTTATTTTGTTTTCAGCTCAGTAAAAATGTAGGTAAAAAAAGCAAATGAAGGTTGATGGGTAATACCATCTAGGACTATTCATTCGGGCCGGAAAAAAATCCGGCCCTGTCCGGAACCCGGATAACCGGGTTCCGGGTTCCGGTTGATAACCGGGTTCCGGTTACTGGTTCCGGCCTAGATCAAATTCGGGCCAGAATCTGTATTATAAAAATCGGATATATCCGGTTCGGACCCAGGTATGAAACTCAGGTTCCGCATTCATAACTCGGTATAACCGGATTTGTATAAAAGGCAAAAAAAAAAATCTCGTTCCTTCGGCTTGTGACCCTGGACCCCCCCTCCCCCTCCTCTCTCAACCCTAGCAACGATTCTAAGAAACCCTAGCTGCCGTCGTGATGATCTCGATGGTTACTTGATGGAGAGGAGTAGCTGATTCAAGTACACTCTCTCACCGATGGCTTGCGGAAGCTCAGCTTTGAGAATCATCTCTTCCTCGGCCAAATAGCCAACCCTAGATCACAGTACACCTCTTCGCCCACCAATACACTCATACCTATCAAGCTCTCAAACCCATCTCTCACCGACATCCATCCGAGCCTTCTAGACCTGGTAAAATGGTACCGCTATCATCCATTGAGATGGTTTTATTTTTGTTTGTCAGAGAGAGCAAGAGCAAAATGGTACCGCTGAATACAATATTGTAAGGAAGGTGAAGGAGCACCACAAGAAGAGGGCCAAGGAAGCCAAGAAGCTCTCCCCTAAGCAAAATTGAAGCCAAAGGCCCTCAAAGCCCGCCGTGCCCTCGCCCTCGCCCTCGCCCTCGAAGAGTTGGAGCAAAAGAAAGCTGCACGCAAAGAAAGGGTACTCCCCATTTCCTGCCCTCATATTATTGCGTGTTATTTTGCTTGCTCTATGACTGAATCGGTTAGTTTTTATCCTTGCGCTATTGCACATGTGTATCTTGTTATTTTTATTGGATTGGACGTTTCTGGAGAAAATTATACCTACACACGAGAGACATTAGTGACATTCAATATTTGTTTAGATGGATTTTGTGTGCTTGCTTCTCATTCTCTATGCCAAGACTGCATATGGGTCTTATAAGTTGCTTTTAAGCTTAACGTTTGGATTTTCGGAGATGGCGTAGATCATATTAATAAGATAGTGAAGAGAGTATTTAGTTTTGGAGCTTTTAGAACTGTGTCTCTCTACCTGGTTTGGTGATTTGGAGGAAAAAGAATGATAGAAGTTTTGAGAACAATGGAAGAAAAACTTATTTCTTCAATACTTTGTTTATTTGGGTCTGATATGTTCTGTGTTGCCACATTTTATTTATAAATATATATATATATATATATATATATATATATATCCTGTTATTGGCTCTGAGGATGCCTTCATATCAATCATTCATTACTTAGAAACATTTGTTAATTCTTTTAAATATTAATATTTGAATATTCATAAGGTTTTCATGTATCATTATTAATGGGTTGTTAAGATATAGGTTTCTGATTAAATAGTCCTTTATTTCGATCTGTCCTTGTTTTCAAATAATCTATTTTTTGTTGGTTCTGCTTCAAATCCTGATGGTAAGCCTTTACAAAAGCACTTTATGTTTGTTTAGAAAATTATATTAATTAGCTCCAAACTTAATTACACATTCTTGTTTAATTAATTGAAAACATCCTTAAAAACTTATTCAGTTCTTTCTTCTGGTGCTGTTGCTAATTAAATTTCACCATGCATTGAGCAGGTGATTTTTGAGGTATGCATGCATGTCTAGCCCGATTGATTTGCTACAAACAGGGGTATATTTGGTTCTATCCCTCCATGAGTCATTAATTAGTTGATTGCTAGCCCTAATTTCTAGAAGGATTAATTATACATCATCCCTAATTTCTTGCATACACACAGTAATATTGTGGAATATTATTAGTAATTTTGCATAAACATAGTAATATTGTTTGTGCTTTTTTTGTTTTTGCTCAAAGGTAAACACATGAAGGCAGAAGATTTCATATTGCTTAACCATTTTGCTTTGTTTTTCTCTCTGGGAGTCTTTTCAGAGTGGATTGAGATGGAGTTTGTGGGATGTTGTGGGGTTACAAACTATTTATTTTTACTGATTTCCATGTCAATACTTGGTCATTGAGCTGCTTTTATATATTGTGTCTATTGTCAATAGCTTGTGTTAGGTGTTCCTTTCCATGGTTTGTGTTTTTCTTTGTTGAAATACATTCTTACTCTTCAGTTTGGGTGGCTGCAAAGAATATACTAGGAATTCAATGTAGCGGTTGTCTTCAGTTGGGTGGCTATATCAAATAGGCTTGAAGTTTTATTTGGTGTGATTAAATCACATGGAAGACTATGTTATTGATTTGTAACTCATATCTTGCAATTTTATATTTTGTAATAATGTAATATGTAGTAGATTGCATGCATTTTAGTTTTTTATTTTTATATATTTTATTATTCTGCACAATGTTAGGATTATGCTTTTTAACATTACCTCTTAGAAAAATATTTCACATAATATAGGCTTTTATTAAAAAAAAATTATGATTTTCAACATGGATTATTCTTGAAAAATCTTTAATATGGTATAGGTTTTTATTAAAATAAAATTATTCTTTTAAATACAGACTTCTATAAAAAAAATATATATATGAAAAACAGGCTTCTTTAAAAAAAAAAAAAAGCGGTTCAACCCGGAACCCAGAATTCGGGTTTTAAAAAACCCAGGTTCAACCGAGTTTCGGCCCGGGTCTAACCCGGACTAACCCGGTCTGGGTTCCGGCCCGAGTTTGAAACCTGGGTCCCAGTTCGGGTTTACCCGAGTTGGAATCCGGATGAACACCCCTAATACCATCTCATTATATTGGGGTGAAAGTGAAATAGGAGTGTGATATGTAGAATTTTCCTATTATATAGGTTGTTGAAAATTATGAAAATAAAAATAAAATTATTTCAAAAATAAATAAATAAATACGCATTAAAAAATAGATTAAAAATTAATATTTAATTATTATCTCTCAACCAAAATCTACTTTTTTCTATTTTAACTACTTACTTTTACAATATATCATATATCAGCTTATCTATTTTTTTTTCTCTATATCATTTAAATATTATTTTAAAATATTTTATTAATTTCAAATATTCTTTCTAACTATCAATGAATTTGTAATATTTCCATATATTTTGATATTTGCACTATCTACTCATATCAATATAATATAATTTGGTCCTATACACAAAATAAAAAAATTATAGGCAAACAAATTAAAAGTAAAATCAAAAGATGAAAAGAATTTGACTATATTCTGAGAAAAAAAATTAAGAATATTAGATGCAAGAAAATCATTTCATTCCTTGTTGAGTTTTACTATGTACAAGCAAGATTACGTACTAATTTGTATACTATTGTTGTTGTCTTCATATTCTAAATTTAAATTAGCACTGTTTTCAATAAAGTCAACTTTCTGACCAATCATATTGAATGGGTGCGCGTATTAGTGTACAGAATCGCTTACAATTAAATTTTTCCTTCCTTGTTATGCATCTAGCAAAAATAAAAGCTCATTTGATCTAAAGAGGAAGACAAAGTGGAAAGAGAAATCAATAAAGAAATCTTACATGGATAAATACTGCCTACTAAGGCACCGTTTGGTTTTACAGAGTATATCATTTCATCTCATTCTTTTTTATCTTATCTCAATATCTAAATATCATTCAAACACAAATAATTTTTAACTTTTCAATTCATCTAATCATTACAATTTTACCAAACTTCTAAATAAAACACAAAAAATAATTCAATCTTTTCAAATTTTAAAATAAAAATAATATTAAAAATTATATGATAATAATATTTTAATATTCAATTTTTTTTCTCTCTTTTTCTAAAATCCCATTAAACATTTATTTTATTACAATTTACAAATTATCTCACTACTATTTATATATTTCTCATCTCATTTAATCTAAGTAATCAAAGAGAGTCTAAATATAAGGGATTACTGTAGCAAAATATAAAATGAAGATAAAATACAAGTCCATTGAAGCACCTTTTTAGATAAATAACTGATTATTTATATACACATATAAAATACAAAATCCATTGAGAATGAATGCATGTTCAAATTTTGATTGAATAGTCAAAAATGAAAAAGTGAGGTATTAAATAAGGTATGCTTTGGTACACAAATTAAATTATCTCATTTTGTTTTATATAATTATTAGAATTTTTTTATATTTTTTACAAAATTTAAAAAATAATTGAACTTTTTTAAATTTTAAAAAAATAATATTTTAATAATATTTTATTTAATTTTTAATTTTTATCTTATATGATGTGCATAACAAAAGTAGACGATAAATTTTTTCAAAAAAAATATTTACTGCAGCCTACATCCTCAACACACCGTGTTGAGTTGAAGAAAAAAAATAAAATAAAAATTTTTGAAAGGTGTGCTACGGATGTATGTTGGTACCCAGTATTACTCATTTTTCGAAAGAAAAATTCTTCTTCATACTCTACTGTTTATCACACACTCAACACTCTTAGTGTATTGAGTTAAAAAAAAATAAAATAAAAATTTAAATGCATGATGTGTGGAGAGTATAGACAAATATTTAGAAGGGCTCTTTTCGAAAACCTTTACACAATCCATCGAGTTTCCAATCCTTTTTTTCTCTCGTTGCCGTAGGTATGGAGATAGATAGAGAGAGAGTCCCCACAACTCTGTCCCCGCTGCTGGACAAAACTGCCACCGCCAGCCAATAATGCCTAATTGGGACCTTGTAAACCAGACAACCCTGCCTTTTCCTCCCTCTCTCTCTTTCTCTCTCTCTATCCCCTCTGCGAAGTCTTTACCAACTCTCTCAGTTCCATGTTTATCTGACATCTCTTCAAACTCGAGTAATTTCCACCCTTCATTTCTTACTACTTCTCTTTCTGTTCCCATTTTCTTCACTATTGCTATTTACCCATGTTCACCTCCTTGAGCCCTATTCCTAGTTCTTCTCGCATTCTCTCTCTCTGCCGGAGTTCTTCGAACCAGCAAAACATTTAATATTATTCTATTTAAGGGTATCGGTAGCATCAAGAACAAAAAAATTATATGTATTTAAGTTGAGATATGGGGTCTCCTTCTGCTTCTTTGGGGTTACATTTATTGCAATTGTTTTGTTAGTAACTATGGCGTGTTGGTCACCGAGTTAGGGATCAAATACGTAGATAGACAGACTGCAAGAATTTAAGAGGCATACACTTCAACAACTGCTCGACTGTAATGGAGAGGCTTCATGGACCCATTAATTCCTGTGTATGTTACCTTCCTCATTCCTTTCCTTTTTCCTGAATCATTTTGTCTTGAATCAAGAAATGGACCTCATTTACTTCTCAAAATGCTTGTTTTGGTATTTAATGCTTTGTGTTACTCTCTCCTCGATATTCTATCATTTGCGACGTTGTTTTCCTTTTAAATATTCTGTCCATGAAAAGGTTTTTCCTTGCTTCCTTTGGAGGTTGAGTTTCAAACCCAGATAAGGAAGTTTTTTTAAGTCATTTTATTTTTCGTTTTCATCTCGGTTTTTTGCTTTCCTGCAGTACGTTGAGGAACATCCCAATGCAACTTGTGTAGAGCCAGAATTTTTCACTACAGAGAGCTTGAAGTTTGATGAGTTTGAGGAACAACAATACTTTTCCATCCCAATGTTGGAGGACAACATGCCTTTTCTTCCGATGCTACAGAGCGTGGGACCCCAGCGTTTCTTGCCCATAAAGGAGCCCAGTTTCCAGACACTGTTGAGATTACAGCACCTTAAGAAGCCTTGGGATGGTTACAGCTACATCCCTGAAATGGAAACCCAAATTCAGTCCCTAGAGTTTGAGAGCTGCATCACCAATGACGTTGTGGAGCTGCATTCACCCGTCAAATCCGAGACCATGGACCTTCAACACTCACGTCTCGAGGGTGGGAGCTCAGATTGCAACCAAGACCAACCCAGCTCAACAGAAAACCATTGCATAGAAGGTAACTCAGCCTCTCCGCCTCCTTGGGCTAATCCACAATCGTGGCCTAAGCAAATTACCCACTTCCCCAAATCTCTTCCAGTCACCCGGGAACGAAGAAAGCGAAAGCGAATAAGGCCAACCAAGAACAAAGAAGATGTCGAGAGCCAGCGCATGACCCACATTGCTGTGGAACGCAACCGGAGACGCCAAATGAATGACCATCTCAACGTCCTCAGGTCCCTCATGCCCACATCCTATATTCAAAGGGTAATACGACAATAGCTATAAGCTATTCTGAGTTCCTTTCTTTAAAATCGTTGTCTTCCTTAGCTGCATATTTGTTGAAGTGCGTTTTCGAAAGATTCAATACTTATTCGTTTTAATTAAAAGGGTGACCAAGCGTCCATTATTGGAGGTGCAATAGACTTTGTGAAGGAATTGGAACAGTTACTTCATTCCCTCGAGGCAAAAAAGAGAATGAGAAAAACCCAACAAGGCGCCGAGGCTTTTCCACCCAGCGGGTTGCTTACATCGCCGCAAAGTGTTATTGGGTCGGAGGAGGGCCATTGTGGTGAAGAGGTGAAGGCGGAGAACAAGTCTGACGTGGCCGAGATAAAGGTGACTGTGATTCAAACGCATGTGAACTTGAAAATTCAGGGCCAAAGGAGGCCGGGACAATTGCTGAAAACCATTGTTGCATTGGAGGATCTTAGGCTAACTGTTTTGCACCTTAACATCACCTCCTCAGAGGACTCAGTTTTTTACTCTTTCAATCTCAAGGTATTATTATTCTGTCTTTATTTATCATCTTTTTCTGACTTTTGAACATCAACCAAACCACCGAGCCCTCGCCCACTTTCTGCTGCATCTTTTTTAATTGTTGGGAATATTTTACATTATTTCTCTGTTGGGAGTGCAGATGGAGGAAGAGTGTAAGTTGGGATCTGCTAATGAGATTGCATCAGCAGTGCATAGGATACTGAGCTTCATCAACGGTAGCTGATTGTTCAAAGATTCAACGCAAAAACTAAAGGCAGCTGACTATATTACTTGAAAAGTACTAGAGTAGGACTTTAGGGCGAAAGAAAAACTGAACAGAGATTTGAATATGAAAAACTGATTGGGGGGTTTGTGGAGATGGTCCGATGAATTGTAAAGGAACAGAGGGATGCCTCTAATCCCATTGTCCCCTTTCTTCTAGTCTGTGAGTTGTACCAGAGAGAGAGAGAGAGAGTACAAGAACAGAACAAATGATGTTTTATTGCCTAACTGAAAATTTTCTACTGATTATAGTGTTTGTTTTTCTGTGGAGCATGGGACATGGGACGGAGGAATGGGTCCCAGCTAGCATGCCTCGGGAGCAGAGAAGGCTGAGTTTGAATATTTATCTAAATGCTCATCATTACATATTGCGAATGATGTTTCCTTTTTTATATTGACTTTATTTTAGCCCAAGCCGTACGCACCTTTTTTTTTTTTTGGTAAAAGTACGCTACAGATTTTTCATTTCATCATTATATATGCATGCCCTTCTGCTACACTTTTTTGCTTATTAACACGTTTAAAGGTCTCTGCTGCGGCTCATCTCTATCCCACTCCTTCCTTGAATTCCGATCTAAATGGTTTTTAACTATAAGAGGAATTCTTGCCATCTGCTGGACTCTCCACGCACTGTATTTAAAATTTTTTTTTTTAACTCAATATGTGTGATAAATAGTAGAGTGTAAAGAAGATTTTTTTTCCTGTGAATAGATAAATAATTTTACAGGATAAGAAAGGAAAAGTGGAGTAAAAAAACCAAGTGAGGAAGGTAATTTGGTCTCTCTCTATTTGATTACACGAGAGAAAAAATAAAATATTCTTTAAATATTATTTTTAATATTATTTTTATTTTAATATTTAAATAAATTAAATTATTTATTATATTTTACGTTGTATGTTGAAAAAATTATATCTTTTTTATGGAATTAGATAGGATGATTTGTAAAAATAAACAAGATCTTAATCAGATTTTAGACAAACTTTGACTAATGTCACTTTTTAGTTTTTCACTAACTATTCAAAAGTTAAATCTCATGTTGAATTAATTATCTTACTCTTTGTAATAATAAATACTATTTATTTAAACTTTATTTTATAATAATTATAAAATTGTTAATGGATTGTAACACAAAGCAAAATCACAACCTTTGTAATTTTTACATTCAAATTGTGCTCAATAGCAACCAAAGTCATGTTACACATTCTCTCCAACAAATCTAAAATGCAATTTTTGACAATGCACTTTGAAGTAAATTAAGTTATTAAAGTGCAATAAGGTTATTTAAAATTATAATGCACTATAAAGTCATTTAAAGTATAATAATGTTATTCTGAAGGAATGTCTGAGCAATAGTGTCACACATATATACATTGCAATGACATTTGGCTAAGGCCCCCAAATGAGAAGTCCCCCTTTTATACAATTGAACAAAGTTTAAATAAATCTATAACTTAATTTAAAAAAAAAAAAATAAAAAGAGGAACAATTTAAAAAAAAAAGCCCTTGAAACTTAAAATTTTAAAAAAGCTAGTGTTGTATAAAATACACTCATTGTTAGGGACTTTTTTCGTAATACCCGCCATGCCTTCTCGTGCCTGCAAATGAATAGTGGAGGGGGTTGGGAGTCTCCCGGGTACTTTCGATGATTAAGTTAGTATATCTCTTGGGAAGAATTAGGTATATCTTAGAGGAATAACATATGAGCTAGAGCTTGTAGTTTTACATGTGTTATATAGCCTTATATTACCCTCTCGAGGTCGAGCCTATGCTTCTCTCATGTGTCGAGGGTGTCTGTCCCCAATACAAGGTGCCATGTCGTCGCATTTAATTCAGCTTCTCCCGCCAGTATCTTGGGTTGTATTTTCATGGGCAGGTGGTGGGGTGTGGCCTCCCTTTGGGGTCCCTGCCAAGGACAAGATCTTTTGTCGAGTTGCCCTGCCTAGGATCCAGTATCGGATCATTTAATGTAACGTGATCATTTAATGTCTCACTTTTCCACTACGATCTTAATCTCTGACCCGTTTGTCTTGTCGAGTTCAAATGGTTCCCATTGGGCCTTCTTAGTCTTCCTCTTTTTTGGGGGGCGGGCACGTGGGCCCTATCTAACCCCTCAGATTACCTTGGCCTCCTCAATTCATAACCACGAGCTTTCTCCCCTTCAATTCAGAGGTTACCATAGTTGTGGGCTCAACTTGCTTAGGCAAGAGCCCATTCATTCTCTCATCCATGAAGAGAGACGTCTGATATAACATGATATAATATGAATAATATTCTCTAGAATTTGTAATGAATGGTGTGTAAAAAAGATTGTCTTGCTCGTAAAAACTTTCTAAAATAAGGCATAGGTATAAATATATTTTTATAATTAAACTAATTATACTCCAATTGAAGCATTGATATTATATTTACCAAATGCATAAATTGCTTGTAGAACGTTACAAACAATTTTTATAATAATTGCTTCATGACTAAAAAATTAAATCTTGGTACGATCAAGTAAATGTCACATGAATGTTTATATCAATTAATCGTTCTATCTATTAAAAATAATATCTTAATGAATCTTAAACAGAAAATTTGATTATAATTTTGTATCTTGTAGTCGTAAATGCTGATTTTAAATATTCTCTAAATGTATTATATTTAACTTGATGTATATTATATTATATTATAAATATAGGAATCGTCTTATTTTTTTTGTCTTAACACTTCATTTATATTGAGAAAAAATCTATCTATCATTACTACACTATATATCATTTTTTTTTCTTTTTTATTTATTTATTATGTATTGTATGGTGCTTCTTATATTGAACCGTCCCGGTAGCTGTGAGAGACGCGCATGGGACCCTCAGCCGCAAGTGTACGCAAGGGTTTTTGAACTTTTGGTCATAGCTCAAGCTGCTTGGTCAGCCTCATAATTATAACAATGGCAAATGAGTGACGCGGTACAAAGGAGTTGTTGAGGTGCAGAGATTTGACGATAATGGCAAAAGTCAAAATGGTGTGCAAATGGAAGCAGCGATGCTGCTGCTGCCAGCCACGTTCCAGCGAGAGAGAGAGTAGAGTCTCGGAAAGAGAGAGATGCAAAAGGGTGCAGGGAGAAGAGCGCATATCCCCATGCATGTGCAAAAGTATCAGAGACGAATCACCCTCCAAGTCATATTTTTGGTTCTTCGCGTTTGCTCTTTTACAGCTTTCTCTTATTCTTTTCCTTTTTATTTTTTTTTTCTCAAAGCTCAGTCCCAATCTAACATATGGAAAAATCTAATCTTACACGATTATACGTGTTAATACGTGTTATATTATATTTATTTATATGATTAATTAAAAAATAAATTTTATTAAAAATTATACTAATTTAAATTTAAAATATAAAAACAATAATATTAATATTCAGATTAATACATAAACTTATTTATATATAACAAAACTCCTAACATATATATTAATAATACCATCTTTTTCCCACTCCACAGCTTCATGATAAAGAACACTTTTTTATTTTTATTTTTTAATCTGTGAGCTGATAACAACCTCCGTTGCTTCTACTGCTGGAGGGATCCTTTGTTTTAACTTTTTGCTCAATTAGCTCATATCAGTGTCAACTGGCTGTCAAAACAGATCTTTCAATCGAGAGAATTGGCTCCATTTAAAAGAAATATTTAACTATAAACAAATTATATAAAAATAAATTTATAAACTGACATGATTTAATATAATATATCAAATTATAAAATTATTTTAATATAAAATAAAATTTTTTATATACAATCGTACTTTCATTTCACTAAGTAAGATGTGATAAATTTATCGCTATTAAATGATCATTTATTACATATTTTTTTATTATCTAATAGTGATAAATATGCTACATACTATTTAGTATGATTAAAATAGAATGAGAGTGTGGTGTATAACATTACTCATATAAAATAGATCTAATAAATTACATGAAATTACGTCAATTTCTAAAATTATTTTTACATAATCTTTTTATTTTTGTAAGCGTTATCTTCAATAAAAATTATGGCCGCCCGCAGATTAGCCGGCGGGACTCTAACTCGAAATCCTAATGGTTTAAGAATTTAAAATTTAAATTTTACCCACATTTTATATGAAGAAAATGCACTGTCCGATCATTTGTTTCGATTATAACCACTTTAAGGCAGAATAGCACTACTCTTTTATACAAAACCAATTTGAAAAACGACTGAATTGTCTGCCCGTTAAAGCACTCTCAATAGTTTTTGTATTATACAAAAAATGTAAATAATTTAAAGAATTATTCCAAAAAGAAGCTCCATCAGATTATGTAAAATGAAGTGTAAAATACATTTAGTTACAGTATCCCGCTACATGTAGCGGGTACTGTTCATCTTATAAAAAATTTTTTATTGTTAAATATTTCATTTACTCCCTCATTTTTATTTACTTTGATTTGTATCATATAAATAAATTCTTTTTATTGTTCATCATTTAAAACACATATATTTCATTTTCTTCTAAAAAATATCTTAGAATTATTTTTAAACCAATTTTTTCATATTTGATTTTATTTTTAATTTTTATTTGACTTATATATTTTTGTTTTACTAGGACTGAATTATTTTATATTGTATATAAAAATAAATTACAAATATAAAAAAAATATATGGATATTGTAAATTTATTGGTAGAAATAAAATATTTAAAAAGAATAAAAAAAGAATATTTAAATGATATAGAGAAAAAATAGATAAACTGATGGATGACATATTGTAAAAGTCAGTATGTAAAATAGAAAAAGTGAGTTTTGATGATGTATTTTAAAGGATAAGATAAAGAATCTATTGGGAGTGCTCTAAACCTATAAGATGGCAGTTTACATAGCATTCTTAATTTTTATGGAAGGTAGACGTGTTTTGAATCTGACCTTAATCCGAAGTCCTAATCTATTTACGATTTCTAATTAAAATAATAATTAATTTTGAGTTTCAAATTATTTTATGGTTCGGGTTGTGACTTTGTGCTGGGTTTGAATAAAAGTAATTATTAGTTTTTTGTGATGCACTTCTAGGTGTGATCCCACCACAACTATTGTCATAGAGGATGGCTAGCTGTGCCTCACAATCGGCAAGTCACAACCCCAAATTTCCAATTTTGTTTTCGCAACATATCTTATCTAATTATTATAATTTTTTCTAAATTTTCATATAAAATAAAATAAATAATTCAATTTTTTTAAATCTTAAAACAATAATAATAATAAAAAATATATTTTAAAAATATTTTATTCAATTTTCAACTCATTTCATTTTAAAAGGAAGCAAGCCAATTGACATTCGGAATTCGGTAGAGATTTGAGGAGAAAAATGAAAGGTAAATATTTGTGAATAATTATCTCAAAATTATTAGATTTTTTTTACCCCAATATTTCAAGCCTCGTATAATTCTATTTATGGATTTTGATAACATTAAACAAGTTCAAAGATAAATGAGTCTCAAGTTGATCACATAATGAGGAGCTAAAGATAAAATTAAGACATTAAGAAATCAAGCATGAACAATAAATTAACAAGTCTACTAATTAAACTCTAAGAATATCTTTCTATATATTTCTTACTAATTTGAAAGAGTTTAAGGCTTAAAAATATTTTTTAATAACTCATGAAAAACCAATTTTCATCCTTTTTGTCACATGTTCATGTATGTTTGAAATTTTGAAAATTTAAAAGATGATTGATGTCATTTTTTTTTAAAAAAGTGCATGATATGCTTGAAATTTTGAAAAATGTTCATCGATGTCCTTTTTCACATTTGTATGATATGTTTGAAAAATTGAAAAATAAATGAATTTATTTTTCAAATGTACATGATTTGATTGAAAATCTTGAAAATTGCACAATATTATTTTTCGAAATTTGTTAAAAAGAAAGAAGTTTTTAAATTTGAATAGGAAGTATCTCACACGTCTGTAAATAGTTCATGTAAGATATATCTTCTAAAGATATAACAACAATTACATGTTTTCCAACACCCATTCATCAAAAGTTCTCATTCTCTCTTGTTTAATATTGAGCCTTAATACTTATTAATTTTGAGAAAGATGTAAGTTGCATTGTATTGTTTCATTTAACTCATTGATGAGTGTACTTTGATAACCTTTTTACTATCGATTTCGTGTAACTGTAAAAGTGTGTGTATTACACTTATGAGTGTAATAGGAGTTCTACACATGATGGAAACAATTGAGTCACTTCCCCCAAGGTGATTGTAAGTATATAAGGTGTTTTATATGAATTACTTGAAGCATTATTACTCAAATGTGTAATATGTTTCTTTTTCCACCTCAAAGAAGTTTAATAGTAAATTTAAGAATTCTCAAGACGTAGCTTAAGGCGAGGGAGGAAGTAGACAGTGGGGCCTAACTTCATTAAAATAATGAGTTTGCATTTCTCTTATCCTTATTCCTTATATTTACTACTAATTAGTATCTTGTGTTCACATTTTTTTTTTCATATTAAGCATTTGACTTGTATTTCTGAAAATCTTTAAACATGCCCGATTCACATACTCTCTTGGGTTAGTCATTTGGGCAGCAATATTAGTTACGAAATATTTATTTAACTCGAGTTGCTTGTTTAGATGTCTTCGGGTTAAATTACTCAATCTACTCAGATGACACTCATGGTAGAAGTTAGTAATTTGTTAGTTTTCCTATAGGTATTAATTTCCTATTTCAATTTTTTCTTTACTGTGAGATAAGAACATGTTTTTTTTAGGTTTTTTTATTTGTGGAGGTGTCATGAATTATGGTAATTGATATTGGAAAATTTGTGGAGGTTTCAAGATTCTTGAGTTGGTTTGAAGTTGAAAATTTGGAATGGGGCTTTTAACATTTGCATTCTGGACATTTGGTGGTTGTTGTTTTGCTAGTGCTATAGTTGTTTTTGTTAAATTAATGTTTGATATTTTGAGTTTGAAATTTATTATTAGATTAAATTGTTGGGATTATGCAACAAACAACATAGAGTTATGGTCAGAGCTGCATGTCCCGGCCAATTGGGAAAAATAGTGATTTGCCTAGTGTTGGATGTAAATAGGTCCAAAAGTAAGTTCACGTTGAAGTTCTTGAACACTTGGTGGAGTCTAGAAAGAATTAGGATCAACAATTTAAGTAAAAACCGAGGGCTTAGTGCAAATTTGACCTTCCTTAATTGAGGGTTTACTTGCAAGATCAAGATTAGTCAATTCCTCGTCTTTCATTAATTCATTCCTCAGAAAACGTTGCCACCTTGGCTTACCTTGATGTGTTGGAAGGAACAAGCTAGCATCATTTAGACCAGTTCTGGACTCTATAAGGAACCGTATGCAGAATTGGAAAGTTAAATTCATTTCAAAGGCTGGAAAAGAAGTGTTATTAAAATCAATAGTCCAAGCAATACCTACATACTGCATGAGCATTTTCAAGCTACCAAAAACTATTCTCAATGCCATTAACAAGCTTATGCAAAAGTTTTGGTGGGGCAGTCGAGAAAATAAAACCAAGACTCAGTGGTTGCCATGGAAACTACTTGGAAAGAACAAAGCAGAAGGTGGATTAGGTTACAGAGATTTTGAACATTTCAACCTTGCTTTATTGGCCAAGCAGGGATGGAGACTAATACAACAACCACAATCTCTAGCAGCTAAGGTGATGAAAGCTAAATATTTTTTCAGGATTGATTTTCTACATGCAAAACTGGGCAGCAATGCTTCATTTCTCTGGAGGAGCTTTTTGGAAGCCAGGAAGGTGTTAGAGGAAGGATCGATATGGAGGATTGGTAATGGGGAAGGGGTTAGCTTATGGAGAGACAAATGGATCCCTCAACCGACCACATTCAAAGTGCAGACCCCTTTAGATCAGAGGCATGCACACTGGAAAGTCAGTAATTTGATTGTGAGCATTCCAAAACTTGGAACCTGTCGGTTTTGAGGAGCATATGCACAGAAGAAGACATCAGTAATATCTGCAAGATACCTATTAGTTGGTATGGCAACCCAGATAAGCTCATTTGGAGGTGCTCCAAAGATGACATGTTTACTGTCAAGAGCACATACCATCTGTTGGGCACAATGGAGCAGTACCCAAAGGGGCAAAGTTCTGCTCAACCCAACCAGAAGGAAGTGTGGCCCAAAATATGGAAGCTGAAGACCTCAAGTGCTGTTAGGATGTTTCTATGGAGAGCTACTCACGAGTCTTTACCAACTAACCTCAATCTCAAGAGGAGGAAAATTAAGGAAGACCCTTCATGCCCCATCTGTAGACAGGAGCCCGAATCTGTTATACATGCATTATGGTCATGTTCTGCAGTGATGGATGTATGGTCTGTCAGTTCTAGAGGACTTCAAAAAATGAAGGTTGGGTTCAAGTCATTCAAAGAAGTAGTGGAACATGTAATAGCAATCCTAAGTGAGGAGGAAGTTGAGCTGTTTGCCTGTACAACTTATCATGTGTGGAGGAGAAGAAATATTTTTTTGTTTGAAGGAAAGTTTGAGAACCCATCTCGGATAGCTCAAGCAGCTCTTCAATTGACTAAGGACTTTAAAGAAGCCAATTACAGTGAGCAAGTTAGTTTGGTTCCTGGAAGGCCTACTGGTACAGATTCCTGGAGTCCTCCTCCATTGAATTTCTATAAAGCAAATTGGGATGCCTCAGTAGACCGAGTACATAGTAGAATGGGGGTGGGGGTAGTGATCAGAAACTGGAAAGGAAGGGTAACAGCAACTCTGAGATCATCAAGGAGTATATTTTCTGATGCCAAACTTGCAGAAGCAATGGCTGCACTAAGAGCAGTCCTCTTATGTAAACAGATAGGCATTTCAAGAGTACTATTAGAAGGGGATGCTCTCAATGTGGTTAACGACATCAACTTAGAGACAAAGGACTGGAGCTCAGCAGGGCTGATATCCAAGACATCAAGGCTGAACTTCAGAACTTGGAGTATGGATCGGCTCAGTTTATATCTAGAAACTCTAACTGTATTGCTCATTGTTTAGCTAAGGATGCACTAAAACTCTCTCAGGAGAGCATAACTATGGAGGGAGTCCCTCTTTGTATCCAACACTTGCTAAATTAATGATGAAAGCTTGACTATTCAAAAAAAAAAAAAAAAAAACGTTGCCACCCTACTTTTTCTAGACTAACCGAACCGTATTTCCTTGCAACAATGAACCTTAGGACACTTGCTTCGACTTAGGCTTCGTTTGGTTATATAGATGAGTGAGATGAAATGAAAGTTGAATAAAATATTCTTAGAATATAATTTTTTAATATTTTTGTTGAGATTTTAAAAAGTTAAATTGTTTTTTTATATTTTGTTTAGAAATTTTAAAAAATTATAACGATTATATGAGATAAGATGGTTTGTAAAAACAAATCAGACCTTAGCATTTCCAGATAAGTTGCCTCACAACTATACTTACGGATTGTATGATTTTAATGTTGTGGATGATTAACAATCATGATTACTTTTACTGAGATATTGCCTTCATGATGAGCATGTACATAACTATCATGCCATTTTTGAAAATAATGTCTTGGTTCGTAAATCACGACCCTAAGGCTGGAATAGGTAGAGGAGCTTAAGGTTAACTTGCGAATCATTACATACCATCACGAGTCTAATCCTGAGGTTAACTTGCAAATTTTATGATCTCATCATGGTACTCTCGCTATAGTGTCAGAATGTCAAAATCTTAGACGTTGTAGACCCGTTCATAGATAAGGAGTACCAACAGGACCCCTAGCCACAGGCAAACGATTGAGAAAAGTGCCATGGTCGGCAGGTGACATAGTTGTTGTAGTTATTTTCATCTTATTTTATTTATCCCGATGGGGAAGACAATGATTTATGTTCCCAAAGTATTGGTCATGTATTTGTTATTACTATGACTATGTTAGTAATATATGGTAGTAATGTAGATTTTTAGAGTAATGTGGCTTGTAGAGATTGTCATGACGTTGTAGTGACTTCTAAAATTCTCTGATACAAGAAATGTTTAGAATTTTTACCTATTTGCCGCATAATCTCATAATGCTTATAAGCAACATGCTAGGCTGCATGCAATCTATTTTCATTTAGGTTTATGGTATGTAATATGTAGTTTACATGTCTCAATGTCACGACGACCAATCAAATCACCAATTGGAGTCGAGGGCTTCACATATAAACCTTAAACTTTTAAAATCCCTAATGCTAATTATTTTTTGAGAAAATTACTGGACATCATCTAGGGTTGCTGGCGGCCCCACCCTCTCAAATGGTTAGATTAATCACAAAAGAAATTGATATTATCATCACTTGGGGGTGGCAGCCGCCACTGGCCACCTGTTGATGGCAATCTCCACCATGAGTGGCGTTAGTCCGGTGCCTTGGTGCCCCGATTTGCCACATCCGATGCCACCTAGGATTGAGTTGGATCTAGTAAACCTAGTCCCAAGGAGGCATCAGATTCGGCCATTTCGACTAGATTTGACTAGTCGAATGCCACCTAAACACTAGATTCGACCATTTCAAACTGATTAATCCAGTCTAACGCTACCTTGATGCTTGACTGGGGTGGTCTACCGCTATGCTGGGGTCAGGTGGCAACTGTCACCTGACATTAGTTTACAACATCTGAAAAGCTAAGTTGCTGCAAATGAGAATCTACAAATAACGTTTTTTTTTTTATCACCATCCTTAAGCCATATATAGAGCCTTCGATCTTTGACGCCACATAACTTCATCCCTCTCAAGCCATTTCTACACCTCACTTCTAGCTAAATCATTCTCTTCCTTACTCACCCCCATACAACCTCTCTCATGAACCTTAGCCAAATTCAGCTTAACATTCTGAAGTTGCTGTTGGACATGTCCAAAAGACTACCTATTCCACGTTGACAACTTACGGCCACATGTTTTGATCATAGTCTGCACTTCACTAAGACTGGTCAGGGAAGAACAATTGCTCCAACTCTCTCATATAATAGTCTCACATCCTTCCTCGCCCACCCACATGGCTTCAAATTTAAAAAGTTTTTTAGATCTGGGAAGAACTTCAAGACCAGACAACTCCACCCAAATAGGAACATGATCTAAATAGGCTGCTAAACCATGAGTAACACTGGCATTTGGGAATAAATGCCACCAAGCAGAATTAGCTAAATCTCAATCAAGCCGTTCACTCTCACACTGGTTCCCTACCCTACGATTACACCAAGTAAAGGGATAACCTTTCAAACCTAAATCCCTCAAAACTTCATTAAAATCCCCCAATAACAACCACGGGCACCCATTTTCACGACACAAACACTTAATCAAATCCCAAGTTTGACTCCGCTGAGCAACATCAGGATTACCTAAATACCAGTAAAAAACCAATTACTCGACTCATCATATTTAAAAGCAGCATCAATATGCGAGTTAGAGTAATTAAGAATAGACAGATCAATTTCTTTCCCCCATAACAGAGCCAAGCCCCCCTTCCGACCACAACAACCAATCGGCAAACAAATACTAAAACCAAGTTAGTACTTACAGAGATTAAATTCACGCACAGTGAGCCGCGTCTCCTGCAAGAACAGTACATCGGGACCTTCCCTCTTGATCAGATCACAGAGGGTCCAAATGCCCCATGGGTTCCCAAGCCCACGAGCATTCCAACTCATCAGTTTCATGGTTCACGGCGGCGTTGGACACCAGCTGTCGCCAATATAACTGCTGAATCATCTGCTTCCTCACCCGTAGTAAGTAAGGCCAGAGAACGTTTCTTTGAAGAACCACCATGGGAAAGCGCTATATTATCCTTTGCTGCATACGCTTTCCTCTTTTGCACAACTCCTTTAGGTGGAGAGACTAACTGTTGAGACTTCGTCGTTTTGCTCAGCACCAACACTCGTTTCCATCGTTTAGAATTAATACCATCAGGTCTTAGTGGAATTTGACTCTCATTCGACGGTAAGCCCTCTTGATTAGCAACTAGCCCCTTATTTGAACTACATGCCATAGAAACCACAAGTCCAACCGTAGATTGAGTGTCCAATGGGCCTGCCAACCCCACGGGCCCACCAACTATCTTAGGCTCTGAATCCGTCCTTCCTTCACATTCCACTTCTTTCCTGTTAAGACTCCCAGAAGACAGAGACTCCCCACGATTAAATTGGTTATCAATCTGCTCTGTATTCGTCGCCCCAAAAAATGTCTTCTGCTGCCCCTTATTTAGCATATCCATCATGTCATAATCCGTAACTGACGGAACTTGATTACCATCATTACGTCCGAAAATAACGTCCCCTGGAGCCCCTATAGGGACACCACCATCTGGCGCCGCCGCTGCCACCCCGGTTGACAACACCGAAGAAGAGCTCCTCCCGTCAACATATTGTTTATGAACAATCTTCGCGATTGTTATAGATCGTCCGCGATCCCCATAACTAGCGGCGCGCAACCAAGCACCGTATGGTAGACTACCACCCATAGCTGAATGGGATAGACAATCCTTCTCAGCATGCCCCAAGCAACCACATAGATAACACAAATCTTGCAACCTTTCATATGAAAACAGGACTCAATAAATTTTCCCAAAGCCAATGTTAATTTTAGTACCTCTCAACAAAGGATTTTGCACGTTGATAGCAACACGAACACGAAAATATTCCCCCCAAGCAATTTCACCCTCACCGAGATCCACCTCCTCAACTCTACCAATCTTACTTCCCACTAGCCGTCCCACAAAACCATTCCTGGCCTGAAAGGGAAGATCATGCAGACGGACCCAGAACAACACTTCAGTAAATTGAAGTTGATTAACCTGTTGGCTACCCTCCACTTCCTTCACTAGAATAATTTGTTTATCAAACGACCATGGCCCTTCTCGGAGAACCTATTCTTTATCACGAATATCATCAAACTCTGCCAAAAACAGGTATGCATTGAGATCCCGAAACTTAACTCGCATCACAGGCCACCAGACTTTCCACATAGTGGCCTTGAACATTTCCTTATTGAAAGGCTTATCCGTTAGCAACGTGAATATCAAACACTTCCCCCCGCATAAAACTTCATCCTCAAGCTTGTCCTGCTCCACCACCACCGCATCATTCTCCTTCTCAGTCAGCGAGAGTTGCTTGTATAATTCATCCAGATTATCCTCCATTGAGCAGCACCTTAGAAGACCAACACTATCGTGAATCTACAAATAACGTTGTGTAGCCGTAAACAATGCTTCTGTGTAATACCCCGCTCCTAATAAAGTCATTTTTTAGAATTATCGGGTTATTGGTGTGCTACGTACTAAACTTGAATTTAAAAACTTTTTCTTCTTAATAAGGCGCCAAATACGAAAGATCTTATAAATAAATAAATTCAATCTTTATTAAATACTTAAAATTCAGAAAAGAGTATGCAGAAGCACTTATTAAAATAATAAAGTCTCGTGTGTTTATCAAAATAACTTATTAAACTAAAATCATAAAGCTAAGCATAACATAAATTGTCTAGGTCTTTGCCTCACATTCCTGGTTCAAGTCCTGTCCTGCAGTTATATCTTCATAAAGATCATTACATGGGGTGGTTAAAACATAAAAACGTATAAAAATGATTATACAGTACTCATGAGTCAAATACTCACTAAACAACACATCATACAGTAAACATAATAAACATAGGGTTTCTTGAAAATATGCATACTCATAAATACATACGTAAATAACATGAATATAAACTTATCTTCCACTTGGTTACGATTCTGCCCGTGGTTGTAGGTTGTGGAATCCATACATAAGGAAGACACATTGGGTGCACTACCAACATGTACAACCTGACAATGCAATATGCCTATAACATATGTTACCGTCTTCATATCATAACATAGGTCGTTACGTGTCTTATCATTCATACTTCATCATAATCATACTTGTCATATCATAAGTTTCAAATGGAATTGCATTCTTTCATAAATGTTGTGATACATATTTCCTTACATAAAATCATGATTTTTCATAAATATTTTGGTACACAACTCATTTTATAAAATTATAAATTTTCATAAATAATTTAATGCATACATATTCACATAAATTATGGATTTTCATAAAATATTTAATGTATTTCTTGCACCTAACACGAAACTTATGCATAAAATCATGATATTTATGACTTGGGTACATAAAAAGGGGCTTCTAATGGATGGCTTACATGTATAATATTTTTATAAAAGACATGTCGTTTACCGTACATAGGTGTAAGGGTATGATTATGCTACTTACCTCAAATCGTTAATCTAATACTTTCAGCTTGAAATTGATCACGCGAACTAGAAGGATGGAGAAAACGTGAGGGATGCTGGTAGACTTGAGGTGCTCTGCGTGATTTAGGGTAAACAGAAACTACACTGGGGCTTGAAGAGGAATAGGATGCATGTAAATTGTATGAGGCTAAGTATATATATAAGGAGTTGTTTAAGAGTTTTAATGTGAAGATAATTTGTAGAATTGTAAGAGAGTTCTATTGGGGTATGAATCCTAGTGAAAGGTGGAGAAGTGCATGACTTAGAGTTTGAGAAGGTAGTCGTAACGATGAGTTGTAGAGTTGTATCCCTGTTAGAATAGGATGCCGACAAGTTCGAGTTCCAGTGGACTTGAGCACGATCATTCAAGAAGAAAGTTTGAATTTAAAAATATGATCTAATAGTTCATTCAATGTAGTATTAGCCGTGACTGAGACTACGTAGGGGACTTCAATTAGTGATGATTTTAAATTGAAATAAATTTCTAATAGTCAATCTTTAAATCCTAAAAGGAGTCTAACTCGTTCAATAAATAATAAATAGGATTTAACCTAGTTATTGAACCTAATTAAAACTTCTAATCAATCTTAATAATTTATCACTCGTGGGCTTATCTAATATAGCCCATTAAATATAATTTTGGCCCAATAAAAATTATTAATTTTCCGACCTTACAATTATTGGGCCGGGTTGTTATATTCTAATCCATTCAATCGGCTAATTCCTTGATCCTAAAATAATCACCCCCTCCAAATCTCGATCATTTCAAGTTATCATCGTATGGAGACTGCCCTGTCGCATCGTCATATTCACGTTACATTTTCTCACCAGTTTATATTATGGATGATGCTACTGGGATCGATGTTCATACCGGTAATCCAATCGACAAGTGCATTCCAGTTTGTTTTTGGTTTTTTAACATTTTAAGTTTTGTTTTTACAAAAATACATATACTCAATAATATTCACTTACTTAATCACAAAGAAAAAAAGAAAAAGAAAACAAAATCGGTCATCTTATCAGTTCAAACAGCATTACTCTAATATTATAAGGGAAATTTCGTCCATTTTGTAAATATTTTTAAATATTTAAAGAGTTCAAAAAAATGTTTTAAACAAAGCCAAGAAAAAAAAAACGTTTACACATTCAGTGAGAATTCTCTGTGGGAATTATCGATAATTGTAACATGGTCCATATTATAATACTCATTATTTTCTTTACTAATTCATTGAATCTTGATTTTCTGAAAACTTTTTTAACTTTGAATTTTGCAGTCTTGAACCCGTGGTATTAAATATTGTAGAATGCATATATTTGTTTATCTCTATTCTATTATAGATAGTGTTTGTGAAAAAAAAACATAAAAACAAAAATGGTTAAGAATCCCTTTAGTGTTTAGATGAAAATCATCGGATAGAGATAAAAAAAAAAAAAAAAAGGCTTGGTTTTCTCGGTTGTTTAAAGGGGAATTGTATGTAGGGCCGTAATTCCATCTGGACCAGATTGATAGTCTTATTAATCGGTCTTGAAGTGTAGTATTTGTAGACCGGATGAGGCCGATCGAATGTATATATATATATATATATTTTAAAAATTTATATATAATATATTATTTTATATAATAGTTGTATAAGTTAAATATATATATTTTTTATTCAATAGAACATTATTGACCATATATAATAAAATTATTTAATATTTATTAATTATATATAAAATATTAAAGAAATCATTTAATTTTAATTCTATTAATTAAATTTCTTTTTTTATAAAGAAAAAAAAGATATATACCGACTGAATGATAGCTAATAATCTAATCTAATAAAAATGATAGACTGATAGACTCTTGAACCGGACCGACTACGCCCATAATTGTAGGTTATGGAAGTGGTAAAATATAGTTTATAGCCTTGGGATCCTACGCCATCACCAAATATAATTAATTAATTATGTTTAGCCGCAACTTTGGAAACTCCTTGATAGTAATGGACCCAAAAGGAACATTGGTCTCAGATTCTCGAAAGAAGTGTTTATTTTATTGGGGAGGGGGAAAGCCAGCCACCGATTAAGACGCCGGCATATATATATCATCTCGCATTTTCATACTTTCTCGACAACATTAACTTATTCTAATACTTTATCTCTAGCATTAGGTTATTTCCTTTCTTGAACAACACGAGTTCAATTTTATATTAATTTTACGACTTGGTAAGTGGAAACATGAAAGTCCCAACGTGTCTGTCGGCTGTCAGCTGTCAGCTTTGGCTTTTCATGTGTTGTATGTAAAAAGATTAAACTTAAAAGGGTCTTAGGTTATATGTTATTAGAATTTATAGCGTAGTTTTTACACAAAACATGTTAAAGTTTCACATTTCTCTTTATGTATAGATGTAGATGTAGTGGACTTGTAGGGATAAGTATGCCCTTGGAACAGTGTATATAGAATTGACGGAACTGAGAATTATCTGCTATTCATATTTCAAAAACACTCACTATTTCAATATTTCTCATTCCGTTTAAATGATCTTGTTCTTTTCTTTTAGCTAGTCTTTTAAAATCATCATCCATGGCGCTCTTTAGATTTTTTAGCTATATTTTTTAAAATTTTTTCAACTTCATTTCCATTGAAAAGTTACCATCAGTCACCACGTAATGAACTATACCAGTTAATTGACTCCCCACCGCTAATTAACTTCTTAATTAACATTCCTATTAGGAGAATCTTGAAAGAGAGTCTTATATACGTTAGTTTTAAGAGCATTGAACGTACAAACAAAACAAGCCTATCATAACCATCTAATTAGACTCTTGATCTTGAAGTGTGAAATTATATGAGAGGTTCTAGTAGTCTCATAGGTGGCATAGAGGTGCAATCACAATAATTTAATATGGGTTATAAGACGAGCAATGATACAGCCTGTGGAAATTATGTTGTGCATGAGGTAATTCGACCTATGCCTGGTTTGGTTTAAGAGATGAGATTAAAAGCATCTCACATGGTCTTGTACGGAGAGAGTCTTTGCGTATCCAAATGGACAGTAAATTGTTTTCATGTTAGTTCAGCCGATCTCACATGTGAACATATCACATTGGTTCTGACATCTCCCAAACCCTTTCTCTTGCGGAAAGGGAAAAACATTGCAACCGAAATTCAACCCTATTAGGGACTAAATTGACTGGGTCCAACCCTTTAAAAACCTATCACTAATAATAAGGGAAGAGATAAAGGCAAGAGATAAGGCATGGAAGAGATAAGGTAAAAAAGTTGGCTCAGACTCCTAAAAGGAAAAAGGTTTCACAAGTCAAGTTGGATTCTATCACTGCAAGAAAGAAAACAAATCTCTATAAAAGGAAGAGATCTCTACAGATGAAGGACAGACTCTTTACAGGCTGAGGGATGACTTCTCTCTGCCTAAACTAAATTCCTTCATTGTATTGACCAATATGTGAGGCCATGAAAAATTATGAAATTACCCATTATAGTGGATTTCACTCCCAAACAACTTGTGGACGTAGCCTTTTATGCCGAACCACGTAAATCATTGTGTCTCTTTTTATTTATTCTCATTTGCTTATTTATTATTTATTTTATGGATGAACACGAAAACCACTGTATCAAAGCCCAAATCATCGTGGGCCGGGGATAATCCTCGCTAAGAATATAATTCGCCGGGAATCACCTACATGGCATGAAACATAAGCTGCAAAGCCCCTCTCCAGCATCACTCGCCATCTTAATTTGTTGTTATTAGAACAGACCATTCGGTATTGCGGGCATCCTGTGTCCTCGTCATTGCTAAAGCATGGTTGCCAACAGGCATCACTTATGTGTCACTAATCCTCATCACACTCAAGCGAGATAGCCAAGGTTCACAATCCTCAAACTTGTGAATTAGATTATTTAATCTAACCTTTTTGGTTTTAATTTTGGTACAAGGCGAGCTCTAACTCCCGCCACAGAGTGCAGTCGCATTTTGTCTCCCACGCCAATGCGATTGAGGCAACCTCCTGCTACGCTTTCATCGCCAGAGTTACGCGGTCGAGGCACGCTCCCGCTACACTCCTATCGCTAAGGTTACGCGGTAGAGGCATCCTACCGCTACACCCATCGCCAGAGATGCACGGTCGAGGCATCCTCTCGCTACACTCATATCGGCGAGGTTACACGGTCGAGGCATCCTCCTGCTATACTCATATCGCCGAGGTTATGCGGTCGAGACATCCTCTCGTTACACCCATCGTTGCACTATCGACAGAGTTACGCGGTCGAGGCATCCTCCCGCTACACTTATATCGCCTAGGTTACGCGATCGAGGTATCCTCCCGCTACACCCATCGCCAGAGATACACGGTCGAGACATCCTCTCGCTACACTCATATTGGCGTGGTTACATGGTCGAGGCATCCTCCACCTGCACTCATATCTCCGAGGTTATGTGGTTGAGGCATCCTCCCGTTACACCCATCGCCAGAGTTACGTGGTCGAGGCATCCTCTTGTTACACTCATATCGTCGAGGTTACGCGGTCGAGACATCCTCCCATTACACCCATTGCCAGAGTTATGCGGTTGAGGCGTCCTCTCGCTACACTCTTATTGTCGAGTTATGTGGTTGAGGTATCCCCCTGCTACACTCTCTTCACCAGGATTTTACGTGGTCGAGGCATTCTCCCACTACCCTCTTATCGCCAGCGGTACGCGGTCGAGGCACAACCGCTGCCAACGGGTTACTTTTGAGAACGAGCTTTTGAGCTCTACAATAGTCTCACTCGGGTGTCCTTCGAAAACAAGTCGACAGGCTTAGTAACCGCCAAAGATGGATTTTGGGGGTCGATGGATTCCTTGACCACTTAAGTGCAGGTTACTATAAACAAACTCTCACATTTACATCAAAATAGAAACATTAAACACCAACGAAAAATCGCAGCACGGGGCAAAATCCACTTATGCCACTGAAAACTAAAAAGGATACCGAGCACGAAAATATGTGCACTTCATTAACCGTCACATACAATCATCAGTACACTTAATTATCACGCAAATTTTCTTACAGACAAACTTCATAGAAGCCCATCCTCAAAGTCCCTTATTACAAATTCCACAAATTCTTCTTGAGAACCGCTCTTAGAGATCACTATTGCATTGTATAACAGTGATAAACTATGGACCAGTTCCCAGAATTACTTTTTCTGCAGTTTCTTACAGTTTACCTCAATCACGATTGACTTGAAGATTCTCAGGGCCATCTTGATAAACAAGTCGACTTTAAGAATCGCGGGCATCTGTTAGGGACTAAATTGACTGGGTCCAGCCCTTTGAAAACCTATCATAATAAGGTGGGGAAGAGATAAGGCAATGAAGAGATAAGACAAGGAAGATATAAGGCAAAGAAGTCGGCTCAGACTTCTAAAAGGAAAAGGCTTCACAAGAAAAGTTGGACTCTATCACTTCAAGGAAGAAAATAAATCTCTCTAAAAGGAGGGATATCTCTATAGATGAAGGACAGACTCTCGACAGGCTGGGGGATGACTTCTCTATGCGTAGACTAAATTCCTCCATTGTATTGAGTGACATGCGAGGCCATAAGAGATTGTTAAATCTCCCCGTTATAGTGGATTTCGCCTCCAAACAATCTGTAGACGTAAGCTTTTATGCCGAACCGTATAAATCCTTGTGTCTCTTTTTATTTATTTTCATTTACTAATTTATTATTTATTTTATAAATGAACGCGAAGACCACCATATTGACGGCCGAATCGCCATCATGAGCCGGAGATAATCCTTTCTTCCTTTCCCTTGTGTTGTGCAAATTAAGGCATTAACAAACCCAATGTATTTTTTTCTCTCTCCGTTTGCCTCCATCGTCACGCTCATCTGCCCGTCTACCTTCCTCCATTGTCTTTTCTAATTGAGCATGTAATACTTTTCCAAATTTACAATTCTAATTGTGTTATTTTTATTGAAATATATAAACATTTACACTATTTAATTTCGAGTTGGAGTGATGCTTTAAATATTAGTAATTCATAAATTTGTGGAATTCGAATTAAATAAATTTGGAATAAGTTAATGTTTCATAATCTTAATATCTAATATTTCCAATCAAAATTGTAATACTTTATATTACTGAGCTTGGACATGTACGCAAATTTTCCGATATAAACAACGATAAAGAGAAAAAAAATAACTGATAACTTTTCGTCGCCGTAATGAGAACAGAATGCTCAAATTTTTTGTGGGACGCAAACAAAATTTATAATATTTGAGTGAAATAAAGCCGGAAAAAAATAACGTACGGAATTTTTTAATTTCTAATTGATAATTAGAATGATGTATATTATAATAAAAATTGAGATTTTTGGGAATTATTGAATAGTCTAAATTCCGGAAAAAATAATCGTATTAACTTTGTGGTTTAAAAATGTTTATGGGTATTTAATTTATGAATTAGTATTAGTACTTAATAGAAAATATATTTATAAATAACACTCTATTATTACAACCACTTTCCAATAATTGGTGGGACTCACCATTTTATCAAATCTTAAAAAAAAGTTAAAAACATCTTATCTCACTTTTACATCTAAACACACAAATTTTTACAAACTACTCATCTTATTTCATCTCAATATTCAAACGAGCCCGCCTTTAAGGGATGTTTAAGAAATGAGATGAGATGAAAATTTTGTAAATAGTAGTAAAATAGTTTGTGAATAGTAGTGAGATAGTTTGATTTAAGTATTTATTGGGTTTTGTAAAAGGAGAGAGAAAACATTGAATAAAAAATAATATAAAATTAAAATATTGTTAGAATATAATTTTTATTTTAAAATTTTAAAAAGTTGAATTGTTTTTATTTTTTATTTGAAAGTTTGGGAAAGTTATAATGATTTGTTTGAAAGTCTTTGTATTTGAATGATGTTTGGGAATGAGATGAGATGAGATGAGATGAGATGAAATGAAATTTTTTTCCAAACATCCCCTTAATCTTATTAGACATTAGTACCTGAGCCTGTGCCGCTTATTTTCGCCCTAATGAATGTGGTTGCATGTTATTTGATGCTTATGAATGAGTTTAAAGCATGGAATTGATTATATATCATAATTGATTGAGTTTTGGATTTTTTATTAGAGGCTATGCCAGGACATGTTTAAAACCAAATTTTCTATATGAAATGATTCCTTATAATGTCATAAACATGCTCCTTAAACTTAAACTTGGAGAAGTTTCGCTACATGTAGAGGAATCCAAAATCCTAAGTTTAAGGTTTATATTAGGACTGACACTTTTAGCAAGTTAAAGGGTTGAAATTATGTTAGGAACATGCTATGGCTTTCCGGGGCCATTTGTTTTTGGCAGTTTTGGTATGTGTGAGGTTGAGTTTGTTTATTGAACTCAGACATGTGATTGTTTAGATTGAGTCCCGAAAATATTTTTTATAAATTAGATTTTAGTAAAAGTCTTAAAAAATTTGATAATAAAAATTATTTTTTGAACGTCTGGCATAGTTCCTCAAGTCCAATTATTATATGAGGTACATGAATATTTATTTCTATAGATTCTTTGATTTTTATTAAATATATGGATGCACGTATTGAATTGTTATTGTTAAATGCATGATGTACTTATTAAATATGTGTCCTAAAATTTGATAACATATTAAACCATTTCTCATTAGTTGAGAATGTGGGTTCTCAACCGAGACCCTAAATGGTTTTTCAAACCCTATATGAAGCCAGTTTTAGCTTAGTTTTTAATTATTTGATTAAATCACTTTCATATACTATTAACCATTCAAATACACCCTTATACATTTTTTTTATACCATAGTATTTTCATTGTACTAAGAAAAATTAGATTTAGGCTTGATAGAAATTGAAACCCCAAACCAAGCCCTACTGAAAGCCCAAATGAGGCTCAATCAGTTTATGCCCATTAAGGCCCACCGAAATGCACCACCGATGCAAGACTTCTTAGGGAAATTTTCCCTACTACCATGAGTGTACTACCACTGTCCATGTAAACCCCAAATAATGGTTGATGGGGAGGGCAACCAGCCACCTCTCCACCACTCCATCACACGGCAAGTTGAAGGCACAAAATCGTGTGTTGTAGCCCATAGTTTTGGACATGGTTTTGGCTGACAACGCATACCAAAAAGTCACCCTCACAACCCCTCTCAAGCCTTCCAGCAGTGTATGAGTCATACTTGGCTTGTTCTTTAGGCTTTTGTCACTTTACAAACACTTTCTAGGAGAGAACTCAAGGAGAAACTTCAGACAACTTTTCTCGCCTTTATTTCTTGAATTAATCAAAGCCTTTGTGAGTAGATTCTCACGAAACACTCTTCATACAAGTTGTTTATCTTTCAGTCTAGTTTCCATTAGTATATATTTTTTGATTTCTCATGGAGTTTTGTTTAGTGAAAAGTCTTTTTAAGCATGCAAAGGTCATACTAGGAGATGATCTGGACAATGTGTGATTCTTTATTCTGTTTTATGATGTTCTTGACAAGATCTTAGTATGATGTTTTTATGGTTTAAATTTAACATATTAACATGGAATTTTATTTAAATTTTTTGCATATTGAGAGTTTTTACTAAGAGTTTTGCATGATATTAGAAAGTTGGAAACTGGAGGTTTAAAAACAGTTTCTATTTTGAGTAAATTTGGATCTTTTGTTATGAAAGCATGCTCCTATGGTCTTGATATTCCCATATGTTGGTTTTAAGAATTTTATCTATGTGTTAGGAAGTTATTTTGAAGATTGATAGTTGTGATATGGAGGAAATGAATTTTTATGAATGCTAAGGTCTGGTTGGAACACAAACTTCAGGCTCACGGGTTGTGTTGTGTTTCTATGCAAGTTTTGCCATTTTATCTTGAGTTTAATGCTTGGATTAATTTTAAGACTTGAATATGAAGCCTATGATGTTGTTTATTGATGGTTTCTTCATGGAAAATTCAGATCTAGCAATTGATCAAAAACCAAAACATATAATACTCTATTTTGGAGTAAATGTGCAAACCGATTATATTGGTTGATATTGTGGGATTTTTGTAATCTTTGAACTGTTTCTTCAAGCATGTTATTTCTTAGGATTGATTTATGATCATGTTAAGAATGTAATTTTTAACTTTTGGAGTTCTTAGAGATGGTTGGAATAAGGATATACCAAGAACATCAATGGTTGTTCTTTGTGGTCAAAAGACTTGATATTTTGGCATGAAGGAAATTGTGATTTTATGAATTATTTTTTGTTAATTTCCTAGCATGATGTTAAAATATAGGATATGATTATTGTGCATTGCATGATTCGGTTATGACAAAGTTAGAGTCTGAAAGAATTGCAACAAAAATCTAGGATTTTAGCCTTGTGTGATTCGGCCTATGCTTGGTTCTTGTAGCTATGTTGTGTTCTAAATTTGTCTAATTGGATATTTAGATTTAAGACATTTACACGAGTAATGTAAAGTTTGGTGAGTTTTAAAGTTAGAATGTGAAATCCTTAAAATAGGGGTAAAATGATCATTTTCTCACAAATAGAGGGGTAAAATGGTATTTTTTCTTTGAGTCAGTAATTTTATATTTCTAAGTATACTAGTAAGGAATTTTTAGCCCTTAGAAATGTCTCCTTACAGTTTTTGTTATTTCACGCTTAAATTCGTCACGCTTCAATCACCGTAAGTTTGTCTGTAACTCACTTTCAGGGTATCTATGTATGTATGGTGGTATGAAACCATCATTCATGTTGGCTAGGTTATATATATAAATATATATATATATATATATATATATATTTTAAGTTATGTTATACCATGTTTTATTTTCAAGCACAAAATTATTGTTACATGTTATATTACATAATACCATGTTTTATGTTCAAGTACAAAATTATTTGTTACATGTCATATTACACCATGCCATGTTTAACTGTTGCACGCCATGTTATATCATGCCATATCATTTTCCATTACATTTCACCCCACGTTATGTCACGAGTATGGAGTTAGTCATGAAAAGCAATTGTTTTTAGTCTATTGAGTCTTTTATGTTTATCACAATTCCAAGTGCTAGGATGAGAAAATATCCTGGTAGAACTCCATTGTTCACGTTGGAGTTTTTAAACTAGTGTTAAATTTTTTGGGTTGACAAAGTACCGTCAACAAGCATCGAATGAGGCCTAAGTAACTAGTCGCTAGAGCGAAGTCAGGCATCAACACTGATGGTGCCAAACCACACTTCAATTTCATGTTATACGCACTCATGCAGGTGTAGATACCTGTCATGAGATGCAAACATTATGTACTCATAACGGGTGCAAATACCCATGGTGTGATGCGTATGTTAACGTACTCACAGCTCATGCAGATACATGTGATTTGATGTGTTATTGATAGGGGCACATGGCTCAAGGAGACCTGTGTAGCATCCACAATTCATGTTTAATTAAGCAGTTATTATGTGAACAGGATTCTAAGGTCATGTTCAGTTTCAAGTTCAGTTCAGTTTTAGTTCAGTTCATGTCAGTTTTAGTTCATGTCCAGTTGCAGTCCATATCAATTGCGCTCATCTCAGCTCATGTCATGTGCAATTACCAAGTCACGTCAGGCTCATGCATGTTCATGTTAGCATTCATGTTTTTACTGTATCGCATGCATTTGTACACTGCTAGCTAGTGTTATTTGTTAACTTGTTAAGATTTGTAGTCTAATTTCACCTGGTAGTTCTAATTACCATTTCCTTCGGAATGGTAGATCATGTGTCAGGATTATGAGGCTCGACATAGGGTTGACTAGAGGAGATCGATTAGGCAGCAACGCAACAACACGAAACTCATCGCTTCGATGCTCCGATTTTGTTTTTATAGTATTTTGGCTTCCTTGGCTGAGTGGCGCGAGCTACTCGAAGGACTAGCCTAATATATTACATTAGTCTTTGTATGTAGTTAAGGAGCGCTATCTCTGATACTCATGATGTTACAGATTTCTTGGACAGAAGTTGTAACTTTTGAACGTCTGTTATGTGAATTTTATGAAGTATGTTTATGTTTTTGGGATATATTACTTCTGGTACATAGTATTGCTCAAAGAAAAATTATCCGCTGCAAATACTGCATATTGTTAGATGCATGTTAGGTGAATTGCATCTTGATATGTCATGAACGAGGGCAAGTAACATTGTGTTTCATGTCTTGACACTTCAGAGTTCGCTAAATCCCAAGCAAAATCTGGGGACATCACGTTAATAGACTTGAATAATAGTATTAGAAGTTCATGTAATATTAATTAGCAATTTAACATATAATATAAAAATTATAAATATATAAACCGGTCCGGTTCGGTTTAAACCGGTTTTCAAAATATGAAAATCGATACTGCACCGGACTGCTTACAGACCGGACCGAACCCATCGTCCGGTTCGGTCTAGTTCAACCGATTTTTCAGTTTTTTTTAACCCCTAAAAAGGATGTGTTTGATGTTTATCAATATAGTTTATGGTTATCTTAACATGATACGCCAAATTACCAGTAAGACTTTAGGTGGAGCTTATGCACAATGTGTTTAGCATAATAATTATGATTTTTCTATGCATGATGAATGAGTTATTTATGCATGAGTTATGAGTTTTTAAGACTTATTTATAAATATTTTAAAAAAATTAATTAGATGTGGTATTTTAACTTATATAATGGGAGACGATTACTATTTTTTATGAAATTTTTAGTCTTAAAAGGAATTCCATGATCTAATTAGATTTTGAAATAAAATTAAATATGTGCTAATGTTAATCTCTCACAATGAATCTAGTAATAATTGCTAGGGGAGGGTGGAGGGGCCTCGCCGCTAGTTTGTCTGCCCCCCATTTGGCCCCTGGCTTGTTTGGGCAAGGGCACCCGTCCATCAGATGCGGGAGACGGGGCATCCTGCCGCATGTGTATATATATATATATATATATAATGCATTTATAATGAAGAAATACATCGTTTTGGGTATCCTCAAAATGACGTTGTTTCATTAAAGGGTATGCCCCCCCTCCCATGCTTGAATCACTCTAAAAAATCTTTCAACCTCTCTCTCTCTCTCTCTCTTGCCGTTCCTTACTCTACTCTCAGCCTTTCTGTCTCACTCACTCACTCACTCACTCTCTCTCTCTCTCTCTCGTCGTCTCCATCGAAGACACTACAAATGCCTTCTCCTTCTCTCTCCAACCCTATAAGTATGAATCTGAAACCCCAGTCTCAAATGTTTTTTTTCTCAATGGAGTCATGGACTATGGAGTATGGGATGATTAATTGGATTTGGGGGATGGGATTGTGTTTTGTGTGTTGTGAAGGATTGGATTGTGTGTATGTTGATTGGGATTGACTAGAGTTTCAATTGAAACCCTAATTTATGTTAGGGTTAGGATTGAAACACGTAACCTAATTTTACTTGGGATTTCAAAATTAAAATCCCATATTGTGTAAAGGTTTCAAAATTGAAACCCCAATCTTTTTTGAGGTTTCAAATTTAGATTTTGAAACCCCAAACTGTCTTGGGGTTTCAATTTTGAAACCCTATGTTGTTTTGGAGTTTCAAAATCGAAACCCCAACCTGTTTTGTGGTTTTAATTTTGAAAACCCATGTTGTTTTGGGCTTTCAAAATTAAAACCTCAATCTATTTTAGCGTTTCAAAATTGAAACCCCAATTAACTTTGATTTATATAATTTTAATTGTTATGTGATTTTTGTATCATGTCAAGTATTTGTGAGTTTGTGACTCATGGGTAGTGGGTCAACTCCAAATACTAGCACTAGTGCTAGCTCCCCTACCCCTACAACTATCACTACCACTGCTCCTACACCAACCACTACTCATACACCCATGGCCCAACCAAGAAGAAACCCGTTTTTGTTTTGTGTAAACACTTCACCAAGTTAAAGGGTGGTGACCCTAATGCTGCACGAGCCAAGTGAAACCATTGTTGTAAGATTTATGGATGTCACTACGAACGTCATGGTACGTCCCAATTGAAGGTCCATTTAGTAAAACAATGCAAGAAAATTCTAGTAAGACATTCTTTAGTTGAAAGGAGTCAATATAGATTGGAGATTGGAATTAAAAAGATGGCGAATGAGAGCAGTGGGGGAACATTGAAGGATTTTACCAAATATGATTCGGATGTGTGTAGTAGTCATTTAGCTTGTATGGTTATAATAGACCAGGTGTATCCTTTTGGTTTGTGGAGGGTCAAGGGCTTTAAGCATATTCTAATTTCTTGAAACCTGGGTTTAACATTTATTCTCGTCACACGGTGGTGAAGGGTATTATTAAAATATAAGGTGTACAGAAAGATTGATTGACAAACCAATTAAAGGGACAAAGAGTTTGCCTCACCACTGATTCATGGATATCGGTCCAGAACTTGAACTACATGTCTTTGAAAGCCCATTTTGTAGATTGTGATTGTCAATAAAATAAAAAGATTATCAAGTTTTGTTTAATTGCCAATCACAAAGAGGAGACCATTGGGAATCTGTTGGAGGCCATAATAAAGAAGTGAGGTTTGGAGCAGGTAGTGACAGTGACAGTTGACAATGTCATGTCTAACTATACCGCATATGAGTATCTTAAGGATAAGATTAGAGAGGAAAATAAGTCAATATTGGATAGTGAGTTTTTGCATGTTCGATGTGCTACACATATCCTTTATCTTATTGTGACTAATGGCTTGAAAGATGTTCATGTGTCGATTGCAAGAGTTAGAAGTGCGGTGAAGTTTATGAGATCTTCATCGGCTAGGTGACCAACCAGACTTGGAAAGATACTTCTTAGCGAAAATACATCCATATACGGTGCTGTTTGATATCTTAGATTGGTGGAAGGTCAATGTTGTCAAGTATCCCATCCTTGGAGAGATAGACTGCGGTATTTTGGCCATCTTTATTTCTATCATAGCCGTAGAGTCTGCCTTTAGCACCAAGGGACCTATATTTGATCTATTCTGGAGTTCATTGTCTCATAGCATTGTAGAGGATTTGATTTGCACTTAGAATTGGATCAAAGAGAAGCCAATGCATATTTTGGATGTGGTAGACTTCGCGGAGGCCTACGAGGAGGAGAGTGGTGATCAACTTGGAAGAGGTAATCGCTCTTAATTCATTATTTTTCTTTTGCTTATAATAGATTGTTTTATATTTATTTGACAAACTTAGCTTCCAACTTAATTGTCGTAGGGACAACGTCAGGAAAGGAGGCTACATCTCAATCTACATCGGCCGCAAGTTGACTTTGATCCACCATTGCCATTGGTTTGTTACCTTTGTCTCTTAATTATTTGTAATATTTTACATATGTATAAAATGTTATCAATTCATAATTTCATATTCTCATTTTTTTTTCCAGATTTTATGTCATGTCACTTGGAGTATTTCAATTCTTGAAGCCTATGTTCATGTAAGATTTTGTTTACTTTTTTTTTTAAAGATGTGTCTCAATTTCTGAATCATTGTTATTGTGATTCTCTTTTTTTTTTCCCTTTTTTTTTTGTTTTTTTCTTTTGTTTTTAGGTTTTATAATCTCACTTGCTAATCGCAAAGTAACTATCTCAATGATCTCATCTTGCTAGAAGCCTACAACTACAAACTTATGATCTCATTTTTGTTTACCTTTTTTTTTAATATGTATTTCAATTCTAGAAACATTGAACTATTTTTGAAACATTGTTATTCATTCAATTTATTTGAAAATTTGTAATATTTTTAGATTAATTTGAAATATTTGTTGATTAATGTGTAATAGTCTATAGTACTTGTAATAACTTAAGATTATTAGTTACAACTTAGAAGTTAGAGCTTAGTAACTTTAATAGATATCATTGAATTTTATGTTTTATGCATTTAAGTTTCATTTTTGTATTGTGTATTTTATTGTTTTTCAATTATTTTTTGTTGAATTAGGGGAAGAAACGGGTTCTAAGCCCAATGGACTGGAAGTAGCAGAGCCCTGGGGGCCCAAAATGCCCCCTGCCCATGTGGAGGCTGGGCCAGGGCATCGGCTGCGAGTAGCAGGTCTAATAATGGCCACTAAGAATGTACTTGCTGACCTTATTAAAGAAGAAAAAAACAGATGACTAATTATGACATGTACAATTGGAAAATCCAATATCTGCTTAATGAATAAAAGGTCTTAGGAAATCTGTTCCACCTTATGACACAACCTGAGGAAGGGAATACTTACCAACATTGTCGTGATATAAAAGCCTATGAAGACTTGGAGAAATAAAGATTGGTGTGTGCACTTTACCACTTTGATGGCCTCAACTAAACTTTTATATGGATAAAGCTTTGCATGGACATGGTTCTCTTTCGAATGATTTGTTTTTTTTTATTGGATTGATAATTCCTCATTTTCTTTTTTGGGTTCAAATGATGGTGATGTTCTTAATTCATTGAAATGACATGTTAGACTACGTTATATAGGAAAAGATAGAATGACTAGACTAGCTAGAGAATGCCTATTAGGATCTCTCGCTAATGTAAGCCTACCAGTATATGAGCATTGTTTACCTGGGAAAACTTGTAGGAAGCCTTTTAGAAAGGCTTGTAGGACATCTTCTCCTCTAGAACTAAATCACTTTGACATTTGCGGACCTATAAATATGAAGACATGCTATTGTGCCTCCTATAAACGATTATTTATATCTCAATTATATTTTTATGATCTCCCATTGCTTTGAAGCATTGAATTGCTTCAAGCATTTTTGTGGCTGAGGTTGAGAATCAGACAGAAAATAAGTTACAAATTAATCGGGATCGTGAGTACTCGTTTAAAGAGTTTCAGGGACCGTGTGAGGAAAATGAGATATGCATACTATTAATTATACAAGGCAAACCACAATTTCTATATGGTATTGTAGAAATGAGTAATCGTACCCTGTTAGAAATGGTTTGATCAATGATGGCGCAAGCTAACCTGCCAATATCATTTTGGGAGTGCATTTTTAGTTGCTACCTACATGTTGAATAGTGTGCATTCTAAGTCTGTTCCCTCAACTCCATATGAATGATGAAATAACTTAAAACCAAATTGGGAACATTTGCAGCCTTGAGGTTTTGTGGGTTATGTTGAGATCGGTTCCCATAAATATGGAAAACTTAGCCCTAGAGCAAATAAACATATCTTCATAAGATATTTAGACAACTTAAAAGGTTATGTAATGTATGGTGAACAATCTAATGGAGGAATGATGAAAATAGAGTCGTGTGATGTCACATTTATTGACAATGACTTTGTAATACTCCATCACCCTAGGATTAAGAACAACATCACTTTTAGAAACCAAGGGGACTCGAAATGCTACTAACTTTTAAAATTATTTATGTAGAAGTCCATATAAAAGATTCCATAAAAAAAAAAATCATTGTTTATTAAAATTTAGAAAATATAAAAGAGAGTTTATGGAAGAACTTGTTAAAATCAAGTCTAATGTGCTTAACAAAAGTAGCTTATTAAAATTGAAAACCATAAACCTCCCTAAGTCAAGTCTCTTCGTGCAGCTCCATGCTCATAAAGGTCCTCACGTAGGGGTTGTTGAAATATAAAATCATATAAAAATGAGTCAAATATGCAATAAAGAACACATTATACAATAAATATAACATAAATATAGGATTTTTTTGGAAAGCATACATACTCATAATTACATACACAAAAAAAATAAGCATGGACTTAAAATGTATATGAAATGTCTTAACTTGTCTTTCACTTTCCTCATTGGCCAATACCTAGTATTGATCCCATGAGTTAGGATTCTCAAATATTGAAGATTCTGATTCTACCTGTGACCATGAGTTGGGATGACAACACTGGGTGTACTATCAGTGTGTCCATCCTGGAAATGCAATATGCCCCTTAACCTCATGGTATCATCTTTAGTATAATAACACAGGTCATTTCGTATCTTGACAGTTATACATCATCATAACTATCAATATATTGCGACAAAAGCCAAATAAACTTCGAAATGGATCCAATATGTGCCCTAAGTGCTAAATGTTGACTCTTAGGATATGGTGGTAATAGAGATGGTCAAAATATTGTGGGGTTTGTCTTCAATGACGGGATACTTGAAGACATTGACCTTCCACCAATATAAGATATCAAACCCCTATGTGAATGGGTTCATCTCTCCTACCAAGTACCTCCAACTTCGATTGTGTGTTGAAGACTGACGAAGCTCGACAACCTGCCCTAACCTCTCACCCCACTCTAAGCTATGATTTTTCCCCATCCCGACTTCGGGAGGAGGTGGTGTAGTAGGTGTAGGTGCCGGAATATTACCACCCTTGAACGCGGCAAACTGATCAAACAATCTTTTAAGGATTTCCCTAACCCTTACCACAATATGATTTGCCCATACCTTCCCGTTCACCAATGCCAATTAATACACCTTGCCATCAAGTTTGTATTAGGGGTCAAGAACAATAGCCACATATAGGAAAATGTTTATCCTACTCAAAGCTTCTCAATACTTGTCATACTTAGTCCGTATGCTCATTACCATTTCTTGTAGCCTAGTTTGGTCACTCCCGCATATTTCATCTAATTATTCTTTCACTCGACATACTTGTTGATAAAATTCATTAGATGTAACATACAAAGAACCAGAAATGGTGGTTGTGACCTCATAGAAAAACCTACAAAATTCTACAAAAATCTCAACAACAACCCAATCCTCTCTCATCATTAAAATGGTTGACATCTTGTATGTCCTCCTCACCCAATATCACAGTTCTAAACCTTGCCAATCACTATCTACAAAATCTGCATTCACAGACATATAATTAAAATTTTGGACCAATGTCCACGTATCGGTCGTGAGGCAAGCTCTTTGACCTCTCAATTGGTTTCTCAACAATTCTCTATGTACATCATATAGTTTCATAATATTTTTCGCCACCGTGTGGCGAGAAGGAATGTCAAATCTAGGTTCAAAGTACTTAGAGTATGTTTTGAACCCTTCACCCTTCAAACCAAAAGTGTTGTTCATCTACTATGACCATACGAGCTAGGTATCTCCTACACTCATCCAGATCATACTCTGTATACCCCTTCAACGTTCTTCCCCACTACTCCCATCATCCATTTTTTAAGTCCAATATCTAGTCTAGATTGACTCTTTTCTTGTAAAGAACATCTAATTGAAGTCTTTTTGCATTGTTCTTCTAAGTGGACATTCAATTGGGATGTACCATGTCTTCTGTAGTGACATCCATACACTTTAGTACAGTGGTTACACTTAACTTGAGGTTATTGGGGTCACCACCCTCTATTTTGGTGTAGTGAAAACACATAATTGAAGTTGGTTTCTTACTTGGTGGGCCCATGGGTGTAGGGGTAGTGGTAGTGGTAGGGGATCAGTAGGGGCAGCAGAGCTAGCACTAATGCTAGTGGTTGCATTTGACTCACTATCCATTCCTGTTGACTCAAAAAAACCTGACATGATAACATGATGCAAAAGTCAAACAAAAATGAAAACTATACAACCATGCATATCAAAACATTTTTGGGGTTTTAGTTTTGAAATCTCAAAACAATAAATTGAAACCGCAATACGCAAATCACATCTAATCTCCACAATACACAAATCACGATCCCATCTTCCAAATGCATTAATCAATCCCATCCTCCAAAAAGTGGCTTGGGATACTTGCAAAACGTAGGAGAGAGATGGTCAGCAATAGCGAGGGTGCGAGAGTGAGAGGGAGGGTGCAAGATTGACAGAGAGAGAGAGAGAGAGAGAGAGGTCTAGGAGAGTGGGAGTCGAGATGGGGGGAGTTTTAGGCTTTCTCCAAAACAACATTATTTTACTATAAGTATAATTTTTTTAAATACATATCTGAAAATATACTATAATTTTACGATAAGATGGAGTCAGAGGTAGCGATGTACCAACTCCAACTCTACTCCCACTCCCATTCCAATATTGTACATATTTTATAAAAATATATGTATTTTTTATATATTAGTCATATATATATATTTTATATAACTATAACATATATAGTTACTTAAATTTAATAATATACTATTATGAGCAAATTATTATGAAATAATATACTTATACTGTAATATAAATTTACTAAATTGACTAATAATAGTTTAGTATATGTAAACATGATACTATTAACTATTACTACCCACTAATGTATACTACCCACTAATGTATAATAACATGTAATACTAATTATATAATAAATAATGTATAATAACATTTAATACTAATGTATTATGTATAAATACAAATATATAAATTTATAATAACATGTAATACTAATGTATGATAACTAAAGTATAATAAGATGTACTAGTAATGTATAATAATCAATGTATAATAGCATGTAATAATAATGTATAAACATTAACATATAGTCCTAATGTATAATAGCATTAATTTTTACAATGATTAATTTTTTTTAAAAAAAATTGGTTATGTTTTAATAAAATTGAAATTGAAAAAATAATTTTTAAAAAAATTGAAATTTAGAAGCCCAAATCCAATTAGTGAGAGATCAAAATTGTCAAAAAGAAATTTCAAATGGGCTAAGAAAAAAAGCCCGGCCCAATACAAAAACCCAAATCGAACTCCACTCCGATAAATCGGAATCGAGGTCGAATCGGACGCTATGCGAATCAAAGTCAGAGTTGGAGGTAGGGCACTCTGACTCAATCATTTGTCGTTGCTCAGCCCTACTTAGAAATATTGGACTAGTTCATAGCAATCTCTCCTCAAAAGTCTCATCCTTGAAATTTGCTAATTCCTCAAACATTTTTGCTATAAGACATGCACCCACAATAATTTCGTCAGCACACGCAAAAATTCAGGTTGTGGGATTTCATTAATACAAAAATGATCTACCGTTTGACTGCTCGTGCTTTTATGAATAAAAACCTCTTTATATCATTTTACCGTTTCTTTTCCTATCATTAGTTTTCCGCACAAATAAAAGTTAGCGTTTCTTAAATTTATGATAATAAAATTTAGGATAAAAAATAATATTTCTTTAAAATCTATAATTTTCTGTTCCAAATTTGATCCAACATATTCTCTCTCGTCTTCTTAACTTTTGAACTCAGTCAAGGTTCGTTGCGTTGCGTGTTCCAGTAGTCCGAAGAGCATGGCTAGTCATTTTCTCATTTACAAAGGCAGAAAAAATAAATAAATAAAAACTAACAAAAGCCTTCCAAGTTCCAAAGAAGGAATGGGTGTCTGGTTCAGATGCTGGTACAACTTGGATGAGAGAGAGTCGTTAAAGCTCCAAATTCCAAAGAGAAACTTTGTGTGTGTCTCTCAACAATTTGACTCACCCTCCCTGTCCAAGTTTCCTAGCCAGACTATTAGAAAATCTGTGTGGCCCCAAATCCCAAACCTGAATTTTAACCATTCCTCCACATTCGCTCTACCAAACAAGACAGAATCATTTGCAAATGATTCACTCCAATTCCCCCTAGCCACTGTCATCCCATTGTTTCACCCATCATATCTGAATTATTAAGAAGGGAGGTTAAGCCTTCTACATAGAGAATAAAAAGATAGGGAGACAAAGGGTCTCCCCGTCTCAACCCTCTTGAAGGGAGTATCTTTGATCCTGTTTTGCCATTAATCAAAACAGAATATATAACTGATGACACACACCTCATAATCAACTCAGTCTATTTACTACAAAAACCCAGCTTCTTCATAACTACTTCTAGATAAGACCACTCAATTATGTTACAAGTCTTGGACATGTCAAGCTTAATGGCCATATTCCCTTTTCTGCCTTCCTTTCTTGCATTCATCGTGTGCAAAATCTCATATGCCACAATAATGTTATTTGATATTAATCTCCATGGTATGAATGCACTTTGGTTGGGAGAAATAATAACAGAGTACTTTTTTTAACCTATTAGCCAACACTTCTGACATTATCTTATAAGCTACATTCCATAGACTTATAGGTCTATAATCATTGACTAGCCTCAGATTCTTTACTTTTGGAATGAGTATAATATAAGTAAAGTTTACAGAGAGGTTAAAGAAATTACCATTCAACCAAGACAACACAACACTACTGACTTCATCTCCAATAATATGCCAGTGAATTTGATAAAAACAAGCCCCAAACCCATCTGGTCCAGGTGATTTCAGAGGGGCCATATGCTTTATTACTTCCTCAATCTCCATTCTGGTAAAAGTCTTTGAAAGAGCTTCATTCATCTCATTAGAAACCCGAGCCTCCATGTTCTTCAGACAATCATCCATATCATATTGGTTGCGTTTAGAGGAAGTGAATAACCTCACAAAAAATTCATTAAAAGTCCCTTCTAGTTCATCATGCCTCGAGTAACTTCTATTATGTTCATCCATAACCTATTTTATATAGTTTTTACTTCTCCTTTGATTGGCACAACTATGGAAGAATTTTGTGTTTCTATTCCCTAGCTGATACCAATTCCTCTTAGCTTGTTTCCTCCATTTTAAATCATCTTTTTCTAAAACCATCCCTATCTTCTATTGAGTTCTTTTGATCTCTTCAGAATTGTACCTATTTTCAATCTCTTGTTGCCGTTTTAAGTGCTAAGTTTTTTCTCTCAATTCTTTCCCCCTATCCACTCCAATCTATCTATTCCATCTGAGTAAGGCATTTTTACTTTCTTCCAAACTTGTCTGTAAGTTGTTTGAAGATCCTCTCTCTTCCATACCTTTTACCCATACCCTCTTTAATACCTCATCACAGACTTCTTTTAAAGCCCAGTTGGCTTCATACCTGAACATCTTCATTCCCTTCCTTTCGCCACCTACTCTATGAATCATACAAAGCAGTAAGGGCCTATGGTCTGAGCTTCTGGCAGCGATCACTTCCACCCTCCCTTCTTTGAAAATACCCTTCCACCTTGAATTGGCCATTGCTCTATCAAGTCTCTCCTTAGTGAATGTCTCATCCTCATGCTTATTACTTCAGGTGAATTTGTCACCTCTCCACCCCAAGTCAAACAAACCCCCCCTCCAACACTTCCTTGAAACTTGCCATTTCCTTTTCCTGTCTCTGTCTCCTGCCCATCTTTTCATCATGAGTCACTATTTCATTGAAATCACCAACCACATACTAGCCATAATTATCTGTAGGCTTCAGTGAGGCAAGTAATCTCCAAGTTTCTTCCCTTCTACTAGTTTTTGGTTGCCCATAAAAACCTGTCAACAAGTATTTCTCATTTCCATCATCATTTGTGGCCCAAACACTAATGTGTCTTTGTGAATAATTCACTAATTCTGGTTTCACTTGGTGATCCTATAATAGGATCAAATCCCCTCTCCTACCAACTGGCTAAAACAAAAAAAATAAACCATCACAGTTGAGCCTGTTTTTGATTATATCACAGTTCCCTTTCTCCAGCTTAGTTTCCATCAAGAAAACTACATTGAGCTTCTTGTCCTTTACCATTTGGTAAAGATCTTAAACTGTCCGAGGGTTCCCAAGCCCTCGACAGTTCAAACTTAGTGTTTTCATTGTGTTTGGTATGATTTTTTAACAGCCTCCATCAATTCATTTGTTTTTCCATCCATCCCTTCACATCATTGCTTTCTAAGTTTCTTCTTTTCCCTCACCTCCCCCTTCCCCTCTAGCTCTTTACCCAAGCTTCATTTTGATAGTGTTAAGAAAGAAGATTGTTCCAATTTCTGACCTCTATCTCTAGCTCTTCTCTTCCATAATCCTGTCACATTTCATTTGTTGTATGTATCACCATTGGCTAGGGAACACAAAGTTATATCCTCCACTTCCTTCTCTATCACTTCTTTTCCTTTTTCATATTGACCTTCTCCCATCATTTTATTACTAGGTCCCCCATTCATTATCTCTACATTATTTTCCCCCTCTTCCTCATTAACTCTCGTTTCTGTCCCCATCTCGTTCCCTTCGACTACCACTTCTACCCTCAGAACTTCCAGCTCCTTCTCCATAGAGCCATTTGTTTTGTTAGTATCTCCCTCCTCACCTCTCATCCCAACTAAACTTCTTTTATTATCCCCATTCAACCTTCTAGGATCCTTTCTCTTTTTTACTCTTGTCCTGCTCTTAATTATACACCAAACTATTCATTAGCCTCCCCTTTCCCCCTACAATCTGAATCTCCATGAATAATACAACAACATTTAAAGTAGAATTGTGGTAATTTATCATACCTTAGAGGGATCCAGTGAGCCTTCCCTTTGACAGTGATGGTTCTTCCTCTCGCCATTGGTTTTGTCAAGTCAGTAAGGACCAAGACCCTTAGAAAGTTTCCCCACTCACTGCCATCTTCCTGCGTATCAACCTCACTGCCAATGAGTTCTCCTCTTGCTCTATTCATACACACCAAAGATAAATCATATATTATTATATATAAGATATTATATAATTATCACTATGACCAAATATTATTATATAGTATTAATATTACTATTAGTATAGTATATAGTATTAGTATTGGTATCACTATATCATTATATAATATATATATATATATATACTATATGTAGTAGTAATACTATAATAGTATAATATATAGTATTAGTATATATTAATATATTATAAGAGTTATAGCATAATATATGTATAATAGTATAGTTAACATAATATGTTAGTATTAATATCACTATAACTATAAATAGTATTAATATCACTATTAGAATAGTATATAGTATTAGTAATAATTTAGTATCAATGTATTATTATATAATATATAATATATATTCCATAATGTATAAGATATATATAGTATTAGTACATTGACATACTCTAAGTTAGTAACAAATTAACAATTAACATCATAAATATTTTTCTTTTTATTACAGATTTTTTGTATAACATTTTGTCTTATAGCTGTTTTTTTTATAACAGAATTTTTTTTACATAGCAGATTTTTTTATAAAGCAGATTTTTTATAGCAGAATTTTTTTACGTAGCAGATTATTGTAAATAGTAACAGATTTTTAATAAAACAGATTTTTTTAAAGCAGTTTTTATTTTTTTTATAAACATATTTTTATGACAAATTTGCAAATTATTTAAACCGGACCGAATCAGACCGGAAACCATAAAACTGGAGGTGCCGGTTTAGGATTATAATCGGTGTGTAATCGGTTTTGAAAAATGTAAAACCGGTGCATACTGATTTGGTCCTAATTTTTATCCAAAACTGGACCAGATCGGACTGGTTACACCCGTATTTAAAATAATAAAATTTAAGATAAAAAAAATTCTATAAAATCAATAATTTTCTGTTCCAAATTTGATCCAACATATTCTCTCTCGTCTTCTTAACTTTTGAACTCTGTCAAGGTTCGTTGCGTGTTCTAGTCCGAATAGCGTGGCTAGTCATTTTCTCATTTACAAAGGCAGAATTAAAAAAAAATAAAAAAAACTAACAAAAGCCTTCCAAGTTCCAAAGAAGGAATGCGTGTCTGATTCAGATGCTGGTACAACTTAGGACCAGAGAGAGTCGTTAAAGCTCCAAATTCCAAAGAGAAACTTTGTGTGTGTCTCTCAACAATTTGACTCCCCATACCTGTCCAAGTTTCGTATGCCAGACCAGAGTATTAGAAAACGTGTGTGGCCCTAAATCCCAAACCAAAACAAACGATCCTCTTTTCACCATATTTGTTTTATGTTGAGGTGAGCATGGAACTGGTTGATGGCGTTTTGGTTTAAAAAAAGCTGACATGATAAGAGCAATGCTAGTAGCTCTTTCTTCAAGGTATGAACCAGTATTCCGATGGTAGAGTATATCAACACCTTTTTTTTTTCCTCTCTCTCTATTTCTTTGTAATTATCTCAAAGATTATTCTTTTATACTATAAAAACTTATAATATGTCTACTCTTATTATATAATTTTTTATATTATATACAATTTTTATATTATATTATATTATATATATTATATGCTGAATTTCTAATTAATATAACATGAAGTTTTAATCTTATTATTCATGTTTATAACTAACAAGTTAAACACTTTTTATGCTATACTAGTATCCCAACCCGACGGATGATGAGGGTAAGGTTAGTGAATCCTAGAGGCCCATGCAGCCCCCCACATAATTGATGGTTAACTCGGGAGTGGTTCAGAAAATTCCAACATTCCCGAGAAAATTCCAACTTTTTATTTTAGGAAAATCTTATTGATAATGTATAGTCAATTCAAACTTTTTAAAATTTTTTGAGACTGAGATTTTGATATGGCCTAAAAAGCCATGTTAATTTGAGAGGATGCAAAATAATAAGTGACTTTCCAAAATGATAACGACCATTAAAAAAGAAAAAAGAGAAAAGAAAAAGAAAGAACCATTCAACCGTGCTTTTGATGGTCGACGCATCTGGAATGCCTCCGTCGTTGCACCGCCTGCACGGGTTGGGTTGTGCCATATATTTTTGCATTCTCCCGAAGGGCCCATGCTAGCTTTCGGCGTATCAGCTCTCTCCCTTACCGTTGCCATATCTTTTGGAATGACCGAACTTTGACCGAAATTTCTTCGATTTTATTGTTTTTTTTTTTGTATTAAATTCTCATATATTTTGGAAGACCTACCATACATAGAAATCATTTTTTCGTTCAAAGAAAATTCTTAAATTGAAAAAAAAAAGAAAACAAAAAATTAAAATTAAAAAATTAGGTCATTTGTCATGCGAACTATTATATACCATTTCTTTTTTTCATAATTATCAAATCCAATATAAATTTCAAATTTTTGGTGAGACAACTATAGCCTATGGAAGATTTTGACAAATGAGTACTTTTTGTACATGTTCTTCCAGCACAAGCATTTGAAAATGAAGGAGGAAATGTTCCTCTAATTTCTGTAAAATTTGTTGTTTTTAAATTTGTGGGTGGGGTTGTCGAATTATAGAAAAAGAAATGAATCTTGTGAAAAGTCACAACTTTACAATTAACAGAAAATATTTTTAAAATTGTGGCGCCCTCGATCCCCACTTATATTTTGGCGAAAGTCGTGATGCTGGGATGTTGACTGCTCGGGTCATACACACTTAGCAAATTGTGACAGTACGTGTGTACATACATGCAATATAATAGTGTACAAGTAATTTGAAGTGGAAAAATAAAAAAAAGTCATTCATTAATTCTAACAGTACCAGAAATTAAAGCTACATCACCTTGAAAGTATCCATAAGCCACAAGTCTTCCAAACTTCGGCATAAAAATATTACAGTCACTTAAACAAATTCAAGCCAAATAACAACACTTAAACAGAAGGGGGAAAAGAACCCAAATCTTCACACCTTGGGTGAAGCCATACCTCCATACTCATACCCATTATTTGCATCGAAGTCTACGATTCCGAGGAGTAGAACTGTAGGTGGGGACATTAAAGTAACATTTCACAAAATCTCAATAAGTAAAATAAAAACTAGTACTCAAAATACAAGTAGGTGAAAAAACATGAAATTATGTAAGAATGGGAAATTTCATAGAATTATAACATTTGCAATATTCCAAACACAAAATACCCAATTCTGACACAAGACACCACATATCCGAAAATCACATTTTTATTTTGAAAGTATCCAATTGATTAAGGTATATAACCATGGTCTCCCCTAAGGACCATCTGCACACTATGATTCCCTTTGTTACACCATGGATAACGACCGTGCATATGACCTTGTAATGAGTAATGCCCAGCTCCATGCCCGGCACATACGTGACCAGGCATCCTCTAGCCTCCGCTAGCAGAGAGGCAACATAGTCGACAAGAGAGCTTTAATGTCTCGCTCAAGCCTGTTGTCGCCCAGGGATAACCTAGGGGATATCCTCTGTTTTACACGCTCTCGAGTGAGCAGAAAAGATCCATCAAGAAAATGCCCCATCCTGAATTGGGTCGTGATCCACATAAAATCCATATAATTATTTCGTTAATGTATGCACCACAGTCTCCTCTATGGACTAGCCACATACTCTGGCTCCCTTTGTCACAACACAAGTAACGCCTGATCCGTACATGACCAAGCATCCTCTAGCCTCTACCAGTAGAGAGGCAAATGAGTCAACCCGAGAGCGTTATCATCTCAGCTGAATTCGTTGTCACTCAACGAAAACTCAGGGATGCCACTCAGTTTTATGTGCCCCTGAGTGACCAGAGGAGCTCCACCGAGATAATGTCCCATCTTAACTTGGGGTCATGATACACAAACACCAACAAAATAATCTTTTGACACCCAAAACTAACAATTTTGCATCTTTAAGTATACACAAAATCAAAGCACAATTATAGAAATATTAATGGCAGGTAACATTTATAATGCAGATAACGGGCAACATTTAATTAGTATGTGACATAACCACAACATTAATTATGAATTAAAACAAAAACACAATTTTACAACAAATCAATTCCCAACATCATAACAACTTCAAATTTTATTCCCAACACTTCATAGGGCCATCGGCCACAGGCCATACATCCACAACCAACTACAAATCATTCCCAATGCTCCACAGTGTCCTCATACACTTCAAAAATTTAGAACAAGACTGCACAACAAACAATCTCACAATTTCCCAACAATGGCATTTTAAAGGTTAGTTCGAGGATTACTTACATCATGTTAGAAAACTTTTGAATGATCAAAACGTCCCAAACTCAGTGGCTGGTCATAAGTGTCACCTTCAACAGTGACACGGTGGTCCTTTGAGGGGTCTTGTGGGTTTCTTGAGCAGGGAGATTTTGTATGTGGGTGTGTGCGTGTTGCTAGGACAGGGGCCAGATAGGGAGATGGACAGTGGGGGAGGAGCTGTGAAGGAGGTGGTGACAGTGGTTGTCATTGCCTGGGTTTGAGGTTGTGACTCACAGAGGAGGAGAGAATGATGGGGAGAGGGTGTCCGATGCAAGGGAAATAGAGAGTGGTGTGGGTGATTTTGGTGACGAATGAAGCCAAGATGTGGAGGACTACAGCAGCAACGGCTCTCTTACGGGTCAAAATAGAGAGGGGATAAGAAGAGGAAGATAAATAAAGAGATTACTACTGAGAGAGGCAGAGGGTGACAAATCTAGGAAAAATCATTGGCGATGTGGCATGGATGAGGACACCATGGGACGACATATCTGAGTCCTCAGCTACAGTGGGTCCAAAACGGCCTCCTCTAAGACGTGGTGGAGGAGATTGATAAGAGAAACGACGGATTTGGGCTGGATCGACGTGGTGCAGGGCTTGGCTGACTGTAGCACTTAGTGAGGTTACAATAAGGTGGAGAGGTGAGACAGAGACGACAAGAGAGATGGGAGGCAGTGGAGCTTATTGGTGGGGTAGGGATTACGTTGGCTGCGCACGGCGTGACTTGGCATCTAGTGTGGTGAGCAGCGATGGGAGTGAGGGACAAGGAGAGGTGGGAGGCTGCTTTACTTGTAGAGAGAAAAAGAAAAGGATGAATAGGAGAGGGAATTGTGTTTTAGGGTTAGGGCATATGGGTTGGGCTTAAGTGTTTTGCGCTTCTACATGAGCTAGGCTTCACATCCTCCCCCCTTAAAAGAATTTCGTCCTTGAAATTCACTCCACGTGACTATAACTAATCCCCAACGACTTATGGAGTCAACAATCTCTACCTCTACTCTCATTGGCTCTTCTATCATGGTCATAGCTTGTACTTCTAATTAGCACATCATATCTAAGTTACTAAGGTAGGCCAATCCAAAATCTCGAGTTCCACAAAGGCATATTCTACAACACGCTTGGAGCCTAATGATTATTACCTCATAATATAGATTGTGTTGTTCAATATTGACGCTTGAACTTCCACTTCCTATTGAATTATGTTCAACACTTTGGTGACCATCCATTTCTTCTTAAGTTGACCGTTAATGGCCATGAATTTGCATTGTAATGTGATCAACCCACAACGAACTGTATAGCCTAAAATCTTAAATTCCTATATGATCGAAGCCACAATTAGTTCTCCGAGATCATCATGGTCTTCTCTAGGGACCATTCGCACACTCTGACTCCCTTCATCAAACCATGGGTAATGACTGTGCATGTGACTTCATAACGAGTGATGTCCAGCTTTGCCCCCGACGCATACGTGACCAGGCATACTCTAGCCTCTGTGAGCAGAGAGGCAACTGAGTCAACACGAGAGCATTACCGTCTCGCCCTAGCCTGTTATTACCCTGCGATAACTGTAACACCCCGCCAAAAAAGCTCCTTAGGCCTTGACCTTAGTAGCCTTAATCCTAATTAATTGGGAGTTGAGCTATTTGAGAATAAGATTAATTTTGGATACTTGAGTTGGCAAAAAGGCAGTATACTTTGGATTTGGAAAAATTATTTGAAGATTCTAGTGCAATATTGATTTTTGAGGAAAAATGAAGATTTTGAAGCTTGATTGGTTAGTAATATTATTTTGGAGAATTTTTAATGATTTATTAATTTTGAGGATAAGAAGCCAAGAGGGAATGGCACATGGCATATTGGATGATTGCCACATTAATGGGCTAAGCAATTTGGTTTATAAGGGCCAAGCTTTTTGGGTATAAAGGCTTAGGAGAGGCAATAAGATTTTAGAGCCCTAATGCACTAAAGATGTGATGGGCTAAGGATAATTTGTTAAAAAGCCTTAAGTCCAACTTGGGAGATATAAAGTTTTAAACCAATTTTGGAGGACACTAGAAAATAGGCCCAATGAAAAGGACATAAGGAGATTGAGCCCAACTTAGTAAGAGTGAAAGTATTAGGCCCAACTTAATAAACATGAAGTATTAGAGAAGCAAGCCCATTAGTAATCCTATTAAGGCCTTTAGAACCTTAGGAAATTTGTGGGCCAATCCTTAGAAGCCATAAAACAAGCCTAATAGGAGTGCAAGACTTGTTAGGATAGTTTTGGCCCAAGTATGAGAAAGGCATAAGCCCTTTGGGCCAAGTTTGGTATAGATTTGACCTATGGCCCAATTAGTTCAAGGTCCCCATTCATATTTGTGGATCTTGTGGTCTCTTTTAATCCCTCAAAATCTGGAAACAAGACCCCCATTCATTCAAACCCAAAAGCCCTTGGACCATTAACCTACACTTATGGCCCTTTTAAGTCCACAAGGCCCAAAGCTTTGTTTTGTTCTATTTCACTCTTCAATTTGAAAGCCCAATGCACCATACCATGGGTTTTCTCAAACCCATGTCATACCTTAAGCACCCAAATTAAGTCTTAAAATTGGTTAAGACCATTAATCAACTTACCCAAGATTAGTGATCTTTAACCATGTTTTGAAGCTTAATTTTCTTTCTTAATCTTTTTTTGACCTTTTGATCTGAAATTATCTTATTTTATTACTCAATTACATCACTCTTAGATCATACTAAAACCCTAGATAAACCTCCACACATGTCTTAGAGGAAATGACATATCAAACCCCAAAACTACACCATTTGACACAAATGTGTGCCTTTTGAGTGCATGGATTATTTTGCCCTTAAACCCAATCTTTTTGTGCCTTTTTCGCAAGGGAACTATGGTCCTTAAACACCTCATGATACCCCTTTGAACCCAGACCAAGCCTTGGATGAGTTTGGTTTAACCAAACCAAAACACCAAACCGATTGCACCTTGGAAGCTAGTTGGTTGCAAACTGATTTGGTTGAGTTTCAACCACTCACCTGCCCTTGGCTGAGCCACCACCCCACACCACCTCCATCACCACCCAATCCCCTAGAGTCCCTCATGGTCATCATGAGCCTTTGACCAGGTTTTTCCACCCAAAAAAGGCACCAAAACCGAATGACCTTTCTGCACAACTCCATTTCAGAAACCACCCTCCATTGCATCATCTTCTTTGAGTTGCTCCTTTATGATCACTTGGCAGCCAACCCTCCACCTTCTACCACCTAAAAATCCTTCAAGAAGTGACCTTGCACCTGCATAAATCAGCCATGATGATGAGTCAAAAAGAAAAGTCAAGACAATGAACAAAACTGTCCAAAGAAAACCACTTTGAACCCGTCAGCCCCATGGTTGGTTTTGTTGGTTTTTCTTCTATTTCCTCTACACCATGACTTGACCACCATTCACAGGAGAAATACAGAAACCGTAGGGAAGAAATCATGGTAGTTTCAGGCCACCATTACCCCTACACAAGGTGACACAAGGTGACACAAGGTGATGAAGGCAATCTGGAAATGTCTGCTTCTTACACCACCTCCCAACTCAACCAATCATCATGGACCAAGGCCAACGCCTCCACCCTTTGGCTGCCTATAAAAGGCTCCTTCACCCATACTTCTTCCATACCTCCTCTCCAGCTTTCCCTTGAGGATAGAGAGCAATTTTCCCCCTTAGTCTTTAGAGAAATTGAAAGGTGAGTGAGTTGAGTGTTCTTGGAAGTTCTTGAGAGTTCTTGTGCTAGGAGCTTGAGTGGGTTACGGAATTTGTAATTTTTCTTGCCCTTAATCTTAGTTTACATGTCAAGTCTTGTTTTCAAGTGTTGGAGTGAATTTTAGTTTAGTTTAGAGAAAGGTTACCATGCTTGATTCAAAATCGGGTTCATTAAGGATGGTTTAAGTGTTTAAATTTTTTAAGTGGAAATTTTAGTTATGGAATTTCTTAGCATATTTTGATATAATTTATTAATGTCTTAGAATGATCATGGAAGGTTTTATTTTTTATTAGAAGCATGCCATGATAGGTTTTAATTCAATCTTGTTTTGATCATCAAAATATGCATGGATTTTAAGTAAGTTTGTGGATTAAGGCATGAAGCTTGATTTGTTCCACCTAGGTTTGATGATTAAGCATTTAGAGGATCTTTTGATTGTGATAAGAATGAAAATACATGCTTTGGGTGAATTTTGAAAGCACGCGGTGGTGATTTAGGCTAAGAGCATCATGTTTAATTAATGAAGGATTAATGAAAATTAAGATTTTTAGCCATGATTAAGTGTTGGGATGAACTTGCTCACCAAAGAATTGGACTTTATCATATAATTAAGGACTATAGTGATTGTTTGTGACTAAAGAGAATTTCATATGCATGTATTCATAGGGATCAATAGTTGAAATCATACTTAGGCATCAACTAGAGTGCATGCCATGGGTTGGGATTGTTTGAGCTAGTTTCACTTTGAATTTTACAATTCTAAGAGTATGAATAGTTTTAGAATATCCAAAAAATGAGGTCCATGAACTTTGGTTAAATTCGAGATTTGTTTGCAAATAGTGAAAAATTAAGGCCTTAGTGGCAATTTTTGAGAGTTTAGGGGTATTTTTGTAAATATCTATTTTTGAACCCTTTTATTATGAATGTCTTCCATAGTAGTACAAATCTTAACTTAGTACAAATTTGATTTCAGTTGCTACGATATTTTCAAACTCAAAGTTTGTAAGTTGACTTCTAACTTACTCTTAGATAATTTATTTATGATTCTTGTGTAAACACCACATTCATATTAAATATCATTTTGAGCCTGAGACATCATATGATACATCACTGAGCATTTGATTACTTGTTTACATTACATGTGAAATTCTCACAATTTTTAGCATATTGCATATATGTCATTTTCACATAAAAGCTTGCAACATATGCAAATGTCATGAAATACATTTTTCAAGTATAGCATGAAAATAATTTTGTCATGACCCCAAAGGCTAGGATGGGCAATTATCCTAGTGGAACTCCTATGTCCACTCTGGAGCGTTTAAGAATGGAGTGGTAACTCCTAAGTTGACGAAGAACAGTCAACGAGCTTTGAATGAGTTTTTTTTAAAGAACACCGGAGCAAAGTAAATGTTATGACACCTTATTATGGTGGGTGTACATGTTATGATGTTATGTTATATTACCATTGCATTGAGAACGATGTCTGCAGACAAAGACGTAGTGGCAACATGAGTTGTGCTACGGTCACCGGCACGTACTCATGGTGCATATGAGAAACCATGTTGCTACCATACGTGTGTTAATAATGGCTTTAATAATGATGAAATATTATGATTTATTTGAAAGCAATGAGGTATGAAATGTTCTCTTTCGGAATGTCATGTTTTTGAAATGAGAAAGTGAAAATGTTCTTTGAAAGAGAAAGTGCATCAAAGTTTTTCTAAAAATATTGAGGAACCTGAATGGGAGACAAATACGGATTTTTTTTTCTACTTATCATTTTATGCACCTCATGTTTATCATTAATCATGCATATCTTATCTCTGTGCAAGTTGGTTGTTTAACGTACTGAAATTTCAAGTAAATCTCACCCTTGTGGACCCACTATCATTCCCTTCGGAATGATAGATGGTGTATAAGGATTTGAAGAGGACGGGGTAGATGGAGCGCTGAATCCGACTGATTGAGGAGGAGCCATACCTTGAGGAGTGACTGGACTTGATCCTTATGTTTATAGCCTTAGTCCTTCATGCTCTTGAACGCATGAAGCGGTTGATTTACCTTTGGAGACTTTTATGTTTAGTTGTGCTAAGTTTATGCTACGATTTGGTTTGAACTTATTATGGTTATTAATGCTATTGTCACGTTTTAGTTCATTTGGGTATAGTTATAACTAATTACCCTTTTTCCGCTGCAATTATTACATACTTCTAGTTGTATACTAGGATGCATTGTATATTAACTATCATGAACGGGGGTATGTAACCTTGTGTTGTATGTCCCGACACTCCAAGTCTCCGTTGCTTCCCAAGCAAGGGTTTGGGGGCGTCATAATAACCCAGGGGATGTCACTTAGTTTTACATGCTTCTGAGTAACCAGAGGAGCTCTATTGAGATAATGCCCCATCTTGACTTGGTGTTGTGATGCACATAAAATCCATACAATCATTTTATTAATGCATATACCACGGTCTCCCCCTGTGGACCCTCCGCACACTTTGGCTCCCTCGTCACACCACGGGTAACGATCGTGCATGTGACTTTGTAACAAGTGATGCTTAGCTTTGTGCCCAGCATGTACTTGACCAGACATCCTCTATCCTCTATGTTGAAAAAATTGATTCGAGAGCGTTACCATTTTGCCCAAGCCTATTGTTGCCTAGTGAACACCCATGGGATGTCACTCAGTTTTATGCACTCCCGAGTGACCAAAGGAACTCCATGGAGAAAATGCCCCATCTTGGCTTGGGGTCATGATATGCATGCACCCACAAAATTATCTTTTGACACCAAAACCAACAATTTTACATATTTGAGTATACAAAAAATCAAAGCACAATTATAGAAATATTAATGGCAGGTAACATTTATAATGCAGACAACGTGCAACAACTAATTAGTGTATGACATAGCAACAAAATTAATTATTAACTAAAACAAATACACAATTTAACAAGAAGTCAATTCCCAACATCACAATAACTTCAAATTTCATTCCCAACACTTCACAGAGCCCTTAGCCATATATTCACAACCAACTACAAATTATTCCCAACGCTCCACAAGGCCCTCAAACACTCCACAAATTCATAGCCAGATTGCACAACATACAACTTCAGAATTTTCCAACGATGGTATTTTAAAGGTTAGTTTGAGGATTACTTATAGTGTTGAAATTACCAGAGGAAGGACCACAAACGTCTACGGTTTCAACAGACAAAGGCACTACGAAGAAGACGTGGAAAGAACGTGATCAAGGCTAAACAGAATTATTCCCTTTTTCGGTTGCATGTTTGTTACGATGAGCTGTATATATTTTATTATGTAAATTCTTATTCTTTTGACCTATGTCTATAAATAGCAAGAGACGTACCATACCAATGTACATGCTGCGAGATATATGAAATGCAAGTTTTTACACTCTGCAACTTTCTGTTTTAAGCATTCTGCTCCATTTCTAATATGGTACCAGAGCTATGACGGATAACACATCTTCAAATCCTCCTCCCCCCAACTATGAAAATAATCCTCATCACCCAGCCAGCCCCTACTTCATTCAACCTGGAGAAGGAGCTTCTTCATTACTCGTTCCTGAGCTCCTCACAACTGAAAACTACGTTACTTGGGCACGCACAATGCGTCGTGCATTGAATATCAAAAACAAACTTGGCTTCTTGGATGGTAAGATTCCTAAACCAACTGATCCATCTCATCCCTTATTTGCTCCGTGGGACCGTTGCAATGATATGATTATCTCTTGGATCCAACATTCTGTAAGCATTGAACATCGATCTACCATAGCTTATGCTGATACTGCTGCAAACATTTGGAATGATCTCCGAGAGAGGTTCTCCATTCAAAATGCTCCTCGCATTTTCCAGATCACCAAAGCAATTTCATCTCTTATTCAAGACAATGACTCTGTGAGCATTTATTACAACAAGCTAAAATGTTACTGGGATGAACTTGAAATATATGAACCAATGCCTTTATGCACCTGTGGTTCAGTCAAAACTTTATCAGATTATCATCACCGCAGCAAGGTCATGCAGTTCCTAGTGGGACTCCAGGATTCTTATGATTCAATACGTGCTCAAATTTTACTATATGATCCGCTGCTTACCATCAAGCGAGTTCTTTCGTTAGTTCAACAGGAAGAACGCAGACGCCAACTTCATTCAATTCCTGCTCCCATTGCCATGGCAACTTGAGGTCCTAACTCATGCCCCCTGGTCGAAAAGAGAAATTATTTTGCTCTCATTGCAATGCTTCGGGTCACTCCTTGGAACGCTGCTTCAAGGCCAATCCCAACCTCCCTGTTTGCTCCCATTGTCGCATCCCTGGCCACACCAGAGAACAGTGTTACAAGCTTAACGGCTACCCTCCAAATCACAAAAATTTTTCTCAGAATAAATTTTCTGCTAATCATGTGTGTTCTGAGCAGGAAGAAGTCAACAATGGTCCACCTATTACTCAAGATCAAATCAACCAACTTCTTGCTTTGCTCCATCAACAACAATCCACGGCATCCATTCCAGCTGCTAACCATGTTCACGCCATTCCTTCCAAACCAAGCATTTTTCCAATGACTGGTATACCTCTCTGTTTATCAGCACAAACACACACATCCATCAACTTCAATGATACACCATGGATCATTGACACCGGTGCTACAGATCATATGATCTGTAATACCAAAATTTTCACACACAATATTGCACAAGTTAATCATACCGTGAGATTGCCAAATGGAACCACAGTTGCTGCCACACACATTGGTGATGTACATCTATCTTCCCATTTAGTTCTTAACAATGTTCTTTGCGTTCCAACCTTCTCCTTCAATCTTATCTCAGCAAAAACCTTAACTCAAAATTCCAATTGTTGCTTGATTTTTTTTTCGAATTTTTGTTATATGCAGGACCTTGCATCCTGGATGACGATTGGATGGGGGAGAGTGCATAACGACTTATATCATTTTCAACACCAACCAACACATTCTACTGCTTTAGATTCTCATATTCCATCCAAGTTATCTTCAAAGATTATCAATTCTGCTGTTATTACAAAATTTAATGACTATACTTTATGGCATTATCGTCTTGGACACAGTTCAATGACCCAACATGTTTTAAATAACATTCTCAAGATTGATGGAAATTCTTTAGTTAAACGAGAGCTGCCTTGTGAAATTTGCCCTCTAGCCAAACTGCATAAATTACCATTTCCACAAACCACAAGCATGGTTTCAAAAGTTTTTGACCTTATATCTGTTGATATCTGGGGACCTAATCAAACACAAGCTCATGATGGTTCAAAATACTTCCTAACCATTGTTGATCAATTTAGTAAGTGCACTTGGATTTATTTGTTAAAGGCAAAATCTGAAGCTAGAAATGCTCTTCAAAATTTCTGCTCTATTGTTGAGAACCAGTTTGAAAGCAAAATCAAGACCATTAGGACCGATAACGGAGGGGAATTCCAAATGCCAATTTTCTATCAAACCAAAGGAATCCTCCATCAACTCACCTGCGTTGCTACCCCTCAACAAAATGCCTTAGCTGAAAGAAAGCACCAACACATATTGAATGTGGCGAGAGCACTAAAATTCCAATTAGGTCTTGCCATGAAGTACTGGAATGAGTTTATAATAACAGCAGTTTACTTGATAAATCGAACTCCAACTCCAAACCTTGGGTACAAATCTCCTTTTGAAGTTTTGTATAAAACTCAGCCTTCGTATTCTCATCTTCGTGTCTTCGGATGCTTGGCTTTTGCATCAACATTAAGCCATGCTCGAACAAAATTTGATCCCAGGGCTCGTAAGAGTTTATTTCTAGGATACCCATATGGTATCAAGGGATACAAATTACTTGATTTGCACACTTATCAAATCTTCATTTCACGTGATGTGGTTTTTCATGAAGACATTTTTCCATTTAAAGCATCCACAAGCACGTTTTCAATTCCATCACAAATACCTGCTCATTCTCCTAACAACCTTCCAATACAAAATTCTGAGAGAAACCCCAGTACTTTCACAGAGAATTACTTGCCTCCATTCGATCATTCTTATATCGAGGAAGAAAACCCAAACTCCATTGATATGCAAGAAATTCAACCATCCATTCGTTCTCATGATACTTCTCCTCAAGTCATTCCACGAAGGTCACACAGAATTCGGAAAACACCTGCGTATTTACAAGAATTCCATTGTCAGCAAGCTGTTGCACTCAACTCTCCACAATCGACATCCCGGCTACAAGGTTCTTCACAAACATTCATTTCAGAAAAATCAAAGGTATTGTTTCCTCTATCTGCATCTCTATCATATGATTCTCTTTCACAAAATTATAAAGCCTTCACTACTTCAATTTCTTTGCACACCGAACCTTCCTGCTATAACCAAGCCATACAAGATCCAACTTGGTGCAAAGCAATGAAGGAGGAACTGGATGCGCTTGAAAGTAATGAGACTTAGACCATTGTGGACCTACCTCCTGAGAAGAAACCAATTGACTGTAAGTGGGTGTACAAATATAAATTCAAATCAGATGGAACAATAGAAAGAGCTAAGGCTCGATTGGTTGCGAAGGGATTTACTCAACGAGAAGGGATATACTTCCATGATACATTCTCTCCCGTTGCAAAGATAGTATCCATTCGTATCTTTCTTGCAATTGCAGCAATCAAAGGGTGGAACCTCCAGCAACTTGATGTAAACAACGCTTTCCTCTATGGCGAGCTTGAGGAAGAAATCTACATGCGTCCACCACCAGGTCATCCATATGCTGCCTCAAGCAAAGTATGCAAGCTACAGAAAAGCCTTTATGGATTGAAGCAGGCATCAAGACAGTGGAATGCCAAACTCACCTCTTCATTGACTGAATTTGGATTCGTGCAATCAAAGGCCGATTACAGTTTGTTCATTAAGTCAATAGCAACCAGTTTTACAGCCTTACTTGTCTATGTCGATGACATAGTGTTGATGAGCTCAAGTGACCAAGCTACCGCTGCAGTAAAGAATTTTTTGGAGTCTAAATTCAAAATCAAAAATCTTGGAAACCTCAAGTATTTTCTTGGGATGGAAGTTGCACGCACAAAAGAGGGAATACAACTCTGTCAACGCAAATATGCATTGGATATTTTATCAGAAACAGGGTTATTAGCTTCTAAGCCATCCAACTTGCCTATGGAACCAAATATAAAGCTTCAAAAGGATGAAGGGGCTCTGTTCAATGATCCATTTCTATACCGCAAATTGGTTGGAAAATTACTCTATCTCACCAACACTAGGCCTGACCTGAGTCACAGTGTACACCTCTTAAGCCAATTCATGGAGGCACCACGTGTACCACACTATAATGCAGTTCTCAAAATTATTCGATACATAAAGAAAGCGCCTGGACAGGGGATATTTTTCTCTGCAAACTCCAAAATGGAATTACAGGCATACTCGGATGCAAGTTGGGCAAGCTGTCCAGACACGAGGCGATCAACTACTGGCTTTTGTATCTTTATAGGTGACTCACTTGTTTCCTGGAAATCAAAGAAGCAAACTACTGTCTCCAGGTCATCTGCCGAATCCGAATACAGAGCAATGGCAGGTGTGGTATGCGAGTTAACATGGATACGATACTTCCTTAAGGATTTACACATCATCATTTCAAAACCATCCACCTTGTATTGTGATAATCTGGCTGCCATACACATTGCTGCAAACCCCATATTTCATGAGCGAACTAAACACATTGAAATAGACTGTCATCTAGTCCGAGACAAAATTGCAGAAGGCCAAGTGATTACTGCACATGTTCCATCTCACCTCCAAATAGCAGACTTACTCACTAAGTCATTACATTCTCCTGCATTCACTAAGCTTATGTCCAAGATGGGAGTACTTAACATATACTCTCCATCTTGCGGAGGGATGTTGAAATTACCAGAGGAAGGACCACAAACGTCTACGGTTTCAACAGACAAAGGCACTACGAAGAAGACGTGGAAAGAACGTGATCAAGGCTAAACAAAATTATTCCCTTTTTCTGTTGCATGTTTGTTACGATGAGCTGTATATATTTTATTATGTAAATTCTTATTCTTTTGACCTATGTCTATAAATAGCAAGAGACGTACCATACCAATGTACATGCTGCGAGATATATGAAATGCAAGTTTTTACACTCTGCAACTTTCTGTTTTAAGCATTATGCTCCATTTCTAATATATAGCGTGTAAGCAAACTTCTGGATGATTAAAGCGTCCCAAACTCAGCGGCTTATCGTAAGTATCACCTTCAATAGTGACGCGGTGGTCCTTTGAGGGGGTGGTGGCGGTGTTTGGCACAACCTGGGGTCAATGTTGTGATGCATAGAAAGGGAGATAGTGGTCAGGAGAGGGTGTCTAATGCAGGGGAAATAGAGAGTGGTGAGGGTGATTCTGGTGATGAACGAAGCTGAGGCATAGAGGATGGCGGCTCTCGCGAGGGGGACAAAATAGAGAGTGGATAAGGAGAGAGAGAGAGAGAGAGAGAGAGAGAGAGAGAGAGAGAGAGAGAGAGAGAGATTACTATCGATAGAGGTAGAGGGACTCGAAATTGGGAAAATTTGACGACGACGTGGTGTGGGCAAGGTTGTCGTGCGACGGTCGATCTGAGTGTTGAGGTGTTGTAAGTCCAAAACAACCTCCTCTAAAGTGCAGAAGAGAAACGATAGATCTGGGTTGTTTCAGTATGGTGCACGACTTGGCTAACAACAACACTTGGTGAGGCTATGATACGGTGAACCTCGAGTGGCGTGAAGTGTCCTACGACACTTTATGTGTAGGTGGAGGCAACTTGAAGGGGCTTGCGATGTGTGATGGCTTCCTGAGATGCAATGGTGGCTGGTTTACATGTAAAGATACTTTATTTTGTTTCTAGCGTAGTAGAATAGAGCACTATCGTTGGCAGTTTTCTGTGGCTAGGTGATGGTGGATCTCAAAAGGAGAAGTGTGAAGGTGCTATTCCGTTAACTGTAATAGAGGTTTAATGTGGTTAGATGTGGTTGTTTTACAAGTTGGGATTACGTTCGTGCTACCCGTGGTGGTGTTCGTCCTTCGTTGACCGTGGGTATTTCATTGTAGTAGGTTGTGATGATGGTTCTTGTGGTTGCATACACTGGTCTACATTGTGTGTGACATTTCAAACTGTAGCAACTTGCTGTGGCTTTGTCGTGGAGGGGTTGTCTCGTGAGGTAGCGGCTCACTCCCTTGTGAGGCTGCTGTTCTGTGCTATATGGGGCTGAAGGGAGGTGACAATAGCAATGTGGTGGTTGCAGAAGGAGACGTGGCTGCTGGACTTCACGTGGGGAGGCGATTTCTATGGTTTTTGCTTCCAATGAAAGGTGGTGGTAGCGGCTTGCTGGTATAAACTGGAGAGGCTTGGTAGCAGTGTGACGCTTGGCAGAACTCGAAGGTTAACAATAACCCTAGATTTGATGGGGAAAAACTTTGCGTGCATGAAAGGCTGTGTGTGAACGTGTGTAACATGTATATAAATAGTGTCGTCGTGAACCCTAGTGGGAAAGAAACGTGCTTGGTGTGGAGACGTGCATGGAGTCTGGAGCTGGTTCTCATGGGCTTGATTTTGGGCATACGTGGTTTGGGCCTTTTCGTGAGTTATGGCCTCGACTCAACTTCTAAAAATAATCTAACATGTCTCATAATTGTTTTGGGCCAATTCCCAAATAAATAGACCCCACTTAGTTTATTAAATGATTTTAATCTAATTATCATGCTCAAATAAAAAAAATTCAAATTCTACCAAAACAAATTTTGGGCCCGTAAGCTATTCCAAAATTACTCATTAAATCTCAAGTGGGCTTCCCATACATATTAACCCTATCGATTGTTTTTATAGAACTCGTGCTTGGGCTTGGTGCTAGGCCTGGGTTTTACACGATCAGAGTCGAAGGTGGAACCAAAGGTCTTTTCTGACTTTGTCTTTGACTCTAGTATCTAACCTCTACCTCCAACTCTGGCAATATTAGCCAAAGGTTATAAAATCTATATTAACTATACAATTATTTTATACAGTGATAATTTATATATTTGGTATATACTTATAGAGTAATGTTACATATAGGCTTAGGTGTGCAAGTCCTATCTTTATAAGATATTTGGCCACTTATAGAGTATATATTTGGTATATACTTATAGAGTAATGCTACATACCGTTATCAAATAATGGAGATACTAGGCTTGGACTCACTCAAAGCCCAAGATGAGGAGGTGATGGGGGCCCCTAATGAAGGCCTAATAGTGAGTCTAGTGAAGTAGAACACTTCATCTACTTGAAGAAAATGGCTACGAAAGGCTGAGGAAGACACGGTGTAGGAGGATTAGGGGAAGAAAGTACAGTCTTAGAAGGGGAAGGACCTTGATTGGAAGGAACTTAGAGGAGTCTCAAAGCAGAAAACCCCATAACAGAGGAGAGTGGACAGGTATATTCTGGAACACAACACCAATAGATTGGCGGTGGCTAGCTCCCAACCCCGTCGAAAGCCATGAAAATAATTCGCTGGAATTCCCATTGGCTTGGAAACCTACGTGGAATTCGTGCCCTTCGAGAGTTAGTCAAGAAGGAAGCTACCAAATTTTTGTTTTCGATAGAAACAAAATTGAAGTTAATAAAAGTGGAAAGAATAAGGTTTCAGTTGGGTTATGACTGTTGTTTTGTTGTGTTGAGTGAGGGAAGTAGTAGGGATTTAAACCTAATGTGGAAAAATGAGGTGCCTCTAGCGATAAGAAATTTCTTAAGGTACCATATTGTTGCACGGGTGGGAGGGTGGAGGTGTAGGTAGAGAGCGGCAGCTGACAAGTATTTATGGACACCCTTAAACATAAAAAACGGTTAAAACCTGGAATTTACTTAGGTCACTTAAAGGTGAGGGTAAACTAGCCTGGGTGATATTTGGTGATTTTAATGATGTGTTGAATAGACATAAGAAATGTGGTGGTAGAGAAAGACCTGAAAAACAGATGGAGGATTTTAGAAGAGTTGTGGATGACTGTTAGTTGATTGATATGGGTTATGATGGGGTCAAATACACTTGGTGTAATAGGACAGAAGTGAATAATATTATTTCATTTGTGAGAGATTGGATACATTTTTGTCTAATAAGGAATGGTGTGACATGTTCCCAGAGGCCAAAGTTCAACATGGTACAAGAGCCTATTATGACCATATACCTATAATTTTGCATTAGGAAGGAATAAAATATAAGAGAATAGGCAGGAAATTGTTTAGATTTGAAGCAATGTGGACAGAAACAGCTAATTGTGAGGCAGTCATTACAAACTGTTGGAGGAAGAACTCAAGATATACAAAAATGGATGAAGTGCAGAGAAATATCTGAGTCTGTAGTCAACAGTTAATGAGGTGGAATAGACAGTCTTTTGGAAGGGTACAGACTAAGATTCAACAGGCTAGAAATTATATGAAACATTTACAGATTAGTGACCCTTTATGCCTGAGAGGGAAGGAACATCAGGAGGCAAGGAATGAATTACAATGCTGGCCAGAAGGAGATGAAATTTTCTGGAGACAACAGAGGTCAAAGGCTTTATGGCTGAAATCAGGGGATCAAATACTAAACTTTTTTCATAATAAAGCTTCTCATAGCTAGAACAACACTGGATGGCAGATAGTGTTCACTTACAGAGAAGCAAATGGGGCTGAACATCAACTTGCAAAACTTGCTTTATTGCAAGAAGATGAGAAAATTTGGATGGAAGAGGGGTCTGAGCAGATTTGTAATGACTGCAGTGTGTTTTTTTGCTGATATATATCAATGAAGTTATGTGTTTTTTCTAAAAAAAAAAGGAAAGAAAAAAAGACTATACTTAAAATGAACCAGGAACAGAACCGTAGACTTTACGAGGTAGTAAATCCCACTGTAGATGAGGAAATCGATAGCAGAAAAGATCATGAAAAATGGGGGGGCCTTCTATGTTTGGATAATGTTGAATTTTCATAATAAAACATGGCAAGCTGCATCATTGACGAATTTTAAAAAAAATAAATATACCACAATTTACACAAAGATCTAGCGGTACAACAGGACCATAACTACAGATAATAGGTTCGACGTCACAACAAGCCAAATTGAATAGAAAATGGGAAGTTGGGGGCATCACACTCGGCAGTAAAACTTATTAATTAAGCAATTCCAAGAACAAAAACTCTATTTCCAATCATTTTTAGGTATTCCTTACGCACTCCAATGATGTGATTGGATCCATCACCTCTTTTTTTTTTAAATATAAAATAACTTTTTTGGTCAATCACATCAGTAGACTGTTTAAAAAATACACAAAAGTAACTGCATGTAATATAACCATTCCGGAAAATGCTGCTGCTGCTTGTCCTCCCTAGAGGCTCATTTTAATTGAATAGAAAATTGATGTTTATGGTTTTTAATGCTTTCTTTTACCCCCATCTTTTTTGACATTTTTCTTAGGGAGGGGGCTATTGAATTAGCGATATGGTTCCCCTTCGAGACAAACCAAGTCAAGGAGCGGATGAAGCATCTGTGATGCACGAGGTTCAGTGAGAGGTTACTCTTGGATTTCCCATTGGCTGGTCATAAGGATGAAGTTATTTGGAGAGAAACTCATGGTGGAGATGATTTATAACTTTTTGTTCTAGAACTGAAGGTTGAATTGTTTGTGCTTGCTTAGCTGATATCGGTGTTTTACTTTTTCATTTTACTTAAAAAATATTTCTAACTGTGAATTGTGCAACCGTCACGTAATCGTTTTGAAAAAAGTGAATAAAAAATAAGACCCATATGAAAAAATTAATTTTTTAATAGTGGACCCTACTATTTTTCAAAGTGATTACGCGACGTTTACCTACTTCACGGTTATATATAGAATTACTCATTAAGCACGGTGTGCACGTGCACACACAACTAGTATTTTTGCGAGCACCTTCCTTTTCGATGGGCCTTTTTGGGCTTTTTTTTTTTATTAATTTTAGTGTTTTATGAAAGAACATAGAGGTAGACTCGGTTTTGTTTGCTGGATTTTCAATTGGTTTGGGTCATTTTTTAGTCAACCCAAATCTGACCAGGATAATTAAATGGGCCAAACATCCTTACTCGAATCCAACATCTGCTAACTCATTCATAGGCAGCATTTAATTTCATGAAGTCCATATACAGTAATTATTTATCTTCTAAAAGAGAAATGGTGAAAAAAATATAACAAATTGGAAAGAATCTCTTTGGAGGATGTCATTTATTAGAAATTGTAGTAGAGCACACTTGGTAACTGTACTGCAGGATGTTGGAGATATTTTGGTACTCTGAAGGAAAAAAAGACAAGAAGATGAAGGCCTCTGGCGCAACAGAGGTCCAGCTTAGGAGCCTCTATCCAATCGAACACCATAAAATGCCTATCCTGCAGCGGCCGTGTCAGCACACTATCCAGATGAAATATCAACGAGTGGTTGTCCAGCTCTAACTTGGGAGAAGAGGGTCCTCAATTTTCATTACAAATTATCACTTTACCATTCTAATAAACCCATTTATATAAAGAAAAAGAATAAGCCATTACTTTAAAACTCTACACAATTCATTGTTCCTCCCTTAGTTGCTTCAGAAACCCTCAAAGGACAAAAGCATTATAATCTGATAAGGGCTCACTTATCATGGCCTCAACCTCTTCCTCCACGCTTGCAATCTCCTCTTCATCGACCCTTCTTGATGGAAGGGCTCCTCGTTGTTCACCTGCAGCATCATCACAATGCGTGACGCTCCCCACACTGCCCCCACCTCAAGTGCAGTCTCAGAACCGACCATGGAAGACCACTGCCTATTGTGAGTCAATCACATATGCGTACCCAAAACCCTCGAGTCCATGTCCATTTTATAATGATTTATATAGAGTAGAGCCTGAGAATTTGAAGCTATAAGAAGGGATCCTTTTTTTACAGTTGTTGGTGTTAATGCTTTCAGGCCGTAAGATTGCTCGCAATGTCATGGCCATGGCCACCGGAGAGGCACCAGCAGAAGTTGCAGCGTATGAGCTGCCAGAGATAGTCAGAACAGCTCAAGAAGCTGTAAGAATTTATGATTTTTTTAGAACCCTTATTCTCTTTCACAGTATGGGAATTCGTTGAGTTTAGCTTAAATGAATTCATGAATTGGTTCCATTTGCCACGCAGTGGGACAAAGTGGAAGACAAGTATGCAGTGTCTTCACTTGCAGTTGCTGGTGCGGTTGGATTGTGGGTCTCCACTGGGATGGTCTCGGTGAGGTTCTCCGAATGCTTAATATATAGAAATTATAATTGTGTTTAAGGGTAATTGTATTTATACTTTACACCACAAAGTGAAAGCATTTCTTAGAGATGAGCATGACTTGTAACAGGCAATTGATAGGCTTCCTCTAATTCCTGGCGTGCTTGAGCTTGTTGGCATTGGCTATACTGGAGTAAGTTGGATTTGCTTTACTGCTGCATTGTTTTGTCTGTCTTCGCTTTTCATTAATTTGAACTAATTAACAATGGGGTCGATTACAGTATTGATTTCGCTTCTTATTCAAATGATCCATGTTCATCTGCATAAATCTAATGCATGTACTCGAAAGTATTCGAGTAAAAAAGGGCCTTGGAAGAAGAACTATAGTTTATTCATCACACGGAATGCTTAATATATAGAAGTACTTCCGTTCTTCGCTCTGTTTCTCATCCATAAACCTTTCTTGGCTTCTTTTCTTTGCAGTGGTTTGCGTACAAGAACCTGGTTTTCAAACCAGACAGGTAATCCTTAATTTGGTTATAGTTAGTCATATAATGTATGGAATTTAATACTTTCTAAGAAATTTTTGCTGAGACAGATTTTTACCATAATCAATGAATTTCAGGGAAAGTTTGATACAGAAGATGAGAGACACATACAAGGAGATAATCGGGAGCAGCTAGAAGGATCCAAACACAGAATGCTGCTGAGATGATCCGTGAAGTTCTGAGTTTTGAAGCAAATATCTTGCAGCACTATCAAGTGTTATAAGACGTAATATGTACTTTTGTCTTGAAGATGTAACTACTATAATACCTTAACTACATTCTCCTTAAGCACCAATCAATTTCCATGATCACCTTTCATGGGTCACTTGAAAGTGCTTGAAGAACTATCTTACAAAAACAAAGGGCATATTTAGTCCTTTTAACGTGTAAAATGCTAATTGGTTGACACGTGGACGTGGCAACCGAGGCATTAATGGATATAACAGAAGTTGGAATGAGTTCACTGTAAAAAAATATTTTCAAACCCATGGATTTAAATATTAAAATCAAGAGTAATTCTACATACAACCGTGAAGTGCATAGACGCCGCCTAAAATTTTTCCAGACGCGTGAGTACTTAGAGACTGATTTTGTCTTTGACCGTAAAATAAACACAAACCTACTAGCAATGGATGAACTTTTACCAGTCTAGACCTATGTTATAATTAGTGCTTAGTCTAAGTCTTTACTTATTCTGTTGCGACTTATTCTACATTTTCCTACACGTATACTTCTCATGAGGAATCATGCCTATCTTTCGATCTATTTCCGGATTGTTGCCGACCGATTGGTATCCCTGGTATCACGGATTCTTGCCAAGCTCTTTACTGAGGAGCGGGGAGCCATAGTTACGGTATGGTTGTCTCCCTCTCTCACAAGATTGGTTAGCATGCAGTCGGTTTAATAGGACAAGTGGACATTGAAGTTACAATGAATTGAGGATTTTATAAGCACATATGATTACATCTTAAGGTTTACAACAACAAGGCATTCAAGATCACATGGGTCACGAAATGGTGTTTGTCGTACAACACTACAACAATAAGATGCAACATGATGAAAAAATGGAGGAGCTGTACTTGGCTGAAGGAATTCTTCCTATTGATCCAATCTCGGTCACTCCTAATGAGGATGTAGAAATTCTTATCTCGATCGTCATCCTCCTCATCAGTATCCCCAACGTTTGACGGTCAAGTGGGCTAGTAAATGATGTAGAAGTGCCTACATTTGCATCTACTCGGGATCCATCCATAGGCTGAGCATCTCCTGCAGTCGATATCTCAGCTACGCGACGGATCCCCAAAAGCTCAACGATGACATCCACCGAGACCTCGAATTGAACACCGCGTACTGTCATGGTGTGTGAGAGGATGCATCCTTAGACATGAAGCACATCTGCATATAAAACTCCCTCCCCTCAATGTGCAGATACTCATCCAGCCTCTCATAACGAACATGCATAAGTATTAGTTCGCACGTACTGTAGAACATTCACACGTTATATGATTAACGTGCGAATGTGAATGTCATCTTCTTCATTTGGAATGTATAACGTTCGAACGTGAGAAGATAATGTTTGAACGTTATGAGATAGAATCTAACACCTCAAACACAATGAAAGTGACCAAAAGCCACCTTAGAAATGAAGTATAAACTTGAAGAAAGCTTTCTATGGTGGTCATTTGGCCATTGGCAACTCATGGTGGCCGAAAACACAAGATGAAGGTCCAGACGCCAATGGGTTTCGGAACCACCGAAACCTCCATTAAAAAAAAAAAAATCTACCCAAAGGTTAAAGAGGGATGCCTACCTCTTTTTGATGTTTGTGGTGGAGTTTGATGGCGGTGGTGATGGTGCAAGCAGAGGTATGTGATGGAGGCTATAGACGGTTTTTTGAGATTTTTTTATTTTGTGTTGTTTCCCATTCGGACTTGAAGTTTTAAACACGTAACGTGCGAACGTTTAAGTGGTAACGTGCGAACGTTAAGGGATGAGTGAGAATAATCAATTTACTAACTATGACTCTCAAATAAGTATTTGTACTCTCGTACACTTATTCCTTTATAATCATCAAGCCTTACTAAAACTTCATACTATTGTTCTCCAACTGAACCATCAAAATTATCTGAAAAATATTGTGGAGATAAGATGTGAGTTATCAACAACTTAGTAAGCAGAGAATATATACTAGCATGCAAACATGAGCATTCACAGAGTTTAGAATGCAAAACAAAACACTTTTCATTTGCAGAATGCAGAGTTAGGACATGTTAACAAAAATATCAGAGCGAAAGTTAAAAAATATCCTTATTCAAAATTCATTTGGCATAGCATAACTGAACACATCATATCAGAACAAAATTCAATGTTTAACCCTCATGGTAGGGTTGTGCAAAACCCGGCGGCTGACCGAGCAGAAATAGAATGTGAATCTTCCAAAGCACTTTGGCATAACATATCTGATTCATCATCATCATCATATCAGAGTATCATATCAGAACAGAGGCCATATTTAACCCCCGTGATAGAGTTGTTGCGGATAACCAAGCAGATGCACATCAAAACTGAAATAGAGTACCACTATTCTTTCCAGTGGCAGGGCCATATCATATCAGAACAGAAGTGATGTAAAACCCCCATGGTACGGTCTCTAACTAAACAGAGCATAAACAAATAGTTATGCCAAAGGTTTTTCAGATGCCACATCTTATCAAAACAAAGTCAGAATCAAAACATAACATAATCAGATCACAAAACATAATTTATGCATAAAATTTCATATTCGCTCTCTTTTGCACAGTTCAGAAATAAAATATCAAAAAATATGCTTCTCTCTACACTAGTCATGCCAAAAAATATTTTATTTTTATATAGAATTTTTAAGTAATGTAGAACAAATAATTGAGGTCGTTTCAAATTTCTTTTCATAATGAAACATGCATATTTTTCAAAAATCAACCTCAGCCCATTTTATTTTTATGCAAAGTCTAGCATAAGAACCCCACTTATCTGGACTTTTTGGCTTTTCAGAATTTTTTCACAGTAGTGCCGAACGAATATTAATCGTCACATATAAAATAGTCACGTAACATCCGTAAAATGTCAATCGAACATGTATTTCAATACTTTAACCTGAAATACTAAAATAACCTATTTTCTTAAAATTCTAAAATTATCATAACCCTAAAATATCTTCACTTCTCAAATTCATTAGTATCCACTTAATAATCACTAAATCTAATTCCAAATAACAACAAGCCCAGGATGAAAACAAAGCCCACTATTAACTCAAGCCCATCCGAAACTACACGTTCAGAGCACAATATACTTTGGATGGCTTACAACTAAAAGGGCAAAATAGTAATATCCTCTCAAATTTATTCTCCTTTCTACGTAAGGGCTTTATATGTGAAATACCTTTTATTTTGAAAGCTTACCGAGAGGGAAGGGAGACGTGCGACGGAGGCCTTGCTCACCAGAGGGAAGCTCGCGACAACGGATTGGGGCGGTATTGGGTGGTCAACGGTGTGGAATAACATTGAGAGAGAGAATGGAGAGTGAGAAAACGAGTAAGCTGTGAGAGGGACTCACTATGAGGGTAGCGACAAGGCGGCTGAGGCAACAGGCATGGGTGGTGGCTTAAGGGCGGTGGGTTGGTTGAGACAAAATGTTCTATTACAGGGCCTAAAAATGGAGGCTCTCTTTTTCGTTGATGGCTAGCGGTGGCTCCATGTGGGTTCACGGTTGGGCTACGATAGTGAGGTTTGGGAAATTGTTTACGTGCGGTGGACAAACATAGGTTGCTTTCGTGATGGAGAGGTCGCATGGGAATTGGTTTCCATTCGGCTGAGCGCACACGTGCTTGGATTTTTGTGATGGTGAGGCCACGCAACTAGGCTGGCGAGGTGTAACGCCATGGGTGTGGAGGTGTGGGGCTGGGCAGTGAGAGTTGTCTCACAGTGGTGCATGGCTACGACGAAGGTTGGTAGCTTGAGGAGATACTTTCGTGACTTACTGCAACAAGGAAAACCCGAGAGGTAATATGAGAGAGGTGGTTTGCGGAGGGTGGCGGTTTCATTGTGGGGGAAAATGGTTCGAGAAGGTTAATCTAGTGGTGCGGCGGCAACCTTGGTCTAGGTTATTTGGAGATGATCATGCATGAGCCCCTGCAAAGTATATCTATAAATAGAGTTGATGTGTACCCTAAAAGGAACAGACGTCTAGTGGAAAGAGATGTGCATGCAATGGGAGCGGACATGAAACCGTGCATGTCGTGGAGTCTGGAATTGTTTTCATGGGCTAGGGCTCTTTAGCTTGAAAATATTTGGCCCACGTCTTGGATCTTGCATGGGATTAATACATGGACTTTTTTTTCTAAGTTTTGGGTCTCGACTCAACCTAAAAAAATATACTTGTCCCATAAAATTTCTAGGTGAAAATCCACTTGGTCTATTAAAATATTTAAACCTAATTATCAAACCTATTGAAAAATCATATTCTGCCAAAATAAAAAAATTATGGGCCCGTGGTCCATAAGAAAAATACTCGTTAATCCCATGTAGGTTTCTGGTACGTATAAACCCAAAAATTTTAGAAAGCGGGTTTGGTGCTGGGCTCGGGTGTTACACTGTACCCCCTTAAAAAAACTTTGTCCTCGAAACTTTTTAGTAGCATAAGCAAAACCTAAATATTTATCTGCTACACCCAATCCATGCCTACCCCAATCATCAACCATATTGTCCAACCTAATTAATATTCCAAAATTGTCAACCTAATATTCCAAATTCTAACTCTCCAATATTATTGATCATATTCTCCCATATTTTCCCTAGCCATACACGTTCGCGCGCACACTACAATTTCAAGTCTAAAATATAAACCTCAATAATGTAATTAAAGGCCAAATAAAAAATTCCAAATTCTCCACATAATAAAATAATTTCACTCTAAAGGAAAATAAACTCTCAAACTATCATATCACCAAAATCACGCTTTCACTGTGCACTCTAACAACTCGTAGTCCTAAACACATTGTAACTCACTCTCGTACATCTAAAATGAACTAAACCCCACATTTAACCATCTATACATTTTTAACTCACCAGAGTCAAATTCACACATTATAACAACATGATTGTAGCCTCTAAAATACCACTAACACAAGTCTAAGCCACAAGTTCCTGAACAAAACTCTTTCCCAAGAAGTCAACCTGAAGTCTAAACCTTAAAACCTGTCAGAATCATTTCCTATAGTCCACCGTACAAGCCTACCAGAACTGAAATCTCAAATATCATAAAGATCGTTTCCTTAAAATATGCAAAATCTAAAACCTCATATTTCGCGGGACTCATTCCATAGGTCCACAAGTGCTAAAACCTTACATATCATCAAAAATCATATCCTGGAGTGCACATAATTCTTTAACCTAAAATCTCATCAAAATCACTTTTAAAGTATGTACCATCTCTTGACCTCAAATCTCCAAAAATTCAGTCCATAAAACTTGAAGAATCTCAAACCTTAATTATCAACATAATCATCTCTTAGTCCAAAAATTGCTACACCTCAAATTAGAAGATACTTCTTAAACCCACAGATATCTAAAACCTCATATGTTATAGTCTGCAAAAGCTCAAACCTAGCTTTCGGTCAAACATATGTCAACTTCAAAATCTAACCCTTAAATCATATCCAAGTCATGTCGTATAGCCTACAGAATAAGCCAATTGAATCTAAAACCTCAAATTCCCAAAACCTCAATCCATAAAGTCTGCAAAATCTAAAACCTGTCTTTGATACCAACTATAATGCCTCGGTGCCGGAGGTCCGGAGAGTTAGCTCCTATTATTGAAAATCCTCTCCAATAGCACAGTTATACAACAAATATTCATGTCCCTCCACCGAAACACTAAAGAAAATCCTCAATAAAATAAATTAAAAACTCCCCAAATACCCGAAAATATCTTTAACTCAATACATCAAAATCGTTGAAAATAATCAATTTACTAACTATGACTCCCAAATAAGTATTTGTACCATCGGCCACTTATTCCTCTATGATCATTACACCTGGCTAAAAATTCACTCTTGTTCTCCAGCTGAACCATCAAAATTATCTGAAAATATTCTGGAGATAATGGGTGAGTTATCAACAACTCAGTAAGTAGAGAATATATACTAGTATGCAAACATGAGCATTTACAGAGTTCAAAATACAAAACAAAACACTTTTCATTTTCAGAATCTAGAGTCAGAACATATTTACAAAAATTTAGGGTGAAAGTTAAAAAATATCCTTATTCAAAATTCATTTGGCATAGCATAACTGAACATATCATATCATAACATAATTCCATATTTGACCCCCGTGATAGGGTTGTGCAAACCCTAGCAACTATCAGACAAGCAACAGAATGTGAATCTTCCAAAGTACTTTGGCATAACATATCTGATTCATCATCGTCATCATCATATCATAGCATCATATCAGAACAGAGGCCATGTTTAACATCTGCAAATATCAAAACTGAAATAGAGTGCCACAGTTCTCTCCCGTGGCAGGGCTATATCATATCAGAACGGAAGCCATGTAAAACCCCTGTGTTAGGGTCTCTAACTAAACAAAGTAGAAATAGAATCAGATACAGAACCAGATAGTCACGCCAAAAGTTTTTTAGATGTCACATCTTATCAAAATAGAGTACTGAATAGAGTGCCACTATTCTAGCTAATATATTTATACCAAAATATTTTGAAAATTAAACAGTTAAAACTATAATAAGCAAGATCATAATAATAAACACAACATTATTGTTTACTCTTTGAAAGAAAACCTTGCTTAATACTAATTTAATTTACTTAAAATGGTTTCTGTAAAACATAAAAAAATTAGAGAGTATTAATACATAATAAAAGTTTAAAAGCACATTAATACAACATGTAGTAAAGGGTAATAATGTAATTTCATTTAATTCTTTGCAAACAAAAACATAATATGCGTGAAAGAGAACTTTGCATGGCAAGGGCTTACGCAAGGATAAATCACGTGGCAGCGTGCGATGGCTGGATTGGGTAGGCAGTGGTGACGCGGCTGGATTGGGCAGGCGTGCGGTGGAGATGCTGTCAAGCTGGGGTATGCACGAGAGAAAGAGAAATACGGTGAGAGAGAGACAAACTCATGATAGAAAGAGTGAAACACGGTGTGTGCATGGAGGTGTTACCGAGAGAGAGAGAGAGCGGTGGTTGAGGCAGAGGGGTGCAGATCAGTGGCAATGGATGAAGGTGGGGTGGTGGCTGTGGTTCACGGTGCCCTCCAAAGATGCTTTGTTTTTGGGAGATAAAACAAAGGCTCAACGGGTTGACTTTGTGAAGAGGACGGTGGTGCACGATGGGTTGGTTGAGCAGATGGGCATTCACGGTGGTGGTGCAGGGACGTCGCTGAGGGGGTTGTAACACAGAGGCAGCAGAGACGCTCTCGTTTGGGCTTCCGTGAGGGGTCTTGGATGGCAACGAGGGTGCACAGTTTGATTTTCCTGGTGGATGGTCACTTACGGGCTGTGATCATGGAAGGGAAATCTAGGTGGCTGTTGGTTTCACGTGGGATGGATGCTGGGGCTTGCGATGCTACGATAGGGGGTAGCCGTGGCTATGAAACAATTGTGAGGGTGCAACGCCGGGGGTGGCTGGCTACGATTTCACTTGGCTGGGCAATGGATACGCTAAGGTGGTGAGGCAGCAGTGGGAAACCGAGAGGAGAGGGAGAAAAAGAAGAAGTGGCTATTCTAGGTTTTCGTTGAGGATGATGAACGCGTAAAAATAAAGATGAATGGATGACCAAAAGAAACCCTAGAGATGAGAGAGTAACGTGCATGCGGATGGGAATAGAGTCGTGCAGGTGAGGAAAACTGCTTATAAACTGATAGGTTTTCCAAGGTTTAAACAAATGTGTGGCCTTGTTCCGCAAACTGTTGGGCCAAAAGCTCAAAATAAAATCACTACTCAATCCATAACATAAAAACCAAAAAAAATATCCTAAATATCAAGCTCAAATAAAAAGGAAAAGTCCATAGTCCAACCATACAAATTCTGGGTCCAGGTGTTACAATAATTTATTGTTAATATGTTTGGATATTTTGAATATGTTTGGATATTGTGAATATGTTTGGATATTGTAAATATGTTGTTAGATTCATGGTGTGAATATGTGATTATGTTGTGAAGATGCATGTTGTGAATTTAATAAGAATATGTTGTGAATACATTGTGAATGTATTGGTATTCAATTGTGAATATGTTATGAATTTAAAAAAAGATAATTGAAAAAATATCTTGAATTTTATAATATTGTGAATGTAGGAGATACAATTAGGTAAATAATGGGTTTAACAAATACTATATTGCACTAAGATGCTAGATTAATATACTATATAACTAATAAAACAAAGTAACTCATGATAACATACTTAGTAAATAATTAATAAATAAATAAATGACTAATAAATAAATAAATCTTTAACTTGAATTTAATTTATATATACTAATATATATTAATTAATAAGATGTTAAACAAAAAGTAAATCATGATAACATTGCATGTGTCATATATATGTATAAGTTATTTGTTAGCTTTTGTGTGACATTGCATGAATAACCTTAGACTCATTTGAGAATTAGTGTACACTCAAGTGTTCACTAATTCCTGAATTGTCCAGTGTGGACAGTTTGAGATTATATTATCTATATTGCACATTTTTGTTACTTCTACTTTACACATTTAGTATGAAATTTCGGTGTCTTCCTTATTTGTTCTTCGGGTATACTATTCACAGGGTGAGAATCTCTCTCTGTGAACATATATACTTAGAGAACTATGGAGAGGTGCTGCTGAAATTTCTACTAACGTGAAAAGTAGAAGAGTAACAAAATTTGTGCAATACAGAAGATATAAAGGGCAGTGACAATTGGAGCATGTGAAATTAGTTTGCATTATACTAATCAATAGGTTTTTTTAGAAATGGATAAAAGTTAGATGCGTCTTGGTGATAGACTTGGAAATGATTATGTTGTGTATGCACGTGGAGTTAGAGCCTTTATTGATTTTGCTCGGGCCTCTACTGATAGTCGCGGTTACATTAAGTGTCCATGTCGAGGGAGCATAATCTATACGCTATAGGATTGGAAGAAGTAAAAAGTCGTATATTTGTGAATGGTATGGATTAGGAGTATACCCGATGGGTATTGCATGGTGAGCCATACAAACAATCAATCGAGGTTATGTTTGGTCATGGTATTGATATGCGGCATATGGATGAAGATACTGAGTGAGATGACCATAATGAGCGGGATGAGATGGAGGAGATGTTGGGTTACATTGAAGCTATGATGTTTATGGATGAAATGGACGAAGATGCCTCTGGTGGTCGAGGGATCGAATCAGACAATTTCTTTACAATGTAGGAAGATGCAAAGCATGAGATTTATCCTGTATGTACAAAATACAATAAAATGTTGTTTATTGTGTAGTTGCTTCACATTAAGTCGCTGTGTGGGATGTTGACAAAAGCAATCAACATGGTCTTGGACTTGTTTAATGAGGTGCTTCCTGAAGATTATGCATTGTCGAAGAATTTTTATGAAGCGAAACAGTTGAGAAAGGGGTTAGGGTTTGAGTATAAGTTCATACATGCATGCAAGAATGATTGTGTTTTGTTTTGGAAGGAGAATGAGGAAAAACGGCCTTGTCCCATATGCGGAGAGTTGAGGTGGAAGGGTAAGAAAAATATTCCAGTGAAGCTTCTGCATTATTTCCCATTGAAACCCAGATTGCAAAGGCTATATATGTGTGGAAAAAAAGCTCAAGATATGAGGTGACATGAGAAGAAAAGAGTTAAGGATGACAAATATATGGGGCACCCAACTGACTCACCTGCGTGGCAAAGGTTTGATCATCAATACCCAGAGTTTGACACTAAGAAGAATTTTCCGGACTGTTTGAACAACGCTTATGCATTTTAAATGTCCTATGGCTTAAATCACTTTGAACCATTTTAATTCTTGTTTACTTTTAATAATTTTGTTACTATTTCAATTGTTAGATTTTGGAACAACGTGCTAATGATCCGGCATCAGTTTCTTCTGAATTGCATGCATTGGCCCGTGGTCCCTCACACAAAGCACTTTGTTACACTGCATGCACGGTTCGAGGTTTTATATTCCATACTATGCATCGTAAACGTAATTGAAAGACGCAAAACTGTTGTGTGTTGGATGAGGGAAGTCATGGAACAGATAACTTTGACTACTATGGTGTCATATGTGACATTATCGGATTAAAATACCTGGGTGAGAATGTGACATATGTTTTTAAATGTGATTGGTGGGATATAGGCAGTGGTCTGGTTTCGATACATAGGGATAGGCAGTGTCAATACTACATGTAAATGGTACGAAAATGATCCATTTGTATTGTCTTGTCAAGCTAATGAAGTCTATTACTTGGTTGATCCAATGAAAGCGATCGATGAAGATAGTGGAGAGATAACTTGGCGAGTCGTATAAAAATTTGTGCCTCAGAATATATATGATGCAGGAATGGTAGCGGATCACGATCATAGTAGAGACGAAGATGACACTCTGATCATAGAGGCCTACTGGGATGATGGAAAGGGTATTAATTTATTTATTGACCTCAGTGCACTTGAACTAATCCCCTTATGTAGAGATGACGTCCCACCTGTACATCTCGACCCATCCATATTAAATGATTATTTAGTTCTTGAAGTAAGTGAAGAAGAAGAAGAAGAGTCTGAGGAAGAAGAAGAAGAAGAGTCTGAAGAAGAAGTCGATGAAGAAGAAGTCGATGAAGAAGACAAAGAAGAAGATGTTTTTGAAGTTGATTTTGAAACAAGTATGGAAAATACATTTGGAGATGAAGAATAAAAGTATTAAATATTTTCTTTACATAGGTGACAGTACAATACATTTTTTATAAATTATTCTATACTATTTCTTTTTTAAATATTGATCATTTTCAAGGATGCCACCAAAACGACAACGAAGAAATGTGACTCCTCCCCCAAGTCCTGAACCCATTCACGACTCCCCAACTAAGAACTCCGCTCCTGATCAAGTTAATACACAGGAGACAGACAGCCGGTCGACACCTACCAGTAAGGAAATTTTGTTGATTATCAATTATATTTTAATACTTTGGGGACTATATTTAATTATTTTAAAAATATTAGCTGATGCCTTGTGACGTCTCAGACGTGGCTACACACGTGGCCTTGCTCTTGAAAGAAATAGAAGGCATGGAAAAATCATAGTCAACATTCTTGATAACTTCACTGGAGGAGTGGACGATAGTGCAACATCACTTTCCTCCTATGTCGGCACACTAGTTGGAGCTTATGCCCCATTTTATGTGCGATCATGGAGAGATGTTCCGAATGAGGTGAAGGATCACATTCGGAGTCGTGTACTAGTAAGTTTATATACGAACGTAAATTTTTTAGACATGTTTTGATTTCATATTTTTGACGTAATTCGCTTCTTAGGATGAATTCGACCTGGATTTTGGCCGTAGCGAGGATGTGCGAATTGTGAACGAGTTGATGACTACATTATTTCGGCGTCACAAGGGATGATGCCATGACCACTTCAAAAAGTTTGAGACGCTAGAAGAGGTTGTTCAGTCCCCCTTTCAAAAAATGAAGTTAGATGATTGTTGTGATCTTTTCACAAATCCAGATTATCAGGAATTATAGATTTATTCCCTATACGTTATTTACATCTATATTGGTTTCATATATTATATTTAGCACTGTTACTTTCTCCTGCAGCACTTAAGTTCTATCAATGTACAAAATAGATTAGCTTTGACAATCCACCATCGTGCCGGCTCAAGGTCATTCCAATTGTCTTGCTGATAAAATGGTAATTGATAAGTACTAGCATTAGTTTTTAAAATTACTAATGTGGCTTTGTTAGAAACGTGATAATCTTAAAAATTTCTCCCTCATTCATGTCTATGCTACTACTCACACTGATGAGCACAGTGAGTGGGTTGATCCTGTCGCTAAAGATAATTATGAAAGTGAGGTTATTTTATGTTGATAGATTATGCAACATGTGAATTCATATTATATTTGATTCCTCATTTCTTTTAATATGTTACTTATTGTGTGTTTTTGTTGTAATTGCAGGAAAAAATGATTGAGATCCAATTAGCCTCTAAGGAATCCTCTCCTAGTGACATAGATATATTCACACAATTGTTCGGGACCATATCTGGTTCGATAAGAGGTTTGGGACGTTCTTTCAAGAGTGTTGGTCCATCCTCCAATACCTCGATTTCGGAAGTTAACAATCTTACTAAAGATTTAGATGCAGCATGCCGAGAAATTGAGTAGATGAAGTCGAGATAGCAAGAGTTTGAGTCTCTCTTATCACGATAGTCTGACCTAGAGACGCGTTTGTAGGAGCAACAAAGAGACCGCGATGACAGATTACGCACTGAAGTCCAAGAGCAAATATAAAAGGAGATGATGGTCCAAATGGAATGTGTTATGTCAATTTAGCAGGATCGTGGGCGAGTTAAGAAGAAGAAATGATCAATATATCATTATGATTATCATTAATACAACATTATTGTCTATTTTTGTAACTCTATAACAAAATATTAGTTTTTACATTTATGGTGTAATATGAAACAATTTGTATGCTTTTCAATTTTATGAAATTACTATTTCTGATCAGAACGTTCGCATGTAAATAACAAACGTTCAAACATGGCTTCACGTTTGAATCAACGTTCAAACGAAATATCAGCGATTTCGAACCGAACGTTTGAACGTAATCTGCTACATTCGCAAGTTTTAATGCACAAACAATCTAAACGTTCGAATGATTAGAGTAGATATGTGCGAACAACAAACTAACATCCCAACGTTAAAAATTTTACGTTTGAAGTCTTCTCCTTTAACATCCGAATGCTACATTTAAACGTTAACGTTCGAATGTAAATATCATTCTTGCGAAGCAAAAACAACGAACGTCAATTTCTTAATGTGCGAATGTTAATCTCTCAGGTTAATGTTCGAACGTTGGTTCATACGTGCGAGTGCTACTTTCTGTGACGGTTTTTAACTGTCACAAAACATTATCACATTCGAACATAACATCTCACAGAAGACTTCCAACTGTCACAAAATATTCTGTGACGTCTTTTAGGTGACGATCTCAAACCATCACAAAAATGTTTTGGTGACAGTTTGCTTTTTTTTTGTGACAGTTTCTTCCGTCAGAAAAGCCAAATTCTGTTGTAGTACAGGTTATAGTATGGGGTCTTAATATGTAGTCCTTGAGTCTAATAATTGTTACGGGTTTAAGTTATAGTTGAGTTAATATTAATTTCATGAATATATAAGGTTTAGTTTAATATGATTTACGTTTTAATGGAGGGTTGAATTAACTCGGAGACATAGGTTATGAGTTTGCAAGTTCTATAAGATCAATTTGTGGACTTAATGAGGTTTTAGGGCATATACGATGAATTAATGTGTTACAGGCATGTAGGTGTGATTCAATTAGAAATAAGATTTTAGAGTTTAATGTGTTACAAGCATGTACGGCAAATTTTGGTTATTATAGGCCATGGAAATAAATTAGGTTTTTTATTCTTTTTTTATTTTTTTAACATACACATGTTATAAGGAGATGACAAATTTCAGGAATAGGAATTATGAATTTAGGTCATTGTAACGTCCCGTTCCCATTGGTTCGAAGAGTTTGCTCTTATTACTTAATATCAACTCCGATATCACAAATATCTATGTTCTTTCATAGAGACAGAGAATATATACTAGTTTGTAAGGGGTGAGTTATCAACAACTTAGTAAGCAGAGAACATATACTAGTGTGTAAACATGAGCATTTACAGAGTTCAGAATGCAGAACAAAATACTTTTTTTCAGAATGTAGAACAAAACATTTTCTTTCATAATGCAGAATCAGAATATTATAAAAAATATCAGAGATAAAGTTAAAAAATATTCATAATCAAAATCCCTTTGGCATAGCATAAACTAAAATATCAAATCTTATCTTATCATATAACAGAGACCATGTTTAACCCCCGTGGTAGGGTTGTAAAAACTCCGGCAAACAACTGAGCTGAAACAGAATATAAATCTTCCAAAAGTACTTTGGCATAACATATCCGATTCATCATCACAATATCAGAGCATCATATCAGAATAGAGGTCATGTTTAACCCCTATGGTAGGGCTGTGCATCTGTGGATAACCAAGCAAATGCATATCAGAACTGAAACAGAGTACTGCTATTCTTTCCCATGGCAGGGCCATATCATATCATAACAAAAGCCATGTAAAACCCCCGTGGTAGAGTTTCTAATTGAATAGAACACCCGTATTTTAGTGTATTTTTACTGAAGGATTATTTTTATTGTTCAAAAAATTTATCCTCTATTTTAAAATTGGTTGGATTTTTTGTGAGTTTATTTCTATGATTTTAATTTGGTGAAAATTATTTTTATGTGCTTTCTTAATATTTATTTATTATTATGCATTTAAATTACTTTTAATATTTAAATTAATTACTGTGGGATTTAATTATTTCAATTTGACTTTACCATTGTGTTTGAATTATTTTATTGAACTTATGGTTTTAAAATCGTTTCCGTTGGATCATTTTTGTGACCCAAGTTATGAGGATTGGACCTCATTTCTTTTTCCTCTATTTTTCTTTCCTCCTTTTCTTTTCCCTTTCTTTTCTTTTTCCCCTTATTTCTCCTTCGGTTACCTTCTTCCCCGCGCGAGCAGCCCCCTCCCTCTCTCTCTCCCCCTGCGTCCGTCCACTCCCCCCAGCCACCGACGTCGAGCCGCCGTGCACGACACCACCCACCCCATTCGGTTCCCCTGCTGCCGGCGACCTCACCTCCATCCGTGCCACCATTCTCCTCCACGCAGCCCTTCAAGCTGCGGCGTCACTTTCGTTCCAGCGCCGCCGTCGCGCCACCATTGGCCACCATCTTCCTACCACATCATCCTCGACCTCTTGGCAACCCAATGGACCCAACCCCGGCTCCGATCCGTCACCGGTGAAGCACAACCAAGCCCATCTCCGATTTCGGCACTTTTGGCCTAAAAACACCTCTTGCACCCCACCCACGGCCAACCACCACCACCACTAGCTTAACCGACCTCCCTAGGCCCTACCCTATCATTTTTGGGTCTTCGTTTGTCTCCGTTGAAAAGTGGGTATCTGTGACCCACAGCCACAGTGTATTTTACACTGTTTTGCAGCTGTGTTTCCACCTCTTGCAGCTTCGTGATTCTCCAGAAATTGTTATATAGCGCTGTAAGTATTTCTCCAAAGAATTCTTGTGAATTTAATGTATTTTTGCACTAACGCATTTCACTGTATTTAATCTGCTGATTGGTTTTGCCGGACTGAGTCCGAGGAGTACAGGAGTCAGATGGATTGTTGATTGGTGTTGTTTGGTTGGATTTGATTGGTTTGGTTATTGATGGTTGTGGATTAGTGTTGGTACATGTACATCTCATTATTTCATGCATGATCATGTTTGTAAAGAAAACTGGGTTTTCGTGTGTTGCATTCATGCTCATGTGTGATTTGGAAAGTTATGATTTTATGTGAGAATATTTTTGGGTGCGTGTGTATCACGACCCCAAGCCGAGATGGGGCATTATCTCGGTGGAGCTCCTCTGATTACTCAGGTGCGGAATAAACTGAGTAACATCCCCTGGATTGTCGCTGGGCGACAATGGGATCGGACGAGAGATTCGTGCCGACTCCGTGGTCCTTCTGCTGGCGGGGACTAGAGGATGCTTGGCTACGTACGCGCTGGGCGCGGAACTGGGCATCGCTCGTTGCGTAGTGGGTGCTTGGCTACGTACGCGCTGGGCGCGGAACCGAGCATCGCTACGAAGCCAGGACGTGCGGATGGTCCCTAGGGGAGGCCATGGTGCATAGGGTAAAACGGATTAATTGGCTATTTTCTGGGAAAATAGTGTGTGTTGGATTTTGTGTAAATCATTTTCTGGGAAAATGTTTTACCGATTATTTTTGGGCCAAATGAGGTTTTGGCGTGTGTTGAAAAATTATCATTTTCGGGGAAAATGTTGTTTTGAGGAAAAATGCATATTTCATCATATGCATGCATGTTGGTTGCATTAAATGTATTTTTATTCCTGAGGATTATTTGGGTTATACTTACCTGCGATACCATTCTGTGGTAACGCAGATTTTGATGCAGATGAGGAGGAGGAGGGCGAGCCTGAGGAGACGGCTCCGCCCGAGGAGTGATCTGGGATCACTGGTTGTTGTTATTTTAATTTGCTCATTTGTATTTTTGGGACATGTGTTAAATTTTATTTTGGGATGACTGTATAACTGCTTTTAAACCTCTACTGATATTTAGTTGTTTTTTTTTTAAATTCTGGTACTTAGTTGACTAATCTGCTGCGTTGTTTTTATTGTACACTATTGCATGTACACACACTGGCACTTCATTGGGATGTGTGACCGTGTTGTCACCATCCTGGTGTCTCGATCCCCATGTATTTATATAAGGGGGATTGGTGTGGTATGTTAAGTTATTTATTTTATATTATGAGTTTATTATTATTTTATTTTATGTTATTTGATGTTATTTAATTATATTTTATCTTATTGTATTTTTTGTGTTGCTTTTGGTTGAGTTGGTTTTGTCTGGATTTAAGCGGGGTTGGAGATTGCTCTATGACAGGAATATGGTGAGACCAAGAAGACAAGCTGACTTGCCCGAGGATGAGCTACCCAGGGGTGATGGAAATTATGCCATGGCGAGGGCGTTGAATAGGATGACGGAGTTCCTCCAACAGAATTTCCGACCGCTTCAAGTAGATCCAAATAGAGCAGTCCAAGTTAAGTGCACCTATGAGCGCTTCCTGACGCATAGGACTCCTGCCTTTACTGGGGAGGAGGATCCAATGCGAGCTAGGAGGTGGATTCAAGATCTGGAAAGAACATTTGAAATATGTGGATGCACTGAGGCCCAGAGGGTATTATATGGAAGCTATATGTTGCAAGGTGAAGTAGCAAACTGGTGGGAGACCAAGCGGCCACTTTTAGAAATGGAGTTGGGATCCTTGGCTGCTGTGTCTTGGCAGCGGTTTAAGAAAGAATTTGATGATCGATTCTTTCCTGTTTCGGTGAGACGACAAAAGGCTCGAGAGTTCAATAATTTGGTTCAAGGAGGCATGACTGTCGAGTAGTATGCAAGGAAGTTTATGGAGCTTGGACAGTTCGCTCCTCACCTTATTACTACCGAAGAGTTACGGGTTGAGCGTTTCCTGGAGGGTCTGCGCCCCGAAATACGCAGACATGTGGCTTGTCTTCAAATTATGGAATTTCAGAAGTTAGTGGATTTGGCCAGCATTGTAGAGCTGGAAAATAGTTTTGGAGTAGGCTCCCCTCCTGGTCAGAAGAGGCAGAGTTATCTTGGTGAAGGAAGTAGTTCTGGATCGCCACAGAAGTTTGTTCAGAGGACCGGGGCCCGTTCACAGACAACCTCCAGTATTCGTGCAGGAGGCCGGATTCCAGTGTGCCCTAGATGTAGTAGAGCCCATGAGGGCGATTGCGGTCAAAGGGGAATTCAATGTTATAAATGTGGCCAGCCGGGTCACTTTGTTCGGGAGTGTCCTAGTCGAGTTCAAGGAGAGCAAGGAGTGCGAGGAGGTCGACGAGGTGGAAGGGGCAGCCAGAGACAATTGGTACAAGCCCGGGTCTATGCAGTGACTCCTGGTGATGTGGACTATGAGGCTCCAGAGACCCACGACGCTGGGGTGATTACTGGTATGCATTTAGTGTTTTTTATTTCGATTTAATGTTTGGTGTGGTTGGGTTTTTTTTTGAATTTGTCTGGTGGATGTGTTTGCCTCAGGAAGAGTTCGTCTGTATGATTTTTATGCATGTACTTTATTTGATTCTGGGGCATCCCAATCTTTTGTGTCTGCCACGTTTGCACGGATGTGCAATTTGGTCACAGAACCTCTACCACAATCCTTAGTTGTGGCTCTTCCCAATGGCGAGGTTGTGTGTTGCTCCAAGGTTGCTTTGGGTTGTCCTTTGGATTTTGGTGGGAGGACACTGGACGCAGATTTGATTGTATTCAAGTTGCTTGGTTTTGATATAATTTTGGATATGGATTGGCTGTATCGCTATTCTGCGAATATTGATTGTAGAAGGCGAGTAATTGGTTTTCAACTCTCGGATGAGGATTATTTAGAATTCGTGGGAAGCAAGTTAAAGGCAAGACCATCAATTATATCAGCAATTCAAGCTAAGAGAGATATAGCTTGTGGGGCAGATGCTTTTTTGGTTCAAGTCGTGTCTACACCATCTGAGAAGAAATCTGTAGTGGATATTCCAGTGGTGGAAGAATTTCCCAATGTGTTCGTGGATGAGTTACCTGGATTGCCTCCCGTTCGTGATATGGAATTTGTTATTGATCTGGAACCTGGGGCGGCTCTTGTGCATAAGGCTCCTTACCGCATGGCACCGGCAGAGTTAAAAGAGTTGAAGACTCAATTGCAAGAATTGGTCGACATGAGATTTATTCAGCCTAGCACTTCGCCGTGGGGAGCGCCCGTATTGTTTGTCAAGAAGAAAGATGGTACGCTCAGAATGTGTATAGATTATCGGGAGCTTAACAAGGTGACTATTATGAACAAGTATCCTCTACCTAGGATTGATGATTTGTTTGACCAGCTTCAGGGAGCAGCTGTCTTTTCGAAGATTGACTTGAGATCAGGGTACCATCAGCTGAGGATAAGGGATAAGGATGTGCCCAAGACTGCTTTCAGAACGAGGTATGGGCATTATGAATTTAAAGTGATGTCTTTTGGGTTAGCTAATGCCCCTGCCGCTTTTATGGATTTAATGAATCGGGTGTTTCGACCATTTTTGGATTCTTTTGTGGTGGTGTTTCTCGACGATATTCTGATTTATTCTCGAGATTTGGAAGAGGATGCTTGTCACCTTCGTCTGGCACTTGAGAAATTAAGAGAGCATCGGTTGTATGCTAAGCTAAGCAAGTGTGAATTCTGGTTAGAAGAAGTTAAGTTTCTTGGGCATGTGATTTCCCAAGAAGGGGTGGCTGTAGATCCTAGTAAAGTGGAAGCTGTTTTGTCATGGCCTCGCCCTTCAACAGTTCGTGAGATACGAAGTTTCTTGGGACTTGCTGGTTACTACCGAAGATTTGTGGAAGGTTTTTCTCGACTATCAGGACCTCTCACTACCTTGACAAGGAAGAATGTTGAGTTTGTATGGTCTGACAAATGTGAGAGAAGTTTTCAAGAGTTGAAGAGAAGATTGACAACGGCACCTGTTTTGGCACTTCCGGAGCCACACAAGTCGTTTGTGATTTTTAGTGATGCATCCAAATTCGGGTTGGGATGCGTTCTTATGCAAGAGGGAAGGGTTGTTGCTTATGCATCTCGTCAGCTAAAAATTCATGAAAGGAATTATCCCACACATGATTTGGAGTTGGCGGCAATAGTTTTTGCGCTTAAGATTTGGCGGCATTATTTGTATGGCGAAGCCTATGAAGTTTATATTGACCACAAGAGCTTGAAACATCTATTTACTCAGAAGAATCTCAATATGAGGCAGAGACGGTGGTTAGAGCTGATTAGCGACTATCAATGTGAGATCAAGTATCATCCAGGAAAGGCGAATCTAGTTGCTGATGCTTTGAGTAGAAAGTCTCAACAAATGGATGAAGCAGAGTCATCAGATTTGGACTCTCTCCTTTGTGGAATGAGGAGACTTCTTATCGAGAGTTCACAGCAAGAGGAATTATTATGTTTAGTTTTGGATGTCCGAGTAGTGGATTTTGAAGAATTGAAGACTCTTCAAAGAAGGGATCCTGAGTTGTTAGCTACTAGGAAAAGAGTCAGGATGTCTAGAGGACCCTTGCATTACAGCTTGGATAAGGATGGTATTCTTCGGTTTCGGGATCGTAGAGTGATTCCTCGAGATTTTGAATTTAAAGAGCGGATTTTGGCAGAAGCTCATGCGGCTCCTTATTCAGTTCATCCAGGAAGCACAAAGATGTATAGAAATTTAAAGAAAAATTTTTGGTGGGAAGGAATGAAGTTGGACATCGCTTTGTTTATTGAGAAATGTGACACATGCCGTCAAGTGAAGGCTGAGCATCAAAGACCTACCGGTAGACTTCAACCTCTCCCTATTCCTGAGTGGAAGTGGGATGATATTTCTATGGATTTTGTTGTGGGTTTGCCGAGGACTCCTATTGGGAAGAACTCAATTTGTGTGATTGTGGATCGGTTGACCAAGAGTGCCCATTTCTTGCCTGTTAATACTGACTCTTTGGGTAAGTTGAATGGGTTATATGTCAAGGAGATAGTGCGTTTGCATGGAGTACCCAAGAGTATCGTGTCGGATCGAGATCCGCGGTTCACATCCCGTTTTTGGAAGAGCTTGCAGGCAGCTTTAGGCACTAAGTTGAAGTTTAGTACTGCATATCACCCTCAAACAGACGGTCAATCAGAGCATACTATTCAGACTCTAGAGGATATGTTGCGGTCTTGTGTAATGGAATTTCAAGGAAGTTGGGAGAATCATCTGCCGCTTATTGAGTTCTCTTATAATAACAGTTTTCATTCCTCCATCCAGATGGCTCTGTATGAAGCTTTGTATGGAAGGAAGTGTAGATCGCCTTTGTGTTGGGATGAAGTGGGCGAGAGTAAAGTAATTGGGCCTGAGATAATTCAAGAAATGAAGGATCAAGTTAAGCTTATAAGAAAGAAAATGGCTGAAGCGCAAAGTCGCCAGAAGAGTTACGAAGATATACAAGAAGAAGAGACTTATCCTTTGAAGAAGGTGATTGGGTTTATCTTAAAGTCTCTCCTATGAAAGGCGTTAAGCGCTTTGGTAAGAAAGGAAAGCTTAGTCCAAGATATGTTGGTCCTTTTCAGATCGTAGAGAAGGTTGGGCTTGTTGCTTATAGAGTTGCCTTGCCGGATTATTTTGGGGATGTTCATGATGTGTTTCATGTGTCTTCGTTGAAGAAGAGTTTTGGACAGCAAGAGCCACGTTTTGTTGACCCTGAACGCATTCAACTGCAGCCTAACCTTACTTATGAAGTTGCCCCGACACAGATTGTGGATTTGGAAGGAGCAAAGATTAAGGTCCAAGACAATACCTTTGGTGAAGGTGTCATGGGGTGATCCGTTGGCTCAAGATTTCTCATGGGAAAGAGAAGCTGATATGAGAGAGCAATATCCATACTTGTTTGATTGATGTTGACGGTATGTTCTAAGTCTGCTTTTAGTTGAATCTTAATCCTGTCTTAGTTTATTGTTTGACCTTGCTAATTTCGAGGACGAAATTTTATTTTGTTGAGGTCCATGTAACACCCCGTATTTTAGTTTATTTTTACTGAAGGATTATTTTTATTGTTCAAAAAATTTATCCTCTATTTTAAAATTGGTTGGATTTTTAGTGAGTTTATTTCTATGATTTTAATTTGGTGAAAATTATTTTTATGTGCTTTCTTAATATTTATTTATTGTTATGCATTTAAATTGCTTTTAATATTTAAATTAATTACTGTGGGATTTAATTATTTCAATTTGACTTTACCATTGTGTTTGAATTATTTTATTGAACTTATGGTTTTAAAATCGTTTCCGTTGGATCATTTTTGTGACCCAAGTTATGAGGATTGGACCTCATTTCATTTCCCTCTATTTTTCTTTCATCCTTTTCTTTTCCCTTTCTTTTCTTTTTCCCCTTATTTCTTCTTCGGTTCCCTTCTTCCCCGCGCGAGCCCCCTCCCTCTCTCTCTCCCCGTGCGTCCGTCCACTCCCCCCAGCCCACCGCCGTCGAGCCTCCGTGCACGACACCGCCCACCCCATTCGGTTCCCCTGCCGCCGGCGACCTCACTCCACCAACCTCACCTCCATCCGCGCCACCATTCTCCTCCACGCAGCCCTTCAAGCCGCGGCGTCACTTTCGTTCCAGCGCCGCCGTCGCGCCACCATTGGCCACCATCTTCCTACCGCATCATCCTCGACCTCTTGGCAACCCAATGGACCCAACCCTGGCTCCGATCCGTCACCGGTGAAGCACAACCAAGCCCATCTCCGATTTCTGCACTTTTGGCCTAAAAACACCACTTGCGCCGCCACCCACGGCCAACCACCACCACCACTAGCTTCACCGACCTCCCTAGGCCCCACCCTATCATTTTTGGGTCTTCGTTTGTCTCCGTTGAAAAGTGGGTATCTGTGACCCACGGCCACAGTGTATTTTACACTGTTCTGCAGCTGTTTTCCACCTCTTGCAGCTTCGTGATCCTCCGGAAATTGCTATATAGCGCTGTAAGTATTTCTCCAAAGAATTCTTGTGAATTTAATGTATTTTTACACTAACGCATTTCACTGTATTTAATCTGCTAATTGGTTTTGCCGGACTGAGTCCAAGGAGTACGGGAGTCAGATGGATTGTTGATTGGAGTTGTTTAGTTGGATTTGATTGGTTTGGTTATTGATGGTTGTGGATTAGTGTTGGAACATGTACATCTCATTATTTCATGCATGATCATGTTTGTAAAGAAAACTGGGTTTTCGTGTGTTGCATTCATGCTCATGTGTGATTTGGAAAGTTATGATTTTATGTGAGAATATTTTTGGGTGCGTGTGTATCACGACCTCAAGCCGAGATGGGGCATTATCTCGGTGGAGCTCCTCTGGTTACTCGGGAGCGGAATAAACTGAGTAACGTCCCCTGGATTGTCGCTGGGCGACAATGGGATTGGACGAGAGATTCGTGCCGACTCCGTGGTCCTTCTGCTGGCGGGGACTAGAGGATGCTTGGCTACGTACGCGCTGGGCGCGGAACTGGGCATCGCTCGTTGCGTAGTGGGTGCTTGGCTACGTACGCGCTGGGCGCGGAACCGAGCATCGCTACGAAGCCAGGAAGTGCGGATGGTCCCTAGGGGAGGCCATGGTGCATAGGGTAAAACGGATTAATTGGCTATTTTCTGGGAAAATAGTGTGTGTTGGATTTTGTGTAAATCATTTTCTGGGAAAATGTTTTACGGATTATTTTTGGGCCAAATGAGATTTTGGCGTGTGTTGGAAAATTATCATTTTCGGGGAAAATGTTGTTTTGAGGAAAAATGCGTATTTCATCATATGCATGCATGTTGGTTGCATTAAATGCATTTTTATTCCTGAGGATTATTTGGGTTATACTTACCTGCGGTACCATTCTGTGGTAACGCAGATTTTGATGCAGATGAGGAGGAGGAGGGCGAGCCTGAGGAGACGGCTCCGCCCGAGGAGTGATCTGGGATCACTGGTTGTTGTTATTTTATTTTGCTCATTTGTATTTTCGGGACATGTGTTAAATTTTATTTTGGGATGACTGTATAACTGCTTTTAAACCTCTACTGATATTTAGTTGTTTTTTTTTTAAATTCTGGTACTTAGTTGACTAATCCGCTGCGTTGTTTTTATTGTACACTATTGCATGTACACACACTGGCACTTCGTTGGGATGTGTGACCGTGTTGTCACCATCCTGGTGTCTCGATCCCCGTGTATTTATACAAGGGGGATTGGGGGCGCCACAGTCCACAACATGATTTTCCTTGAGTTTTTGTCCATTTAATTCCAAGAAAGGAACAAGAAAAAAAAGCATAAAAACATTCAAACCAAGTGGAAAACAAAAACAAAAAAAGAAGAAGAAAGAAATAAAAAAATCGGTTTGCGGGTTTAAAACCCGCTACCCAGACCTGGTTTACCTGGATTTTTCTATACGAGTACCGGCCTGGGTTTGTTACTGGCCGGAACCTGATTATCCAGGTTGTGGACCGGGCCAAGAAAAAATCCAGCCCGATGAACTAGCTTGATTACGGCCTTAAGGTGGATTATAAAAGGAAACGACAGTCAAGGATTTGTCATTGTGTCACCAGTTGGATATTTGAGTAATTACAAGGTCTAGTGGGAATTATTTAAGGAAGTCTCATGGGTCTAAGGTCAAGGATAGCGTCATTAGGTAGAGTTCAAGTCTTTTTATTAATGATGTGCTTAACAAGGAAATCGGCAGGGCACTAACGTGAATGAGATTTGATTGAAGGGAGGTGATTTTGCATAAGCTCGAGGTAAATGATTATGTTTATACCCTTCTTACTATTTTATTCTAAACAAAAGTATCATTTTTGCAAGCTATATTATGTGTACATGTTTTAATGATATATATATATATATATATATATATATGTGTGTATAGACTATTCGTCGATAGCCTCTTTTTATATACCCCTCTTGTTATTGTATGTGATGTATGAAATGAAATGGATTGCATATTTCTGACTGTTATAAATAGTATCTGCATATATTAAATGAATAAATCAAACATAAGATAAGGAAATGAAAGACTAAATGAAAAATGACATGAAATATATATATGGACTAGACTGCATGTTTGTCTGTTCAAAGAAAAATTCATGTAAAGTGCCATGACAATGAGGCTGGTATCATGATGCTAAGGGGTGGACCTAGTGATGCCTATTCTCGAAGCTAGGATCTTATCCACTAGCTATGGAAGAACATGACCAAAAGGATCACTAATCAAACACACGGGACTGAATAGTATGTACTAACCATGAGGTTAAAAGAGAAAAGACTGTTACAACATAAATGAGATTGATGTTGTTGCACAACTTAATTGTATGATTGAGGCCTTGAGAAATCAAGGGGATGTATGCATACTGATTAATGTGACTTAATGTGATGAATGTGACTTTGAAAGTTCTTGCAAAAACTTAAATTTTTATATGTTTATTGTATGAAGTAGTTCATGTTGAGTATTCGACTTATTTTTGTTTCAATGAATGATTGTCCGAAGAAATGCTTAAACTGAGATTTGAAGCCACAAGATGGGACTTAGCTCATGGAGAAGAGGCAGATGTCTAAATCATGTATATATTTTTTCATTTATGATTTTAATAGAATAAGATTTGAGAATTTTCTTTAACAAGAGCTTCCGCAAACTTCCTTTTCATTTTTCATAAAGTCCATTTTATCTTATGAAAAGGCCGGATCTTGTATACCTGATGCTTCATTGAGAAAATTCTTTTAAAGCCGAGTTTCATTATGGTCCCTCTGTTATCTAAAATATTTAAAATGAATAAAAAAAGAAAAATCAAGAACATTTAAATGATATATAGAAATTAGAATAGACAAACTAATATATGGTGTATTGTAAAAGTAGTACTTAGCTAAAATAGAAAAAGTGAGTTTTAGTTAGTTATTTCATATGAAAATTTAGATAAGCCATTGGGAAGAAATGTTCAAAGGGGGACTGATTGTTACATGCCATGCGGCAAAGGGTTCGTTACGAGAGATCAACGGAAGTTGCGAGTTATAAAAGTTTGAAGAGTAATGCTATAGAGAAGCCACTATAGTAGTGCACACTTTACACTCACTGCGTGGCTGCTTCTAGTTGATTGTTTCCAACACTCACTTGGGGAGATGTATAGTCTAGATGATGCCACATCATGTGTGCAAAATGGATGCTCCTAATAATGGCTTCTATCTATATTTATTCAAGTTTGAAATTGTAGGTATAAATGTTACGAGTTGATTAACCGAGGTGGCATTTTGGAAACCGGCGAAAACTAAGTTACTAAATTTGCAATTAAAGTACCCTATATATATATACAATGATATTATCTTAAAAAAAAGTCTCGCACTCAGAATATTTTTATTGATTACAACAGAAACCTCTTTACATAGCGGTTAAATCATAGTGCTTACCTTATAATATTTAATTGTATAAATATATAAACAAGGATAGGAAAGAAGGATAAACCAATAATACAAGTGGGAATGGCAATATTTGAATGCTCCAACACAGCATATGTACCAGTGACAAATGCCAAAACCATTGGTGCGATGGAGGAAAGAAGGAACCAAAAGGCCATTTGAAGAAAACTTGTGCGCTTTTTGAAGAAGTATTTAGCATTAGTACGGATAAGTGGAATAAATAGGTGGATAAATATAGCAGAACTAGATAGAATCAATGATAGGGCATTTGTAATGATGAATGCTTTGAAAGCAGCACTTTTCCTCAAAACTGCAGAGCCTGGATGTGGATGATCATCTCCACCAACGAACCCCCCGGGCATGGTAATGCCTGCTGCAAAGGTCACAGTTGTAATGAGTGCAGCAACTACCAAATGGGCTTGAGCCGCTTTATCCTCCGTCTCTATCCTCTTCTCCCTCTCCTGCTTCCACTCCACCTCCTCCTCCTTCGGGTTCTTCTTCTTAGTTTTATCATACCCAACTTCTAATACTCGTTGAATGTAAAGGTAGCTAGAATTTTTTTGGTCTTTAGGAAAATCGCTCAGCTTCTTCTGTAAAATATTTATTGGGCTGAATCGAGAGTATTTCGTATTTTTCTATTGATTGAAATAAAGCGAGAAAAGAAAAAAAATCCAAAGAATATTTGTTTGAGAAAGCAAGGCGGCTCAGTATAAAATAATGACTAAAATTAGAATATATAAAGACAGTTAACTTCATATTTAAGTGCATCTTATAAAAAAACATTTAGCACTTATAAAATTAATAGAAAAATATTATGGTTCCCAAGATGCATCATTATAAAGAAGATTTATCAAATCAAATATGTTTCGGTTATGTATGCCAAAATCATAGGAACATGTTCTTGAAAGTTGTTAGCTAGGTTTATAATTATTATTTGTGTCGTAACAATATAGTACGTAGTTCACATGATATTAATAAAGAAAAATTCTATTCATTATCCCCACGCACTAGATACTTTTTTTTTTATTAAATGTGTAGTATATTCAAAGGAAAGGTTGTGGTTTCTTTGCCACATCATTTTCAAATTAAAGTCATAACCTAATATTGATGTGATACATAAAAATCAATTTAATTTTAAATCAGTTTAAAATTTAAAATTTAAACCACATCAAACTGATTTATATATTATATGATCATGTGATATATAAATCAGTTTAATTTTTTTTTTTAAAAAAAAACATTCCAATATTTTGATTAATTATGATTCTATGAATTCCTTTGGTTTCGGTATTCCTTAGCATATCTTATTGAAAAGATGAACTAAATATTTAAATATTAAGTATATAATTTTATTTTTTGGAGAAAGATAAAAGATTACGTTACCTCATCAAGATCAGTTTGAAAGCTTTTACTTGATAAGATTTGATAAGCAGTCTGGTTCTTTTTGTTGAAGAGCATTTTGTCAACTCTTGGAGATTTCAGGAGACGCTCGTCGTAAGCAACAGAATTAATGCAATAGTAATGGAGAGGTGTATTCCCGTCGTTGTCCTTCTGATTCAAAAGATTCCGGAGAGACGAATAATCTTGGATGATTGGCGCTGCACTTGGCGAGTTGTTCACGGCGAGATGGAGTGCATTCCGGCCTTCATTGTCAACCACTTCGCAACAATCCGGACACATTGATATAATCTCTTTTGTTACTCTTCCTTTGTTGCGGAGAGCTGCAATGTGAAGAGCTGTCCAACCCTCTGCGTTTTTCATATGTGCTACCTTTCTATCAGATTCCAGCAATAGTTTTGTTGCCTTAATGCTGTCCATGTATGCAGCCATGTGAAGCGGAGTCCAATCATTTTGGTCTGCTCGTTTACATAGATCCCCTCCGCATCTTTCCAAAATGTTTTTGGTCATTCCTAAAAGAAGTTAAACTTGCTATATTAATGTAATAATTAGTTTCTGAAGGACAAAAAGGAAGACGTTAGGAGACAGAAAAAGGACTATTCAGGTGATCATATAAATGTACAAAAGGCAAATTCAGGACAAGCCAGACATCAGTCTTTATATTTCATGAATTCGATGTCCTATTTGATACCACCACATAAATATTTTGTTAACCAAATCATATTCTACAATGCGGAAAATATAAAATAGGCAATACCTTCATCATCCCAAAATGCTGCAGCATGCAAAGCCGTTCTACCCAAGGGGCCATCATAAGCTGGTGACTTCAATTTTTTTAAAATTTCTGACACCAAATCTGGAATGTGACTCTCGGCAGCCAAGTAAAGTGGGGTCTCACCAGCAGCATTAGCACCAAACAAAAATTCTGGATCTACCTCCATTAGTAACTGTTTTACCACGTCAATGTGATTGTGACGTACAGCCTCATGTAAGGCCGTGTCTCTCTCTTTGTTCAGCTTCGCAATCATCTCCGTAGTAGCTACAACGCGTACTCCACTTTCGACATCTTGATGTTGGAATTTTTGTTGTTCAATCAGGACTTCGACTATGGAAGCATGCCCATACCTTGCCGCCACATGTAATGGAGTATCGTTATCGGTGTTGGCTTTCAATAAAAGTGACGGACACTTGCCTAGTACATCTTTCACAAATTTTGCCGCTAAGGCTTGGTTAGTTCCTCCAGTAGCGGGAAACTCTTCTTCAACAAGGATACTTGAAATGCAAATATGTAGGATTGTATTTTGATTAACTGTCAAAAATCCATCAAGTGGATGGGAGATATGATCGTATGGTTCTAAGGCCTCCAGGTTGCCTTGTGCCGCTGCTTTATAGATAATAGGATCCATTGCAGTGAGGCGCGTTTGTATGCTGCAAGAGAGTAGTCTAGAAAATCCTATGTTAGACACAGGCATTATAGTTGATGTTACATTTAAAAGTTTTCGATTAACGAGCAAATCCTATCCATATTATGACAAATGCCTTTTTGACAATTTCCTCCTCCATCCTTACGAGGAACATGCGTCTGGAAATTGGAATTCTGGATAACGCTGAGTTTAATCTTGGGAAGGACTAAACTGAAATAGATGCACTTGAGAACTTGAAGACAAAGTTTAAGTATAAAAGAGAGTAGTAATCATATATTAATTTAATGAAAATAAAAATCTAATTAACTCATGAAAAGTAAAGCATATATACACATACAATCAATTAGAAATATTAAAACGGTCATCTAAGATCAAACAGAAGTTATATATGTTAAGAGATATAAAAACACAACAAGTAAAAGTAATTTACTACCAAATATTTTAGTATCAATGACTGAAAAGGACAATAATCTTACTTCCGAGTTAGTAAGCAATAATGCAACCTCCAGCTCCTTAATTTAACTCCTCCACCTCAAATGTGGTTTGGGATAGCTTGGGACTGGAGAGTTGGATCTGTTGTGATATTTATAGGCAAGGCTAGCTTACCACTCATTAGGCATGCATTTTGCATTAGACGTAACCACTACGCGCGTACGTGTCATGTTGTAGGGGATCATCACTTTAAGCTTTTGCTTTTTACAGAACTAAAGTGGTAAGGCTTCCTTGCTTCCATATTAGTACTCTTCCCTTAAGGCGTGTTTCACGCGGGCGAACCGCATTAATATTGTTTAGATTAATTTCAAAGTCAGTATTTCTTCTTTTAGTAATTTATTAAAATTCTTTAGGTTTTGAAATAGATTAGTTCCTTAACTAGTTAAGCGTAACATGACGTCAACCATCTTTAACAAGTAAACATAAATGCTATAAGGAAAACTTATATATACTACACACCTTCATTTTTTAACATATGATTTGTCATTTTTATCATTTTATTTAAACAAACATATTAACGTTGTGTATTGCACACCTTTAGGCCAGACTCCAACAACGCAGGTCTTCATAAATAGACTAGCAAAAGATATGGGGAAGACAACTAGGAGAGGACGACCTTGGGGCCCGGAGTCTCCAATGCTAAAGTTAGTAAATTCTTGTGGAAGTTTGTAAATAAGTGAAAGAGTCTAGGGATCAGAGATTTTTCTCGTACTTAGAGCTTGCTATTTATACTATGGAAATGGGAAGGTGCACATCATATTTGTCTACACAAAGTTCGTACCCCTCTTACTGTTCTTACTTTCAGAGTCATTTAATACAACATGGTTCTACGACAGCACTATAAATGTGGCGCGTAATTCGGCAGTGGTGCCATTAATGTGATGTGATTTCCAGGCCTTGCTTTTATCCTTTTTGAGCTGTAAATTTTCTGATGTTAATGGATCGAATGTCTTTCGCATTTCCCTCTGTGTCCCATGCAAGTTTCCAGGTTTAGAACGTGGTTGAGCGATGTCAGGCTAACCTGTACTATAAGTTACTTGACTCCTTCCCCCTGGTAGAGACACCTTGCTCCCAGTATGGTCCTAGTGACCCTTGGGCCGGGTATTGGGCTGAGGCCCAGTGGGTTTTGTGAAGTGAGAAAAATCCTCTTAGAAGACACATATTTAAGCATTAAGATAAAATAACAAAATTGAGAAATCACAGATTAATTAAGTAGAGGTGTGTGGTGTAAGATTTTCATGTAGAATTTCTCTAAAATAAATCCTATAAATACTTTTAATTTTTTATTCGTTTTAAAAGAGAGAAACATTTAAAAAAACATAGAAGAAAATAATGAAGCAAGAATATAAAAATAAAAAAGGACCCGCGTTCTGGGGGAATGGGAGGGAAAATATTTTATTCATATTTTAAAGATTTGTAACATTGATTTTTTTAAAAAAATCTAGTTTTTTGGAGTTAATTAATTAATATTTTCATTTAAAAAGTGTTATGGTTAAATTCTTAACTTTTTAAGTAGTTAATTAATTAATTAATTTTTCTTGGCTTAGCAAACAAAACTTATTTGCTTTATATTTTTCTTTGTTTTTATAGGCCCAAGGATTTAAATTGCTAAAATCTGGGTTTTTAGCAAATCGGTGAAAACCACGTGACTAATTTTGCAGTTAACCCATATTATTTTGAAGTCACTACAAAAATAAAAAAGGTTTTACAGGCTCTTTTTATTTCCTGCGATCAATTTGAGCCGAAAATAGTCCCAAATTACTATTTGGGAGGAAATCTTCCGGCAAAGTGGAAAAACCGCCGTTATAAATACTTATTTGAGCCACATAAAATAGCCGCAACAAAATTTGCCTCAATAAGCTTGTAACGCCCCAAACTCGGATGGTCTGGAGACTTACTACCTGTCTCTTAAGAACTTATTTTTCAACACAACTAAAATGAAACTCAAATCTTTAATAGCAAAACTCAATATCAAGAGTTCTAAATAACCACATTGAAAACTCCACAAAGTCAGTACAGTAGTTAAAATAAACTAAGGAGTCTGTAATCTCCCGGTAGTCATAACAACCCAACCAATAATTTCATAAGAAAAATTCTTCTTCACACTCTACTGTTTATCACACACTCAACACACTTAGTGTATTGAGTTAAAAAAAAAAAATTGAGTGCATGGTGTGTGGAGAGTGTAGGTAGATATGTATAATTGCTCATTTCATAAATCTTACTAAAACCCAAGATATTAATAAAACTCAAAGAGATTAAAACTAAGAACACCAAAAGTCATTCTTCTACCAACATTTCCTTAGCTTAAACACAAACAACAATCTAATCTAGGTCCTTATTTGGACTCTCCACATCATCTGAAAAATATTATAGTGATAGGGGTGAGTTATCAACAACTCAGTAAGCAGAAGTCATATGCTAGCGTGCAAACATGAGCATTTACAAAGTAGAGCATGCAGAACAAAATATTTTCCAGAGTTATCATGCAGAACAAAGCATATTTTCAAAAATAACAGAGCGATGGTTTTAAGACATGTAAAACCCATAGTGCTTTGGCATAACATAAACTGAATATCATCATCAGATAAAAACAGACCAGAGACCATGTTTCACCCCCGTGGTAGGGTTGTGCTAACCCCGGTGGCCAAACCAGGCAGAGACAAAGGTGAAATCTTTCCTTTATTCTTCTCGGAGCCCCGAGTGTGCACATAGGAAAGACCACAATAAAACCACTTTGTTTCCAAAGTGGGTGCACTCAGAGACAGAGAAGTTGATACCAACCCAAATAGAGCAGAACATAACAGAGCAGAGCAGAGCAAAGTAGAGACAGAGTCAGATACGAAAACCAGTACACCATGCCAAAGGTTTTCAGATGTTATATCAAAATAATACAGAGTACCAAAACAGAATCAGACAGTTTACAAACACTGAACACAAAAGCCAAAACATCTTTCTAAATAAATGCACAACTTTTCATATTCTCAATATCGCTCTTTTTTCAGATTTCAGAAACCACATGACAGAATTTAGCTCATGTCTATACAATGCATGTCAGAACATATTTTTCCTTTTCCACACAGATTTCATGAGTATGCAAATAAACGACCAAGGTTGGTTTTATTTTTCCCAAGTTCTCATTTCACCATAAAAATATGCAAAGTTTTCAGAAAATTAACTTCAGTCTCAATAATTCGTGTAAGGCCTAGCATAGGAACCCCGCTTACCTGACTCCTGTAGCGTATTATCTATAACTTGTACACGGTCCCTATTCGTCTCGTCACCTATTCATAAAAAAAATATAAATTAAATATTAAAGTCCAACAATACGAAATTGGTCTTAGACAACTTAAGACCCAAACTCTAAACCGTAATTCAGCAAGTTTAATCAACTCAAACAGCCAAATAATAATCCGGACAACCCACACTTCGACCCAAAATATTCTATACCAAACTCAGTATTGTCCAATACAAGCGTCAAAACCAATTTCAACTCAAATCCCAATAACTCACACTTTTTCCAGCAGTTCGCAATCTCAAACAATTACCAACAACTTAACCAAACAACACTACACAACCGAAGTCAAAACCTAACACTTCAAAATATTAAACTGCACTCGTCAAAAGAACGTACCCTTCTAACATTTCTAAAACACTAATCCAACAAAAAAAATCAACTCTTATGCTCCAAAGAAGGCAGGTTGGTAAAACACCTAGTATTATTTAACAAATCAAGTATCACAAACACGAGTATTTCTCTCTTAAAACCCACAAGACAAGAACAATTAAGAGATAAAAAAAAAATGGTAAGTACCCACCCAAAGAAGACCGAGAGACAACAAGCAGTAGCAAAGCACGCACACACGGCCAGCACCAAAATTACCAAGGCACGAGTGGAGATTACGGCAAGGAGGAAGAGTACCTTATGTTCAAATAACTATTTTCTACCTATAAGTCATGTTGAGAGACATTTGTTCATTAAAGGTTTTGAAGCAACTTACATGAGATGGATATTTCATGGCAAGGAGGAAGAGTTATCTTGTAGTGATGATGACAATCTTCATTATCCTGAGCATTAGGTCACTCCGTTGATGACATTGATGTTATGTTACAAGACATTCGAGCTGGGAATTTCCCTAATGTTCCTTCAACCGAGTCATTGTAATACCCCGTATTTTAGTGTATTTTTATTGAAGGATTTATTATTATTAATTCAAAAATTTATTCTCTTGTTTTAAAATTATTAGATTTTTAGTTGATTTATTTTTATGATTTTTTAATTTTGCGAAAATTATTTTGAAGTGCTTTCTTAAAATTAATTATTGTTATGCATTTAAATTTCTTTTCATATTAAATTAACTTATTGTTGGGTTTAATTATTTATTTTCATTTTAATCACTACGTTTGAATTATTTTATTTCACTTGTTGTTTTAAAATCGTTTCCGTTGGATCATTTTTGTAACCCAAGATGTGAGGATTGTACCTCATTTCTTTCCCTCACTTTTCCTTTTTCTCTTTTTCTTTTCTTCCTTTTTCTTTCCTCCTCTTTTTCTTTTTCTTTCTTCTCCTCCTTCCTGCGCGATGTCGCTCTCTCCCTCTCTCTCCCGTGCGTTCTCCTTCCACCCCAAGCCCGCCGCCGTGAGCCGCCCGTGACTGGCACCGCCCAGCCCACCTTCTTCCCCACATGCAGGCGACACTTCCCCTCCAATCTCAGCTCCACCAGCGCCACCATTTGCTCCCACGCGCCTCACTAAGCCGTAGCGTTCTTTGTGCTCGCGCGTCACCGTCGCACCACCTCCGGCCACCATTTCTTCACCACTTCACCCTCGACCTCCTAGCAACCCAATGCACCCAACCCCAGCTCCGATCCGCCACCGGTGAAGTACATCCAACTCCATTTTCCTTTTGGGTATTTTTGCACTTCAAACACCCTCTACGCCGCCACCCATGGCCAACCACCACCACCACTAGCTTCACCAACATCCCTAAGCCCTACCTTATCAATCTCAGGTCTTCGTTTGCACCCGTTCAAAAGTGGATCTTTGAGACCCACGGCCACAGTGCATTTGGCACTGTTCTGTAGCTGCGTTGCCACTTCTTGTAGTTCCGTGATCCCTCAGAAATTATTATATAGTGCTGTAAGTATTTTCTAAAGAACTCTTGTGATTTAAATGTATTTTTGCACTAACTCATTTCACTGTATTGAATTATTGGTTGGTTTTGCCAGACTGAGTCCAAGGAGTACGGGGGTCGGATGGATTAGTGGAGGAAGTTTGTTTGTGTGATTGGATTTGTGTTGAATTGTTGGTTGGATCTTGTGTTGTTCATGTACATTGCATATTTGCACGCATGATCATGTTTGTAAATGAAAACTGGGTTTTTGTATAATTGCATTCATGTTCATGTGTTTAATGGAAACCGGGTTTTCATGTGAGAATGGTTTTGGGTGCGTGTGTATCAAGACCCCAAGCCGAGATGTGGCATTATCTCGGTAGAGCTCCTCTGGTCACTCGGGAGCAGAATAGACTGAGTGACATCCCCTGGATTGTCGCCGGGTGACAATGGGATCGGACGAAATGGTCTCGTGCCGACTCCGTAGTCCCTTTGCTGATGGGGACTAGAGGATGCCTGCACACGTATGCGCTGGGCGCAGAACTGGGCATCGCTCGTTGCGTAGTAGATGCTTGGCCATGAACGCGCTGGGTGCGGAACTGGGCATCGCTACGAAGCCAGGACTTGCGGATGATCCCTAGGGGAGATCATGGTGCATAGGTAAAATGGACTATTTTCTGGGAAAATAGCCCATGTTGGATTTTTATAAATTGTGTGATCATTTTCTGGGAAAATGTGTTGCGGAGATTTTGGGCCAAATGGGATTTTGGCGTGTGTTGGAAAATATTCATTTTTAGGAAAAATGATGTTCTGAGGTTGATGCATGTTTCATCATATGCATACATGTTGGTTGCATTAATACATTTTTATTCCTGAGGGTTGTTTGGTTTATACTTACCCACGGTACCGTTTTATGGTAGCGCAGATTTTGATGCAGAGGAGGATGAGGGTGAGCCTGAGGAGTCGGCTCCGCCCGAGGTGTGATTTGAGATCACTCACTTTATTTGAGACATGTATTTTATTTTATTTTGGATGACTGTATAACTACTTTTAAACCTTTTATTGATGTTTAGATTGCGTTTAAATTCTGGTACTTAGTTGACTTAATCCGCTGCGTTATTATTGTATACCGTTGCATGTACATACACTTGGCACTTTCGTTGGGATGTGTGACCGTGTTGTCATCATCCGAGTGTCTCGATTCCCGTGTTCCCGTACATGGGGGTCGGGGGCGCCACAATCATTCCATGCTTGGGGTGAGACCCCTGTCGAACTTGAATCGACCATGAACTTTGACCAGTTGTTGGTTGATTCACAGCGTCCTCTTTATGAAGGTTGTACCAAGTATTCTAAACTTTCATTCTCGATTAAGTTGCTACACATTAAAACACTTGGTGGTTGGAGTGTTAAGTCATTCGACATGCCTTTTCAATTACTTAAGTCAGCTTTTCCATATGCTCTTTTCCAAACTCATACCAAGAGGCACAAAACTTGGAGCGCGGCCTAGGCTTTACTTACACAAAGATACTTGCTTGTCCGAATGACTGCATACTTTATTAGAAGGAACATGCAGACAAAGAAGAGTGCCCTAAATGGAAGTTGTCAAGATGGATATTCAGTACTGATAAACAAATTCCTCAAAAGGTTCTACCACATTTCTCGTTAAAGCCAAGGTTGCAGAGATTGTTTATGTCACGAAAAACAGCAGCTAATATGAGGTGGCATTTAGATCAGCATGTCAATGACGAAGGTATTCTAAGGCATCCTACTGACTCTGAGATCTGGAAGGCATTTGATCAAGAAAATAGTTGGTTTGTGGAAGAACTTTGAAATATACGGCTTGTTTTAGCTAGCGACGGTTTCAACCCCTTCAATAATTTGGCAAAGCCTTACAACATATGGCCAGTAATTTTGGTGCCGTAGAACTTGCCCCCGTGGTTATGCATGAAAGATCCATTTTTCAGCACCTCATTGTTGATTCCTAGACCAGGATCACTAGGAAATACGATAGATGTTTATTTGCAACCTCTAATAGACGAACTAGTGGATAAATGGGAAAATGTTGTCAATACATACGATGCGAAGGCCACAAAGACTTTCCGATTGCATGCAACTTTATTGTGGACAATCAATGACTTCCCTGCATATGGAAACCTCTCTGTGTGGAGCACTAAGGGGAAGATGGCATGTCTATCGTGTGAGCAAGAAATAGATTCAATGTGGTTTAAATACAGCCGAAAGCATTGTTACATGGGTCATCGCCAATTCTTGCCACCAGCCCACATTTGGAGAAAGAAAAAGAGTATTTTTAATGAAAGTGCAGAGCATCGTGGCCCACCAGAATAGTTTTCAGGAGGTACTCAATCAACTACAGAATATTCCAGACGTTGATTTTGGAAAACTACAAAGAAGAGAAAGCAAGGAGAAGATGAGTTAAATTGGACCAAGAGAAGCATATTTTTTCAAATGTCGTATTGGTCAAGTCTAAAGATTAGGCATAACCTTGATGTAATGCACGTATAACATTGGTACCGTCTTCATATCATAACATAGGCCGTTACATATCTTATAATTCATACTTCATCATAATCATACTTGCATACTTGTCATATCATAAATTTCAAAACAAATCACATACATACTTGTCATATGAAATCGCATTCTTTAAAAAATGTCGTGATATATGTTTCCTCACATAAAATCAAGATATTTCATAAATATTCTGATACATAAATCTTCACATAAAATCATGCATGGCTTTTCATAAATATTTTAATTTATATGACTCACATAAAATCATGACTTTTCATAAATAATTTTATGCATAACTCCTTTTATAAAATCATGGATTTTCATAATTTTATCATGACTTGGCTATATAAAAAGGGGCTTAATTGCAATGGAGGGCATATGTGCATAATATTTTTTCTAAAAAAACAATCAGTTTATCGTACATACGTGTAAGGGTATGATCATGCTACTTACCTTAAAGTGCTAATCCACTATTTTCGGCACGTAGTCAGTCACCTATAAAAATAAACACATAATTTACATAAATTTCTAATTAAACATGTGATTTTATTTAAAATATAAACTACTCAAATAACCTATATTTCCTAAACCTAAAATCTTCCTAACATTAAATTATTCTCAACTGGTAATCTAAAAAGGCAGGGGCACTTTTGTAATCTAACTATCCCACCTAAAATTCGTGTTTCACGCATTCGACAAAGGACTTATGCGAGAGGCAGAGGGCTTATCGTGAGCTAGGCAACGAGGGGCGGCCTAGGTGAATTTCGATGGCGGCAACCTGTGGGGGTGAGAGAGAAAGTGATGAGTGAGAGAGAGAGAGACGGTAAGAGAGAGAGAGAGAGAGAGAGAGAAGAGAGAGAGAGAGAGAGAGAGAGAAAGAGAGAAACTGCATGTCGTGAGTGATAGAGGGAGAATGGAGAGTGAGAATCACGACGTGAGGGAGATGGACTTACGTATGGTGGTCCGGGGCGTAGTGTAACCGAGCTGCGGCCTTGTGGTGTGGACATTTCCAGCGGTGGGCTCCGAAATTGCTCTGTTTTGATGGAGCAAAACAGAGGTCCTCCGGCGTTGGTGAGGCTGCGTTTCTGTGTTATTTTTCGATGTGGGTTCACGGCTAACTTTGGTGGTGAGGTTTGGGTGGTTGGTTGGGACCCACGGTGGGGCAGCTAGAGGATCCTCTAACTACGGTGGTGTGACACAGGGAGCGAGAGAGAGTTTACTATCAAGCCGAAAGCAACAGAGAGAGAGAAGAGTGGCGAACGGTCGTGGGCTTACCATAATAGTGCGAGGCAGAGGAAGGCGCCTGGTTGGCAAGTTCTGTGGCTGCAGTGAGGTGATCCGACTCTTCGAGTGGTTGATGGAGGACTGAGTAGAAAACACATTTGTTTTTAGTATTCACGGTGGAGAGAGAATGACGTGATAGTCTGGGGACGAGAGGGGCTAGTTCTGGCTCTGAAAACGCTAGGATGCATAAAAGGTTGTATGTGAAAGGGGCTATGCATGAAGTGTATAAATAGATGTAGAGACGTGTGTGTGTGACTAACAGAGAGAGACGTGCATGGCTTGGAATTCATGGAGGAAAATCAGTTAGGGTTTTATTATGAAGAGAAATCTAGAATGCTAATAGTGTTTGGACTCTAACTCACGAGCTTGGAGTTTTTTTTTAAGAAAAAAATAATGTAGGCTTAGCTCTAGGTTAAAATAAATATAACTTATCCAATAAACTCTTTTATGGGCTTTAACTTATTTATTGAGCCTAATAAAATTATACACAGTTTATCCTTAATAATATTGGATCGGGTCGTTACAATACCCTTAGACCTAAAATTCAAAAAACCCTAAGACTTAAGTTCCTAACCCATGCCGACCCCCTCAATTTTCTTTTTCTCAAATCCTCAAACCTATCTCGACTTCTTAGTGTTCTCACGCCACCCCCTTTTTATCTTCGACTTCAGTCTTCAACCTAGTAACCCATCGCCCACGGCGCCGCCATTCCCGTTGCCTATGTAGTAAAGTCACGAGTCTGTAAGTTGTAACACTCCCACGGTGCTAGGCCCACGCCCTGTTGCCCACGGCTCATGAGTCTCTCTGTCTCAGACTCTCACCTTGGCCCAAAGCGTCGACGTCCTCCTTACACAGGCACATATATGTGGCATCCCAGCCTCCAGGCCATCAGTCTCCCCTTCTCCTCTTCTTCCAGATATCCACAATCCATTATAAGCCAATTTCTTTTCTTGGGTTTGCTTGGGTTTCCACTGCAAGTCAATTAGTCTACACTACTGCTAGAGCCTTTGCAGTAGGGTACTACTGATCAAATAGTATATCAAGCTCGACTGGAAATTGTTTTAACTTTTTACCAGTACTGTAACAAGTGGTTTGTGTCTCTTTAAGAATCAACGGCTCCCATTTCTTGTTATGATAAAAGTTCGTTTTAGGGATTTAACTCGCACATTTCTTACCACATTGCAAAACTCATATTTGGTCAATTGAGAAGGAGTACCTTACCTTACAAATTAGAACAATATGCTTTGCTTTGATGTCACAAATTGTCTCACCAATCTAGAAAACTTAATTATTGTTTCATCTTAAGAAATTAAGTGATCACTGGTAGAGTTTTGGTTATATATGTATATAGTTGATTGTGATTTGAATTACATTCAGAAGATAAATAAAATGAATTATATAATTTGCTTTGAAGCTGTTTGAAACATATGCATGCACTTTGTTATGTTGCAATATCATATTTAGTCATATAACTACCTAATTAACCGATTTCGTGTTAACTTCTTATCTCATGCCGTGACATTGCTTATGCTGGTGCACAAAGGAATTAATAATTAGAGGAGAATCCTATACAAGCTAGGCTTCAATGAAAACTAGAAATTATCAATCTTTTGTTCTGAAAAGGAAAGAAGTTTATTATGTGAAGAGAATTAATATAAATAGGAAGACTATATACTGAACAAAGTTGCTATAATAATTGGCATTCATTTTTCCAATTGAATTGTGCATTTTAAGATGTCTTCCCTGATTTGTTTGAGGAGACAATTGAACAAAATAGGAGGACTGTACTGAACAAAGTAGCTATATATTGTTGATCTTAATACGCAGTTGAAGCTGAGTTTTCTTGTAATAATTTGTAAATGCAAATGTAATAGGGTAATCTAGGACTTGTAATGGAAAAAGTAAATTTACAATATTTGTTCTTGTTGTTTGTTGTCAGATGAGTGAGGTAGCAGGCGAAAATGAAGATTTAATTGATTTAGATCCGTTGGACTCAAAAAGCTTCCAAATCAAAGAAGCTAGAGCAAAACAAAGGAAACGGTCAAACGTGTGGAGTTTTTTTGAAATGGTTCCTAATTCTGATAAAAATGATGGCAAGGCATGAGCTAAGTGCAAGATGTGTGGAACTACTTACTTAGTAGTTGTCAGCGAGCAAATATGGAATCGGAAATTTACAGTGTATGTTTTGTTTATTATTATATTTGGGATTGTAATTTTAATATTATTACAATGTGAGTATATCATATTTGTGTGTTTATTATATTTGGTACTGTTGAGATTTTAATGTTGGTATTTTTATTATATAGATTGTAATTTTGGACTTGTAGTTAGTTTTTATTTTTTACAGATATTGTTTATATTTTAGATCAATCAGGTCAAACGGGTCACTAACAAACCTGTTCAACCCTTTAACATAAACGAGTTGAAACATGTCATATCGTTTCATGTCGTATTGTGTCAATATATTTTGTATTCACTAACGGTCAAAATGGATCGTGTCGTGTCAACCCGTTATCGTAATGGGTCGTGTTATGTGATAACCCAAAACTTGATTAGAGTTACATCCTTGTTCATTTTCAATGCCTTAATAATATTTTAGGGCCATGAGAATATATTTAGTTGAACTTAGGCCTTGGTTTTGTTAATAGCAACCCAAGCCGAAGAGAAGGCCAACTAAGCCATGTAAGTTTCGGCCACCATAAGAAGCCCAAGCCCAAAAACCCTAGATGCTTTTGGCCCATGATCCAAATCCTTGCCAATAGTGCCATGTGTCACACAGGAAAGGCACTATGTATCTAGTCTTCATAGTGGGCTAAGGGGGAGAGAAAAGTGTTTGGGAAGCTAAAGGAAGGGCCATGCCTACCCTAGTGGTTATGCCATATGTCATGTATGCAAGAAACCTTCTAGAAGAAAAGGGAGAGGAAAAGGCCTAGAGAAGGCCAAAGGATTTTTGGCTACATGCCCCCACCATGCCACTAGGTACAAATTTGAAGTTCCAAGATAGATTACATGGGGAAGTGGTGCCTAGGGAAGACAAACGGGATTTCCAATAGGGATTTGCATGGGGAAGGCCAAGGGACAAAAAGCATGGTTCGGTTCCCACCCCCACACGCCCATCCAAGGGTTTGTCTTCAGAAATCGACACATGCCAACCATGGAAAGACCTTCTAGAAGGAATGTGAAGAGGCAACCACACAAATTGACAAGTCTATCCTCACTTTTTCGGCCACCACACCAAAGAGCACATTTCCACACACCACTTGTCACCTTAGGGCCACAAAAATGTTCTTGGGAAGGGAAGAGTCACCTAGGGAAGAGGCATTGGAAGATGAAGAAGCACGTGGGGTTTTGGAAAAGGGATGGACGATTAGGGCAAGGGTCTGCCAAGTGTCACACATGCAAAGCCTCATGTTGGGAGATGAAAAGACACAAAGAGAGAGTTACTTTCCTACCCTAAAGATACATTGTATCTAGACAAAGCAAGAGGGGAATAAAAGACAATTTTAGCTAAAGGGGCCACACGCCCAAGAAGATCTTCCACCTCTCCAAGGAAAATCCAAGAATATAGAAGATGAAGGGGTTTTCGGCTAGAGGGAAGAAAATGAGTGACACTTGTCCTCCATGCATTGGACCAACGAGCAACCAATGAGGGCCTGAGGGTAGTTCTATAAAAGTGGAGAGAGTCACACGCCTATGGCTTTTCTTCTTGGCCATTTTCGGATTCTTGCATGTGCTCTCATCTCCTCCACACTTTCTGACACTTTCACTTGAAGATTTCCTCACTTCCACTCATTTTCTTTCCAACCAAACAAGAGAGGCTTTACTCCAAGATGATTCTCGGCACTAGCAAAGAGGACACACGGTGAGGATCTCTATTCTCCAACTTCTTCACCTCAACCATGCCTAACTCAGGGATATAATGAATCTCCAAAGAGTTCTAGAGTTTCGGCTCACACACACACACACACACACACACACACACATGAAGGGTTGTTTCATCTTGAAATAACCAATGGTTTTGAGAAAGAAAATGAGTAAAGATTTTGAGGACTTAGAACCTCTACACTTTTGGGTACTCACATGAAACACACACACATCCAAGATCAATCCTAGAGTCATATGTTTGAATGGGTTTTTCATGTCTATAAATCCTAGAACCAAATGGTCTTGGAATTCCTTTGAACAAAATGCAAACCAAAATCACGCACACTTATGCACACGGATTAGGGTTTTCAAACCCTTGTTCTAATGCCTCGCACATCTCATTTTCAAATTTTACTATTTGTTTTCCGAATAATTTTTGTAAGTAAACACACAACATAGTTTGGTTAACATACGCATATGCTTGTGTAAATCTTCTATTTGCATTCTCGTCTTTGAATGTTATTCTGTCTTCGCTCGGTTGAATCTATTGTTTCAACTTGTATAATGTCATGTGAAGATGCCATATGTTTCGAATCCATGATGAAAATGCCATAAACCACATGCTTATGTTTCAGTTTTGCTCGTTGTTGTGTTGATATGTCATTTATCTTGAAGTTTCGGCCATTGTGATAATATATGCTTTGAATTCCCTTGATATTGCTATGATTTCATGTTAAATCCACCCATGCCATGATTATTGTTTGCTATGATTCAAGTATGGAACCTGATAAGTGAAGATTTTCAATATCACATGTCTCTAAAGTTTTTGGATGTTTCACATGTCCTATGTTAATATGCCATGATTTGAATGTGTTATGATCAATAAGTTCATGCACGGCATCTCATGTGTCACATGTCTAGTATGAAAAGAGTTACGTTTTAAGTCTCATGTCATATGCATTTGGGTACAAGATTTTTCAAAAAAAATAAATGAGTGAAAAATGTTTTATCACGACCCCAAATACTAGATCGGAGGATTGTCCTAGTGGAACTCCTCTGTCCACTCTAGAGTGCTTAAGAATAGAGTATTAACCCTCGGGTCGACAAAGAACCGTCATCGTGCCTCAAATGGATATTTTTGGAAAAGATACCTGAGCGAGGTAGCACCTAACGCTAGTGGGTGCCATGACTAAGGCAAGTAACTTAAGAACTATCATGTTATTATGATATGAATATATTTAAGATGTATTCACTGTTTTGTATGGACCGATGATAGTGTGGTAACTAGCAAAAACATGAAGTGCATAGGGGAGCCATGATGTATCCACATGTGTTATAAGAACAAGGCAATGCGCCTACATGACATGATATGGATCACATGATATTAATCATGTGATATGCTACGATATGATATGTTCCGGATCACGTGATTAACAAGATATGAATGATGACAAAATAATTTTTTTCTAGAAATTCAAAAAATTATGTTACATGTCTTTAAGGTCAAGTGCATAAGTCAAGTTTCAATCACGTCATGTGTCAAGTACATGTTCACGCATGCATTCCATGGTTTGCCACTTGTATGCTTATGTTAATCATTGTATGTTGTGTGCTTACTTGCTGAGATTTCTCGATATCTCATTATGGTAGTTTCCACTAGCATTCCCCAACTGAAATGGTAAAAGTTGTTACAGGCTCAAATGACGAAGCGAAAGAGGATAGCACTCCCTCCAGATAGGATAGTGCCAAAGATGGAAGTGAGCTCTTCTGAGCCCTCTCTTTTGGATAAAATTGAAAATGTCGAAGGGCTTATTTCTGAGGTCTTGCAGCTCATAGAGGAGACCAAGAGGCTGAAGAATAGGGACAAGGACCGCCTCCTAGAGAAGAGGATGAAGCCAGATTAAGAAAGACATTTGTGAAAAAAATAATGGGACCATGGAATCTTAGCCGTGTTTTGGACAAGACTTGAGGTTTAAACTTTTGTGGAACAATATTTTATGGGTCCCGTGTTTTGGAAAAAAGAACATATTCACCTTTTTTGGATACTTTATGAAATGAAGTCTTTCGATGGCAATGTTTGGGTTATGCATAGTTTGCAGTACCGTGTGCTAAGGCAATTACTTTAGGCGTTGCCTAGTTTCACATGTACCATTTATATTCCACTGCATCGATTATTGCATATTGTTAGTATATCTAGGAGCATTGCATATTACTTGTCATGTACGAGGGGTTTGTAGCCATGAGTTACATGTCCCGGCATTTCAGTCACCATCCAATCCCAAGCGGAGGCTGGGGGCGCCACATGTTAGGATTTGAGATTTTGACACAAAACCCGTAATGGGTCATGTTTGTGTTGACCCATTAAGTATAATGTACATATCAAACACAATACAAACACAACCCATTAACACGATTTGACACCCCTAAGTAGCGGTTGATCCTAGTAAAATCAAAATAGTAGTGAATTGGTAGCGTCCTACCAATGTGCACGAGGTTCGAAGTTTCTTAGGATTAGTCGGTTACTACCAAAGGTTTGTAGAGGGTTTCTCTGAACCATCAGGACCACTCACTACCCTAACCAACAAGAATGCCAAGCATGTCTGGACAGACAGATGTGAGCAAAGTTTTCTGGAGCTCAAGAAAAGGCTGACAACTGGACCGAGTTTGGCACTGATTATATGGTTGGATAGAATAGTGTTTGGCTTAGGTGGCATGATCACAAAACTTGATTTTCCTTCATTTTCTTCACGTTTCCACCTCATTGTTCCTCTTGGTGCCAAGTGTCCAATACTAGTCACCAAGTGTAGCTAAGATCTTACCCAGTGTCCAAATAAAACTTCTCTAAACTGATTTGGACAGTCCACAATGTGATCTGAAAGCACTGGACTGAGGGCTAACACTAAGGTTACTATTCACTTCAAAAAACAGAAAAAATAAATATTGCACTATAAAACCTGAAGTAATCATACTAAGTTACTAACCTCAAAGTGGATTTTTTTTTCCGTAAATTTCGACTCCAAAGTGTCCTGAATAAATCAAAATGCGTTTTCGAACAACTCTTGTTTCGGAAAATGAAAATCCTAAATATTCATCTGAGACTAACAGAACGAGCCATTTCTTATTCTCACACTCCTAAATACCTCAAATAAATAATATCGCATTTCTGGCATCATAATGAGTAGTAAGACGTACTGTGCTGATAGAATAAAATCGATGCGATTGCTCGATTCGTGAAACCTTCCAGAATTTTCACGAGGTTCCTAAAGCCTAAATAAATTCATCCATTGAACTTCTGTCGGGTTGTTACATCCTCTCATCCTAAAAACATACTTCTTCCTTGAAATCTGCCCACGTAAAACTAAAAAAAACTACTACCAAACAAGTGAGAAGATGTTGCTCACCAAGCCTGTTATCCATCACTGGACATATCTTCAATACGGATGGTGGTGAGTCAATATCCATAGGCATTGTATGCTGAGGTAAGTAGTAGAACATGTCATCCTTAGAATCACAAGCCACATTACCAAAATGCCCGGGGCCAAGGTATGTGACCCTGAACGAGTAGTCGTCGTCGATGATTAGACGACATTGATGATCCTGATGTCTCAAGCTCAAGATTTGTGTCTGCGGCACACTCTTTTGCTGCTTGGTTGGACTAAGCTCCATCCCGTGCCATTTTTGCCTTGAAGCTATCTCGATCCATCCACTTGGTTGGGTGAAGAGGTGGATAATAGTCCTCGAGAGGCAAAGCCTTCCTCCCATAACCTACACCATTCCTATCTATATCCATCACGTGGGTGCGTTGGTGCTCTATCTTTTGCCAATAGCCAGCTGTCCGCCTATCTACGTCGGCAAGTGGCCTCATACGACATTCCTCTCTCATCTCTCTAAAAGGTGAGATGTACATTTTAGTTAGGTGACAAACCATATTCAATTTATTGTACTTGGACACAAGTGATGAACAAATAGTGTCATATAATATTATTTAGGAAGTAAAAGTGACATGTGGATATTATTATTATTATTGGATGGATTTTTATCGGTCTAGACATCTAGTATAGTTAGTGTTTAGTCTTTGACTATGTCGTTACTTATTCCACTGTTACTTAATCTACTTTTTCCTACACGTATACTTCTTGTGAGAAATCATGCTTATTTTTTTTTATCTATTTTTGGATTGTTGCCGACCGGCTGGCATCCCTAGTATCACGAATCCTAGCCAGACTCTTTACTTAGGAATGAGGAGCCATAGTTACGGTATGGCTCTCTCCTTCTCTTACAAGATTTGTTAGCATGCAGTTGGTTTAATAGGACAAGTGGACATTGAAGTTATATTAACGAATTGAGGATTTAAGGTCATGTGATTACATTTTAAGGTTTACTATAGCAAGGCGTTCAAGACATGGGCCACGAATTGGGGTTGGTTAGACAAGTTATAGTATGAGGTCTTAATATGTAGTCCTTGTTAGGCATGTGGTCAACTGGTCATATATCTTGGGTCCAATAATTGTTACGGGTTAAAGTTATAGTTGAGTTATTAATTTCCTGAAAAAATAAACTTTAGTTGAGTATGATTTACGTTTTAATGGAGAGATGAGTGAACTTGGAGACATATATAGGTTATGAGTTTGCAAGGGGTATAAGATCAATTTGCCGACTTAATGTGGTTTTAGGGCATATGCGATGGATTAATGTGTCGTTACACGCATGTAGGGCAAATATTGGTTATCATAGGCCATGGAATTACCTTAGGTTTTTTATTTTTATTTTTATTTTTTTACATTTGCATGGTATAAGGAGATGATAAATTTCAGTAATAGGAATGATTTTAGGTCATGGGAAGAACATTTAGCATTATGGACATGCATGAAATTATGAAGTTATGTAAATCACGGATTTGCGTGTTCGAGGTACTATATGGTTAATAAGTTACATTAGGTTTGACATATTTGATGATAATATGTGATATAAATCAATTTTACAGGCTTAATGTTGAAATAACAAATGGCTAAGGTTGATTATAAAGAAAACGACGGTCAATGATTTGACATTGTGTCACCAGTTGGATATTTGAGTGATTACAAGGTCAAGTGGGATTTATTTAAGGACATATTATGGGTCTAAGGTCAAGGATAGCCTCATTAAGTAGAGCTCTCTTTTTATTAATGGTGTGCTTAACAAGGAAGTTTGCGTGGCCTTGACGTGAATGAGATTTGATTGAAGGTAGGTGATTTTGCATAAGCTCGAGATAAATGACTATGGTCATACCCTTCTTACTATTTTACTGTAAACAAAAGTGTCATTTTTGCAAGCTATATTATGTGTACATGTTTTAATGATATCTGTGTATAGACCATTCATTGATGTTAAATGGCTGTTACAACATAAATGACTGTTACAACATAAATGAGATTGATGTGACTAAATGTGACTGCACAACTGAATTGTATGATTGAGGCCATGAGAAATCAAGGGGCTATATGCATACCGATTAATGTGGCTAAATGTGATGCTGGATAGAATAGAGGTTATTCTGGAGGCTAGTTTCAACAAATAATTTATTGGGAAGGAAGACTAGAGAATCACTCAAAACACAGAGAAAACGACTCTGATTTTCAATTCAAAATTATCAAAATCCAAAAATGTCGAAATCAATCCACAAGCCGGGCTATAATTGCAGGAAATAAACAATATCAAAATTTTATCAAAAATAGCAAAATCCCAATAATCACACCAAAAATAAATACGTAATAAAAAAAGTAATCTACAAAAAATAAGTCCCAAATCCGATAAAGAATCTCTTCCTAAATGACAAATGAAATATTACCATAAAAGGTAAAAACTAACTAGAAATGGGGATTCGGAGGCGAAAACAGTATATTTTGACCTCGAAAAAGATGCACACTGAGCATAGCTAAAGATCATGACAAGCGCATCGAAAAGAGCTTTTCAAATTGGGGTCATATACGCGATTCTAATACTCGTAGCCAAAGTTATGGCCAAAATATCAAAACGTGCCCAAAACCACCACAATCAGGGAATGATCATGGTTTCCTGCCATCTTTACGCTCATCTGCCACGTTAAGGTATTTCAGCGCCATCAATGTTCAATCTGACAACTTAGCATCATCTGACTCGGATCCTTCTACATCAGGATGTGATGATTGTGACTGTGAAAGTTCTTGCAAAACCTATGTTTTTATATGTTCAATGTATGAAGTAGTTATTTGGTATTTGACTTATTTTTGTTTCAATGAATGGTTGTCCGAAAAAATGCTTAAACTGGGGTTTGAAGCCACAAGACGGGACCTAGCTCAGGGAGAAGAGGCAGATGCCTAGATCATGTACATTTGTTTTCATTTATGATTTTAATAGAATAAGCTTGAGAAAATTTTTAACAAGATCTTCCGCGAACTCTCTTTTTGTTTTTCATAAAGTGTGTTTTATCTTATGAAATGGGATCTTGTATACCTGATGCTTCATTAAGAAGAAAATTCTTTCAAAGTTGAGTTTCATTTTGGTCCCTTTGTTATCTAAAATAACTTATTCTTAAGGGCACTTCCAATGACTTCTCTATTTAGCAATTTTATGTAAAATAACTAACAATATCTCAAAATAATGCTTCCATTGAATTATTTAAAATCAAATGTAAAATACATATGTGACACCCCCAGATCCTGCTTGGGATTGGATAGATATTGAAGCGTCGGGACAAGTAACTCAAGGCTACATACCCCATTTATGACAGTTAACATGCAATACACCTAATATGTTTATAGTAATATGCAATAATTACAGTGAAAAAAATTTGATTCTAAGTAAAGATTAGAGCAATTAATGCATCGTACCGTTATAAAATAATTAAAAATCCCAAAAATATTTGTCCAACGTCTCCCAGTAGAAAAGAAGGGTTTAAACCATAACTCCCGAAATACCAAGTTCACAAAATGTAATGACTTTCACATGGCAAAGCTAGAAGGATCCTATTTGGCTTTGTCCTTGTCAATAATTTTCCGTAGCTCCTCAAATATGCTACCTCTAGTCTCTATTCTACAGTCGGCTCCACCGAGCGCTTGAGGCTCTTTGCAACTTCCTTAATGGTCAGAGGGGATGGTAGTGGAAACTACCACGATGAGATTTCAAAAAAATCTCAATAAGTTCACCAATAACATACAAAAAGATAATATAAACATGCAGAGGAAAACCATGAGAATGAATGCATGAACATGTACTTAACCCGAAACTTGTTTTGTGCTTGTACTCTTTTCAAAATCATTGACCGTGTATCCATGTAACAGTGTTGCAATTTAAAATATAAAAAGTTCCGTTTCCAATTCACTTAGTCACTTAAAAGAATTTATAACATGTACAATATGAGTGTACACCTCACGACTCCCCTACGCTTCGCGAGCTCCCGCTAGTTACCGCATCACATAACCGATCCTCTTGATCAGGTGTGAGTACGTTGGAGTTCATATAACACGGTAATTCGTAATTCACCTTCACCATGATTTCAATGTGGTGCACCTACTAGCTTTAAGTGTTACTTCGCTCTAGAATCCTTTAAGAAGGACCCATTCAAGTCCATTGATTGTTCTTCGTCAATCTAGGGGTTACCACTCCAATTTAAATACTCCAAACTGGACAAAGGACTTCCACTAAGATATTCTCTCATCCTAGCATTTGAGGTCATGATAAAACATGTATTAACTTTCTTTTCTAAAAACACACAACCCGAAATGTATGTGAGATGTGCTTGTGACAAAACCTATTTTCCTTTAACGTAAGACCCGAATATGTACTTTATGAACCATGTGACTCGTATGCAATGAAATCATGTACTCATGCCATACATCAAATTGCATCACGTTTACAGCTTAAAAGAATTAGAACATGCAATATATTTATACCTATAAAACAAAATGTAAAGGCTCAACCAAGGCATGCAACATTATGCGGAATCAAAACATGGCATTTAAGTCTATGAAAAGTATTTGAGCATGGCATTAATGGGCATGGCCTAAACATAACATGCATCAAGCTACAATTCCATAATCCAATTTGACCAACAACATGCAAAGTTTATATTATACATACAAACGTTATCCAATGGTAGGTTAAATCATTAGACTTATTGAAACCCGTTAAACCCTAATCCAAGAATGCGTTTGTGGTGTGCTAGGGTTTACTCTATTCGGTTCTAGGTTTCAAATCTCACCATGTGTGACCTTTCATGAGCTCGTACCTTAAGGAAAAAACCCTAGGCTGAGTGATGGTTGTACCTCTTTCAAAGATTCGATCTTTTCAACCCCAGTGTTTGCTAATACACATGAGGTATGTGTGCGTGAGGAGTGTATGTCGTGCCTGTGTTCATCCATCCCTATGGCTGAAACCTCACTAGAAGGAAATCCCCACTCTGAAACCCTAAGGGTGACCGGATCTCTCAACCTTTCATGAGTTCCCTCCAATCTTGCTCTTGGCTAGTGGGGTTCGGATTCCCCTTTGAAGAAAACCTTAGTTTCTAGTGCTTTGGAAAAGCTCATCAAGATGGAAACTAAACACTCTTATTTTCTTCATAATTTGAGATAAGGGGGTTTCCTTATTCACTCAAACTAAACCCTCTCTTCCCTAGAAAACCCTTGTGAACATGTGTCCTTTGAAGAAGTGGGTGTAGAAGAAGGCTTGGTGGTTCTTACCAAGCAATTCTGTCCAACGTGGGGTTCCTTGCTCTCCTTCCCAAGCTGTGCATATAGTGTGTTTGGATGCAACGAAAGAATTATGGTTAGTTTTCTCATAAGTTGGGCGTGTTAGAGAAAGAAGAGGAAGGTGAGGAAATCTGAAAAATGACAAAGTGACCTTTAGGTGTCTCTTTGGGGGTGTTGGGCGCCGAACCCCTTAAGAACCCCTTATATACTCTCCTTCATTTCCCCCCACACTTTCTCTCTCTCTTATCATTATTTTTTACATTGGAAACCCAAGAGTCTAGGTGCATGGGCGCCATGTGGCATACGCTTCCTCCCTTGGCCGAAACTTCCCTTTTTCCCTCTTCATCATTTCCTTCATTTGGAAAAACCAAAAGACCCTTTAGCATGCATGACAAATGGCGTGCCCTTCCCCTAATCCGAAACCCTAAATTCCCCTTGGTGTGTTCCTTAAGTGGTCTAGGTTCAATGAACCTTCAAGGGAGTAGTCTAGGTTCAATGAACCTTCAAGAGCATGTAAGTCTTTATGGCTGAAACCCTAATGTGTCTCCTCAATGCTAGAGTCATTCTTGCTCCTAGACATGTGCATGGTTTCCATTTGGCATAGGCGTGTGTGTGTTAGCCGCCCCTTCTCTTATCCTCCTCCCACAAAGATTCTTCTAGAAACCTTGAGAAATGTGTGTGCCTCTTCCCTAAGCCTATCTTTATCTTCGTCATGATTGCCTTATTTTAGAAACTCTCATACCATGTGCATGAAAGACAAGTGGCTAAAATGAGAATTGGATCTCCATGGTAGGCGCGTAACCCCTTAAACGAAACCCTAGAGGCTCGTGTCTTCAGATTTTGTGTTCCCTCATGTGCTTCTTTCAATTCCCCATTTGTCTCTTTCAATTCCTCATGCAATAATGCTTAGTCAGTGGCTTGCTGCCCTTAGGAAACCGAAGCCCTATTCTCTCTCTCTCTTCCCTTCTTCCATCTTCAAGTCTTTTTTCATTGAACCTTAAAGGCATGCTTGCATGTTGGCCATGTGGCGTGTTGGTGAGAGAGATGGGCATGTGCCCTAAGTGTGTCGAGCCATTATCTTCCTTTCATTCTCCCTTTCTTCCTCTAGAAGCTTCCTTGCATGACATGCCAAATCGAGATGCCCCATCCCTAGGTTACAACAATTGAGCTTAGGGAATCTAAATGGTACTACCTCCTTCTAGACGCCACCCTCAAAATCCTAATTAGGGTTTCTAAACCCTAGGTCTTCTAGTGGCCGAATATGATTCCTTTGGGCCTCTCATGTGGGATTGGGCCCCATGTCCCTCTCTAAATACTCGCCTCATTAATCCTATTAGGCCAATTTTCTAATCGAGCTAAGGCTAAAGGCATTGAAATTAATTGGCGAGAACTTGGCTAAGTCCGGGTCTTCACAGCATATATGCTAAAGTGCTAACGTAGATTTAACATATTCATCTTTGTATCATTCTTTACTAATGTTTTACTTTTTCCAATCTTTTTTATATATATTTCTCGCATTTACACTTTTATTTGTAAAAACATGCAAATGTCACAATATTATTAGAATACTTTATCTTAATAAAAAGAAAAATACTCATATAAGCATTTGTGCAAGACATGATAAAAAAAAGGATAAAAAGATAAAATATATATATATATATATATATATAATGAAAGAGGTTTTTCCATTTATTTTCTTTTTAATTTTTTATTGAGCAATTGATATTATTTTATCAATCAAGAGATATTACGTTCATATTAATAGATTAAAAATATTGAAAGATCTAAAAATATTACAAATTTACCCGTAGGTATAAAAATATTTAAAATAAATAAAGAAAGAAAAATCAAGAATATTTAAATAATATATAGAAAAAATAGATAAATCAATGTATAGTGTATTGTATAAGTAGTTAGCTAAAATAGAAAAAATGAGTTTTAGTTGAATATTTCAGATGAAAATTTAGATAAACAATGATATTTATCTTAAAAGAAAAACCTTCCGTAGTGATAATATTTTTATTGATTAGATCAGAAGCATCTTTACATAGTGGTTAAGTCATAGCGCATACCACCTTATTTTTCAAAATATATAAACAAGAATGGGAACAAAGGTTAAGCAGATAATACAAGTGGGAACGACAATATTTGAATGCTCCAACACAGCATATGTACCTGTGACAAATGCCAAAACCATTGGTGCCATGGAGGAAATAAGGAACCAAAAGGCCATTCGAAGAAAACTTGTGCGCTTTTTGAACAAGTATTTAGAAGGGATAAGCGGAATAAATTGGTGGATAAAGATAGCAGAACTAGATAGCATCAGCGATAGGGCGTTTGTAACAATGAATGCTTTGAAAGCAACATTTTTTTTCAAAACTGCAGATCCTGGATGTGGATGATCATCTCCACCAATGAATCCCCCGGGCATGGTAATGCCTGCTGCAAAGGTCACAGTTGTAATGAGTGCAGCAACTAGCAAATGGGCTTGAGCCGCTTTATTCTCCTCTTCCATCTTTTCCCCCCTCTCCTGCTTCCACTTCACATCCTCCTCCTTTGGCTTCTTCCTCTTCTCAATTTCATCATACCCTGCTTCTAATACTCGTCCAATGCAATAGAACATATAATTTTCTATTTTAAAAACGCCCTGCCTCTTCTCTAAAATATTTATTGGGCTGAATCATGAGTATTCCATATTTTTCTATAGATTGAAAGAAAGTGAGAAAAGAAAACAAATCCAAAGAATATTTGTTTGAGAAATCAAGGCGGCTCGGTATAAAATAATGACTAAAATTAGAATATATAAAGAAAGTTAACTTCATAATTAAATGGATCTTACAAAAAAATATTTAGCAATTATAAAATGAATAGAAAAATATTTCCATTCCCAAGATGCATCATATAAAGAAGATATATCAAATCAAATATGTTTTGAAATGAAACAGGTTATGTATGCCAAAATTATAGAAACATGCACTATAAGAAAAAAAGGACTTTTTGTGACCATTTGTTTGCAGTAAAAAGACTATTTGTGACCAAAACAGACTTATGTTAGCTGTAAATAATCATTTCGCTGAAATTAACTGGTCACAAATAAGTAGTTTTCTTGTAGTGATATTCTTGAAAGTTGTTTGCTAGGTTTATAGTTATTATTTGTGTTATAACGATATAGTACCTAGTTCTCATAATATTGATAAAACGATAAAGTTCACATCAAAGGAAAGGTTGTGGTTTCTTTGTCACATCATCTTCAAATTTAAGTCATGACCTAAAAGGATTCTACTTAGATGGAACTGGACCGGGTCTGGCTTCTATTGGAATTGGACCCAGCCCTATAACCCGAAACAAGTACCGCACTATTCAAAAGCAAAATTGAATACTACAAACCCTTAATGTCTACCTCGGTTGCATTTAACATGACATTTTATTTCAAACTCTTCTTCTATTTTTTTTCCAAGAAAGTTTCATTAATATTTAATTTATTACAAATGAAGTGGATCAAACCCCACACCATAAAGGCTCATGAATCCAAAATCACATGCCCGCCTAACAAAAACCCAAGGTCGTGACTCCCAAATGCATTGATACATGTCTAGCCATCATTAATAGCTATTTAATGATGTATCGGCAAGGAATGGTATGAACGATCTCAAGCATGATAATTGCCCAAAATACTCATCCTGCCTGGCACGATAGCAGAGAAAAGTACTTATAACAACCCGCACTCTAACCATGATTGGAGAGGATCAAGCCGTTAGCAAGTCGTACCAATTAAACACTCAATCGATATAAATGGGGGTCAAAGCACACGCCAGATGTAACTTCTAAACAATCTGAAAATTGAAATACTCAGTATGCTTTATTCTAACTTATAGGCGTCTGAGGTGTCCTATACCATACCGAGCCGTTCTTATTTGCTTGATACATGTCATCATAGACCATTAGCAGGAGTACAAAACATGTCCACAACAGATACAGTATAAATTTTGCAAGCAAGCAATCTATTTAAAAAACTCCATGACCTGGAAACTATAAACAAGGCATTCGTATTTGATGCCTTTAAATCCAGCTTTGGTTGCTAAGGCCTCAAATTCTTGCCGCGTCCTTTCCTTCCCTCCTGGGTGTTGAGCCATCATAAGCACATCAAGTTGAGAGTTGCGCTTCATATAAGTGCTAACCTCGGGCATCATTGGAAGAAATATCTCCACAACGATTACCTTCCCATCATTCGGAATGGCTGTATAGCAGTTTTTCAGAAGCTTCAAGCACTGTTCATCACCCCAATCATGAAGTATCCCCTATAAAATTATCCATAGATGGGATCACAGATATCTTCTTGAACAAAGCTGGAATGTTATATTCATCATATATTTATCAATCTCAGTCTTACTCACTGATTTGAGAGTCTTTCAAGTTGTTTCATAAGCCAACCACTTCATCAAGTGAAGATGGATGATAAAATCTATATGTTGAAGAATAACATTTCACACCTTGAACTCCGTCATGCATTTTTGTGAAAGTTTTATGCCAAACGACAGTACAATCTCCAAAAATTTGAAAGAGATGTTTGCAGTGCCCTTAATTTTCAAAATAATGCTATATATAGTCGTAGCAACACGATTAGTGTTTTGTACTGATGCATTGTGCCGTTGGCAATAAATTTGCAATATGTATTTGGATGGCTAAGTCAATACGTACGAGTCATACAAGATAGAATCCCTGCAAGTTAAATATTTCACTCACCTTCATGAAGATTGCATCTCCTTTAGGAACGCTTTTGAACATATCTCCTCCTACATGTTCCACACCTGCAACTTGAGCTAGTTAATAAGCGCCTTTTATCTACATAGCTCTTATTTCTCCAAACCATAATGTTATCTAGCTTTTAAACTTAAGATCCAGAATTATAATTCTACAATCGGTATATATAGAGTTATATCTAATGCAAGCGATATTTGATACGACCTGTGTGAATCCGAGAAGTACGATCCAGTGTTGCCAGGTTCGGGTCAAACGGCAAGTTGACTCAGTTAGGCGAGAGTAATAAAAGGTTAATTAATTGCACCCCAACCCTTAAAACTTGCAATTAATTAATTAACTGAATCGCTGTTTAAGTTAAAATTATATTGTTATACAAATCTTAACCTTAAATCTTTAAATTAAACGCTATTATTGCTACGTGTTAATTTGTTTGTTTATTATACTGATTTAATGAATTTAATTAGATTTTCAGTAACATTTTTGGATTATATTCTTAATTATTCTTATGAATTTTTATTTGTTTATTATGAATATAGGTGTAAATGATCGTAATTGATATAAAAAAATATATATATATATATATAAATATATTATATAATATGATTCCAAGTTATAAAAGCTTGATCCAATTCAATCCAATTACATATTAATATATAATTTATAAAAAAGATTGATTTAATTGCCACTTAGCTCCTATTGTTTTAATCAAATTTTAACTTGGTAAAATAAGAAGATATATATTGGAAATTAGGTGGAGATCATTTATGAATTGAAATCATACCTGGATAAGATGGGGCTTGTTGTACGACATGAGGCAAGTCGAAATTAATGCCCTTGATGTGGGGATACTTTGAAGTAATTGAGTGAAGCGCGCCGCCTAGACCACCACCAACATCGACCAATTGCTTGAGTGGCTCGAAGCCCTTGTAGGACTCAAGGATCTTCTTAAAAAGCATTGTCGTGTGATTGAGCATAGCTGTGTTAAAAACCTTATCAAACCTGGGGTCCATGCCAAGATACTCGAAGGCACTCGTGCCATGAACCCTATCGAATGGAATTCCTCCCTCAAGAATTGCATCTTTTAGCTGGGACCTATGAATAGATTAGGATTTAATACCATGATCCATCTAACCATATTAATTTTATATCAGAGACACCCAAAAAGAAATAAAAAAATTGCACAATCTTAGCAGAACTTGGCTAATGTTGAGAGAATCGGTCTGGTTTGAATGTTGAGATAAGATGAAATAAAAAATTCATGATTAATAGTAAAATAGTATGTAAATATTAGTAAAATGAATTTAGTTGAAATGTTTTATGAAATTTTGAAAACAAAGAATTGAATAAAAATAATAATAAACTTGAAAGGTTTTTTGGTTTTATTTGGAAGTTTAGAAAATGCGTAATGATTAAATAATGATTAGATAGAAAAAATGAAAAATGAAAAATATTTGTATTTAAATACTATTTAAATATTAAAATCAGATGAGATGGACTGAGACCATATTAATATTCAACCGGAACCTAACAATTCTTGGAGAAAGGTGGGGGGTGGGAGAGGTAGCTAGGGTCGTACCTAGGCCCCGACAAATAATGCTTCATGACTTTATGTTAATGTTAATAATGCTTCATGGCTTTATGTTAATGTAATGTTTGGCTCAAACAATGTAAAATTAAAAACAAAGTAAAAGAAAGTCGATAATTTATATTAGTCGCTTAATTAAACGACATTACATTTTAGTCTAGATTTTTATCTTCTTTTTTTTTAATTTGAATTGATGCGATCCAATGCATGGGAATTGGGCACGTGCCTTTTAGTAAATACTTGTGCTTTTTGTTTATTTATTTTTGTTAAACTTATCCGTGTTAAACTCAGTTCAGTCTAATTTTAAGCTAAATCTAATATATAAACATCCAACTTTCAAATTATTAAACTCATCTTAACTCAAAATATTTTTACATGTAAAATCCACAACATTTTTCAATTCAACACTTTTTTACACGCGAGACTCTAAACATTTTTCAACTTTTCATAAATATATCTAAACTTATCTTAACGTTTAAATATATTTAAACTCTAATGCAACATGCGAGATATCAGGGAAGGACCAAAAAATTCAACCATGGATGCTGGAAAGTTGCAGTAGCTTTCCAAACGAGATCAAGATAACCGTGTCTTTATTTTCTACAGATTTTATTTCCATTTGAATAAAGTTTCCTTAATTGTTCTAGCTTCCTTTATATGAGGACTGAATATTGTAATCGGAAATAATTATTATTGATTCAAAGAAAAAGTATTATCATATTATTTTTCTAATTTATTTGGATTCCTTTGTTCGTAGGAAACATAGATTTTTTTTTTTTTGGTCTGCTATGCCAAATTCATCTTAGATAGACTCTATAAAATTTATTATATCATTTTAATTCACTAATATTTATAAAGAATTTAACTCAATTCACATTCAAATACAACTTATACCTTCTGCAATGGGCCCGTGTTGGGCCCGAAATGTATGACCAGTCCAGAGAGGTCTGTTCAATAGTAGGCCTTTATTATGTTTTTCCTAGGCAATGAGAATGGCATTCAATCCTCGGATTTTATTAGAGATGCTAAATACAGGGGTAGTTTCACTAGATATATCATATATATGTTAAGAAAAGCTTTTATTTTTTATTATTAATTTTTGGCAATTCAGAAAAGCTCTTGAATATGGGTGATTCTAGATTTGGGAGCACGTGGCCCGCTACAATTCAGAAGTTGGGGCGATTTTATCTTGTTTGATATTCTTGTATTTCAGAGAGAGTGTTATTAATATAATTTTATATAATAAGTTAGATTTATTTTATAATAAAAATAATTTTACAGTTAATTTACAAATTATATTTTACGACATTTTTTGTAACCAAACCATTTCACTTATTTTTAACTAAACTATGCATATATAAATAGAAGTAGAAGAAATAAATAAAACAACGAAGGGAAATAGGTACAGACCAGCTAGCTAAGAAGACCTTGTCTTGAAGGAGGGCCATCAAAGGGCGGAAGGAGACTCCGTCTTGGTCAGGAACGAAGTGTTTAGACACAGGTGAAAGAGAGTAGAGCCTCTGAAAAGACCCAGCATCATCAGCACCCGCGGAGCAACTCAGCACAGAATGGCTGGTTAGCATCCTGAGGATGCGGTCCAGCATCTTGGGTGCCTCAGGATTTGTGGTGGGCATCTCTGTTGAAATCTGTGAGGGGGAGAGCTTAGCTCCAGGACCTGATTTAGCCAGGATTTCGAAAACGCCGAGCTCAATGGCCGTATGTAGGGCCATGGGCAGCACAAGTGAGTTTGCCAGTTGGCCGGCGTAGACGAAGCTCTCATCTTCTTCTTTTTGGTCACCATCAAGATTGCTTGGGTGGGGTGCCGTATGAGATGCCATGATAGAATCTGAACTGAACTCTGTTTTGCTCACAAATTGGAAATTTATTAGATCATTGGTAGACTTATAAGAGCTAATTATTATTATTATTATTTAGAAAGAGTGGGGTCAGATTGGGGTAAACCCTTTCGATGCACTTAGCAACATGGGTCCTTAAATGTCCTTGCATATTTTATATCCAACACTACACAACTTCCCAAAGATATTTATATATATTGCATGGAAAAGAAAACATACCGAAGTTTAATATTGCAAATAGGTTTAATATTTAGTAGTGGCAAGTGCGATGTTTGTAGTTAAACTTTTTCCGTTTAATTTTAATTCGAATACGGGTCAAGCAATTTTTTTATTTTTTTATTTTACAGTGAAAGAGGACAGAAACTTCGAATTGCTTTGCGCATCTGGGTGAGACACGCGGAGGCTACCATCCATATTCTTTCTCTCTAAGCTCTTAAGATATTTTCCTTTGCTCTGTAAGCTTATTTCGATACCTTATTAGTGGAATTTTTCCTTTGCTCTGTTTTTCACATGAGATTTAGTTTTAATCACTGTTTTATGTAATACTCTGTTTGTTTGGTTTATATTATTTTTTCTTTGCTCTATTTTTCACATGAGATCAGTTGAATATAAATTTGAGCCGTGTTGGAACAGGTCTACGTGCGTACCTACATTTCCAAATAATAGTTCAAAGACTAACAATATAAAATTACTAATTCCTTGCAAGTTTGCTTTGTCTTGATTTGCAGTGAAAATATCAGAACTTTCATGAAATTAAGATGATAATTGGGAAATTAAACATGGACCCATGATCCCTAGAAGCTCCAGATTTGATGGTTTCTTGAGATTCCTCGATTTGGATTAAACTAAAATGGGGTTCATTAAGGCACAATTAAACTATAATTAAATTAGACCCCTTGACAAAATCCATTTTCTTGACTTGGGGCTTTCTTGGTAGTTGTTCTTTCTAAAAGCTGTCTTCCCGGTAAAACCGGCAATAAGCCACAACAAAAGTGTGTTACCTACTCACGCGGTTGCAAATGGGGTGTGTGTTTGTTTGTTTGTTTAATTTGTTTTCCTTTTTAGCTTCTGATCATGCGATCAAATGTAATAATATTGTAAATCAGTTAATTGCTGATGTGAAGTCTTTTGCTAATTCTTAAATTGTTCTTATGAACTAAGAATCATGGCGTCGCTATTGGATCTTTGTAAGAATTGAGAGCTCGTACAAGTTTTGCATCCACCAAATGAAACAAACTAAAATCCTTGAGTGACTAATTTTTTCTATAATTTGCTTTGAGATTGTCATTAAAGGGGTCTTCTTGGATAAGATAGTATTATTCACTTACAATCGTATTTATGGAATGGTATTTTCTTCTTGGATAAGATAGTATTATTCACTTAGAATGGTATTTATGGAATGGTATTTTCTTCTTGGATAAGATGGTATAATTTGCAGTAAGTTATTGGAACCATGCCATATTTAATTTAACCAGATCATGAGTTTCTTAGTTCTTTGTATTAATATTTGTGTGTTTTGGTTTGTTGCAGCTATTGCTAACACACTTGGTAAATATGTGCTTAAAAATGTTCATCAGGTATGCTATCATGGCAAAAGTTTGGCTATAGTGACTGCTATTTTTGCTTTGCCCTTGTTCATAATATTATAAGTTGTGGCCTCCACAGTCTGAGTTGGGTACTAGAATCCACACAAGCAAACAGTTTTGCAGATATGGAAGAACAATACAAATGAAAAGAGAACAATAAAATAATAGAAAATAATTAAGACCTTGCTTATTGTAATCCTTCTAGAGTCAACCAGATCTGCAATTTGCTCATAATGATATATATATTGTGGAAGGAGAAATTAATGTACTAAACAAAAGTCATATTAGTCATTTTCAAAATTGATTGTTGCATTTGCAAGGGACGGACCAGAGAAGGAGTATGTTCAACATAAGTTGATGGACAAAGTAAGTAGCTCAATGAAAAAGATTCCAAGAACATAATACTCCACAGGTGATTATTAGGTGATGTTGGGATTGTGTTGCATGAATAATTGTTATAGTTAATGCTGGTATAGCATATAATAAAGCATAACTCTGAACATTTGATTCAGACGATCGATTCACCCAAAATGTGTGGGGTTGCGATCTGTATGATTTAATAGTGAAAATGGTTCTGCTGGTTGAAGTTATAGACACTCATTTTAGACACTGAAACAAGCATGGCTACATATTGTTTTATTCTCTTGTTCTTTTTGACTTATTGTTTCTAATCATTATAGTTTTCATTTATCTGTTGTAATTGATGTTGTTGGCAGCTTATGGAGACTCAGTCTAGTAGAAAATTTTCCAAAATGGCATCACTAGATCAAGGTGAAAAAAATTAATGTTTTCCCCCATTCCAGATTCAAGATGTGAAGACTAATGCATTTTGATCTTTGTAAATTTATATTTTATTTTAATTAGTTGTGATGTATTATTATTTCTTTTATTCTTTGTAAGTTTATGTTTTAGTTAATTAGTTGTGATGTATTATTATTTATTTTATTTTTTGTAAATTTATGTTTTGTATTGTGATGTAATAACAATATTACTTATTTTGCATTTTTATTTATTTATTTTGTTAATTTATTTTTTTTATAAAAATATTTTAAAAAGTGTTTAAATTATTTTTTGAAAAAAAATCGGGGCAATTTAAGCATATCAGAATTTCTTTTTTTTAAAAAAAAAATGCTATAAAAATATTTTTAAAGTTTTAAAGTCTTTTTTAAAAAAATAAAAAATTAAAACCAGATTTATCCGGTTATAACCCGGATTAAATCAGGTTATAATCTGGATCCGGATTAAATCCGGATATCCAGTTACAATCCAGATATCCGGATTGAATCTAGTTATCCGCCTGGATTAAATCTGAATTAATCCGGACGGATAACCGTCCGGATTTTAACATCCAGATCCGAATTCGATTATGGCCGGATATCTTGATCCGGATCCGGTTGAACACCCCTAATCCTCAACCAAACCATTACAGCCTTCCTCACGACGCCTAGCCAAAAAATTAGCTACCATGATCATTTTATGTTTCATTTTAAGTTTATGAACAACTTTATATTAGGGAAGTTCGAATTTGTTCACGAACTGCACATGCATTTTGACAAAATAAATTAGTTATAATGTATTTTATAACTTTGTGTACAAATTCTGACAAACACATACTTTAACCTTTTCCTAATATTTTTATATAGTTTATAATACATATATTTAGATGTGGAGCTAAAAGTTTTATTTAGGTAATAGATAGTGAGTTGAAATGAGATGAGTTAAGATAAAAATTAAATAAAATATTTTTAGAATATTATATTTTAATATTATTATTATTTTGAGATTTGAAAAAAATTGAATTGTTTCTTACATTTTACGTAGAAATTTAAGAATGTTTTAATGATAAGATGAATTGAGATCACTTCTCAATCTAAACAGGACTTGGGTGCAAAGTCTATCTAAACTCAATAAAAAAATATATTAAACTCATTCGGCTAAGATTTTCATATCCTAAAAGTTTTGCACAATTGCTCAGTCCCTAATGCTATTAAAACGAACTCTCAATATAAGTAAAAAGACAATCGTTCAATCAAACATTCCATTTCGGCTATGGTATTTTGTTTATTATCTTTGTATTTCTTTGATCAATCCCCTCTTTTTCACTTTTTGTTATGATCTTCTTGTTCCCAATTGTAAATAAACCAAGAATATGTTATGTTTCACTCCAAATTATCCACATGTGACATAATTTCATTTGTAAAATTTAAAATTTTCCTTTCAAATTAAATTATACCACGTGGATGATGTGTCATGGAAAGGCCTTCAAATATAATTATTCTATTTAAATATATAATAATTGGTCAATATATAAATATGTGAAAAATGTTAAAAAATAAGGCATTGGGAATATTTTATAAATTATTTAAATATATAATAATTGGTCTATTTAAAATGAAGCATGCGTATATATATTTTATTTAAACCTTTGAGTGAATAAGAAAGTATGCGAGTGAAAACTGTTTTACTATACATAAACTACTTAATAACATTTCAATAGTTATCTACATCTATTATAAAAAGCATTTATCCGTTTATAAACAGTAATTTGTGTTTGTCAAAATTCCGTCCAAATCATGTAGAAACTCCATTATTGTCAAACTTGAAAATGAAATAAACCAAATTTAATATTGCAATCAATTAAGCATACCCAGGACTAATTTTCCTCAAACCTCATTCTGGTAAATAACTCGCTGATTTATAAATCTTTCTCGGCAAATTCTATATCAAGAAACTTGAAAACATTTTGAAAGACATTTAATTGAGTTATTTCATCAAACAGATTGTGCTCAATTATCCACAATCAATCGGAATAACTCATATAGATTGGCTTACTCTCAATTTCATAACCAATGATCTAGCACTCCAATATTGCAACCATACACTTTTAAAATCTCTATAGGAATGAAGACATTAAATGTAACACCCGGACCCAATGAAACTCAATTTATTTTTTTTATTTATTTTGTTTTAGTTTATCCTTTCTATTTTTATTTTATTTTTTTCACACATTAACTTCCGCACATTTCATTCTTTTCGTCTATTTTCTTTTTTTCCTTAAGTTTCCCTCTCGCCCATGGCATGCATGATCACACACGTCTCTAATTTTTTTTTATCCACTCCATGCACACGCACGATTTTTTTTTCTTGTCCGCACACACGTCTCCTACGGCTCTAGGGTTTCTTTCTACGTTCAATCACCTTTATATATATATATATATATATATATATATATATATATATATATTTATACTTCCTGCAAAACACAAAGCCGCAACACCCTTAGTTTCTTCCCACCGATCGAAAATCAGCCCAATGCCTCCACCACGCACGTACGTTCGCAGCAGGCTTGCACTGCGGCTCAACCTCCATCAAACCCTCCACTGAGTTCCAGCCGCTGCTACCGTCTTCAACCACCACTCCACTGCCGCAAGCAAGCCAGCCCGAGACGCAACTTGGCATTACTGCATCAGAAAAGCCAACGTCGTGTGCACTCAGCCGAACGGAAACCACCCAGTGCGAGTCTTTCCCCTGCACGGCGGAAGCCACCAGTCATTGCCCAGCCCCTAGTGCAACCGTAAGCCACCGTATCTGCACCATGCACACGATGCCAACCACTGGCAGCCACGAGAAGTCATCCCCTGTTTTTTATCATCAAAACAGAGCCATTTTCTCCATTGTGTAAGGCTCCTCTACGGGCTGCCCAACCACTAGGAGGGTTGCTGCGTGCAGCCGTCGCCACCTCTGCCCGGGCCGCTATCACCCACTGGAAATCAGTCCTCCACCGCCCAATGATGTCCAGCGCCACCGTCCGAAGCCTCCATGCACGCCACATGGTGCGTAATCTCCCTCTCCGTCTCTCTGTCTCTCACTCTCCATTTTCTCCCTCTCTCGTGCTTAACCCAACTTGACAGCATGTCCGCCGCGTCGCCACTGCCTACCCAGTCTAGCCATCGCACACTACCGCTTGATTTCCTCCATGAGTAAGCCCTGTTGTGCATGTTTTGTTGATATACGTAAGTTTGTTTTGTTAGTTTTTAAAGAATTAATTGAAATTACCGTAATACCCTTTACTACATGTTATATTAATGGGCTTTTATACTTTTATTATGTATTAGTACACTGTTATTTAATTATGATTACAGAAAATTATTTTAACATGTTATTAAGTAAAGTTTTATTTTAAAAGTAAACAATATTGGTGTAATGTTATTTTTACATTTTATATATGATTTAGTCTATTTAAAATATAGTTATGGTTTATTTTAAAATATTTTGGGATAATTATATTATCCAGTATTAAACTTCATAAGTTGTTTTCATTAATAAATAAGTTAGATTTTTAAATGTTTTTAGTCGAAGTTATCAAATGGACATTGGCGATTTTAGAAAAAAAGATGATATATTTTAAGGTTATGAAATTTTAGGTTTTGATGAATTATGTAGGTTATTTTAGAAGTTTAGGATTAAATATCGAAATAACTGGTTGATTGGAAATTTACGAGAATTACTTGATTATTTGATAGGTGACGATTGTTAATTATTCGACATTTTGAGGAAAATTCTGAAAATCTAAGAAGTTCAGGTAAGCAGGGTTCCTATACTAGACTTTGTATTTAAAATAAAATGAGCTGAGGTTATTTTTGAAAAATATACATATTTGATGTTGAAAAGAAATTTGAACTGCCTCAGTTATTTGTTCTGCATTACTCATATGATTCTGTTTAAGAAGAAATTATTTTCTGTCATGACTGGTGTATACATGAGCATATTTTTGACATTCTGTTTCAGAACTTTGAAAAAGAGCGAATATGAAATTTTGTGCATAAATTATGTTGTCTAATGATTTTGTTCTGTTCTGAAGATTTTCTGTACTCTGATATGATCTGATATGATTTCTGAAAACCTCTGGCATAACATTCTGTTTCTGTTTCTGTTCCGTTCTGACCTCACCACGGGTGTAAAACTGGGGCCTCTGTTCGGGTTGGTACCAACTTTTCTGTTTCTGGTGCACCCACTTTGGAAGCAAAGTGGTTTTCTGCGTGGTCTTTCCTATGTGCACACTCGGGACTCCGAGAATGAATAAGGGGAAGATTTACATTCTGTTTCTGCTCGGTTAGCTACCGGGGTTTGCACAACCCTACCACGGGGGTTAAACATGGTATTTGTTCTGATATGATAAGATAAGATGTGATGTTTCAGTTTATGCTATGCCAAAGGGATTTTGATTATGAATATTTTTCGAACTCTCGCTCTGATATTTTTGATAACATGTTCTGACGCTGCATTTTGAAAACATTATTCTGATTCTGCATTCTGAACTCTGTAAATGCTAATGTTTACACACTAGTATATGTTCTCTGCTTACTGAGTTGTTGATAACTCACCCCTTATCTCCATATATTTTTCAGATGATTTTGAATAGTCCAGCTAAGGATGAGGATTATGGAGCATCGGTGAGATGATTATTTAAGCATAGTGGTTTACTCATAGAAGATTTCTGAGAAGTGGTGGATTTTTTATTAAGAGATTCTGTAGTATTCTGATGACTTTATATTTTAGAGTCTACAAATATATTGATGAATTGTAAGTTTTAAGTTATAGGGAGTAACTCTTCGATCCCTGCGGGACCGGGGCGTTACATTAAATGTATTAGTTCCAAAATGCATACTCTCATGCACGGTGAAGACAAAACTTGCATTTTCCCTTTTAACGGTATTGAAAACCAAAATATCATTAAAACCATAACCTTCACACAAAAGCAAAACCATAAATCTAAAACAATTTAAACATTGTACGTTGAAACATAACTTCCTTTTTCGTTTGTCTTCAATCAATATTTATGGAAGCCACACTATTATAAGAATCTGCATAGGAATGCATTTCACATCAATTTCAAACAATCTCAACCAACCAATAGGGGATTCCAAAAAACAATTATAACAGAAGTCACTCACCGAATTTAATTAAAAAATACAATTCACACAAACAAAAAACTACACTTTTAAAATCTATAAATAGTTTTAAGAGTACTTTTTAAATTTTCAATTAACATAAATAGAAGAGAGTAAAAGTAGTGTAATTTATCTATAGATTTTAACAATATTTGAAAAACACATTCCATCATTTTCGTAAACTTTGGATACTTTCAGTGGCAACCAAATCTAGCCAACTTATCTTTTCCATATAACAAAAAACAAAATACTGAAATATAACAACCAACCAAATAGGGAAACCGAAACGAAATTATTACATAAAACAAAAACAAAATTTATGAAGCAACTATAATATTATTTTCCCTTCTGAACAGTATTAATTGAAATATCAACGATTTTCAAAGATAAGTTTTTCCTGTACCACCATGTCTGTAATGCTTATCCTTGTGGTGAGACTTTAGAAAATAGTTTCTTAAAATGATACATGAATTATTGACTCTTTTAAAACTTTTTCCTTTCATTCCTAGGATATAAAAGATTCTAAATTTTAAAGTAAAATCTACTATATAAATTTAGAGAAGTGTTATACGGCATCCACTGTAGTGGTGCACACAATGCATCCACTACGTGGATGCCTCTCATCCAATTGTTTTTTGTTTTTTTCCTTCATTTGGCTTCTCTCTCTCATCTCTCTCTCACCAGCGTCTCTCTCCCGTCTCTCTCTCTCATCAACTCTCTCTCATCATCTCCGCTCTCTCTCTCATCTCTGCTCTCTCTCTCTCTCGTCTCGCTCTCTCTCTCTCTCATCTCTGCTCTCCCTCTCTCTCGTCTCGCTCTCTCTCATCTCCACTCTCTCTCTCATCTCTGCTCTCGCTCTCTCTCTCTCTCATCTCTGCTCTCTCTCTCTCTCTCTCTCGTCTCGCTCTCTCTCTCTCTCATCTCTCGCTCGTTCTCTCTCTCATCTTTGCTCTCGCTCTCTCTCTCGTCTCGCTCTCTCTCTCTCATCTCTCGCTCGTTCTCTCTCTCATCTCTCCTCTCGCTCTCTCTCTCTCTCTCTCGTTCTCTCTCTCATCTCTCCTCTCTCTCTCCTCTTTATCCTCTCTGCTCTCTCTCTCTCGTTTTCCCTCTCAAACATGTGATGTATATTTTGACACCTAATGTGTGCAAAATTGGCTTCAATAAACAGTGGCTTCTATATATAATATTTCATAAATTTAAGAGAGAGTCTTGCAGCGGAAATCATTGAATTAAAAGTAAAAGTCCTTTTACAAAAATACTCTTTCATACGTTACATAAAACTTGCCTAGGCTTCTATCACATTTCCCTTAGGCCATGTCTGTCCTGACGCTTCTTCCTCATTTTCTCCCTGGGAGGAGGAGGGACATACATAAATATTAAAGCGAATCGAATACTTAGCAATTGTTACTTCATACTGTAAAAGTATACCAATATAGATTTCCATTCATACATTTGACATTCATCTACATACTTTGCATAAAACATTCACTTTCTTTGAAAACATTACAAGGTGGGATTTTCTTTAAAAATGTTTTCCTTTCTCATAAAACATTCCCCACACGTTATATATCCTTCATAAGAGCTAAAAGATTATACAATATTCAATTTAAATGTTATCACTTTTCCTTTGGTCGGTACACACTGTTACGCCCTGTGTGTTTGGGTTAGTGGTCTTTTGGACCTGTATTTCGCTCGTGGCCACAGGTTGGGAATCCCTTTCAGTCAAACAGCAATACTTGTAACAACCTGCTCCTTTCTCTCTCTGATGGGCAAGAGTCTCGTTACGCGTGCTGAACCTCGATGGCGTGTTTTTAAGGATATTAATTGATTTCTAAAGTATGTCCAGTGTTTTAAAGACATGCGTATTTTAAATAGGATGTTCCCAGTGTTATTTGACTAAGCTTGATTTTATGTAAGACAATTATAATATTTTTGAAGAGCTCCAAAACTATTATAATTGTAAAAATTCATTTTATTAAAATGATTTTAGTTATATAAAATATTATGAGATTTAAATTATGTTGAAAACTCTGAATTAATTAAATAGTTTTATTCTCTTAAAAGTAATTAGCAAAACTTCATCATTCAATTAATGATGAAATATTATATTTTATAAGCTAAAGTTTAGTTTAAATTATATTCTATCTTAATTCCCCTCAGTGTTTTAAGTTAAATCAGTGTTTTAATTCCCTACCGTTAGATCGTTTTGAAGACCCCAAGATAAAGGGTTGGGATTAAAACCCTAGCTCCCTCTCTTTCTCCCTCACTTTTCCTTTCCCTCTCTCGTACTCCCCTCTCCCCCAAAGCCGATCAATTCCTTCATCCCAGCCCGGCACCGCTGTGCACCACCCAGCCTCACCACCACCGCCGGCTACTCTCCCTCACGCCGACGAGCTCCCACCATCGAACCTAACTTTCATCTCGCAACCCTCTCTCTCCTCCTGTGGTAGCCCAACCGAAATGGGTTTTACCCATTTCTCTCCCCTTTGTGCCACCGTATGCGGCCACCCAGGCCACCGCACAGCCACCAACAACCATCCGCTCTCACCGGCGACGCTTCCCTCCTCCAAGCCCAGCCCCTCTCTCCCTCTCCGTCGCACATATGTACACCACCCATAAATAGGTCTCACACGGCTTCACCACCACCGACGGCCCTAGCGCTGCCGTGCGTCGATTCTAGCCCCACCGAGCACCTCCCTTGACCACCACGACTCCTCCCCGAGCTCCTCTGTGCTAGCCAAGCCCTCCAACTCTCTCAAGCTCTCTCTCCCTCTCTCACGGACTCTCTCTCTCGCCCAGCTTAGATCTGCCGCCGCACCACCTTACCGACACCACCACCACCTAGCCAAGGTTCTCCCAAGCCCGTCCATGCTCAGCCCCTTCTAGACCCGCACCTCTAGCCACCTCCAGTGGCCACGTACAACCACTATATGTGGATAACCACCACTGTTTCGCCCCTCGCTGCCACCATGAGGCCACCATGAGCCATTCCAAGACCACACCTAGCTATCCAAACTAGGGGTGTAACCGGTCAGGTCCAGTCCGATTTTGGACAAAATTTAGGACCGAACCGGTATGTACCGGTTTTGCATTTTTTTAAACCGATTACGCCCTGGTTACCCTCCTAAACTAGTACCTCCGATTTTACCGGTTTCCTATCTGGCCGGGTCTAATTTTTTGATTTTTTTAAAATGTAAAAAACATATAATAAAGTTACTTCTTATTATAAAATGTTATTAATAATTTAATATATATATATTTTATGTTTAAAGCATATGATCAATTAAATTTTCATATTTAAGATTAAACTTTTAATTTATAGATTATAATAACATTATCTTATATATAATTATATTAATAACATATAATCAAACAAATTACAAATGTTCATATTTAAGATTAACATTTCATGTTATAATTTATAATATGAAATTATTTCATATATGATATATAATTATATATATTATATATAAACATTTAATATATAATTATATATTATATATAAAACTGATATATATAATATTTTGTATAATATATAAAATTAATTTATATATATATTTTCTCTAATTGGTCCGATTCGGTCCGGTCTGGTCCGAGAAACTACGGAACCGAAACCGGACCGGGTTTGGCCGGTTTTCATAATATAGGAACCAGTTCCGGACCGGACCAGTTCAAAACCGGACCAACAGGTCCGGTCCGGTCTGGTTTTCCGGTTTACCAGTTTAAATTTACACCTCTAATCCAAACACCCAAACAGCCACCATGTAAGGTGGATGGCCACTACCTACCACATACGACCCTTCCGACTTCATTGACCGTGACGGTCAGCGAACAACACACGGGTCAACCCCAACAATGGTATAACCCTCTATCTCTCGTTATTTATGTTAAATGTTAGTTGGTTGATTGTGGAGTTCATTGTGTAGCAAAGTGTTGGGCGTAACTGTGTAGTGTGCTATGAGTGTTGTGGACTATGCTGTGAAGTGTTGTGGACTGTGTTGTGAAGGGAGTACAGTGGCGTGTACTCCATGTTGTGTAGCGATGCACCGTGTGGTGTGCATCGTAGTAGCGTGTGGTGTAGCTTGGGAGTAATCTCGAGCTACGTGACACGGCGTAGAGTGTAGTTGGGAAGGAGTCATGTCATATTAAGTGTTGGAATGAACTTGTAAATGGGCCGGGAAGTAGGAAAAGTCCTACCGACCGGGTTTTAGCAAGTTGGTATCGAAGTATGGCTCTTGTCCATACGAGCATGTGATGAACAGATTATATGTTGGTCTTAGGTGATAAAGGGGTAGGGTACATGTGCATCTGGTTAGACACATGTGCCGGACTGATTCACCATATATAATGGGTAATCTGTCTAAAGCATGGTTACACGATGGCTAAACCTCAGAGTTGGCTTAAAGCTGTGTGGCGTGTATGGATTAAAATGCGGATTTAGTGTAAGCTAAGATGCATGAAGGTAGTGATAGGTGTATTGTCAAGGATTGGGATGCATGACTTCGTCGGTCAAAATCATGCGTCAGAATGTGGTAAATAGGAAGAGTAAGACGACAGTCTTGGTGTCTTAACCATAAGGTGAATTATGGAGGTTCACTGTAATGGATGAGCAGTCGAGGTAGAACGTTGAGTTTGGAAAAGATAGTGACCGTAAATGGGTCCCTGAAGGTTTTAACATAATAAAGGGCATGTAAGAGGCCATGGATGGAATGAGAGTGTTACAAGTGAAGTGTAGTTCTATTCTAAGTTTAGTTGCTTATGCACTAGATAGAAAATGATGTCAAGGTTATGTGTATACATGTAGGTTGCCATCTGACACGCACATGAATGGATTGCATGACATGAAAATAGCATGGAGTCTAAGTAAGTATTATGTTCATATTCTTCTAGAGTTTTCTGAACGATATGAAATGAAAAAGAAATGTTTTTCCTTATGATGCTTTACGAAACGACACGAATGATGTTTTATGAAAAAACATGCTAAGTGTTTAAAGGTATACATATGTATGGCCCTTCTTGGCAGCCCCTTTTTACGCACCCCAAGTATCTAAGTGTATGCATGTGATGGATGACTATAAGTAGTATCTATTGTCTTTATTTTCACAAAAGAAATGTTGAGGCTTATGCCTTTTGCTTTGAGCGATGCTTTAAATGTCCCTGAGAATGAGAACTGATGTTTTAAAATGTCCCTATAAACTGACGCTTTAAAGGATGCCATGAACTGATGTTTTAAGGATGTCATTAACTGATGTTTTAAAAGATGCTATGAAAGATTATGTTTAAGCTCATTCTTTTAAATTACGTTTTTCATGAATGAACTATTAAATAAAAAGGACTGAAAAGGAAAGGACTAAACTGAAAGAAAGGACTGAATGTTTTAATATATGAAAATACATAACAACCATGACTGAATGAAAAAGGTACCAATGGATTGGATTGAGTAGATTACAAAGTCGGGTAAGTAGTACTGATAGTGCACCCAGTGCTGCCCCTAGCTGAAAGGGATTCCCAACCCGTGCCCACGGGTGGAATCCAGGTCTGAAGGAAGACCACTAACCCTAGCACATGGGGCGTAACAATGTGCAACGGCCAAAGGAAATTGATAAGAAAGAATGTATGAATACATGAACTCTTTAAGAAATGAAGGCACCGATGAGAGAAATGTTTTACGAAAAGAAAGTCTCTTTTTAAGAAACACCCCGCCTAGTGATGTTTTCAAAATGAATGTATGTCTCATGTACGTATAGTATGTATGGAGTGATGAATGCATTAATGAAAACCTATGTTATTATATTTTAACTGTATGAAGTAATGCTTACTGAGTATTCAACTCATTTTAGTTTTTATGTATGCCCCTTCCCCCACAGGAACTAAAAGAGCAGTACGCATCAAGACAGACACGGCCCAAGGGAAAGAGCACGGAAGGCTAGGCATGACATTTTGTATAAAAGACTTTAATTCATAAAGTTTAATGTTTTCCATTGTAACCCTTTAAATTAAGAAATACGTTTTATTTTATAAACATGGAGTCTTTTGTATCCCATCATTGCAATCTGTCCAGTCCATTGATACCATCATTCATTCATTCAGTCATGGCCGTTACATATTTTCATATACTAAAATATTCATTCCTTTCATTTTATTCATTCATTTCAATTATTTCCTTTTTATTCATGCATTCATCAGTCCATTTTGTTTCATAAACTTCATTTAAAAGCATAGGCATAAATATCATCAGTAAACATCGTTTCATAGCATTCTTTAAAAATCCTTTCATAGCATCCTTTAAAATTCATTTCATAGCCTCATTTAAATACACTTTCATAGCGTCATTTAAATACACTTTCATCACATCATTTAAACATCATATAAAAGCATCAAGCATAAACCTCAACATTTCATTTCATGGAAAATAAAGACAATGGATACTACATATAACATCCATTTACATGCATACAATTATTACTTTGGGTGCATAAATAAGGGATACCAAAAAAGGCATTTACATATATATACCTTTTAAACCTTAATACTTGGCATATTTTCATAAAAGGTCATTTCATTTCATTTCATAAAGTATTATAAAGAGAAACATTTCATTTTCATTTTTATATCATTAGAAAACTCTAAAAGAGTATGAATATAATACTTACCTAGATTCCATGCTATTTACATTTCATGTAGTCAATTCATGTGCGTGTCAGATGACAACCTACATGCATACATAACATTAACATCATTATCTTTTCTCAAGTCCATAAGCAACTAAAACTTAGAAAATGCATAAACTACTCTCGACTTGGACTTTCTTCCCTTAGACATATTCTTCTATCCAATTTCATCTTCTATGCTTTCCTTCATCACTTTTCCAAATTCTCAAACCCATAACTGGGGTCCCACTTGAGGTCACATTTCCAACATATAGCATTCTACTTCAAGTTCTTATCCTTTAAAGTGAACCCGATTCACTTTAAGGGTTAAGACACGCTATCACCTTCATAAAACTCTTTACCTTCCAAACCATCAATCTCGATGCATAACTTGAACCAAATTTAAACCAACACTTCACCGTAGTCTTAACCATGCATAATACACAACTTTAAACCAACCTTGAGGTTTAAACCTCGTGTACTCGGGTTGTATAAATAAGCGTCCAACCAAATTACATATGGTAAAACTGTCCGGCACATGTGTCCAACCAAATTACACATGTACCATACCCATTTGTATCACCTAAGATCAACATATAATCCACTAAAATGCCCTTTTGTATAAACAAGTTTCATACACCCGACACTAACCTCCAACTCAAACATATACAATCATCACGCTTCACAGTCTTCCCCAACCTTCACAATCTCAATACTTCACTTATCGAACAGTTATGTAACCATTCAAATGTGGATTAGAGTACTGTTTGAACGGTTTTTTTTTTAGACGCTATATTTCGTCTTGAAATAAAAATAGACTTGGAGGGTTGTCTGACTTTATAGGAATAATTTCAGTTAATAATAAAATGAAATATTGGATGATTCGTCTTGTAACACGACTAAATTATGATCAACAAAATATGGAGACAACATATTATAAACAACACACAAAAGAAGTTTAATTTATTTTTAAAAGACGAAAGCATTCTAAATAAAATTAGTTCCAGTATTAACTATTCCAAAAAATAATTGAGGAAACCTATGGGAACAAAAATTGAAACACCACAATAAAGCATTCTCATATTAAATGATCAGCCATTTACGTTTAATGTGTCAATCGACTCGTGTCAAAGAAATATTCTTTAATAGACCTCATACGTACCCCATATATACATTTTTTAATGAATCTATTTGGAAACATTGTTTTCACATACTTTTTAAGTTGTTCCTATGCAATGATCGAAGATCATCTACTTTCTATATAATTAACACTTATTAATTAAAAAACGTACAGTTAAAATTGACAATAAAGTATAAACTTTTTATTTGAACTTTACAATTGTTCTTTGAAATACCAAACATGACCCTCTTATATATATAATATCTTGTATCGCATGTCTCTGTGAGAGATGGGAAATGATATTTTACCGTTTATCTTCTTCTAAATTGAGTAATATTTCTTTCGCCTTGCTAAATATATGCGAAATAAATAAATAAATAAAAAGGATTAATAAAAAATAACGTTTGGTCATAAGATATTACTTCGGCATAACGAAGTTGATCTCTTTTCAGAATGCAAAGATGTCCAAAACATTGCACTCCTCTCCAACCTATGTTCATATATATAAAATATATAAATAATATATTTTATATGATTTTATTTTTTAAGACAAATTCATCACCACAACTACGTATACGTACAAGACATTCACCACTGATGAACTTTTTAGAGAGCACAAGTACTTGTAAAGAACCTTACTTCCATGTAAGTAATGGAACCAGCTCCTTCAAATATTTCGCTGAAATAAGCTCTCGGTCTCAACAGTAAACTCTACAATATTAATTAAGGATGTAACCGGTCCGGTCTGGTCTGATTTTGGACAAAATCTAATACCGAACCGGTATGTACCGGTTTTGTATTTCCCAAAACCGATTTCGTACTGGTTACCCTCCTAAACCAGTACTTCCGGTTTTACCGATTTCTGATCCGGTCCGGTCTGATTTTTTGATTTTTTTAAAATGTAAATTTCACAGTTTGTCATTAAAAATTTGTTTATAAAAAAAAACTTTTAGCATTAATTATAAGTATTAGTATTAGTTATAAACTTTTAGTATTAATTATAAGTATAACTATAGTCTGTAGTCTATATTAGACTATTAGTATTATTTATAAACTTATATATTAGTATCAACATTTAATGTAATAATTTATAATTATAAATTATATATAAAATTTATATATATTAATATTTAATATATATATAAAATATTTTGTATAAAACTTATATATAAAAATATTCTCTTTTATTTTTTTTAATCAACCGGTCTGGTCCTGTCCGGTCTGGTCCAAAAAATCTCAAAACTGGAAACAGACCGAAACCGGCCGGTTTTTACATTTTAAAAACTGATTTCGGATCGAACCAGTTCAAAACCGGTAAAACCGGTCTGGTCCCTGAACTGGTCCGGTCCAGACCGGTTTTTCAGTTTGAGTTTACACCCCTAATATTAATGACGAAATGGAAGAGAGAAAGGAAAGGAATGAGGGTTAAAGCGGGTTGGTGGTGGAGATACAAGCTTGGAGGAAGCATACCGTGTGGAGGAAGAAGACCAAAGTATTAACATTGGATTGATCATTCTAATCTTCAAAATTTGACGAATAGGTAACTTTTTAACTTTGAACTAATCACTTAACACTTAAAATCTATATTGGATTAGCCATCACATTCTCTATAATAATAAAATATTATTATTTTATTATTATTTATATTTCTTTAATTATTTTACATTTTTTAATTATTTTTTTATTTTATTTTCATAATCTTCAATAACCTTCTATTAAGATATAAAATAAATAATAAAATCTACCTCTTCCTATTAGCTTAAACTTTTGAGACAAGTGGTGATTTCACATAATATCAGAGCAGAGGTTCTGAGTTTGAACCTTGACTCTACACTCTATCTCATTTAATTAAATATTTCACGTGTTGGGCTACCCATTGAGGGAGAGTCTAGCACACACGTGAGGACGAGTGTTAAGATATAAAATAAATAATAACATCTACATCTTCCTATCAACTTAAGCTTTTGGGACAAGTGGTGATTTCACACCTTCAACAATCATATACTTTTCATTTTCACAATCCAATAATAATCTATAATATAATAATCTCATGTGTACATATTTGTGCATTATCTCATATGTAAATAAAAATAACATATACACAATCTATAAAAATCCCATATCTATAAAATAATAATCCCCAAATATAACAAAATAACATACGATAGAAACATTGATCAGATTTCCTATGTGTGAATGGTTAATTATAATACAATTGATAAAAGGTGTGAACATAAGAAAAAATTAAAACCTGATGATCATGAAATTAGATGCAAAACAAATATATATAGGACAAAAACAGAGACATAATTTTTTTAAAATAAAAAAAAAGAGACATAATCTAAAAGGAAAGAATTAAGAAAAGACGGCAAAAGGATACCTTGAGAATAGTTAAGATTACAAGTTTTTTTTTTCAGAAGTTGTGTGGTGACTTTTCACACTGTAGTGGTACCATTCATGCTACTTTAGAGGTACTGGGATTTAGTTTTTTCTTGGGTTTCTTTGGTATAAGAGTGTGCTTAAGGTTTTTAATTTGATTATTATTCAGATTTGATAAATTGCAGTAAAGAAAGTTATTTTCTTTCTTTTCCCTAGCTGTCTAACCTGAAGACCATATCACTGGCAATGATTTTTATCTCTATCTCGAGTAGCAACTTAGGGTCTAAACTGCCCGCAAGTGGTTTGATCAAAGCTTGGTCAATTGCTCAGTCCATTTGTGGGGTTTTCCTACCTAAGAGTTAGTGTGACTGTTGTAAACATGATATCACTATATTTGCAGGAAGAAATTGCTTCTTAATGCTGTAAACACATTTGCTGTGGCAGACTAGCAAGCTAGCATGCTTGAGCTAGTTTGTCACCTCTGAGGGCTAATTCCCCAGTCCTTAGTTGGAGACTACAATGGCCACACGAGAATAACCTTTCCAATTCCCATAGTCTTTTCTTAAACTTTAACAGATTTCAAATTTGATTCTAAAACTTCTTCTAGTGCCATAAAAGGTTTCCAATTCCCGTTGCCTTTTATAAGGTACTATGTATGCTGATTTGTACTTGATGTAAGAGTAAACTAGTCACGATCACATTTGTATACTCTGGCACTAACTAGTTACTGTGAGATTAGACTCGACAAAACTCATATTCTCAGTCTATTTAACTAGTATAATTTAGAAGTTGTGAATCCAAATTCTCAATGACCTAATGTAATAGATTACTAAAGGACTACTAAGTTATATGTTCTTTTACTTACCCAAACATACGATAAATTAAAAGATTTATTCTCTATTTCTTTATGGAATATTCTCCTAGGTGGTTATTTCCATGTTCGTAACTATTTAACATTTGGAGTTGATTTGGACAAGATATGTTGGCTAGGTGCTTTACATGTAACATTCTTCAATTATCAGGTATATTAGTTTAATTGTTCTCTGCATGGTTAATTCATTAATAAGGGTTCAAACATCTACCAAGCATTGTTTTCTTGTGGTTCATCTGCTTTGGTCTTATTGTTTTTGCATTGCGCCACTTGGTACTTAGCATTTGGGATAAATAATACTTTCTAAAACTTTGTTCTGCCCTTGACAGATTACTGACACTTGCTGTCTTCAGAATGCCTCCACAATGCTGATCTAGATGTGGGCATGGTTTGTTCTGGCAAGTTTACAGGCCAATGTGAAAACTGTAAAAGTTGGCATTTAAAGTCTAGGTAAAGGTTTTACTCGACTGGTCTCGCCATTATTAAGTGGACTTATAACAGTGCCTTACTGTGTTATAAATGCTTCCAGGCACACTATTACCTACATAGCTTTCTGCAAAGATGTGATGAACCATATAGTTGATCTTCTAGGCACACTGTTGAACGATTGAACATGGACCCTTCAGTTGTTATCTACGGTTTAATATGTGGCGCCCCCAGCCTCCGCTTGGGATTAGACAATGACTAAAACGCCAAGATATGTAATACAAGGCTACACAACCCTCGTACATACAGATAATATGCAATACACCTAAGAACACTAGCAGCATACAATAACGTAGCAGCAAAAAAATAACTAAAGTCAAATAGTCTAAGCAATGCGATAAGCAATTGCAAAGCACATGGTACCGTTACTAACAAAATACCCCAAATATTGTCAACTTCCATAAGCATGCATCTTAAAAGATATATTATCCCAAAGAGAGGTGCTTCTAAACTGTTGGGCTATTAACCGCCCAAGAGTAGCCCCCCTCTAATCTCTTGCCACGTAAGAAAATACACAATAATTTCAATACACTCCACTACACAGAATATCATCTTTGCAAGTGACATATTTGATTTTGCACGAGCCTATCATCTCTTTCGTCTTCCTCGCTGCCCTTCTCTTTCATCTCTTTGCACCACCGCCCACGAGCAAACGCAGTTCCACCATCTCAGTCCGAAGCCAATCGATCGTCCGTTGCCTAGCGGTGACTTTTTGTATTTGGATCTTTTATTACCAATTACCAGAGCCTAGAAAAGAAAATGCCTGCACTTTGACGAGTTCTTTCTGTTACATCCTTGGTATTCTGGAGGAATTCATGGCAATGACAGCTATGCTATACCATGGGTTTTTCTTGGGCTTTAAATATCATCCTTACTCCCTTATCTATATGGCTTTGTCTTTTTGTATTCACTCTTTGGTTTTTCTCATATTTCCAGACACTTATGTAGTTTTTGGCAAATCTTTCGTCAGGTTTCTTAGATTTCTTTTTTTTTTTTTTTTTGCTTGTCTGTTGGTGCTGCCTGCAAGTGTTAGTTTTTTCTTGATTTTCAACTAGTCCTTGTTGACTCTGTTGTTTTCCCTCTCACTTGTAATGGTGTTTGCCATACAAAGAAGAACGAGTAGATAGTAAAGTGGTTGATGGTCAAACTGGAAAGGAAAGAGGAAGGTTAGGGGTCTGGAAAGGAGTGCGAAGGGGTTGGGTGGGGCTGAGATTGCAAGGTGGGAGGAGAAGGGAGCTAAGGATTTTCTATAGCGCTGCTTAAGATAACTGTGGTGGAAAGTCTATGTGTCACTTAACTATTGGTAGGCTATTATTTGAGCAACATCAGCTAGACCGGTCCCAAGGATTTCTCTATCCCAAAAGCATAGAGTATATTTTTAAACTCCCAAAACATGAGACCTTTCGAAAATATTGTTCCTCAAAAAGTTGAGACCTAAAGTCATAAATTTATTTTTCCACAAAATATTTTAGGTTCCCGTCCTCTTCATCACTACTGTCCCATCTGGAGTCAGACACCATGGGATTGCTGAGGCTCGGGTGGTAACAATCCTAAGTCTTTTGGTGTTGCATTTGCGTCAGCCGAGGCCTCCGAGAATCGCTCAAGATAAGTAGACAACTGGTCAATGTTCCACCAAAATTCCAAATTCTCGGATGGTTGGTAGATTGTAGCATCGATCTCGGTCTCACTAATGCTAGCTAGAATTTCCCTAAGAAGCAAGTCCGTGTGTTTTAGTGTATCTGTAGTATAGTCGTAATGAGCTTGTATGGTGTACTCGTCTAATATCATGGAACCGTCTAGGTTCATGGTTCTCAGGAATCCAGAGTACCTTCTACCATTCCAGGTAGAGAATGGTAGTGAAAACTACCAGAATGAGATTTCGAGAAATCTCAGCAAGTAAACACGCAACATACAATAGTTAACACAAGCATACAAGATGTATATCATGAAATGCGTGCATGGACATGTACTTGACATATGACTTGATCAGAACTTAAATTATGCACTTGACCATTTTCAAAAGACTTGTAACAGAGACATTGACATGTTTAGAAAACATCTTTAACTTTCCTTTTTACGTTAATCTTAATCAGAACTTGCCTTATCAGAGAGTATCACAAGATTTTCATCGAGTGATCCTTATCATATCATGAGATTCTCATCAAGTGATCCATAACATATGAGCTTTTATTCTTGTTCAGAGGGTGGACACATCACGATTCCTCTTTGCGCTGCTTGTTCCTACTTGTTACCACACCATCAACAATCCTTACACCATGATGAATACGTCATAAACAAAGTCATTTCATATTAACTCGACAGTAGTTCGTCGAGCTACATGCCTTATGCACCCACTAACATTAGACACTTCCTCTCTCCGGCAGTCTTTAAAAATAATCCATTTAAGGGTCCTCGACGGTTCTTTATTGACTAAGGGGTTACCACTCCATTCTTAAGCACTCCAAAGTGGACAGAAGAGTTCCACTAAGACATTCCCCTGCCCTAGCACTTGGAGTCGTGATAAAACTTTTAGACTCTTTTATTTGGAAACACGAAAGCACTTCTCCCAAATGCATATAATATGAGACTTAAGACTTACGTCCGTATACTTAACATATGACATATGAAATGCCGTGCATGAAATAATCAAGTATAACATGTTCAATTTATGGCGTGATAACATAGATCACATGAACTATCAAAACACATACATGGAATTATGAAAAAGGGCCTTGGCTGAAACATATAAGTGTAAAAAATGAAGAATGTTCACTTAAACATGCTTCAAACTTCAAACATATTGCTTAGAAATCAAAGCATAACATAAAATCATGGTGTTTGGCTAAGATTTGAAACCTCTAATACATAGTATAGCCAAATCATCAAGTGTCACAAATTAACAACATTGTTTTCCTTAAAATAAAAACATGCAAAGGACATTCTTGTCATTTTCATCTTAAACCAAATCATAACATTCATTCCATGTTCATATTCCAAGTTAATGTATGCATATTCAAACCAACAAACAAGAAATCAAAAACAAAACAACCAAAACAATAAAAGGATTTACACAAATATATACAAGTATTCACCAAGAGTAAGTTAAGTGTATACTTACAAAAATCTACGAAATGAAATACAAGCAAGCTGTAAATTGAAATATAACTCATTAGGGTGGGTGGTCCAAAACCGTAATATGTGTTCTTGAGTATGTGAAAGTTTCTAAGGTTATCACTAGGGCTTAAGAAGTCCCAAACCAATTGGCTTCTAGGGTTTTGAATCAAGAAACCCTTCAACTTCCTTTTATCTTTGACTAATCTCCAATAAGTGTGAAAATACATGAGGGTGGCAGAATATGTAGAGGATTCATGCCCTTAAACTTTTGGCTTCTACATTTCTAGAAAGCCCTAGGTTGCTTCAAATGAGAAAACCTTAAAATCGTGTGTGTTTTTACCAAAGTCGTACCCCTTGGAGATTTCAACCTCTCCTTGAATTAGATGTGAGTTGTGTGGGAAGAAAAGTGAGAGAAAAAAAAGTTGAAAAAATATATTATAAAATTAAATATTTTTAAAATATAGTTATTAATATCATTTTTGTTTTGTAATTTGAAATGGTTGTTATGTTTTTTATTTGTTTGAAAGTTTTATAAATTGTGCTAGAAGTCTCCTCTCTGGTGACGTTTCTAGAGGTGGCAAAAATAGTCTTCTTCAGTGAGGAGAGGTTCAATGGGGAAGGCTTGGTGGGTTGGAAGAAATTGAGGATCTGTGTGGTAACTTACGTTTAACTGAGGAAGAGGAAACAATAGTTGAATGTTCTCATGGTAGTGAAGAGGAAGTTCTACGGAAGGGTGAAATGAGTTTGGTTGGGAAGATTTGTGTTGATCGGGCAGTAGGGAAGGAAATTGTTGCAAACACTATAGGGAAAATATGGAGAATAAGCAAAAGGACCAGTTTTCTTGAAGTTAAAAATAATGTTTTTATAATCACATTTGCAAACCAAGCAGATAGGCAGTGTGTATAAGAGGGAAAGCCATGGCGGTTTGACAATTTTCTCTTCATACTGAAGCCTTATGAGGGTGGTTTACAACCCAGTACGATAATCTTTCTAGTTGCAAATTTATAATCTGTCGTTGGGGCCCATGAATCCTTCTGGGTCAAAGAGAGGTAAGCTTTCTTCTCTTGAATCTAGTGATGATTGTATTTTTGAAGCAGCACAGACTGGGGTCCAGCCTCGTCGAGCATCATGAAAATATTCAGTTGAAACTGTCAAGAATTTGGGAACTCCCGAACAATTCAAAACCTTAGTTTCCAACTCAAGGCAAAAGCTCTCAATGTTGTTTTCCTCATGGAAACCAAGTTGAACAATGTGAGTGCTTTAAGAATAGCAAGGAAAATGAATTAGAAGGGCTGTGTTGTCGTGGATGCTATAGGAAGGAGTGGTGGTCTAATGATCATGTGGAAACAAGATAAAAATCTGGAGCTGGTCAGTTATTCCCAGAGACATCAATTTAATTATGAGACTAAATGACAATAAACCATATTGGTTGTTGACTTTCCTTAATAGGCATCCAGATTCGAGTGAAAGAAGGGAGGTTTGGAAACTTCTGAAAACCTTTAATCTGAGGAATATGGGTTGGTGCATTATAGATGATTTTAATGAGATACTTTCACATGATGAGAAAGTAGGTGGTACAGTTTGAACTGAATCACAGATTGGTATGTTCAGAGAGGTTCTTCAGGATGGGGATCTTTATGGCTTGGGGTGGAGAGGTTATAAGTTCACCTGGAGTAATAGGCATGAGGATTACTCTATTAATAAAGAAAGGTTAGATCGAGTATTGGCAAACAACATGTGGAGGGATGAATTTTATGATGTTAAAGTAGACACATTATGTACTATGTGTTCAAATCATCGTTCAATTGTTCTAGTATGCTCACAAAACAGAGGCCCATCATCCAGATTTTAATTTTCTTTTAAGTATGAAGCTAATTGGTCTAAAGAGCATGGGTGCAAAGAGGTTATATATTAGTGCTGCTTGGCAGAAGGGGGAGGTTTGCAGTCATACACTGGTCTTGTACAACAGAAATTGGAGAAATGTAGCTAAGAACTGAAGACTTGGAGCAGAAATCTTAACAAAAATAAAGATGCTGCAATTAAACAGAAAGTTAGATCAAACAGTTGGGAATAGTGGAATGTTCAGAAAATATGCAAGCCATTAAAAGGATTCAAAATGAGTTAGGTGTGTTACTGGACCAAGAGGATTTGAAATGGAAACATCATGCAAAGGCTCATTGGTTGGCAAAAGGAGATAGAAATACTAAATTCTATCATATTTGTGTCAATCAAAGAAGGAAGAAAAATATGATTAAAAGGGTGGAGGATGGCTCAGGGCAAGTGCTAGAGACAAAGGAGGACATAGCTAGTAGATTTTGGAACCATTTTTTCCAGATTTTTCAGTCTTTTCATCCATCTTCAGACTCCATTTAGGCTTGTTTACATGGGGTGGAACAAAGAGTCACTTCTGACTTGAGGGAACAACTGGACCGAGCCTTTGTTAAAGAAGAGGATTTGTTTGCTTTGAGACAAATGTCTCCTTTCAAGTCTCCAGGGTTAGATGGCTATAGTGTAGGTTTCTTCCAGGACCATTGGAATGTTTTTGGTGCAGATGTAACAAAAGAGGTTATGGGATTTCTTAACACTGGTAGTATGCAACAGGTTTGAATCACACTCTTATAGCTCTGGTTCTAAAGGTCAATTCCCCAAAAACAGTAAATGAATTTCGACCTATTAGTTTATGCAATGTATGGCACAAGATCATATCTAAAGTAATAGCTAATAGGTTGAAATCAGTTTTGACTAAGCTTAGTATTCACTCCAAAAAATAGGAAAATCAAATATGCACTATAAAATCCTAAATAATCATACTAACCTCAAAGTAGAATTTTTTTTGTAAATTTCGAATCTGAAGTCTCTCAAATAAATCAAAATGCATTTTCAAACAACTATTGTTCCAAAAAATGAAAATCGATTTATTGCACCCTATTCTAAATATTCATGAGACTAACGGCACAAGCTGTTTCTTATTCTCACACTCTTAAGTACCTCAAATATATAACATCACATTTTTGGCATCATAATGAATAATAAGACTGACCATGCTGACAGACTAAAATCGATATGATTGCTTGATTCGTGAAACCTTCTGGAGTTTTCAAGAGGTTTCTAAAGCCTTAAGAAATTTATCCATTGAACTTCCAACAGGCTGTTACATCCTCCCCTTCTAAAAAAAGTTTTCGTCCTCGAAATCTATGCATGTAACACTAAAAACAACTACTACAAAACAAGAGAGAATATGTTGCTCACCAAGCCTATTATCCATCACTGAACATATATTGGCTAGTCGATGTGGATAGGGGTGAGTTGATATCCATAGGCTTTCTATGTTGAGGTAAGTAGTAGAACGTGTCATCCTTAGAATCATAAGCAACATTACCAAAATGCCCGGGGCCAAGGTGCTACTCAACCTCCTTATCATTATTGTCAGGTATGTGACTGTGAATGAGTAGTCGTTGTTGATGAGTAGACAACATCGATGATCCTGATGTCTCGAGCTCAAGATTTGTGGCTACGGCATGCTCCTCTACTGCTCGGTTGGACTTAGCTCCATCTCGTGCCATTTTTGCCTTGAAGTTATCTCGATCCATCTAGGTGGTAGGGCGAAGAGGTGGATAACGTTCCTATCTATATCCATCACATGGGTGAAATGGTGCTCTAGGTGCTCTATCTTTTGCCAATAAGCACTTGTTTGCCTATCTACCTCGGCAAGTGGCCTCCTACACCGTTCGTCTCTCATCTCTCGCACTAGTTGTGCGAAAAGGTAAGATGTACATTTTAGTCAGGTCACCAATCGTGTTTAGTTTATTGTACTCAGACACAAGTGATGAACAATTAGTGCCATATAATATTATTTGGAAAGTAAAAGTGACATATGGATATTATTATTATTAATTGATGAACTTTTACCGGTCTAGACCTCTGGTACAGTTAGTGCTTAGTCTTTGACTAAGTCGTTACTTATCCACTACGACTTAATCTACTTTTTCCTACACGTATACTTCTCGTGAGAAATCATGCTTATTTTCCAATTTATTTTCAGGTTGTTGTCGACCAGCTGGCATCCCTGGTACCATGAATCCTCGCCAAACTCTTTACTTAGGAAGGGGGAGCCATAGTTACAGTATGGCTCTCTCCCTCTCTTACAAGAATGGTTAGCACGCAGTTGGTTTAATAGGACAAGTGGACATTGAAGTTACAACGAATTGAGGATTTAAGCTCATGTGATTACATCTTAAGGTTTACAACAGCAAGGCATTCAAGACATGGGTCATGAAATGGGGTTTGTTGCACAGGTTGTAGTATGAGGTCTTAATATGTAGTCGTTGTTAGCTACATGGTCAACAGAGCATATATCTTGAGTCCAATAATTGTTACAGGTTTAAGTTATAGTTGAGTGTTAATATTAATTTCATGAATATATAAGGTTTAGTTGAATATGATTTACGTTTTAATGGAGAGATGAATTAACTTGGGAGACATATATAGGTTATGAGTTGGCAAGTGCTATAAGATCAATTTGTGAAGTTAATGTGGTTTTAGGGCATCTGCGATGGATTAATGTGTTACAGGCATGTAAGGCGAATATTGGTTATGATGATGGGCAATGGAATTAAATTAGGATTTGTTTTCTTTTTTTACATATGCATGGTATAAGGAGATGATAAATTTCAGTAATAGGAATTATTTTATGTCATGGGGAAGAACATTTACCATTATGGACTTGCATGAAATTATGAAGTTATGTAAATCACAAATTTGCGTGTTCGAGGTATATGGTTAATATGTTACATTAGGTTTGACATATTTAAGGATAATATGTGAAATAAATCAATTTTACGGGCTTATTGTTGAAATAAAAAATGGCTAAGGTTATTTTATGTTATGAGTTAATATTTAAAGATTTACGAGTGTTATAGCCTTGAGGTTTTTTTTAATCAAGCATATTATAGATATATAAAATAGTTACAAGATAAAAGAGATAACAGGGTGGGAGGCCCCGACATTCATCTCAAGCCAACTGGTACGACACATGAAAAGAAAAAAAAAAGGTGGGGGATCTAGGGCCCAAGGACCTGACTTCCACCCATTTCCAACAAATGGAAGCCACCTAAAGTGGTTTTATAGCCTTGAGGTTGATTGCAAAGAAAACAACAGTCAAGGATTTCACATTTTGTCACCAGTTGAATATTAGAGTAATTACAAGGTCAAGTGGGATTTATTTAAGGACATGTTATGGGTCTAAGGTCAAGGATAGCCTCATTAAGTAGAGTTCTCTTTTTATTAATAGTGTGCTTAACAATGAAATTGGCGTGGCACTGACGTGAATGAGATTTCATTGAAGGTACACTACATGAAAACAACATATTTGTGGCTAGCGATATTCTTGCAAAAATGATTATTTCTTACCAAAATGAGTTTGTTTGCATTGCAAATAGTCATTATCGTCGCAAATAATCGGTCACAAATATTCTTTTTTGTTGTAGTGGTAGGTGATTTTGCATAAGCTCAAGGTAAATGACTATGTTCATATGCTTCTTACTATTTTACTGTAAACAAAATGTCATTTTTGCAAGCTATATTATGTGTTCATGTTTTAATGATATATGTGTATAGACTATTCATCGAGAACCTCTTTCTACTCTCTTATTATTATATGTGATGTATGAAATGAAATGGATTGCATATTTCTAGCTGTTATGTATAGTATCACCATATATTAAATGAATAAATCAATGATAAGATAAGGAAATGACAAACTAAAAGAAAAATGACAGGAAATAGATTGAGTTGCATGATTGTCTATTCAAAGAAAAATGCATATAAAGTGCCATGATAGTGAAGATGGTACTATGATGTTAAGGGGTGGATCGTAATGCCGAAAAGAAAGACTGGCGATGCACCTAGTGATGCTTATTCTCGAGGCTAAGTTCTTATCCACTAGCTATGGAAGAACATGACCGCAAGGATCACTAACCTAACATATGAGACTTAATGGTATGTACTGACCATGAGGTTAAATGACTGTTACAACACAAATGAGACTGATGTGACTGCACAACTGAATTGTATTATTGAGGCCTTGAGAAATCAAGGGGTTATATCCATACTGATTAATGTGACCAAATGTAATGCCATACAGAATAGAGATTATTCTGTAGGCTAGTTTCAACAGATAATTCTTAGGGAAGGAAGACGAGAATCACCCAAAAAAACAAAAAATGACTCTGATGTTCAATTGAAAATTATCAAAACCCAACAATGTCAAAATAAACCCACAAGCCAGGTTGTAATGGTTGTAAATCGACAATATCAAAATTTTACCAAAAACAGTAAAATCTCAATAATCACACAAAAAATAAATAAGTAATAAAAGAAGTAATCTGACAAAAAGCTGGCCAAAATCAGGTTCAGAATAACTTCTTAAACGATAAATGAAATAATACCATAAAAGGAAAAAAAATAACTAGAAATGGGGATTTCAAACGGATAAACAATGGATTTTGACATAAAAAAAAAAAAAGATGCACATTGAGCACATCTCAGGACCACGACATGTGCAACGAAAAGAAATTTTGTAATTGGGGTCATATGCGCGATTCTGTTACCCGTAGTCAAAGTTATGACCAAAATCTCAAAACGCGCCCAAAACTGTCCCAATCAAGGAGAGGTCACGATTTCCTGTCATCTTTGCATTGATCTGCCACCTTAAGGTATTTCAACGCCATCTACGTGCAATATGACAATTTAGCATCTTCTGACTCGAATCCTCCTGCACCAAAATGTGATGAATGTGATTATGAAACTTCTTGCGAAAACTTATGTTTTTATATGTTCAATGTATGAAGTTGTTATTGTTTAGTATTTGACTTTTTCTTTTATCAATGAATGGTTGTCTAAAGAAATGCTTAAACAAAGGTTTGAAGCCACAAGACGGGACCTAGCTCAGGGAGAAGAAATAGATGCCTAGATCATGTACATATGTTTTCATTTATGATTTTAATAGAAGAAGATTTGAGAAAAATTTTAACAAGAGCTTCCACGAACTCTGTTTTTGTTTTTCATAAAGTGAGTTTTATCTTATGAAAAGGGATCTTGTATACCTGATACTTCATTAAGAAGAAAATTCTTTCAAAGCTAAGTTTCATTATGTTCCTTTTGTTATCTAAAATAGCTTATTCTTAAACTTAGGGCACTCCCAATGACTTCTCTATTTCGCAATTTTATGTAAAATAACTAACAATATATCAAAATAACACTTCCATTGAATTATTTAAAATCAATGTAAAATACATATGTGATGCCCCTGATCCCGATTGGGATTGGATGGATATTGAAGCGTCAAAACATGTAACTCATGGCTAAATACCCCCAGCCCCGCCGCCTCGAGCCGCCGTGCACGACACCGCCCGGCCCACTGTCCTTCCCAGCCACCGGCGACCACCCCTGTAATCTCAGCCCCTACCGCGCCGCCGTTAGCTCCCACGCGCATCACCAAGCCACGGCACTCCTTGTGCCGCTGCGCCGCCATCGCGCCACCTCCGGCCACCATCTTCTCACCACATCATCCTTGACCTTCTAGTAACCCAATGGACCCAACCCCACCTCCGATCTATCACCGGTGAAGCCCCACCATCAACATTTCTGTTTTGGGTGTTTTTGCACTTCAACCACCTATTGCGCCGCCACCCACGGCCAACCACCACCACCATTAGCTTCACCGACATCCCTAAGCCCTACCCTATCAATCTCGGGTCTTCGTTTGCACCCGTTCAAAAGTGGATTTTTGAGACCCACGGCCATAGTGCATTTGGCACTGTTTTGTTGCTGCGTTGCTGCTTCTAGCACCTCCGTGATCTTTCAAAAATTATATTATAGCATTGTAAGTATTTTTCTCGAATAACTTTTGAGATTTAAATGTATTTTTGCGCTAACTCATATTTACTGTGAACTGGTTGGTTATGCCGGACTGAGTCCGAAGAGTGAGGGGGTCGGTTGGATTGGATGATGGAGTTGTTTGTGTGATTGGTTTACGCTATGAAATTTGTTGGCTATTTCGGATTTAAATATTGGTGTTTTGAGTTTGACGTTGGTCATGGAGGATATTGGTGATTTTTTTTAGGAAGTGGTGATATATTTTGGGATTATGAGGGTTTTAAGTTTTGAGAAATTAAGATAGATTATTTTAGAAGCTTAGGCTTAAATATGGAAATCCGTGATTGATTGAAAACTTACGGAAATTGTATGATTATTTTTATAGGTGACGATTTATAGTCGACTCGACATTTTTTAGGAAAATTCTGAAAAGCTAAGAAGTCCAGGTAAGCGGGGTTCATATACTAGTTTTTCATAAAAGAAATAAAATGAGGTTGACTTTGAAAATAAACGTGTTTTTTTTTTAAAAGAAATGATCTGAAAACAACCTTAGATGTTTATTCTGCATATGCATAAATTCGATATAAGAGAAAGTGTTTTCTATCATGACTAGTGTAGACATGAGCTAGTTTTGTGCACTTTATTTCTGAACTATGTAGAAGAGCAAATAAGGAATTCTAAAAGTTTTGTTATGAACAAATGAGAATATTTTGTTTATGTTTATCTCGAACATTTGAAAGGATCTGAAGCTTTTCAGTGTTTTGTCTTGATATGATGTGTCATCTGAAAGCCTTGGCATGAAGTTCTGATTCTGTATACTATTGTAATCGGATTTTCGATTAAATCTGTTCAGTTTCTGTTAAGGCCCAGCCACGGGTATAATAGTGGTTTATAACCCTACCATGGGGGTGAAACATGGAATATGGCCCAGCCACGGGTATAATGGTGGTTTATAACCCTACCACGGGGGTTAAACATGGTATTGTCCTGATGTGATGCTAAGAGATGATTTAATTATAATGTTTCAGTTTGGAAATTCCAACGGATTTTCTTTTTGGAATAAGTTTATTTTTCTGGAAATTTCGCTCTAATGCTTTTGTACAAAGTTTTGTTTCTGCATTCTGAAAGTAAATGTTTTGATCTGCTTATCAACTGTTATAAATGCTCTTGTTTACATACTAGTATATGCTCTCTGCTTACTGAGTTGTTGATAACTCACTCCCTTATCTCCATAATATTTCAGATGACATTGATGGTTCAGCTGAGGATCAGTATTAGAGTTTATGGAGAATATTAGCAGTGAATGGTTGTTGGGTATCTCGTGGTATTAGTGTTGATGTTGGAAGTTATTTATATTTCTTAAGTTTGCTTCAATGGATTTAGACGGTTTATGGAGACTTATGTTAATGTTTCATTATTTCTAGTTTGTTATTTGAGACATGAAGAAGAGTTGATTTTATTTGAGTTGCTGGATTGAAAATTGGATATATGAGTTTATATGGTTTATTTAATTGAAGTATTTACGTTTGATTTGAGGTTTAGGAAAATATATATTCTTGAATTTGGAAGTACTCTAGCCTTGTTAGAGTTGATTATCAGGTTATATGAGTTAACTCTCCGGACCCTCGGGGATGGGGCGTTACACCGCAGGCTCCCTGCTAGCTACCGCATCACATAATTGGCCCTCTTGACTGAGTGTGAGTATGTCGGAGTTCATATCACACTGAAATTCATAATTCACCTTCACCTTGATTTCAATCTGGTGCACCCCCTAGCATTAGGTGCTACCTCGCTCGGCAATCCTTTAAGAATGACCCATTCAAGTTCGTTGATTGTTCTTCGTCAATTTAGGGGTTACCACTCCAATTTAAATACTCCAGACTGGACAAATGGCTTCCACTAGGATATTTCCCCATGCTAACATTTGGGATCGTGTTAAAACATCTATTAACTTTTTTTTCCAAAAGCACACAACCTGAAATGCATGTGATAGGTGCTTGTGACGAAACCTATTTTCCTTTAATGTAAGACCCAAATATGTACGTCATGAACCGTGTGACTCTTATGCAAAGAAATCATGTACTCATGCCATACTTTAAAGTGCATCACATTTATGGCTTGAAAGAATTAGAACATCAAATATATTTATACCTATAAAACAAAATGTAAAGGCTCAACCAAGACAAGCAACATTACGCAGAATCAAAACATGGCATGTAAGTCTATGAACTATATTTTAGCATGGCATTTAAGTCTATGTAACATACATCAAGCAACAATTTCATAATCCAGCTTGACCAACAGAATGTTTGAAGCTAACTTACAAATATTCCAAAGCAAAGAAATACCAACGATCAAGCAAGCTGAAAATGTATTGTTTAAATCATTAGACTTATTGAAACCAATGAAACCCTAATCCAAGAATGCGTGTTTAGTGTGCTCGGGTTTACTCTATTCGGTTCTAGGTTTCAAATCTCACTCTGTGTGACCTTTCATGAGCTCGTACCTTAAGGGAAAAGCCCTAGGCCGAGTGGTGGTTGTACCTATTTCAAAGATTCGGTCTTTTCACCCCAAATTTTTGCTAATACACGTGAGGTATGTGTGCATTAGAAGTGTATGTCGTGCATGTGGGTGACCAAAACTCTCAGCCTTTCACGAGTCCCCTCCACTCCTTCTCTTGGCCAGTGGGGTTCAGATTTTCCCCATGGAAGAAAACCTTAGTTTCCCATGCTTTGCAAAGCTCATCAAGATGGAACCCAAACATTCTTATTTTCTTCATAACTTCAGATAAGGTGGTTTCCTTATTCACTCAAACCGAACCCTCTCTTCCCAAGAAAACCCTTGTGAACATGTGTGCTTTGAAGAAGTGGGTGTAGAATAAGGCTTTGTGGTTCTTACCGTGCAATTCTGTCCAACGTGGTTTCCTTGCTCTCCTTCCCAAGTCGTGTGTGGAGTGTATTTGGATGGAATGAAATAATGGTGGTTGGTTTTCTCCTAAGGTGGGCGTGTTATAGAGAGGAGGAAGGTGAGGAAATCTGAAAAATTACAAAGTGACCTTTGGGTGTCTCTTTGGGGTGTGTTGGGTGTCGAACCCCTTAAAGAGCCCCTTATATATTCCTTCATTTCCCCCCACACACTCTCTCTCTCCTATCATTATTTCTGACAATGGAAACCCAACAGTCTAGGTACATGAGCACCATGTGGCATACCCTTCCTCCTTTAGTCGAAACTTCCCTTTTCATCATTGCTTTGCTTTGGGAAAACCAAAAGACCCTCTAGCATGCATGACAAATGGTGTGCCCTTACCCTTATCCAAAAACCTAAATCTCCCTTGGTGTGTTCCTCAAGTGGTCTAGGTTCAATGAACCTTCAAGGGCATGTAGGTCTTTTTGGCTGAAACCCTAATCTGTCTCCACAATGCTAGAGCCATTATTACTCCTAGGCATATGCATGGTTGCCATTTGGCATAGGTGTGTGTGTGCGTGTGTGTGTGTGTGTTTGCCCTAGCTACCCCTTCTCTTATCCTCCTCCCACAAAAATTCTTCTTGAAACCTTGAGAAATGTGTGTGCCTCTTTCCTAAGCTGCTCTTCATCTTCGTCATGATTGCCTTCTTTTAGAAACTCCCATACCATGTGCATGAAAGACAAGTGGCGGAAATGTGAATGGATCTTCATGATAGGCGTGTAACCCCTTAATCGAAACCCTAAAGGCTTGTGTCTTCAAATTTTGTGTTCCCCCATGCGCTTCTTTCAATTCTCCATGTGCCTCTTACAATTCTCGATGCAATAATACTTACTGGGTGGCATGTGGTCCTTAGGAAACCAAAACCCTATTCTCTCTATCTTCCCTTCTTCCATCTTCAAGTTTAGATTCATTGAACTTTAAAGGCATGCTTGCATGTTGGCCACGTGGCGTGTTGATAAGGGAGATGGGCATATGCCCCAAGTGTGTCAAGCCCCTATCTTCCTTTCATTCTCCCTTGCTTCCTCTAGCAGCTTCCTTGCATGACATGCCAAACGAAGATGCCCCATCCCTAGGTCACAATGATGGAGCTTAGGGAATCTAAACGATACTACCTCCTTCTAGATGTCTTCCTCTATTCTTAAAACCCTAATTAGGGTTTCTAAACCCTAGGTCTTCTAGTGGTCGAATATCACTTGGTCCTTTGTGCCTCTCATGTGGGATTGGGCACCTAATGTACTAAGGATGAGGAAGCCTTGTGTCCCTTTCTAAATACTCACCTCATTAATCCTTTTGGGCCAAATTTATAATCGGGCTAAGGCTAAAAGCACTGAAAATAATAGGGGAGGACTTGCCTAAGTCCGACTCGTCCCAACATATAAGCTAAAGTGCTTCTATACAATTAGCATATTAATCTTTGTATCATTCTTTACTATTTTTTCACTTTTCCTAGTCTTATATATATATATATATATATATATATATATACATGTATATATATATATATATATATAAATTTCTCGCATTTACACTTTGATTTGTAAAAATATCCAAATGTCAATATTATTAGAATATTTTATCTTAATAAAATGAAAAATACTCATGTTACGACTTGTGCAAGACATGATAAAAAGGATAAAAGATAAAAAATAAAATAAAATGAATGAGGTTTTTCCATTTATTTTCTTTTTTATTTTATTGTGCGATTGATATAATTTTATCAACAGAAAGATATTGCATTTATATTAATATATTAAAAATATTGAAAAGATCTAAAAATATTACAAAGTTAACCGTAGGTATAAAAATATTTAAAATGAACAAAGAAAGAAAAAATCAAGAATATTTAAATGATATATAGAAAAAATAAATAAATCAATGTATAGTGTATTATAAAAGTCATTAGCTAAAATAGAAAAAATGTTTTAGTTGCATGGCATGTGGCAAAAAAATCGTCAAGGGAGTTCAACGGAAGTTGCGAGTTGTAAAAGCTTGCAATTGCAGGTATAAATGTCACGAGTTAAGCAACCGAGGTGGCAATTTGGAAATCGACAAAAACTAGTTTACAAAATTTGCAATTGAACCCTATATACAATGATATTTATCTTAAAAGAAAAAAGTTTCGTACTCATAATATTTTTATTGATGAGATCAGAAACATCGTTGCATAGTGGTTAAGTCATCACACATACCACTTTATTTTTCGAAATATATAAACAAGGATGGGAACAAAGGATAAACAGATAATACAAGTGGGAATGGCAATATTTGAATGCTCCAACACAGCATATGTACCTGTCACAAATGCCAAAACCATTGGTGCCATGGAGGAAAGAAGGAACCAGAAGGCCATGTGAAGAAAACTTGTGCACTTTTTGAAGTAGAATTCAGAAGGATAAGCGGAATGGATGGTGCTACAGCCCCCGCTGGGAGCTTCCATTGGGGACTGTAGCATTATTTAATATATATTTTGTTTAAATAATTTTTATATAGATTTTTTAATATTTTTAAATATTTTTAAAAAATAAAATAAATTTAAAATATTAATAAGAAAATATTTTTTTAATTCAAAAGTAAAAAATATATATTAAAAAATACTTTCTTAATTACAAAGTAAAATAAAAAATTATAAAAAAATATTTTTTATAATTTTTTATTTTACTTCATGATTAAGAAAGTATTTTTTAATAATATTATGATTTTTTAAAAAAATATTTAAAATAGTCATACTACAGCCCTGTTGAGCTTAACATATACTTTTTTATGTGTAATTTTTTAATTTATTTTTTATATAGATTTTTTTTACACTTACAAATATTTTTAAAAAATAAAATAAATTTAAAATATCATTAAAAAATACTTCCTTAATCAGAAAGTAAAAAAAAAATCATTAAATATTAATTTTTATTATACTTTGTAATTAAGATAATATTTTTAAATAATATTATAATTTTTATTTTATTTTTTAAAATATTAAAAATTATTAAAAATATCTATATAAAAATAAATTAAAAACAAAACATAAAAAAATGTTACTGCCCAGCGGGATCGAGTTCCCAGCGGGAGCTCCCAGCGGGGCAAGTAGCATTTTGCAAGCGGAATAAATAGGAGGATAAAGACAGTAGAAGTAGATAGCATCAACGCTAAAGCGTTTGTAATGATTAATACTTTGAAAGCAACACTTTTTTCCAAAACTGCAGAGCCTGGGTGTGGATGACCATCTCCACCAATGAAGCCCCTGGGCAAGGTAATGCCTGCAGCAAAAGTCACAGTCGTAATGAGTGCAACAACAACCAAATGGGCTTGAGCCGCTTTATCCTCCTCTTCCATCTTTTTCTCTCTCTCCTGCTTCTCGATCTCCTGCCTCAACTTCACAACCTCCTCCAACTTCACATCCTCCTTCTCCAAGTTCATTTCAATGTCTAAATAATCGACTTCCAATGCTCGTACATTGATAGAGAACCAATAATCTTATACGTCTTCTAAAAACTTCATCCACTTCTGTTAAATATTTATTAGGTTGAATCGTGAATATTTCGTATTTTCTATAGATTAAAAGAAAGCTTGAAAAGAAAACAAATCCAAAGAGTATTTGTTTGAGAAAGCAAGGCGGCTCAATAAAAAGTAATGGCAAAAATCAGAATATATAAAGACAATTCACTTCATATTTAAATACATCTTACAAAAAACATTTTGCAGTTATAAAATGAATAGAAAAATATTATCATTCCCAAGATGCATCATTATAAAGAAGATATATCAAATCCAATATGTTTTGAAACTAAACAAGTTATGTATGCCAGAATAATAGGAACAATATGATTTATAATTATAATTTGTGTCATAACGATATAGTACCTTGTCCACATATTATTTGATAAACGGAAAAAGTTTACATCAAAGAAAGGGATGTGGTTTCTTTGTCACATCATCTTCAAATTAAAATCATAACCAAAAATGATTCCGGTTTCTATTGGAATTGAATACTACAAACCCTAATGTCTACGTATTTATTATAAATGAAAAAGTATTTATTTTCTTTCTACAAAAAAGAAAAAACAAAAGACTTCGCTTCATTTGTTAAGTTCATATATTATTCTAAGGTTGTAAGAGTGAAATCTAAGCGAAGCTAAGCTAGTCGAGTTTCAGTGGCAAATTAACACAAAATGAATATTACTATCTCAAGAGCCAAGAGACTCAACATCAGACCAAAACAATCAATTAAAAAAAAGTATTTTCACATATTTTTTTCCATTAAAGTTGTTATTATTCCCTTCCGTTTAGAAATGATTTGATTATATTTAAATTTATTATATTCAAATAATATAGATGTGATACATAAAATCAATTTAATTTTAAATCGGTTTCAAATTTAAAATTTAAAATTTAAAATTTAAACCACATCAAACTGATTTATATATTATCTGATGTACTGATACATAAATCAGTTTAATTCGAAAAAAATAAAAAACAATCCGATTTGATTAATTATTATTCTATGAATCCCTTTGGTTACGGTATAACTTAGCATATCTTATTGAAAAGAACTAAATATTCAAATATTCAGTATATAATTTTATTTTTTTAAGAAAGATAAAAGATTACGTTACCTCACGTTCATCAAAATCAAGTTGGGAGATTTTACTTCTTATGATTTGAAGAGCATTCTGATTCTTTTTGTTGAAGACCACTTTGTCAACTCTTGGAGATTTCAGGAGGCGCTTGTCGTAACAACCAATACTATTAGTGCAATGGTAATGGAGAGGTGTATTCCCGTCGTTGTCCTTCTGGTTCAAAAGATTCCGGAGAGATGAATTATCTTGGATGATTTGCGCTGCTGCATTTCTCCCACAGATGTTGCTGCTCACGGCGCGATGGAATGCATTGCGGCCTTCATTGTCAACCACTTCGCAACAATCCGGACACATTGATATAACCACTGCCATCATCAAGCTGCTGTTGCGATGGGCTGCAATGTGAAGAGCTGTCCTACCCTCTGCGTCTTTCATATATGCTACCTCTCTATCAAATTCCAGCAATAGTATTGTTGCCATAATGTTGTCCTTGTATACAGCCATGTGAAGCGGAGTCCAACCACTTTGGTCTGCTTGTTTACATAGTTCGCGTCCGTATCTTTTCAAAATGTTTTTGGTCATTCCTAAAAGAAGTTAAATGCGCTAAATTAATGTAATAATTTTCTGAAGAACAAAAAAGAAACGTTAGGAGACAGAAAAAGGACTATTCAGGTCATCATTTAATGTTGAAGCCGTGTTTAGTAATCAGTCCTTAACCATCAAATAAAATTTGTATGCACTAAAGGCAAATTAGGACAAGGCAGACATCAGTCTTTATTATTTGCAAGCTCGTTAAGAACGAAATTAATATAAAACCGTCCCTGTGCATATCAAACATTTTTATATTTCATGAATTTGATGTCCTGTCATATTTGATACCACCACATAAAATAGGCAATACCTTCATTGTGAAGTATTACTGCAGCATGCAAAGCCGTTCTACCCAAGGGGCCATCATAAGCTGGTAACTTCAATTTGTTTACAATTTCTGACACCAGATCCGTAAGGCATCTCTCGACAGCTAAGAAAAGTGGGGTCTCACCAGCAACATTAGCACCGAACGAAAATTCTTGATCTACCTCCATTAATAACTGTTTTACAACTTCAATGTGCTTGTGCCGTACAGCCTCATGTAAGGTCGTATCTCTTTCTTTGTTCAGCTTCGACCCAATCATCTCCTTCATAGCTTCAACGACTCCACTTTCGAGATCTTGATGTTGGGATTTTTGATGTTCAATTAGGACTTTGACGATGGAAGCATGCCTATACCTTGCCGCCAAATGTAATGGAGTATCGTTTTCCGCATTGGCTTTCAATAAAAGTGACGGACACTTGTCCAGTACATCTTTCACAAATTTTGCCGCTGGGGCTTGGTTAGTTCCTCCAGTGGAGCTCATCTGGCTACTTGAGAGCGGAATATACTGAGTAACGTCTCCTGGATTGTCGCCGGGCGACAATGGGATCGGACGAGAGAGTCGTGCCGACTCTGTGGTCCTTCTGCTGGCGGGGACCAGAGGATGTCTGGCCACGTACGCGTTGGCCGCGGAACTGGGCATCGTTCATTGCGTAGTGGGTGCTTGGCCACGAACGCGCTGGGCGCGGAACTGAGCATCGCTACAAAGCCAGGACTTGCGGATGGTCCCTAGGGGAGGCCATGGTGCATATGGTAATAAGGGATTAATGAACTATTTTCTGGGAAAATAGTGTGTTGAATTTTGTGTAAACCATTTTCTGGGAAAATGTTTTACGGATATTTTGGGCCAACTGGGATTTTGGCGTGTGTTGGAAAATAATCATTTTCGAGGAAAATGATTTATGATTTCCTCAAATCATTTTTGAGGAAAATACATATTTCTGCATATGCATGCATGTTGGTTGCATTAATGCATTTTTATTACATTGTTATTTGGGTTATATTTACCTGCGGTACCATTTTGTGGTAACGCAGATTTTGATGCAGATGAAGATGAGGGTGATCCTGAGGAGTCGGCTCTGCCCGAGGAGTGATTTGAGATCACTCATTTGTATTTTGGGATGACTGTATAACTGCTTTTTAAACCTCTTCTGAAATTTAAATTGTATTTTAAATTCTGGTACTTAGTAGACTTAATTATCCGCTGCGTTTTTATTGTACATTATTGCATGTACACACACTTGGCACTTTCGTTGTGATGCGTGACCGTGTTGTCATCATCCCGGCGTCTCGATTCCTATATTTCCTAACATGGGGTCGGGAGCGCCACAGAGGTGGCATTTAAAATAAAAATGTTACGTACTCGTAATATTTTTATTGATTAGATCATAAACATCTTTGCATAGTGGTTAAATCATAGAGCTGACCACCATAATTTTATAAATATGTAAACAAGGATGGGAACAAAGGATAAGCAAATAATACAAGCAGGAATGGCAATATTTGAATGCTCTAATACAGCATATGTACCTGCGACAAATGCCAAAATCATTGGTACCATGGAGGACAGAAGGAACCAAAAGGCCATTTGAAGAAAACTTGTGCGCTTTTTGAAGACGAGTCTAGGATGGATAAGCGGAATAAATAAGTGGATAAAGATAGCCGAACTAGATAGCATCAATGATAGGGCATTTGTAATGATGAATGCTTTGAAAGCAACATGTTTCCTCAAAACTGCCGAGCCTGAATGTGAATCATCATCTCCACCAATGAAGCCCCCGGGCATGGTAATGCCAGCTGCAAAAGTCACGGTTGTAATGAGTACAGCAACTACCAAATGGGCTTGAGCTGCTCGATCCTCCTTTATCATCTCCTCTCTCATCTTTTTCTCCCTCTCCTCCAACTTCACATCCTCCAACTTCGGCTCCTTCATATTAATGGCACGAAACCCAACTTCTAATACTCGTCCACTGTGAAAGAGTTTATCATTTTCTATGTCTTCAAAAAAGTTCTTCATCTTCTGTAAAATATTTATTTGGCGGAATCGTGAGTATTCAGTATTATTCTATAGATTGAAAGAAAGCGAGAAAAGAAAACAAATCCAAAGAATATTTGTTTGAGAAAGCAAGGCAGCTCGGTAAAAAAGAATGACAAAAATCAGAATATATGAAGATAGTTAACTTCGTATTTAAATGCATCTTACAAAAAAATAATAAATAAAACTACTTTACCTCCCCATTTTGACCACTCTATTTGACCTCTGATCAAAAAATATATATTAGTGATTAAGGAAATAATTTTAAGTGTATTAGTATATTTTTTTTTATTTTTTGAAAATATTTAAATGTATTAAAAAAAAACCACTGGACGGTATGCCTAACAGTAAGAGTGGGGCGGCAGAGTAGTCCCACTCAAAAACATTTAGTAGTTATAAAATGAATAGAAAAATAGTATCATTCCCAAGTTGCATCAAAATATAGAAGATATATCAAATCAAATATGTTTTGAAACGAAACAAGTTGTGTTGTTAGCTAGGTTTATAATTATTATTTGAGTCATAAATGGATAATATTGATAAATGGATAAAGTTTACATCAAAGGAAAAGGTTGTGGTTTCTTTGTCACATCATCATCAAATTAAAGTCATAACCTAAAAGGATTCAGCTTGGATGGAATTGGACCGGGTCTGGTTTCTATTCGAATTGGACCCACGCCCTATATTAACCCGATACAAGTACAACACAATACGAAAGCAAAATTGAATACTACAAACCCAATTGTCTACCTCGATTGCAATTAACGTGACATTTTCTTTCAAACTCTTCTTCACACTAATTTAGAGACTTTGTGGGCCAAACGAAAGGAAATAATGGTAAATATTGTGCTCGGAGTGAAAAAATACAGTTGTGGTCGGTCATAAATATATAACAAATCATTTAAGAGATATGGAAGCTAAAAGCTTGCTTTGAAGAATTCAATACCTATTGAGATTCTTGAAGTATGGCTTAAAAATATATATTTGATAAAAGAGAGAAAAATAGTATATATTTCTATATGGGAGAAATCGAAAAAGAAAAGGTCGATCCATCGATAGTTTAAAAAAAATGAATAGTTTTTTCCAAGAAAATTTCATGAACAGATAAAAGATTACGTTACCTTAAATTGATCATCAACAGTTAGAAAGCTTTTACTCAAGACTTTATAAGCATACTGGTTCTCTTTGTTGAAGACCATTTTCTCAACTCTTGGAGAATTCAGGACACACTCGTGGTACCGTAAAGAATTGCAGTAGTAATAGAGAGGTGTATTCCCGTGATTGTCCTTTTGATTCAAAAGATTCCGGAGAGACGAATTATTTTGGATCATTAGCGCAACATGTGGCCTCCAGTTGGTCGTCACGGCGAGATGGAGTGCATTGCGGCCTTCATTGTCAACCACTTCGCAACAATCCGGACACTTTGATATAATCTCTTCTGTTACGGAGAAGTGGTTGCAATGAGCTGCAATGTGAAGAGCTGTCCTACCCTCTGCGTCTTTCACATATGCTACCTCTCTATCCGATTCCAGCAATAGTTTTGTTGGCTCAATATTGTTCATGTATGCAGACATGTGAAGCGGAGTCCAACCATTTTGGTCTGCTTGTTTACATAGATCGCCTCCGTATCTTTCCGAAATGTTTTTGGTCATTCCTAAAAGAAGTTAAACAATCTAAATTACTGTAATAATTTTCTGAAGGACAAAAAGGAAGACATTAGGAGATAGAAAAAGGACTATATATTCAGGTGAAATTAATCTAAAACCGGCCCTGTGCATATCAAACATTTTTATATTTCATGAATTCGATGTCCTATCATATTTGATACCACCACATAAATATTGTTTTAAGCCGATTATGATTCCAAAATGCTGAAAATATATATAGGCAATACCTTTATCACCCGAAAATGCTGCAGCATGCAAAGCCGTTCTACCCAAGGGGCCATCATAAGCTGGATACTTGAATTTGTTTAAAATTTCTGACACCAAAGCTGGAAAATGTCTCTCGGCAGCCAAGTAAAGTGGAGTCTCACCGGCAGCATTAGCACCAAACAAAAATTTTGGATCTACCTCCATTAATAACTGTTTTACCACTTCAATGTGATTGTGTCGTACAGCCTCATGTAAGGCCGTGTCTCTCTCTTTGTTCAACTTCCCAATCATCTCCGTAGTAGCTTGGACTCCACTTTCGAGATCTTGATGTTGGGATTTTTTATGTTCAATCAAGACTTCGACTATGGAAGCATGCCCATACCTTGCCGCCACATGTAATGGAGTATCGTTATCCGCATTGACTTTTAATAAAAGTGACGGACACTTGTCCAGTACATCTTTCACAAATTTTGCCGCTGAGGCTTGGTCAGTTCCTCCAGTGGCTGGATCCTTTTCTTCAACGAGGATACTTGAAATGCAAATATGTAGGATTGTATTTTGATTAACTGTTAAAAACCAATCAAGTGGATCAGAGATATCATGTTCCAAGGACTCCAGGTTTCCTAGTGCCGCCGCGTTATAGATTTTAGGATCCATTGCAGTGACGGACTTTGTATGCCGCACAGTCGTGATTAGTAGCTGCGGAGGCCTCAATGCAAAGCAACAGATCAATAGTTGATGTCACATTCAACATTTTTCTATTAACGCCCAAATCCTATATATATATAGATTACAGAGTATATAGATTCGTCTTGAAACACGACTAAATGATCAACGTTCTAAACAAAACCGAAGTTTTCTTACTAAAAGAAGACGAAAACGTTCTAATTAAACAAAAGTTCCATTAATTATTCCATTACAAATAAATTGAATACATTTTTAATGAATCTAGCTATTTGGAAACATAGAATGACGAAATATCTACTTTCTACATTAACACTTATTAATTAATAAACAATTAAAATTGACAATAAATTTCTTCTGTGAGTGAGAGATAGGAAATGATAGTTGCTAATTAATGTGAGGTGCTATGCAAGAAACCCAAAATTATTAACCATTTCTGTATAATAAGCTTTTATACACTTTAATCATGCAAGAAATTTATAATTAATAGGAAAAATAAGAAATCACGAGACATTAGATACATACTTCGGATAACGAAGTTGGTTTCCTTTTCAGGATGTAAAAATGTCCAAGATTTTTATGTAATTTTATATTAATAATATATTTTATAGGATTTATTTTTTAAAAACATTTATATTCAATCAGTAAAAAATAAAGCAATATCTCAGATCCAAAACTAAAAAATAAAAAATAAACACTCAACAAGCAAATTACTTATAATTAAGACTAATTCATCAGTACCACAACTACCAACGAGACATTTCACCATTCATGAACTATTTATAGAGAGCACAAATGAAAAAGAACCTTACTAATTCCAAGTTAGCAAGTAATGACCGGAACCAGCTCCTTTAATTTCCCAGAAATAAGCTTACTTCTCGATCGACCTCATGACCTGAATCCAAACGAAGCACAATTTAATCAGCAAACTCTACAATAATGAGAAAGAAAAGAAAAGGAGGGTCTTGGGTTTGTCGTCTTCCAAAATAGTACTGCGTAAAAGAAAAGAAAGGAGGCGGTGTTGAAGGGTAGGTGGTGGAGCTACAAGCTTGGAGATGGCATACCATGTGAAGAAAGAAGACCTTATCCTTGATACCGAAGTAGCGAGTGATGGAGCTGAGATTTTTATATACAAGCGCTAGATCATTAGGCGTCATTGTAGACGTAATCATTTCGCGCCATGGAGGAAGACCTTTGTCTTCATTCGGTTTAGTAACGCGCGCTTTCACATGTTTTTAGGGTTGGTTTGGAGAGTGGATGAAAATTTTATGTTTTGTTTTGAAGTTTAAAATATTATGTTTTAATATTATTGTTGTTTTGGGATTTGAAAAATGTGTATTGGGATTTGAAAAAGTTAAATTATTTATTATATTTTATATGAAGATTTAAAAAAAGTATAATGATGAGATGAAATGAGATGAAAATTTTATATTTTGTCTTGTATCCCAAACCTGCCCCGCTAATACACTAATCTTCTCGAGAGTGTATTCAAACCCAATCTAAATTTTAAATTTTGAAATAGTCAATTTTGCTAGAAGGGAGGGAAAGCTATAACAAAAAATAAAAAATAAAAATAAAACAGAACGATCATTTTCTGTAAAAGAGAATAATATAAAATATGCAGTTTAAATAGTAATATAAAATAAAATAATTTTATATTATTGTATATTTTGTAATATTTTTATTATTATATTTTTATTATTATATTTTTATTGTTGAGATTCGGAATAGTGATATCCATACAAGATAATGTTATTTTATTAAATATTTTATTTTATTAAATATTTTTTATTGTTGAGATTCGGAATAATGATATCCAGATAATGTTATTTTATTAAATATTTTATTATATTACTTTTTATTTTAAAATATAATCTGTTTTGTAAGAAGTGATGCGTTTGTATTTTTTAAAATTGAAAAGAACAAAAAGAGAAAGAGACAAAAAAATGTCTCGAAAAAGGAGACAGAATATTGCAGTGATTTAAGATAGGTTTAAGATGAGATAGAATTTTGTGTTTTATTTTAATATTTAAAATATTATGTTTTAGTATTATTATTATATTGAGATTTAAAAAAATTAAATTGAGATTTAAAAAAATTAAATTATTTATTATATTTTATATAAAAATTTAAAAAGTATATAATAATAAAATTAAAAGAGATAAAAATTTTATGTCTCGTCTCATTTCGGATACAGCTCACGCAAGATGTGACGTAGAGCGAGTCCCTTGACTTCAACACGAAATTTAAGAGAGAAACGATGAAGGGATTTTTTTTATTTTTTTTTTATAAAGATTTGGTAGAAGAGATTTCGGTGCTCATTGGTATCTTTTGTCCCACTGAGTGGCACCCTCATCGGTACTAATTATTTTTGTAATTTTTTATTCATATTTTCTAATATATTTAAATTTTTTAAAAAATAAAAATATATATCAATATATTTAAAATTACTTCTTTAATCATTAAATAAAAATAAAAAATAAATTTTTTTTCTCAAATGATAAAGTAGAGTGAAAAAAAATGGTGGACAGTATCTTTTTTCTTTCACTTTTGGAAGAGATGGCTTGGTTTTTATCTTGATATAGTTGAGAAGAAATAAGATAAAATAAAAGTTAAATAAAATATTATTTTTATTTTAAAATTTAAAAGAGTTAAATTATTTTTTATATTTTATTTGAAAGTTCAAAAAATTATAACGATTATATGAAATGAAACGAAATAATTTCATTTTTCAAAACGAGACCGGATAAGAGAGCTTCTTATCCTTCCAACCTTAGTGACAATTAGAAGTGGCAAATTGTATTTTCAAATCGTGTCAAGTCATGAATATTCAATTATATAGGTCAACTCGAATCCGGCTCCTTAAATTAAATGTGTCAAACTTTTAAACTCTTACCCAACATATTTAGATAATGGATCATGTCGTATCACCTATTTTAACTCTTTTAGGAACACCTTAACATTTACTTTTTAGTGGTATAATCTGTCTGATTCGATTCAGTTTTGGGTAAGTTTTAAAATTGAACTGATGTATATTAGTTTTAAAAATTTAATAATTGATATAGATCGATTCGTCATTGAAATTGAAACTTTCGCTTTTTTTAGTTCCGGTTCGGTCTAATTTTTTGGCTTATTCTTTTATTTAATGTTTAAATAAGTATTTTGAATGAGTTTGTAATTTTTTTAAAAAAATATTTAAAAAGATTTTAAAAAATACTTAAAAACAAAGAGAGTACAAAATGCACGTTCGCTCGGTGGACGTAATATGTCCTTCACTTTTACCTTCTTATGTCCGCTGCTTATTTTACTGTGATGATCCAAAAAAGTTCCAACTTCTTCAGAGAAACTGCTCAACATAATGCAGAGAAAAATAAACGCATTTTTTTAAATCAAATAGATGAATGCAATTAAAATTAGGGGTGTCAAATCGTGTTAACGGGTAGTGTCAAGACAAGTATATTATACTATATGGGTCAACCCAAACCGATCGTGTCAAAATCTCAAACCCTAACACGATCCGTTAACATAACGGGTCGTGTTGTGTCAATCAATTTTGACCCGTTTATGTAAATGGGTTGAACATACTAGAAATTAACTCGTTTGACCTAATTAAGTTTAGCATAATTTTATATAAATGTAAAAATCTCAATATCTATAAAAAATATAAAACTTAATACAAATCCAAAATTACAGTCCATATCTAAACAATTTAACTTTTTTAAACTAAATTCAACCCCAAAACATTTCCCTCTCTCGCAAATCAAATCCACCTCTCGCCATCTCTCGCCTCTCCCTCCCTGAATCAACTCCACCTCTCGCCTCTCCCACCCTGAATCAACTCCCTCCCCGACACTCCCTCTCTCGCCTCTCCCTCCCTGACACTGCCTCTCTCGCCTCTCCCTCCCTGAATCAACTTCTTCCTCTCTCAAGACCTTGACTACTACTACCACGAAGGCAACTCGACGGAGCTCGACTCCCAAATCCGCGACAACGGACTGTGCTGATCTAAAAGCAAAATCACATCTCACAACCCCGAGAGAGGCTTCCTGCTGACTTTCTGGGTAATTTTTTCAAAAGTTGGATAATATTTTGAGTGATTGTATCACATTTTTATGGTGATTGTAATCTGGGTTATGCAAATATGTGGGGATATGGATTGATAACGCCACTTTGAGAAATAAATAGCAAGTGTTTGTAAAAAAGACTCAAAGAAAATATTCTACCCCAATAGATACGTTGGCGGTAGGTCCGTCGACGCTTGGTTCTCATCGGCAGTCCCAGACAGTGGCGAGCTAGCGGAGGAAGAAGAGGTTCCTGGCGTGAAGAAATGTTGCCGAGGAAGAAGAACGTGAACGCGGGCTGGGGGGGGGGGGAGTTGGAAACATGTGTTTGTTTGGTTTTGGGTATAATTTGGGGAAATTCAAAACATGCTTTTAACATTAAAAAAAAAAAAGCCACAACACTTTTCATGTGGAGTATGTGAATTTAGGTGTATAGAAGAACTCCTACATACACTGAAATTCTATTTATAGTCCAGTCTACATTTTCACACTCAACACGAAAGTCCACCTGGCAAACCGGTTCGTCTTCCTCCGGTCCAATTCCAAATTCATCTGGTTCTCTCCCGAAAACATTTCCCTCTCTCACAAATCAACTCCACCTCTTCTCTCGCCTCAATCCCTCACCCTCACCATCTCTTGCTTCTCCCTCCCTGAATCAACTCCCTCCCCGACACTCCCTCTCTCGCCTCTTTCTTGCCGCTCTTGCCTCTCTCGCCTCGACACTCCCTCTCTTGCCTCTCCCTCCCCGACAATCCCTCTCTCGCCTCTCCCTCCCTGAATCAACTTCTTCATCCCTCAAGACCTTGACTACCACTACCACAAAGGCAACTCGACGGAGCTCGACTCCCGAAGCTGTGACAACGGACTGCGCTGATCTGGAAGAAAAATCACATCTCTCGACCCCGAGAGAGGCTTCCTGCTAAGTTTCTGGGTAATTTTTTCAAATGTTGTGTAATATTTTGAGTTATTGTTTCTCTTTGTTATGGCGATTGTAATCTAGGCTATGAAATTATGTGGGGATATGGATTGATAACACCACTTTAAGAAATGAATAGCTAGTGTTTGTAAAAAAGACTCAAAGAAAATATTCTGCCCCAATACATAAGTTAGCGGTGGGTCCGTCGTCACTAGGTTCTCGTCGGCAGTCCCAGACAGTGGCGAGCTAGCGGAGGAAGAAGTGGTTGCTGGCGTGAAGAAATGTTGTCAAGGAAAAAGAACGTGAATGCGGGCTGGGGGGGCAGGGATTGGAAACGTGTGTTTGTTTGGTTTTGGGTATAATTTGGGGAAGTTCAAAACATGCTTTTAACAATTAAAAAAAAAAAACCATCTCACTTTTCATGTCGAGTATGAGAAGATGGGGTAGGTGTATAGAAGAACTCTTACATACACATAAATTCTTTTTATAGTTCGGTCTACATTTTCACACTCCACACGAAAGTCCACCTGGCTAACTGGTTCGTCTTCCTCCGGTCCAATTCCAAATTCATCTGGTTCTCCCCCGAAAACATTTCCCTTTCTCGCAAATCAACTCCACCTCTCGCCATCTCTCGCCTCACCCTCACCATCTCTTGCTTCCCCCTCCCTGAATCAACTCCCTCCCTGACACTCCCTCTCTCGCCTCGACACTCCCTCTCTTGCCTCGACACTCCCTCTCTCGCCTCTCCCTCCCTGAATCAACATCTTCCTCGCTCAAGACCTTGACTACCATTACAATGAAGGTAACTCGACGGAGCTCGACTCCCAAAGCCGTGACAACGGACTACGCTGATCTGACAGAAAAATCACATCTCTCAACCCCGAGAGAGGCTTCCTGCTGAGTATCTGGATAATTTTTTCAAATGCTGTGTAATATTTTGAGTGATTGTATCACTTTGTTATGGTGATTGTAATCTGGGCTATGAAAGTATGTGGGGATATGGATTGATAACGCCACTTTGAGAAATGAATAGTAAGTGTTTGTAAAAAAGACTAAAAGAAAATATTCTTCCCCAATACATACATTGGCGGTGGGTCCGTCGTCACTAGTCTCTCATCGGCAATCCCAGACAGTGGCGAGCTAGCTGAGGAAGAAGTGGTTGCTGGCGTGAAGAAATGTTGCTGAGGAAGAACATCGAGAATGCGGGCTAGGGGGGGGGGGGAATTGGAAACGTGCGTTTGTTTGGTTTTGGGTATAATTTGGGGAAATTCAAAACAAGCTTTTAACATTAACAAAAAAAAAAAAAGCCATGTCACTTTTCGTGTCGAGTATGAGAAGAAGGGGTAGGTGTATAGAAGAACTCTTACATACGCAGAAATTCTTTTTATAGTTCGATCTACATTTTCACACTCCACACGAAAGTCCACCTAGCAAACTGGTTCATCTTCCTCCGGTCCAATTCCAAATTCATCTGGTTCTCCCTCGAAAACATTTCCCTTTCTCGCAAATCAACTCCACCTCTCGCCATCTCTCGCCTCCCCCTCCTTGAATCAACTCCACCTCTCGCCTCACCCTCACCATCTCTTGCTTCGCCCTCCCTGAATCAACTCCCTCCCTGACGCTCCCTCTCTAGGCTCTCCCTCCCCTCTCTCGCCTCGACACTCCCTCTCTCGCCCCTCCCTCCTCGACACTCCCTCTCTCGCCTCTCCCTCCCTGAATCAACATCTTCCTCGCTCAAGACCTTAACTACCACTACAATGAAGGTAACTCAACGAAGCTCGACTCCTAAAGCTGTGACAACGGACTGAGCTAATCTGACAGAAGAATCACATCTCTCAACCCCGAGAGAGGCTTCCTGCTGAGTATCTGGATAATGTTTTCAAATGCTATGTAATATTTTCCGTGATTGTATCTCTTTGTTTTGGTGATTGTAATATGGGCTATGAAAATATGTGGGGATATGGATTGATAAAGCCACTTCGAGAAATGAATTGTAAGTGTTTGCAAAAAAGACTCAAAGAAAATATTCTGCCCCAATACATACATTGGTGGTGGGTCCGTCATCACTAGGCTCTCGTCGGCAGTCCCAGACAGTGGCGAGCTAGCTGAGGAAGAAGTAGTTGCTGGCGTGAAGAAATGTTGCCGAGGAAGAAGATCGAGAATGCGGGCTGGGAAGGGAATTGGAAACGTGCGTTTGTTTGGTTTTGGGTATAATTTGGGGAAATTCAAAACATGCTTTTAACATTAAAAAAAAAATCCATGTCTCTTTTCGGGTCGAGTATGAGAAGAAGGGGTAGGTGTATAGAAGAACTCTTACATACGCAGAAATTCTTTTTATAGTTCGGTCTACATTTCACACTCCACACGAAAGTCCACCTGGCAAATCGGTTCGTCTTCCTCCGGTCCAATTCCAAACTCATCTGGTTCTCCCCCGAAAACATTTCCCTCTCTTGCAAATCAACTCCACCTCTCGCCATCTCTCGCCTCTCCCCCTTGAATCAACTCCACCTCTCGCCTCACCCTCACCATCTCTTGCTACCCCCTCCCTGAATCAACTCCCTCCTTGACACTTCCTCTCTCACCTCTCCCTCCCCTCTCTCGCCTCGACACTGCCTCTCTCGCCCCTCCCCCCTCCCTCCCTCTCTTGCCTCTCCCTCCCTTAATCAACTTCTTCCTCTCTCAAGACCTTGACTACCACTACCACGAAGGCAACTCGACGGAGCTCGACTCCCCGAGCCGCGACAACGGACTATGCTGATCTGGAAGAAAAACCACATCTCTCGACCCCGAGAGAGGCTTCCTTCTGAGTTTAGGGGTAATTTTTTCCATTGCCAGGTAATTTTTTGAGTGATTGTATCTCTTTGTTATGGTAATTGTAATCTGGGCTATGAAAATATGTGGGGAGATGGGTTGATAATGCCACTTTGAGAAATGAATAGCAAGTGTTTGTAAAAAAGACTCAAAGAAAATATTCCGCCCCAATACATACGTTGGCGGTGGGTTCGTCGTCGCTAGGTTCTCGTCGGCAGTCCCAGACAGTGGCGAGCTAGCAGAGGAAGAAAAGGTTGCTGGCGTGAAGAAATGTTGCCGAGGAAGAAGAACGTGGACGCGGGCTGGGGGGGAATTGGAAACTTCCATTTGGTTGGTTTTGGGTATAATTTGGAGAAATTCAGAACGTGCGTTTAACAAAAAAAAAAAAAAAGCCACGTCACTTTTCGTGTGGAGTATGAGAAAAAGGGGTAGGTGTATAGAAGAACTCTTACATACTTAGAAAGTTCACCTGGCAAACCGATTCGTCTTCCTCCGGGCCAATTCCAAATTCATCTGGCTCTCCATCGAAAACATTTTCCTCTCTTGCAAATCAACTCCACCTCTTGCCATCTCTCGCCTCACCCTCAGCATTTCTTGCTTCTCCCTCCCTGAATCAACTCCCTCCCTCGCCTCTCCCTCCCCTCTCTCGCCTCTCTCGCCTCGACACTCCCTCTCTCTCCTCTCCCTCCCCGACAATTTCTCCCTCGCCTCTCCCTCCCTGAATCAACTTCTTCCTCTCTCAAGACCTTGACTACCACTACCACGAAGGCAACTCGATGGAGCTCGACTCCCAAAGCCGCGATAAAGGACTGTGCTGATCTGGAAGAAAAATCACATCTCTCGACCCCGAGAGAGGCTTCCTGCTGAGTTTCTAGGTAAGATTTCTAATGCCGTGTAATATTTTGAATGATTGTATCTCTTTGTTATGGTGATTGTAATTTGGGCTATGAAAAAATGTGGGGATATGGATTGATAACGCCACTTTGAGAATTGAATAGCAAGTGTTTGAAGAAAAGACTCAAAGAAAATATTCTACCCCAATAGTTACGTTTGCGGTGGGTCCGTTGTCGCTTGGTTCTCGTCGACAGTCCCAGACAGTGGCGAGCTAGCGGAGGAAGAAGAGGTTCCTGGCGTGAAGAAATGTTGCCGAGGAAGAAGAACGTGAACGCGGGCTGGGGGGGGGGGGGAGTTGGAAACATGCGTTTGTTTGGTTTTGGGTATAATTTGGAGAAATTCAAAACATGCTTTTAACATTAAAATAAAAAAAAAGCCACATCACTTTTCATGTGGAGTATGTGAATGTAGGTGTATAGAAGAACTCCTACATACACAGAAATTCTATTTATAGTCCGATCTAAATTTTCACACTCCACACGAAAGTCCACCTAGTAAACTGGTTCGTCTTCCTCCGGTCCAATTCCAAATTCATCTGGTTCTCCCCCAAAAACATTTCCCTCTCTCACAAATCAACTCCACCTCTCGCCATCTCTCGCCTCTCCCTCCCTGAATCAACTCCACCTCTCGCCTCACCCTCACCTTCTCTTGCTTCTCCCTCCCTAAATCAACTCCTTCCCCGACACTCCCTCTCACGCCTCTCCCTCCTTGAATCAACTTCTTCCTCTCTCAAGACCTTGACTACCACTACCATGAAGGCAACTCAACGGAGCTCGACTCCCAAAGCCATGACAAGGGACTGCGCTGATCTGGAAGAAAAATCACACCTCTCGACCCAGAGAGAGGCTTCCTGCTGAGTTTCTGGATAATTTTTTCAAATGTTGTGTAATAGTTTGAGTGATTGTATCTCTTTTTTATGGTAATTGTAATCTGGGCTATGAAAATATGTGGGGATATGGATTGATAATGCCACTTTGAGAAATGAATAGCAAGTGTTTGTAAAAAAGACTCAAAGAAAATATTCCGCCCCAATACATACGTTGGCGGTGGGTTCGTCGTCGCTAGGTTCTCGTCGGCAGTCCCAGACAGTGGCGAGCTAGCAGAGGAAGAAAAGGTTGCTGGCGTGAAGAAATGTTGCCGAGGAAGAAGAACGTGGACGCGGGCTGGGGGGAATTGGAAACTTCCATTTGGTTGGTTTTGGGTATAATTTGGGGAAATTCAGAACGTGCGTTTAACAAAAAAAAAAAAAAGCCACGTCACTTTTCGTGTGGAGTATGAGAAAAAGGGGTAGGTGTATAGAAGAACTCTTACATACTCAGAAAGTCCACCTGGCAAACCGATTCGTCTTCCTCCGGGCCAATTCCAAATTCATCTGGTTCTCCATCGAAAACATTTCCCTCTCTTGCAAATCAACTCCACCTCTTGCCATCTCTCGCCTCTCCCTCCCTGAATCAACTCCACCTCTCGCCTCACCCTCACCATCTCTAGCTTCTCCCTCCCTGAATCAACTCCCTCCCCGACACTCCCTCCCTCGTCTCTCTTGCCTCGACACTCCCTCTCTCTCCTCTCCCTCCCTGACAATTTCTCCCTCGCCTCTCCCTCCCTGAATCAACTTCTTCCTCTCTCAAGACCTTGACTACCACTACCACGAAGGCAACTCGAAGGAGCTCGACTCCCAAAGCCGCGACAAAGGACTGTGCTGATCTGGAAGAAAAATCACATCTCTCGACCCTGAGAGAGGCTTCCTACTGAGTTTCTAGGTAAGTTTTTCTAATGCCGTGTAATATTTTGAATGATTGTATCTCTTTGTTATGGTGATTGTAATTTGGGCTATGAAAAAATGTGGGGATATGGATTGATAACGCCACTTTGAGAAATGAATAGCAAGTGTTTGAAAAAAAGACTCAAAGAAAATATTCTGCACCAATAGATACATTGGCGGTGGGTTCGTCGTCGCTAGGTTCTCGTCGGCAGTCCCAGACAGTGGCAAGCTAGCGGAGGAAGAAGAGGTTGTTGGCGTGTAGAAATGTTGCCAAGTAAGAAGAAGGTGAATGCGGGATGGGGGAGGTGGGAATTGGAAACGTACGTGCGTTTGTTTGGTTTTGGGTATAATTCGGGGAAATTCAAGACTTGCATTTAACCTTAAAAAAAAAAAAAACCACGTCACTTTTCGTGTGGAGTATGAGAAGAAGGGGTAGATGTATAGAAGAACTCTTACATACAAGCGCTTGACCATTAGGCGTCATTGTTGACGTAATCAATAGGCATCATGCATAGTGGTAAGAGCGGAAGACCTTTGTCTATGTACGCGTTTAGTCAATGCACACTTTCTCAAATTTTTAAATTTTAAAATCCATTGTTAGTTTTTGCTAGATGGAAGGGAAAGCTATAACATAAAATTAAATAAAATTAAATAGAACGATCATTTTCTGAGAAAGACAATAAAATCTTCGTTTAGATTGTGAAAAGGATGGTGGAAATCTCTTGCAAGATAGGGCAAACAAAGTTAAATTAGAATTCGGCTCTCATGAAGATTCTAGTTTAAATATTGGAATAAAAGATTTCAGATAAGTATTAGCATTAGGGATAACAATATGTGACACGATCCGTGAATCAAATCAAACACGACACGAAATTAACGGATTCGGATCAAAATGGATTGATCTCTTAAGACACGATTTATAAACGGGTTAATAACAGATCAACTTGCTTAACACGAAATCAACCCGTTTTGACCTGTTTAGAAGTTATTTCAAAATTAGAATTTTATTATTGTTTAGTTATAATATTAATATTTTTCAGTATGCTTATATTTTTATTGCTTTTATTGTCGAGATTTTAATTTTAGACCTATACTCATATTTGTTATTGTATGGTTTGTAATATTGGTTTAATTATATGTTAAAATTTGAAAAATATTTATATATATATTTTTAAAGATATTGTGGGTTTTTAATAAATATAAATTTTAAATTTTATATAAAATTATGTTAATCAAGTCAAATGAGTTATGTGTTTTAATTCAACCCATTTACATGAAACAAACGGATTTAAATGAGTCGTGTCATATTGACATATTTCTAATTAATTATGGAACAAGTCAAAATAAATGACACGACATAATACGGCATTATCTAAATGAATTGGATTACAATTTAATAATTTTATACTTTTTATTTAACAGGTTGGATTTAAATTAACCTATTTAATTTAATATTTAGAACTTAACACGACACGAAGACAAAAACAATTTGCGATTTGCCACCCCTAGCGGAGTTGGGGTTCGAATTGGATGTCCGTTGTGAGACCGGGTGCCAAATTATTGAAGTAGGTAAACTGTGCCCATAAAATAACCGTACATGCATGTCCACAAAAAAAGTAAAACTATTCATAAGAGCTATTTGGAGAGTGAAATAAAATCAGAGTTTTATCAATAATAATAAAAATAATTTGTAAATAATGGTGAGATAGTTTGAATTAGATATTTTCAGATTTTTCAAAAATATGAGAGAAAAAGTTAAATAAAAAATATTTTAAAATTAAAATATTATTAAAATATTATTTTATAATATTATTTTTTTTTGTAGATTTGAAAAAGTTAAATTACTTTTTATTTTTTATTTGAGAATTTAGAAAAATTATAATGATTAGTTTGTAAAAATTGTAATGATTAGTTTGAAAATATTTATATTTAAATTATGTTTAGAAATAAAATGATATGAGATTTGATGAAATTTTGGAATTGAGATATATTTCCAAAATAAAGGCTATTGTACGGTTTGATGAACCCTTTTCTTTACACGGTAGTATTTGGTAGTCAATGACTTGTTTAATATAAATAAATGGTATAAAATAGGGAAGATAAAAGAAAAAAAAATTATATAATTCGATAATGTGGACCGAACATAAATGTAGAGGGCTACATGACCTTCAATGGGAACCCAACCGACCTCATTAGGGCTTAGGGCTTAATGTAGATGGCTACACGGCGAAAAAGAAATTGCTGGAAATTACGGGTATTTGCGATGATTTTATTTTTGTCAAACACAAAATAACCGATAAAAGTACTTTTTTCTAGTAGTGTGTAACACCCTTGTATTTGTAACCCTTTTCTTGTATTTGTAAACTGTAAATAAATGTCATACACGAAAAAGAGAAGTTGACAGATGAATGAATTTAGAATGATAGCTCACTTCGAGGGTGAGGTCCTCCATGAGAAAAGAGAAAGAAAGGAAATAGACAAATTCATACAAGTTTTTGCATGAAAAAGGAAAGTGCTTACACCGTCCTACATATGGGACTGACCACCCTGCACGTCAACAGCTAACATAATTATATTCCCTTTCTAGACATTGACTACACAACACAACAAGCAAAAGGAATACTGAATTAAAGGAAATGGAAATACAGACTTAAACTGGACTAGAATGGACTGACTGGCTCACTGGACTGACTAAGAAGTAAATGAGATAAAGTCACTAGAAAAGAGACATTGGGCCTCACGACCTATACTGCTCAACTTGGCCCATGGTAAGCCCGCACCCTTCAATTAACCTTAAGCTTCCCCAAACGACAATGCATGACAACAGCCCTAACTCCCACCGAAGCCTTCACTTCATCTCTGTAGTTCATCTCTTCTTCTCTTCACTTCTGTGTATGACAGAGCCCCCTTCTCAAATCACCTTGCCCCCAAGGTGAGGATAAGCACCTTTCAACCATTCATAGGATTCCCACATTGCATCGTCTTCACCCTGCCCTTGCCACTGCACTAGATGCTCGGTGATGGGTAAATTGTGCCGTGACTTGTGAAAACATTTGCTAATGATTTTCTCTGGTTCGGGCTTCAACACTCCTACTGCATCCGTGGGTGGCAGCTTTGGAAGGGGTATATTTCTCTGACCTAATTTCTTCTTGCGTTGCAATATGTGAAAAAATGGATGAATCGTTGCTGTTTGTGGAAGTTTCAGTTTATAGGCCACTGACCCGACCCTTTGTATGACCTGGTATGGCCCATAAAACCTAGGGGCAAGGTTCAAATGTTTTCGATTGGCTACTGATAACTGTCGGTAGGGTTGTAGACGGAGATAAACCCATTCCCCTTCCCCAAAGCTTTGGTCTTTTCTTTTAAGGTCCACATTTATTTTTTCATGCGATCTTGAGCTTTCTTGAGGTTGTGCTTAAGGATTTCCAGCATTTCCTCCCTAGTTTTCAAGGTTTCTTCCACTACAGCAACTCTAGCTGTTCCTGGCGTGTAACTGAGTAACTTGGGAGGGGAATAACCGTATAGAGCCTGGAAGGGTGTAGTCCTTGTGGATGAGTGCTGAGTGGTGTTGTACCAACATTCAGCCAATGGGATCCACGTGGAGCAATCTTTGGGTCTGTCACTTGAGAAGCAACTCAAATAGTTTTTGACACATTTGTTCACTGCCTCACTCTGCCCATTTGATTGGGGGTGATAAGCAGTGCTGAAAGCAAGTTGCACCCCTTGAATCTTAAATAGCTCCCTCCGAAACTGCCCTGTGAAGGTACTGTCCCGATCGGAAACTATGGAATTAGGCATTCCATGCAACTTGAGAATGTGCTTAGTAAATAACTGAGCCACAATCTTTGCAGAAAAAGGATGGCCCAATGGTGTAAAATGCCCATACTTAGTTAATCTGTTTAGAACAACCTAAATGCAACTAAGTCCATGGGAGGAAGGCAACCCTTCAATAAAGTCCATGAAAATTTGTGTCCATGGCTGGGAAGGAATGGGAAGTGGTTGCAACAAGCCACTTGGTTTAGACTGGTCTGCTTTAACCTTTTGACAAATGTCACAATCTCTAATAAACCTTTTTACATCTGCCTTCATCCCTGTCCATTGAAAATCCCTTCTCAATCTGTGAAGGGTTTTATCATAACTCGAATGGCCCCCAACTAGGCTATCATGCAGTAACTGTAATAATCTGTTCTTCAACTCCCCAACATCAGCAACTACGACCCTCTGTTTATAGAGCAAAACTCCATCCCTGCTGGAATTTATTTAATAATTCCTGCATATTTGGGTCTTGATTATATGCATTTTTTATGTCTTCCCACCACTCAAAGGTAGGTAAAGAAATAACTGTTAGAGCTGCCCCATCATCAAATTCCCCCATCTTAGCCCTACTAGACAATGCATCCGCCACCTTGTTGTCCTGTCCCTTCTTGTACTCCACAACCAGATCATAGCCTAACAACTTTGTGATCCATTTATGCTGCATTGGAGTCCCAATCTTCTGCTCTAACAAATGCTTCAAACTTTGATGATCTGTTCTCACTACAAAGGGGTGACCTAGTAAATAAGGCCTCCATTTTTGAACTGTCATCACTAAGGCATAGAGCTCCTTTTCGTATGGGGACATCGATAAAATCCTTCCTTTTAGAGACTAACTATAAAAGGCTATAGGCCTCTTTCTTTGCATAAGGACAACCCCTATAGCAGTTCCTGACACATCACACTCCACCACAAATGGCAATGTAAAATCCGGCAATGCTAAAACAGGGGGTTGAGTCACTGCCCCTTTTAACTCCTCAAAGGCCTTTCTAGCTTCCTTGGTCCAAATTAACTGATTTTTCTTTAAGTAACTGGGTTAAAGGAGCTGCAATACTTCCGTACCCCTTAATGAATCTTCTATAATACCTAGTTAATCCCAAGAACCCCCTAAGTGACTTAAGGGTAGTGGGAAAAGGCCAACTCTTCATTGCTGCCAGTTTTTCTCGATCAGTCCTTACACCCTCAACAAAAATCAAATGGCCCAAATAGGACACTTCTTCAGTAGCAAATCTGCATTTAGAAAGCTTAGCCAACAAACAATGTTTCTCCTTAAGTGCTGCACATGTTCTTCCAAGGTCTTGCTATAGACCAAAATGTTATAAAAAAACACTAGGCTAAACTTTCTTAGGTATGGTCTGAATATATCATTTATTAGACTTTGGAAGGTCGAAGGGGCATTAGTTAACCCAAACGACATTACCAAAAACTCATAATGCCTTTCATGGGGCCGAAATGCAGTTTTGTGAATATCATCTGGTTTGACTCTTATTTGGTGATACCTCGAACTAAGATCCAGCTTAGAAAACATCTTAGACCTGTTGAGTTTATCCAATAACTCCTCCACCACGGGAATGGGGTATTTATCTTTCATCATTACCTTGTTCAAATCCCTATAGTTCACACATTCTCCATGACCCATCGGCTTTTCTTACAAGTAAAACAGGGGATGAATAAGGGTTGTGGCTTGGTCTTATCACTCCCGAGCTTAATAGTTCCCTCACAATTTTTTCAATTTCATCTTTTTGAAAATAAGGGTAGCGGTATGGCTTACTGAGATTGGGTTGGTGTTTGGGCTTAGGGTGATAGAATGGTCATGACTTCTTTGTGGGGTTAAACCCTTCGGATCTCCAAACACATCAGCATAGTGTCCCAACAATTTCTGCACAAGTGGGGGTATCTCACTTGCTGATTTTTCACTGGACACTTCTACTAATTGCAGTAACAGTCCATTTTTTTCCAATTTGTGATTCATGTTCAAATTTCCCTCCTCAATTAGGTTGGAAGCCCACAAACCTTGTAATGCTACTGCTCTACCCCCTTGCTGGAACTTCATGGATAAATCTTTAAAATTCCATAGAATGGGTCCCAACTCCCGCAACCATTGAACCCTTAACACCATATCACAGCTTGCTAACACTAAGACAAATGCTTCAATGAGGAAAACAGTGCCTTGTAACTTCACTATCAGGTCAGAACACCCCCCTTCACTACTAACTTGTTCCCCATTCTCCACTTTAACCCTACCTTTTCAAGTAGATTGATAGGAATATTTCCCTTTTTAATAACCGAGGGATCCACAAAGTTATGGGTGCTCCCCAAGTCAATTAAAACTACCAGCTCCTGATTTCCTATCTTCCCTCTAATTCTCATAGTTTTTGGGCTAATGGACCCAACAATTGCATGTAATGAAATTTCAGGTTGGTTAGGATTATCCACAAAATCCAGAACCTTTTCATCCACCAACTCTATCTTCTCTTCTTCCACTACAACATCTTCCTCCTCCACCTCCTCTATAAAAAATAATTTGGGTCGTTGGCATTTGTGACCCGGATTCCACTTGGAATCACAATAATAGCATAAACCCTTATCCCTCCTTTCTTTCATTTGGTGAAGTTTAATTTTCTGAACTGGGACAATGGCTTTTTGGCTAGAGTGGTTACTGTTTGGGTTAGGGTTGGGGTTGTAGCTGTGTTTTTGGATGGATAGGTGGCTGTTTGGGCTAATGTTGGGGTTGTGTTTAAGGATGCCTGACTCATGGTAACCCCTACCCCGAAACTGTTTTTTTTTTACACTAACACACTCTCCTCTTCTATTTTTGCAAGACTATAAGCACTTAACAAGTCTTTGGGATTAAACATACGCACTTGTAGTCTAATCTCATCTTTTAAACAACTGAGAAAACAACTTAACTTATAGATAACCCATTAAAGCTGGCTTTATACTCTTCCACAGATCCCATTTGTTTAAGCCTTGTCAAGGCTTTCATGGGATCATCATAAGATGATGGCCCGAATCTGGTCAACAAGGCCTTAGTGAAATCCTCCCACTCCCTTATTTCCCATGACTGTAGATCTTGAAACCAAATTAAAGCTTGACCATCCATGTGAAAGGATGCCAGCCTTAGTCTATGTGGAGGTAGGGTATTGTAATAAGTAAAATAGTGGTTTACCTTGTATAACCAACCACTTGGACCCTCACCATGAAAAAATGGGAAGTCAATCCGTACCTATCTAGGATGATTATCCCTGTTTTGGTCCACGTGCTCCTCTCTAGACTCCTGATTGTTCGAAGATTCTCCTCTTCCATAGTTGTTGTTTTTCTTTTGCAGCTCTACTGTCAAAGCCGTCAACTATTGCATCACCGAATCTGATTGCTTTTTGAGGGCTAGCATTTCGGTCTCTAAGGTCTTCATTTGTGAATCAGTGGATTTCTTCAAAGCTGTGAGGCCATCCTGAAGTTGATTCAGCCGTGTTCCTTCAGCCATGATTGGACACTTGGGATCCAATCTCTGATACCAAGATTGTAACGCCCTTGTATTTGTAACGCTTTTCTTGTATTTGTAAATTGTAAATAAATGTGATACACGAAAAAGAGAAGTTGATAGATGACTGAATTTAGAATGATAGCTCACTTCAAGGGTGAGGTCTTCTAGGAGAAAAGAGAAAGAAAGGAAACAGACAAATTCATTCAGGTTTTTGCATGAAAAAAGGAAAGTGCGTACACTATCCTACATACGGGACTGACCACCCTGCACGTCAACAACTAATAGAATTATATTCCCTTTCTAGACACTCACTACATGACACAACAAGCAAACGGAATACTGAATTAAAGGAAATGGAAATACAGACTTAAACTGAACTAGAATGGACTGACTGGCCCACTGGACTGACTAAGAAGTAAATAAGATAAAGTCACTAGAAAAGAGACATTGGGCCTCATGGTCTATACTGCTCAACTTGGCCCATGGTAAGCCTGCACCCTTCAATTAACCTTAAGCTTCCCCATACGACAGCGCATGACAACAACCCTAACTCCCCTCGAAGCCTTCACTTCATCTTTACATTTCATCTCTTCTTCTCTGCCCTTCGGTGTATGACATAGTGAATCATAGCAGTCATGGATAGTGTGATTACACTACCTAGACACGGTGCAGGGACAACTTTTAAGCTGTGTCCACAGCTTTCGCAAGACCTATGAAGTTTTTCATTTCAATTTTTATTGCTTCACTATTCATAGAACATTTGCCAAAGCATTTACATCAAAATATCACCTAAGGCATCTGCCTAGGCCCCACATACACGAAAGCCTCCTATTTTTATTATGTTTGCAATAGTGTAAAATGTATAATTAAAACAAAAAATGTGAGAGAAAAAAATCCATGAAAAAGGAAATACAAAAAATTAGTGTTTTAAACTTTTAACGAATACATCTAATTTTTATCGAATTATTTTATCTTTGTTCCAAGTTTAAAACAAAGCAAATTAAATAGCATGTCCAAGAAGATTAAACGAATACATCACGTTAAAGAAGATTAACATGAAATTATCATGTTAAAGTAGGTGGCATCACGTTAAATATAAAAGAAAGCTTTAGGCTGCGTTTGGGTTCAAGATTCAGTTGAACTCAGTTTAGTTTTAAGCTGAATCTAACATCCAAACATGTAACGCTTGAATGGAAGGCCCAAACCACATGACTTATACTCCAAAAGGACAAGTCAATGATACAATTGGAGCCCCATTAGAACCTTATAAAGAGCAAAAACTTCTCCTTCCTAAGCAATGTCGGATCCCATACACCACCTACCCTTATCCATATCTTATGGGGTATCACACTCTACCCCCTTATATTCCCGACGTCCTCCTCATGTCAGTCCATCGTAGGTGGCACGACTCAAGTCTCATATTTCTGGTTGGGATAGGCTCTGATACCAATTGTAATGCCCCGGTCTCGTAGGGATCGAAGAGTTACAGCCTGTAACTTAAAACTCACAATTCATCAATACATTTACAGACTCCAAAATATAAAGTCATTAGAATACTACAAAATCTCTTAATAAAATCAGCCAATTCTCACAAATCTTCTGAGTATTCCACTATGCTTAAATAATCATCTCACCGATACTCCATAATCATGATCCTTAGCTGAACTATTCAAAATCATTTGAAAAATTTTATGGAGATAAGGGGTGAGTTATCAACAACTCAGTAAGTAGAGAACATATGCTAGTATGTAAACATGAGCATTTTCACAGAGTACAGAATGCAGAAACAAAACATTTCAGTTTCAATATGCAAATCTCAAAAATATATATTATCAGAAAAGCAGAGCGATATTTCAAACATTTCATATTCAGAAACCAACTTTTCATATTCAAAGACTCCTTTGGCACAACATGATTGAATATCTTCATCTTATCATATCAGAGTATCATATCAGAACAGAGACCATGTTTAACCCCTTGGTAGGGTTGTGCATTCTACTAAAAACCAAGCAGAACATAAATCACCATGTTATCAAAGTGATTTCACTCAGAGCAGAGACAACTATTATATCTCGTGGTAGGGCCAGAGGTCACTATTATATCCCGTGACAGGGCAGAGGTCACTATTGTATCCCGTGACAGGGTCAGAGGTTACTATTATATCCCGTGGTAGGGCCAGAGGTCACTATTGTATCCCGTGACAGGGCCAGAGGTCACTATTATATCCCGTGACAAGGCCTGATGTCACTATTATATCCCGTGACCGAGCTACATATCAGAGCAAAACAGAATCAGAATCACCATATCAGAATCAGAATCAGAGTCTAAACAGAATCAGAATCAGAGTCTAAACAGAATCAGAAAGTTATACCAAAGGTTTTTCAGATGCCACATCATATCAAAACAGAGTACTGAAATTTAGATAATTTCTCATTTTCCAAAACGGATTCAGAACATCTTCACGTCACATGCAAATTTATCAAATTTTCATATTCACTCATTTTGCATAGTTCGGAAACAGAATGCACAAAATTAAGTTCATGTCTACACCAGTCATGCCAGAAAAATACCTTATTCTTATACAGAATTTCATGAGTAATGCAGAACAAATAACTGAGGTCGTTTCAAATTTTGTTTCACATGCAGATTTTCCAAAAATCAATCTCAAACCATTTTATTTTTCTACAAAGTCTAGCATAGGAACCCCGCTTACTTGGACTTCTTAGCATTTCAGAAGTTTTCTTCAAAATTGCCGAACTATAAATCATTACCTATAAAATAATCACGTAATTTTCGTAAAATTCCGATCAAACACGTATCTCAATATTTAAACCTAAAATGGTAAAATAACATATTTTCTTAAACTTCTAAAATTATCAAAACCCTTAAATATCATCACTTTTCAAATTCATTGGTATCTGCTTACTAATCACTTAACCTATTTCCAAATAACAACAAACACAGTACGTAAGCCAAGCCCACCATATAAAACAAGCCCAACTGAAATTGCATGTTAACACAATAAGGTTTGGATGGCTTACAACTAAAAGGGCAAAACTGTAATATCATTTCAAAATTATTCTTCTTTCTACGTGAGGGCTTTACGTGTGAAAAACTTTCCTATTTTGAAAGCTTACCGAGAGGGAAGGGAGACGTGCGGCGGATCCTTGCTCACCAGAGGGAAGCTCGCGACAACGGATTGAGGAGGTACTGGGTGGTCGGCGATGTGAAATAACACTGTGAGAGAGAGAGAGAGAGAGAGATGAGGGAGAGAGAGAGAGCGAGAGAAAGAGAGCAGCGTGTGAGGGACTCACTGTGGGGGCAGCGACAAAACGGAGACAAGGTGGCTGGGAGTGGCGACAGTGTCGTCTTTTACGGTTGAGGCAAACAGCGTGGGCGGTGGGTTGGTTGGGTCAAGACTGCTCTGTTTCGGGGAGCAAAAACAGAGGTCCTTTGGTGGTAGTGAAGCAGCGTCTTCCGTTGTGTAGGGGGCTTGCCGTGTGGGTTGCGGCGTGGAAGAGCTTGGCAGTGGAACTGCCCTTTGGTCGTGGTTGTGAGGTTTGGGCAGGTTGGTTCCGTGTGGTGGACATACACGGGATTGGGCTTTTGTGGAGTGGCTCTCAGTGGGTGGGTCTCTTGCCGTGCGATCTGAGTGCTCGTTGTGGAGTTCGACCTCTGCTGGCCGTGGGTGGTGCATTGTAGAAGTGCACGGTGCGGGGCGGAGGACGGTGTAGTTGTGGATGGCAGTGGAGAGGCTACTATGCGTGGGTTGCTGAGGCAACTTCTTTTGCTGTAGAGAAAAACATGTATTTATAGAGTTGATTGGAAAAACCCTAGATGAGAACAAAAAGGAGGTAACCGTGCATGTGAGACGTGCATGGCATCAAACATGGAACGTTAGGTGGTTCCTTGCTTCATGGGCTTGGTTTTGAGCGTTGATTGGGTTTTTTTCCATACGCATAAGCCCAAAAATATATAAAATGGGGCTTGATTGGGTCCGGGTGTTACAAAACACCCAACTGTTATATTACTAAACTCATCTCAACTCAAAACCTCTTACATGTGGGACCCACAACATTTTTTAACTTAACATATCTTTATATGTGGTACCCACAACTTTTTTCAACTTCCCATAAAAAGTATTAAACTCATATTAACATCCAAACACACTTTAAACTCAAATTAGATGAGCTTCACATAACTCCCTCCACTACTCAACTCACTAAGAACTGAGCTCAGCTCAGCTCAAAATCCAAATGTAGCCTTAGTTGGCTCCCCGACTAAAAAATGTGGAACAGCCATGTGAAATTATTACTCTAAGGTATCGTTTGGAGGATGAGATGAGAATTCTGTAAATAGTAATGAAATAGTTTAACAAAAGATATTTTACTAGATTTTGAAAAATTAGAGAGAAAAAGTTGAAATAAAATATTATAATGTTATATATTTTTAAAATATAATTATTAATATCATTTTTGTTTTGTAATTTGAAAAAATTGTATTGTTTTTTGTGATTTGTTTGAAAGTTTAAGAAAATTGTAATGATTAAATGAAAAATTTTTAACATTTGAAATTGAAAAGTGTGATATTTGGAAAAACATTTTAAAAAGTTTAAAAATAAGATGATATAATTTGTGTTTCTAAATGGGACTTAAATTTCCTCCAATTGAGGTGCATTATATCATCAGTAGGTTATCTTTTGCCAGCGCGGAGAAGACCCGCTCTTTTATTTTATTTATTTTTAGTTTAAAAGGGTCGTACAGTGTTGCGGATTTTCTTCCAATGAATAACGTTGCGTAAGAGTTTTAGCTGTACAATCTTCTTACAATTCCGTTATAGAAAAGTAGACTCTCACTAGAATAAAATGATTTTTATACTTTTTTTTTATTGGTCTAATTTTCAGAAATAAAAATCATTATTCGATTCTATTTTTTTATTTTATGGGAAAATTAATATCTTTAGGTTAGAAAATATTTTTTATATTTGAAAAATGTTAGTTTTCCCCTTATTTTGTCCCTAGATTTTTTTAAATAATTACTAGTGTATTTGTATATTTTTTTAAATATTAACAAAACTTTAAGAAATATTTAAAAGAAAAAGAAAAAGAATATAAATGAACCAGGGGATCTTTATATTTATAATCGCACAATTGTTGAAGTATGTAAAGTGTGCCAACAGAAGTAGCCGGCAAGGAAAGATATAATTACTGAAGTATTTTTTTTTTCATTTATAGATCCAGTATTCTCACTTCTTATTCAAAAGAATTGTGCGCATGCGAACTAACGACTGCAAATATCATTTTTCTGCATCGATTCCTTAAAAATTATTTCTGCTCACTGTTTTAAAATTTTATTTAAGTGATATTTCTGTTTAAATAATTAAATGAAATATTTTGATATCAGTACATTTTGATGTATTATTTCAGATTTGACTATATGAAATATGTTATACATCAGTTACTATTCACCTCACACTCCACATCTAATATAGTATTTTTTTAATGTCTGAGCCATCACATACCTCTCTCTCTCTCTCTCTCTCTCTCTCTCTCTCTCCCTCCCTCCCTCCCTCCCTCCCCTCAAGCCCGCCTAATGCAAATGGGAACAGACCATTTTTTATGTCGAGTGGAAGGAAAACATAAGAACTGCTCCAGTGGTCAAAGGAATTAGCAGTGGGTGATGCAAAGTGCAGCTAGTCCAACATTTGGATGAGCAAGCACCTTGTAGGAGGCCCGATTGACATGTCCTAGAGCTAGTTGGAGATGAATGTCTCGACCATAGTAGGTAAGCTAGAAAAGCCGCTTGCTGTGAAGACGGCGAGGAGTTGAAGAGGTTGGCAAACTTGGATGAAGCGTTACTTGCCCAAAGGCGAAATAGGATTACATGCCTAGGATGAGCAACGGTCAATGCTAGACCAACCTAGACGTGGGAACTTCCCGAGATAACACAGAAGGGCTCGAAAAGGTTACAGTGTCATACGCAGAAGTCCACACTCCATCTGAAGTGTCACATCCAAAGTGGGAATGCATTGAAAAGTGAGGGCAAGGCAAGTCGTGTTGTCTAGACTTAGAAGTATGGCCCGACGCCACGTGGTAAGGAATGATTGAGGAGATGGTAGGCCGTAGGAGTGTGCAGACCATACCCTAGCCATCTATCTCTGTGATTCTGTCGTTTGATAGGATCAAACCCTATCTTTCATGCTAAAACCTAAATATGCAACATACAAAATATCATCCTATGCTTTAATAACATGCTAGAACAAATACAAAAAACTTAAGACTGTTCATCCGGATTACGCCCCAGACCGAAACCCAGGTTTCAAACTTGGGCCGGAACCCAGATCGGATTAGCTCGGGTCAGACCCTGGCCAGAACCTGAATGAATTCGAGTTTTTAAAAACCCAGATTCTAAGTTTCGAATTGAACCCAGTTTTCAAGTCAGATCTATACTTCCACGAGCAGAGACTTTGTTACCAGGGAGCCAAGTCTGACAAAGACAATGGACCACCCATCCAAATAAAAAACAGAGGAAATGGACCACGGGCGAAGACCTTATCAAACAACATAGAACTTTGATTGATGCCGGGGAAGCCATTGTAACCAGGGAGCCAATTGTCGGACCCATAAGTACTTGGACCACGGACACATCCTTGTTGAACCTGATTAGAGCGCTAATGGTAGAAATAAATCTTCTTTTCTTATGGTCTCCCTTTTTTTTTTTTGTTGGGAGAAAGTAAGAAGAGGTGATTAGAAAAATTAATCAAATTGGAGTTACAAAATAATTCCAAGAACCCTGGCAAAAATCCGTGACTCAGAAAATCATTGAAACCCAATGGTCCAGAATATTTGACTGTTGAAACCTGGCAGACTAGGAAAGATTTGATGCCGTAGTGGCCGCGAGAATCCTGGAGGGTCTCGATGTGGTCTTTGAGGTCAAAGTCTCGAAGAGGTGTTGGGAGAGGGTGGAGAGTTTCGAGTCCTTGGAGAGGATGGTGTCGAACTCGGTCTGGACTCTGGAGCTCAAGTAGAGCTGTAATGGGGGAGGAAGAGTTGAGCTCGTAGGAGCTGGGGTTCGGGTGAGCTTGTAACTGGTGCGAGGCTTCTTTCAGAGCTTTGAGGACTTTAAGGACTCTTGGGCTATCGTCCTTGAAAAAAACCCATACCCGGACTGGACAGATTCGTGTTTTGGCAACCCAGGTTTGATCCAAGATGGAATCCGGTTTTTTGGGCTCCAGACCGGGCCAGAAAATAACCCGACCCGAATAAACAATCCTAAAAAAACTTACATCATAAACATCACAACTTCCTTCATGTCAAAATTTCAAGTGTTTTACCATATGATCAACTTTTGATGTTCTTGGTCAATCTCTTTTTAAAATAACTCCAAGAACTCCAAAAGTTCAATAACATACTCTAAATATGTTCAAAAAAGATTCCTAAGGATTATCATGCTTTGAATAATTAAATCAAAACCACAAAAAGTCACAAAATCATATTCAACACAATCAGTTTGTAGCCATACTCCAAAATCGAGTACTATATGTTTTGATTTTTTATCAAACCACTAGATCCGAATTTTTCATGAAGTAAATAATCAATAAATAAGATCATCTGCTTCATATTAAAGTCCTAAAATAGATCTAAGCATCAAACCTAAGATCACAGGACAAAAACTGCATAGAAACATAAATCCATCTGTGAGCCTCAAATTCAAGATGTAATTGGGCCTTTGCATGCATAAAAATTCATATCCTCACGCTCAACACCATAAATCTTCAAAATAACATTCTAACACGTAAATCAAAGTTCTAAGAGTAACATAGGTGAATATCAAAGTCATTGGAGCATGCTTTCATAATAAAAGACCTTAGCTTTCTCAAAACAAAAATTGTTTTCATACTCCCGGTTTTCAACTTTCTAGATTTGTGTAATACTCCTATCAAAACTTTTTAACATGCAACGAATTTTTATCAAAATCGTATATTAACATGTTAAGTAAAAATCATAAAAATATCAGATCAAGATCTTGTCTAGAATTTCATCACAAACATCCAAAATGCACACACTATCTAAACTATAAAAAAAAAAATAACTTTTTTCATGTAGATCCCGTATTCTCACTTTTTTGTTTTTCAAAAGAATTGAGCGTATGCGCACTCACGACTGCAAATATCATTTCTCTACATCGATTTCTTAAAAAACGCTTCTACTCATTGTTTTAAATTTCATTTACGTGATATTTCTGTTTAAATAATTAAATCATAATCAATGAATTTCAGGTAAAGTTTAATACAAAAGATGAGAGACACATACAAGGAGATAATCTGGAGCAGCTAGAAGGATCCAACACAGAATGCTGCTGAGATGATTCGTGAAGTACTGAGTTTTGAAGCAAATATCTTGCAGCACTATCAAGCATTATAAGGCGTAATATGTACTTTCACTACAAGAAAAATTGGTTATTGCTGCCAGTTTTTGTTGCTGCGGACGAGTATTTAACGTAACAGACCCTGTATTACTGTAGCGGCATTTGTGTTGTGGCGGGTCATATATTCGCGGTTAACTTCACTATTTGCGGCGATTTGGACTCGTCGCAACTTATGTTTTCGGCAACAGGAATTAAAATACACTTATGGACCTGTTGCAGCGACATTTTCCTCGCCTCATTAAAAGATAACGTCTAAAATCTAAAGCAAATGCCCTCGACTCTCTCTGCAAAACTCTGTTCTTCCTGTGAGAAAAAACTCTCTCCACAAACGATAAGAAATTTGTGATCTTTTTCTTGTCTCCTTGGTGACCCTCGACCTCGACGACACCAATCACCGTCCACCTCCTGCACACCATCGTTCCATGCCTCCGGTAAGTCATCTCTGTCTCTCTTTATCTTCGGCCGTCTTCTCTCTCTTTCCCTCTCCTTTCCTCCGCAATCAAAGCTACCACAGCGTCGCGCGCCACTTCCTCCACGCGGTGGCTATTTGAAGCGAGCTATCTCCTCTCCTTTCAATCTGAGTGGTACAATTCTCTCCCTCAATCCGTGTCTATCTCTCTCAGATTTTGGGTATTTTTATTTAGCCAGGTTTTTTGTTCTTTTGCAACTAATAGGTAAAATTGCAAAAGTTATCCACATTACAAACTTTTATTTTGCTGAAGGGTTTGTTTTGAACAATTTTTAGATGCTGATTTATAAGTATTGGGAATTTTTTTGGAGGTTTGGGTAATGTTGTTGCGGGATATACATATGAAAGTTTATGTATGTGGGTTGTTGTATGATTTTGGTAGCAGATGGAGTTGATCAACCTAATATGGATTTCTATTATTATGTTGGATGCCTTTAATAATAACTAATGTTAGCTCCCCAACAGATTACCAGCTACTGGAATAAGTGTATTTGTGTGTAAAGCAAAGAAGATGTAATAATCAGTAGAAATAGGTAGAAAATAGTCACAAACTTCATAATCAGTACAATGGCATGCATACTTTTTTTTTTGATAAGTACAATGGTATGCATACTTGGCAGCAAGATAGGAAACATATATTTCATTTCCAAAAACCAAGTTACCAGTTTCATAGTAACACCCAAAAAATGGTGATAAGTACTAGAAATTTGCACCTTGTATTATATAACCATGGTTACCAGTTTCTGGCCAGAAGCTAAAGTTAAATAGATTGAAGAGAAAACGTAATTTTGAGAGAGAATCTTGCGCTGAAAAACTTTATTTCAGATTAAATCAAGGATAGGGGCATTAGTGTCAAACATCAAGATAGGAAATGACTAAATTATGTTAGAGTACATGCAGAGTCCCCAATTTAGGATTGTACCTAGATGGACTCTTTTGACTTATTCCTCTCTGACATTCACTAACAGACTAAGGATTGGTAAAGGCGACCTCAGAAACACCTTCCTGCAGGATAGGTAATAGGTGTAGAAGGGTCCAAATAAAAAAGAAGATGTCAAAACGCAGCGCAACGCTGGCCTTCATGACTTGGAAGAAACAGAGCAGCCTATCACCCTGCCTTGTTTATTCCTTAGCACTTCACTGCAATGCACTGTATCCTCCTCTTTCAATGCATCATTTTCAGCATCTTTAATTACTTCACTTAACGCACCATATTGCTCCACTTTAGAATACTTCAGTTCGCACTTTAATCACTTAAGTTCTAACATTTCAGTTTCAACACTTCACTTTGCACGACAGATTCCACTCTAACAGCTAGGCTCAAAGAAATTTAGTTGTCTAAAATACTTTTTTAAATGACCTTTAGTTTTTTTTTAAAAAACCTGTTCAATTAATATGTCCATAGAGGTACTTGATTGTTGAAATCTCATGCATTGCATGTTTGAACAGTGGAAAACAAATAAGGAATATATATGTTTCGAACCTGGATGCCACCTAATTATGGCTCTCTAGTTACAATACAGATGAATGGTCGATTAACATGATGTTATTAACTAGAGAGGACCACTTGCGGTGGATGAGATTTTTTATATGGAAACACCCTAACACCCCTTTCCATATATATCGATCAGGGTGTTTCTTTCCATCTCCACACATGTTAATAAAGTTTTCAATGATATGCGTGAAAAATTGTAATAGCCCACTAGAAATTCACTGGTAGAATTTCTATTGACTTTAGGAACCTCGTGAAAATCCCATAAGTTTTTACGAATCGACCAATCGCTCAGGTTTTAGTGTGTCAACATAGTCAGTGTTATCACTCACTATGGTGCTAGAATTATGAGTATAATTATTTGAGGTGGTTAGAAGTGTCAGAATGCGTTATGGTCTACGCCATTAGACTCGGTGGATTATTTAGGATTTTATGGCGCATTAGGCCATTTTCATAATTTCGGACGAAACACCTGTTTGAAATTGTGATTTTATTTTTAGGGACACTTCGGGAGTGAATTTCAGTAAATGATTTTCATTATAGGTTAATATGAATATTTAGAATTTTTTAGTACTAAGTTTATTATGTTTTTTTTAGAGTGAATAGTAATCTCGATAAGCGCACCCATTGCAGTGTTTTCAAAATTACAGTGTGGAATGTCCAAATTAGGTTAGAGAAGTTTTATTTGGACACTTGGCAAGATCTTAGCCACATATAGTGAATGGTATTAGAAACTTGGCACAAAGAGGAACCATTAGATAGATTTGTGAAGGAATCAAGGTGTGAGATCATGCCACCTAAGCAAAGCTGTGTTTCATCTGTTCAACCAAATTGTGCCTGATCAAAGAGGGTTTCAAATCTAGCGAAACCCTAAAAGGTTGGAACCCAATTGAAACCCCAAATGCTTGATTGAAGCTAAAACCCTAAACGGTTTCCCAAACCCTAAAGTTGGCCTTCAAACCCTTTCTAACCCGATTTCTAGCATTGTATTTAATCACTTTATTAAATTACTTCCACATGCTATTAATCAATCAAATCCTTGTTATGACATCATTATCCAACCTTTTAAATCTTGAAAATTTTATTGGGCTAATAAAAATTTGTTTTGGGCTTGATAGCATCTTAAACGCTAACCAAACCCCCTTTAAACCCCAAATTGAAGCCCACTTGGTTAGGGCCCACCAAGGCCCACGAAATTGGCCACCTTGGCAAAGCTTCTTGGAGAAGTTTCCTCCCCCACATGGCAGACCATCCACTGCCATTGGCTGCACCCAATAGTGCCTTGATGTGAAGGAGAAATCCACTCCATCAACTTCCATCTTTCACAGCTGCTGCAGGCAGTCCATTCCTCTCAGTATTCTCCACTTTATGTCACATAGCCACCTCCAACCAAGGGTCATTCCAGCCCACAACTTCCCCCTCCAGGAGTCTATAGTCGTGCAAGGCACTTTTCATTCCATTTTATCACTTATTTTCCCCCGTTCTTAGAGAGAAACCCAAAAGAGCTCTCTCGGGCAGATTTCTGAGACGTTTTACGTGGCCATTTTAGACCCTTGGTAGGTATTTTCCCAAGATGATTCCTTCACATAAGTTGTTTGTCTTTGAGTCTATTTTCCGTGGATATATTATTATTCTCATTACATGCTCATTTGATCAGTCAAAAGTATTTTTAACCATGGAAAGGTCATTCTGGGCGTGAAATTGGAGAGTATGTTATGTTTTGGAAGTTTTTACCAAGCTAATGGACATATCTTGGTCCGAAAATTTTATGGAGAGTTGTTAACATGTGTTTATGAATGTTCATTGAGGTTTTGTTGCTTTTGATGATAGATTTTCTTAGAGTTAGAAACTTGAAAACTGGAAGTGGAAAAACAGTTTCTGTTTTGTGAAAGTTTGAATATTGCGTGGTTTAATCTTATTCCAAAGGCTTTAATATTTTTATATGATGATCCTAAGCCTCTTATATACATTTTAGGATGTTATTTCGAAGATATTTAGTATTAGTTTTAAAGATATGATTTTCTATGTAAAAGGATTTCGGTTAGGCCTAAAATTTGATGTTTTTGAGTTAGATCCATGTTTTACTAAATTTTAGCCATGTAATTTTAAGTTTGATGGTTGGACCTTCTTTAGGACACATTTTTAAACCATGTGATGTGTTAGTTTGAAGATCACATGTCTTTAAACCATGGATCAAGAGATTGATCAAAGTTAGTTGGGAAAAATAGTTTTTGTTTTGGACTAAGTTTAAAACCAAAAACTCCAAGTGTTGTTTTGTGATTTTTGGTGAGTTTTGTTTGATGATTTAAAGCATGTTTGATCTTATAATGATGTTATGAATATGTTAGAAGTAAGATACGATTTTTTGAAATTCTTGGAGATATTTTTATTAAGGTCAAAACTTGTGATTTAAGGTTTACTTTTTGTTAAAAAGTTTGGGTCGTTATACAAAAAGTTTGGTGTTGATAATTTGCTTTTCTTAATGGATATTTTTTTAAGTGTGTTTTTAAACTTAGGATAGGAAGATCTTTGTTACAAGATTTTGGTTTAATCATGAGTTTTGAAACTTGAAAGAATTGCAATCAAAATCAAGACAAATGGCCTATGTAGGTTTCGGCCATAGTGAGTTTTTCATAGTTGTGATTGGTTTTAAATTTTTCTGAATTGATATTTGAGTTTGGGATAAAATTTACATGAGGAATGTAAATTTTAGAATTAGGATGTGAAATCCTTAAGTTAGGGGTAAAATGGTCATTTGCCCACATGTAGAGGGTAAAATGATAATTTTACTCTAAATTGTCTCTTTTCACATTTCTAATTGTTAGTAGTTAATTTCTAACTTTTAGAATACCCTCCTACAGTTCCTCGTGTTTCGCTCTTTATTCTAGTAGAACGCGACGATCGAGGTAAGTTAGCTTTTAACTTACTATCAGTTTAATGTGTATGAGTGATAAGTAAGGGAACTAAAGTGTATGTATGCATGTTATCATATGTGCCATGCCAAGTCATTACATATTTATCTGTTACATAGAATTCATTATGTCACGAATTATTCATCTGTTACACAAGATATTCTGTCATGTATTTCCATACATTGTTATGCATTGCCAGTATGTCATGTTAAGTATGCTATCTGTTACATGTATTTCATGTCACGTAATATTCACTGTCACATGTTATGCCATGTTACGGAATATTGTCTGTTACATATATGCCATGTTATGAAATATTGTCTGTTATATTTATGTCTCAAGTATGTCATGTCTGTCATCTTACATTCACGTCACGTTACCCTACGTCATGAATTCTGTCTTTTCGTATTCATGTCATCCCGTCTCGAATACAGTTTGTGTATCTCGAGAACAATCTTGTTAAGTTATTCATGTCAATCATGACCCTAAGTGCTAGGATGAGGTAATATCCTAGTGAAACTCCTTTGTTCACGCTGGAGTGTCTAAATAGGTGTGAAATTTCCTGGGTTGACGAAGTACAGTCAACAGGTTGCGAATGGGGCCTAACTAGCTGGTCCGGAGCTCGCCAGGCACTAACGCCGATGGAGCCAAACTTTATTTTACGTGTGTCCACAGCAAGTGTGGCACAAACAATTCATGGGGCCACAACAACTGTGGAGCATGAAGTATGGGGCCACAACAACTGTGGAGCATACACTATGTGAGACACAACAATTGTGACACGTAGGATACGTGGGGCCACAACAACTGTGGAGTACGTATTAACGCACTCACAACTGGTATAGACACCTGTGTTGTGATGCGGTAATCGGCAGGGACACACGACTCAAGGGGACCTGTGTAGCACCCGCATGGTCACTTTTTAATTAAGTCTACTGAGAAGGATTCCAAGTTCATGTATTTCACGTTCAAGTCATGTTTCACGTTATGTTATGTTCAAGTTTACGTTCATGTCAAGTTTCAAGTTTATGTCACGTCAAGCTAAGTTTCAGTTCCAGTTCAAGTTATGTCAGCTCATGCCATGTTATGTCAAGTCACGTTATGCTTATTATTCCATGCCATGTTATGTCAAGTCATGTTATGCTTATTATTTCATGCCATGTTATGTCAGGTTGTGTTATGTTTACTATTGACTTTGATTGTGCAATCATGCATTTATTGTCATGCATGCATCATTAACCTGTGTGAAGTTTTTTGTTAACTTGCTGAGATTTGTAATCAAATCTCACTGTGGTAGTCCCAACTACCATTCCCTCCGAATGATAGATCTTGTTTCAGGATTTGAAGGAGAACCGGGAAACGACCAACTGGAAACGGTCGACTAAGCGACGGTGTGACTTAGATGTAGTTGCCTTAGGTTACTACTTGTATTTTGTGGAGTTCAATCTCCAGCACTCTTTTGTTCACAACCAATTTGGACTAGTGTTGTGATCTCAGTTGTTTAGTATGTCTTTATGTATGAAGTATGTTGTAAGTATTTGGGATATCATAAGTTTGGTGCATAGTATTGCTTAAAAAGAATTTATCCGCTGCGAATATTGCATAATGCTAGATGCAGCTTAGGAACATTGCATCTTATATGTCATGAACGGGGGCAGGTAACCTTGTGTTGCATGTCCCGACGCTTCAGATGTCCGTCCGATCCCAAGCGAAATTTGCGGGCATCACAAAAATCATGTACCAGACTGACTCTAATGATTAAGTCAAATATTATTATAGTTCACAATATGGCTGCATTTGTATTTTCTAACATATATATGTGTGTGTGTGTGTGTGCGCGCGCGTGTGTGTGTGATTATAAAAAATGTATCCCCTAATTACATTTAAATTTATATCTTACTTTTTAGTGGTAGGTTATGCAGACTTTGTTGGACGTGCTGTGATGCCATTCATAAAATATACAATCGTTGTGCTGACATCTGCTTTCAACTCTTGCTGGTGCCATTGGCTCTGAAAGAGAATGGTAGTTGCATATAGGCTTTAAAGTATAATTGTATCTGAGAATTATAAGTATCTTCTTAAGACTACATGTGTAACTCTTATTGATGAAATCTGTATTACTGCAGGTGGTCATAATTTTTGTAAGTTACCAGGAACCATTTTATATCAATTTTATGCAGTTTTAATCTCAATTAAGTTTTTATTGGAATCCTCATTAAGCATGTGGATGTCTAGTACTGTAAATCATGCTTGGTGTGGGGATGAAGGATAAATCACAATAAGCCATGTTCGAATTGCAGGGAAACAATTGATTTTTTGCATCTGATAGGTTAGATATTTTGATGAACATATATAGTTTCCTTTGTTTGCATCTACTTTAACTGGCCTTGGTCCTCTGGAATGTGCTATACATAATTTAGTGGGAATATTTGATTTTGTGCTGCTTCTATTAATTTCATATTTCTTTTATTTATTTACTGAGTTGTTGCATCTTTATTTTTTTGCAGTGCATCGAGTTCCTTCAATTATATTGGAGAAATTGGTCGAGAAGAACTGCATTCTAGTAGTGTTGCCGACTGCTATTTATTGTAATTGTATATGTATGGAAAATTACTTTTCAATTGTAACCTTTTTCAACAATATTTGACTTTGAATATCTGTAACTTTTTTATTTTTGATAAGTACGAATATATATCTGGAACTAAATTCTTGTAATACCAACTTTCCATCAACTATATATATATATATATATATATATGTACTTGGCCATTTACTTCAGATGAGATGAATGGCATATAGGATCACCCATTAGATATTAATTATTAAATTTAAAAGTACAGGACAAAAAATCATGAATTTTTACACATGGACTGTCATGGCAAAAAATGAATATAGTGCATATTCAGGTCACTACAGGGATGATCCAATGCAAAAATGAATACAGTATTTTGGGAAAATTGTCATAAAATGTACAATCTATTGCAGGCGTTGGTCAAAGGCATCTATTGCCATAAGTCAGCCATCTTGTATAGCAAATTGAACACTTTGTTTATGTCTCTCTATATATATTGAGAATCTTATGGCTGCTCCATTTTGATGAGGTTTATACTGAGTGCATGACTAGATTCTCAAGAAGAGGAGTTTTTTTTTTTTTTTTTTTTTTTTTTTTTTGATTATACTTTACAGAATGAATATAATTGCCTAATTATATTGTATAATAACATTACTATTAGAAAATGAAATTAGCTATTTGCTTATTAATGCTTATTCAATTAGCTAGCATTAATGTTGTTTTTTACATCTGGATCAATCAAATATTTAATGTAGGCTATTGTTGGATATTCTCTAGATAAAAGTCAAAATGCTATTCCCTTGGGTGTGGTTTAATGAAACATGTGCCAATTATCTTTATATATATATGAAACAATGAAAGGATTTGGTTTTTGGGGAAGATTGAGTGTCCAATTGATATTAATATATGACAGATGAATGGCAAAAACCTTGATTACTGATGTTCATTTTGGTATTAAGAACAGCTTTTCTCTAGGTATGATTTGAATAGTACTATGTTATTTCCTATGCTTGTATTGGCTTTGTTCGTTGGAGGCATATATAGGAATTCCTTTCAATGAACAAGGAATGGATTTGTGGATTGGTATGAATTTTTGACAAATACAAAATATGTATGTGCTCGTATACTTAAGCCATAAGATTCTTAATAGAGACATAAAACAATATTTATGTATGTCATATATATACAATTACATTTTACCCTACAGACATGAACTATTCTTGTCATGATATATAAATATAAAGTTGCAGTACATTTAGAAATTGGTCTGCACCGAAAAGGGAACAATGACTATTTGATAATTGCCATGATGAGGCATCCAAAAATCCATGCGTGAGTTGATGATCCTCATCTGCACCGAAAGCCAAATGATTAATATATTAATCAGATCATGTGTAATATTCAAGTAGTATATTGGATTTTCAATATGTCCAAATGTTACATAATACAGGTAGTATATTAATCTCAATGGTAATTGCATCATTTGCTTGGTATTGTAAGCGGCAAGAAGGCATGCTGACAATAAAATCATGTTTATTTTTCAACTGGGTCCCACAGGCTGTACAAAAAGGCAGAGTACAATAAGCATTACAAATAAAACGCGCGCGGGAGTGTGAAATATCTAAACGGCAAAATGGATGTCAACTTTTTAAGTACTGTGAAAATAACTTTAGAGTAAAAAGGCGTCAGTGTAATGGACAGACCTCAGAAACCAAACAAATTTGGATTTCCCCTCCAGAGTCAGTCTTTCACTCGGTGGAGCAGTCAGACTTTTACTTTTAAGCACTAAGAGATCCATGTAAGTATTTTCGTACATGCTCCAATTCCAGTTTTTCCACTGGCTCTCTGGTGCATCCACGTGTTTGGTAACCTGAAATATTTTCACATACTTGAATAAGTGCATAGGATGTAACTGCCAAGTAAGGAATTTTTCCCACATATTTGTTTTCTTGTATATGATTTCTCACCTCCTTGTTACATTTTTGTTGGGGGCGAGAAAGCTGTTCCCTTGGCTGTTTATAGTCATTGTTCACCACATGGAAATACGCAAATGAATGTAAATAGAAAAGAAGGAAAACGATCAATATATATAATTTTGGGACTGTTAGTTCCTTTGCAAATTTACGTTCATATTAGAACAAAGAAGAGAAAAGTTGGGACCAAAATTTTTACTAGAAAATTTACCTTGGCATCCTCTGTACAGGCACTTCAACAAAATGGTTGAATGTTGTAGTGCTTATTTTCAATAAATGAGTCTTATTTGAATGGTTGTGAGGTTAATGCAAGAAGAAACTCATTGGTCAAAGAAGAAATGGGCATTTGTCACTTCCATGACAGAAACCTACAATGTGCGTGGCCTCTAACTTACTCATTTTAAGAAAATTGAGATTTTTCATAGATTATCATTTTACTTAGTTTACTTCAACTATAACTCATATAAGAGAACTTTTTGCATCAGAATACGATGTGTGAGAAATTAGATGAGATACAGTCTGAGAAGCGCACAGATGAGGCTGCAAATACAATATTCAGAGATGTGCTAGGACATAGGTCTGGTTATACACAAGGAGTTGGTGGTTCAGTTATACCCGAGACTAGACCATCAGCTATGTCGGCACAATTTGAGCACCTAGCCTAAGAAAATGAGAAGCATAAACACGAGGCATTGATGTACAAGACCGAGTTGGATGAGCTTAAAAGGGATGTAAGATAATTATTGGTTTGGCAAATGTCCTATGACCAGAGGATGAATGACTTAACATCTCAAAGAGTGTCTAATATAGACACTCAAGGAGATCTTTAGTTGGATGGGCTTCTAAACTAGGAGTTTTTTGAAATTTTGTCAAGTATTAATCACTTTTGGTGGCAATTACATATTTTGTTACATAGTTGTCAAGGGAAAAGGGTGCAGGTTTTTGAAGTTTGTTGCAAAATGGCATCACAGCAGAGTCATGATGTGAATTTGTTGCAAAATGGTGCTGTGTCTATATTTTGTTCAAGGTTTGTCTAACACTATGTAAGTATGCTTTAAAACCCCTTCCAACTACATGTCTTGTTTGCAATGTTTAAGAGAGTTTAATAATTCATTATATTTGTGATAATGACGACCTGCAACTTGAGAGAAGCTAGTTTACTAGGTAAAAAGAAAATTCTCTTTAGACATTTATGTAATGGAGTATAGGTGATGGATATATGTTCACTATGCATGTAATTGTTTTGACTATGGAATTCGGAGAAAATTATTTGGTGTGATCAAAATGCATGATTTTCCCATATCTTCTACGGGATGCATTTCTTAGCTTTGATAGGAGTCTAGTTCTTCCACTGCAAATCTGATTTTTATTTTTTAGTTCAGTAGAAATTAGTACACTAACTCTCAATGAATTTACTTGTTAAAATAAAACAATCTTCTCTAGAAGGCACTTATATCATAAGTTAAAACTAGATGCAGTTTAATACTTTCATATTGCACGTTTTCCATTTTCTTACATTTCTTGATGCTTGTATATTATTCTCTTTTTCCAAGATACTGTGATGGCAAGTAAAAGTTGTAAGACAAGTTTTAATTATGTTTCTGATATTAAAACCTGCACCTTGAGAAAATATAGCTTACTAGGTAAAAATCAACTTTTATCTATGTATTTCTGTAATGGAGTATAGGTGGATATACTATTTATGTTCAATAAGAATGTTGAATGACGTCATGTAGGCTCAACACTTGTTTTCACACTAAAAACTTTCATCTCTGTAATATGCAAGTAGCTCTGGGCCTGGTTGATATGAGCTCAGTTGTAACTTTTTAATGCACCAATGCGCCTGCCTGCAAGATGCTATATGCTTGACTTCACTCACAGGTTTAAATGCATAGCCATATTTTAGATAAGACCAATGAGTGGCACATGGAATTTATGTGTTTAGTGGCAGTATGTATTTAGGAATTTAAGCTTATTTTGCATGACATTTAATCTTTCTACCTGCTATAACGTATGATCATACAACTTGTAAATGAGATGTTAATTATTCAAGCTTGTATGAAAATTGGATGGCAATATTGTACATGGAAATGCAAGTAAAATATATGGTGTTTTATTTTGCCGAACATGTCAATTTCCTACATTACATCTAAAACAAAAAGTCCTAAAACACAAGCAAATTAATTCAAACAAAAAATGACAGGAAATTGATACAAGTTGGGCTGTCCAATTCGCTATTGAGAAATAAGGCCACATCTTTTTACAGGGTTGTTCAATTGATACATATTGTAAAAATGGGTTGATTGGGAAATCATGTGTAAATTGTACAGATCATCTTGCCTGCATTCTCTAGATTTATTGTATGATATGCATATGGGCGTGACAGTTGAGATTGAGAAACAATTACCTAGGTTGGTTTATGAGATCCAGTTCCAATCATATATAATACCTTTCAATGTATTCAAAAAAAGCATAAAATTATAACCAGGATAATTTCCATGAGTTTGGTGTAAATCCTCCAACCAGTTTTTGCGTTGGTTTGAAGCCGCTATTGAGAAATATTTCACTGCAAATACCCATGATTTTGAAAGGCTGAAAAATGGCATTTGCTACGGATTCACCCCTTCCCGCATGCACTACTACAAATTTCGACGTAACCAAATTCACCGCAATTGGGATCTGATTGACAAAATCTAAAGTTCCCTTTTGCGGTGACCCAAACTCTCCGTATGTTCATAATGGCGGCGTCCCAGCAATTTGGCAGTAATTGCTCTTCAAACCAATTTGGGATCGACCGTGGTTGCTGTGGGAGATGTAGGTAGCAACATCTTCAGCAATTTTGGTGCCCCAAAAGTTGCCGACATCTGCAATTGCGGTGCCCCAAAAATAGGACGAAAATGACCACGATTTTCGATGATGTCCCAGCCGAAATTGCCCTTCAAACCATATTTGTCCATCGACTTTTGCTGCGAGAAAGATCGGCGGCAAAATCTGCAGGAACAGCGGCCAACTTCACTTTTCACCAAAATTGCTCTGACCAGACGTATTACTCCTGGCCGATTTGTGGTGAGTGGAAATCGCAGCGTGTGTAATTTTGCTGCGAGAAATTAGGGGAATTGCGGTGAGCTCGCGCCCCGCAAAAGATGAAATTCCTTGCCTTATAAGGATTTAAATTGCAAAAAGCTGGGTTTTTTCGCAATAGTCTTTATTTGTTCTTTAATTCCTCCTCATACAATCGTGTTCTTTTCCTCTTTCTTCTATCTTTTCTTTCCTTCTTTTCCTCTTTATTTGTTCTTTTTCTTCTTCTTTTTTCTCTCTCTTCCTAGGTGCCTTCCTTTTCTTCTTAGTTGTTGCTTCCTCTTCTTCATTAATTTATTCTACCTCCTCTCTTTCTTTAATATTTTTCCTTCTTTGCCTTTTTTTATTTGTAGATTTATTTTGATTTTCATATTATTTGATAATTTTATTTTTTAAGTCATTGCATGACTGAGAATCTATGTTGTTATATGTTAACAGCATGAAGTAGTTCTTACTGGGAGAGACATTAGGACAAGTAGCACATCATCATTCTAATTATAAGAAAAAAATGAGACGACCACATTCAAACAATCGGCCTCCTTGATATGTGCGCTCATTTTTCTCCCTCTCTCTCTCTCCTCAATCCGCTTCAATCTCTCTCTCCTCCTCTTACGGCGAACTAACCTCTACAATCGCAAAGGGAAAAAAATTCCCACTTACTATTATGTTTGAAATTAAGAGAATGATAACAAAAAGATAGCCTTCATTCTTGGGTAAGCGTAATTTTCATGCTTTAGATATGATTTTTAATTCTGATTTGGAAAAGAATAGAAATGGAATACTATGAAAGGTTATACTTGTAACACCCCACTTAAAAGAACCTTAGCACTTGACCATAGTAACCATGACTCTAGCCAAGTAGAAGTTGTGATCCTTGAGAAAAATGAAAATTTTGGAGTTTGAGTTGGCAAAGAAACTTACTCCTTAGGTTTAGTTAGTATTTTTAGAGACTTCTAGTGCTATATTAATTTTGAGAAAAGGTGCCAAGAGGCCAATGGTAGAATGACAAGTGGCATATTGGAAACTTGCCACCCTTGTGGGCTAAGTAATTTGGTTAAAATACTATATAGATTTGGAGAAGGTCCGAGAGTTGGTTAAATTAGGGCTCTAGCTTATTAAGATAAGAGGTTTCAGGATAGACACAAGACTCTAGGCCCAACTTGGTAGACACAAGACTATTGGGCCCAACTTGGTAGACACAAGACTATTGGGCCCAACTTAGTAAGACCCAAGACTAAGATCGAACTTAGTGAACTGTTGAGGCCGTGGAAAGGCACAATAAAAAATCTTAACATGGGGCCCAAGGAAAGGTCCATTTCAATGCTATTGAGATTCTTGAAGTATGGCTTAAAAATTTTGACAAAAGAGAGCAAAAAGTATATATTTTCTATATGAGAGAAATTGAAAAAGAAAAGGTCGATAGTTTAAAAAAAGTGAGTAGTTATTTTTTCAAGAAAATTTGATTAATATTTATTACAATTGACAAAGTGTTTATTTTCTTTCTACAAAGCATTGAAGGAAAAAAAAAAAGACTGTTTTATTTTTTTTTATCAAAATATTTTTTTATAGAAATAAAATTACAGAACGACATTTTGTTTAGTTTATATATTCTTCAAAGGTTGTAAGAGTGAAATCTCCTTGGGTTGGAAAGCGAAGGTAAGCTAGCCGAGTTTCAGTTGCAAACTAACACAATGAATATACTATCTCAAGAGTCAATCCGGACACATTGTTATAATCACTTTTGTTACGTGGTAGTTGTTGCAATGAGCTGCAATGTACAACTAACGAGTAAATAAACCTTCAGTGTTCGGACATCATTTTACATGAGTTGGTGATAGTCCTAATGTTTTTCTCCTTGTGTTTTTTATCATTAGTCGAGCTTTACACTTGTAAAAGCGTCACAAAAGATACAATTCGAAGGTAAAATTATATTGTGAACATTTTCATTTCAGGGTTCATAGATACTAGAGGAGCAAATATTCTTTTCTTGTGAAGTGGATCAAACCCCACACCATAAAGGCTCATAAATCGAAAATCACATGCCCGCCTAGCATAAAACGAAGGTCGTGAATCCCAAATGTACTGATACAGGTTAGCCATCATTAATAGCAATTTAATGATGCTAATGATGTATCGGCAAGGAATAGTATGAACGATCTCAAGCATGATAATCACCCGAAATACTCACACAAGATATCAATCCCGCCCGGCACGATAGCGGATAAAAGTACTAACAACCCGCAGTCTATCCATGATTGGAGAGGATCAAGCCGTTAGCAAGTCGTACCAATTAAACACTCAATCTATATAAATGGGGGTCAAAGCACACGTCAGATGTAACGTCTAAACAATCTGAGAATTGAAATACTCAATATGCTTAATTCTAACTTATAGGCGTCTGAGGTGTCATATACCATACCCGGCCGCTCTTGTTTACTTGATATAGGTGATCAGAGACCATTAGCAGAAGTATAAAACATATCCACAACAGATACAGTTGTAAATTTTACAAGCAACCAATCTATTTAAAAAACTCCATGACCTGGAAACTATAAACACGGCATTCGTATCTGATGCCTTTAAATCCAGCTTTGGTTGCCAAGGCCTCAAATTCTTGTGGAGTCATTTCCTTCCCTCCTGGGTGTTGAGCCATCATAAGCACATCAAGTTGAGAGTTGCGCTTCATACAAGTGCTAACCTCGGACATCATTGGAAGAAATGCCTCAACAACGATCACCTTTCCATCATTTGGAATAGATGTATAGCAGTTTTTCAGAAGCTTCAAGCACTGTTCATCACCCCAATAATGAAGTATCCCCTATAAAATTATCCTTAGATGGGATCACAGATATCTTCTTGAACAAAGCTGGAATGTTATATTCATCATGTATTTATCAATCTCAGTTATACTCACTGATTTGACAGTCTTACAAGTTGTTTCATAAGCCAACCACTTCAAGTGAAGAGGGATGATAAAATCTATATGTTGAAGAATAGGATTTCTCACCTTGAACTCTGTCATGCATTTTTATGAAAGTTTTATGCCAAACGACTATACGATCTCCAAAAATTTGAAAGAGATGTCCGCAGTGCCCTTAATTTTTAAAATAATGCTATATATAGTCGTATATAGCAACATGATCAGTGTTTTGTACTGATGGATTGTGCCACTGGCAATAAATTTGCAATGTATTTGGATGGCTAAGTCAATATATACGTACGGGTCATACAAGATAGAATCCCTGTAAGTTAAATATTTCACTCACCTTCATGAAGATTGCATCTCCTTTAGGAACGCTTTTGAACATATCTCCTCCTACATGTTCCACACGGCCTGCAACTTGAGCTAATTAATAAGCTTTTATCTACATAGCTCTTATTTTTCCAAACCATAATGTTATCCAGCTTTTAAACTTAAGATCGAGCATTATTATTCTATAATCGGTACAGAGTTATTTCTAATGCTAGCAATATTTCATACGACCTGTGTGAATCTGATAAGTATGATCCAGTATTGTTGCCAGGTTCGGGTCAAACGGCGGCTTGACTCAATTAGACGTGAATAATAAAAAAGTTAATTGCACCCCAGCCCTTAAACTTGCAATTAATTAAACTGCATAGCTGTTTAAGAAGATAGGTAGACAACATTGGAAATTAGGTGGACATTTATGAATTGAAATCATACCTGGAAAAGATGGGGCTTGTTGTACGACATGAGGCAAGTCGAAATTTATGCCCTTGATGTGGGGATACTTTGAAGTAATTGAGTGAAGCGCGCCACCTAGACCACCACCAACATCGACCAATTGCTTGAGTGGCTCGAAGCCCTTGTAGGACTCAAGGATCTTCTTAAAAAGCATTGTAGTGTGATTGAGCATAGCTGTGTTAAAAACCTTATCAAACCTGGGGTCCATGCCAAGATACTCGAAGGCACTCGTGCCATGAACCCTATCGAATGGAATTCCTCCCTCAAGAATTGCATCTTTTAGCTGGGACCTATGAATAGATTAGGATTTACCATGATCCATCTAACCATATTAATTTTATATCAGGGACACACAAAAAAAAAAAAAAAAAAAAGAAAAGAGGATGCACAATATTAGTACGTAGCACGTGGCAGATGGCGAGAATAAGGCCTCGTTTGGATATTGAGATCAGATGAAATGAAAAATCTATGATTATTAGTGAAATAGTTTATAAATACTAGTGAAATAGTTTGAGTTAAGATGTTTTATGAAATTTTGAAAAAAAAGAAAAAAAAATTAAATAAAAATAATAATAAACTTGAATGGTTTTTTTGTTTTATTTGGAAGTTTCGAAAATGTGTGATGATTAAGTAATGATTAGATAGAAAAATTGAAAAATAGAAATTGGAAAATGTTTGTATTTGAATGATATTTAGATGCTAAGATCAGATGAGATAGATTGAGACAATCACGATATCCAAACGGGACCTAATAATTATTGGAGGAAGGTGGGGGCTGGTGGGGGACATAGCTAGGGTCCTACCTAGGCCCCCGACAAAGGACTTTATGTTAATGTTATGTTTGGCTCAAACAACGTAAAATTAAAAAAAAAAAAGTGAAAGAAAGTCGATAATATAATTTGTATTAGTCGCTTAATTAAACGACATTACATTTTAGGCTAGCTTTTTATCTTTTATTTTTAATTCGAATTGATGCGATCCAATGCATGGGAACTGGGCACGTGCCTTTTGGTAAATACTTGTGCTTTTTATTTATTTTTATTACTTTTGTTGTAAGTTTGAAAAAAAAAGTAAATAGCAGGTCAAATTAAGAAGGCCAGATACATGGCGAAAAGAAATTTGGTTGTTATGAGAGAGTATAATAATAAACTAAGTTTTGGCATATCCCTAAAGAAACAAATATAAAACCTTCAAAGATGATTTCGAAAAAGATCGTCTTGATCTTGAAATTATGTAAATCTACAATCTACTTTTAATACAGTTTCTATTAAAAATAAAGAAAGAAAATCATGATTCGAGAAATGTTCTCTTTCAATTTACTTTCATATCCTACCTATAAAAAAAATTTACTTTCATTTCCTTCCCTCACTACAAGAAAAAGTACTTATTGCAGTGATTTTTATTCTGTTGCAAATAAAATCGTTGCAATAAGTCACTTTTTGCAGCGAATCAAAATTCGCTGCGGCATTTTAACCGCGACTTGCGATTTAAATGGAGTTGGCCTTATTTACAGCGATTTTTAATTCTATTATGGCTTTTTGTTTCGCCGCAAAACGAAAAAACATCTTACAACGGACTAAAATCGTCGCTACTTGGTCTGGGGCGGCAAAACGCACGAAATGTTTTATTTTTCCCCCCGAGCCAAACTCATCTTCTCTTCCTCTCTCGCACGGTACTGATCTTCGTCTCTCTCTCTCTCTCTCTCTCTCTCTTACTCGTTCTACCCTCTGACTTCGATCCCCAGGGCTTCACAGTAGACCCTCTCTCTCTCCACTGCAGATTTCTTGTGGGTTTGGTGCTGCGCGCGTTTGTGGGAGTTCTTGGAGTTCTGAGTTGCCGATCGGTGGTAAGGCCCTTCTCCTTCTCTACTTCTCATGAACACACCCACATTCACTTCAAGTTAATTTCCACTCCCATGAAGTTTCTGTGAAATGAATTTCATTTGCGCAGTCCGTGGGTTTTGGAGATTTTTCCTACGTTTTTTGGAATTTTGGGTTGCTGCTGGGAATCTCTCACAGCAGCAAGCTCCCACCCATTTCTCATTTGCTCACGCAACACTCACTTCAATTTTTTACTCACAAATTCACTCATCACAGATCGTAACTGTCTCTATTTTTAGTGCATTTCTCTATTTTTTTAACAGCAAGGAGGTATGATGGGGAAGTCCAAAAAGAGTGCTTTTCAATCTATCAAACAACGGGTATGGCAAAAGCTTCAAGCATGGAAGGAGAAGTTGTTGTCACAAGGTGGAAAGGAGATTTTGTTGAAAGCAGTAGCTCTATCTATACCAACCTATACCATGTGTTGCTTCCTTTTACCGGCTAGTTTTTGTGCTGAATTAGAAGGTATGATGTCTAAATTCTGGTGGGGCCAAAAAGGAAATGAGAGGAAAGTGCATTGGTTGAGTTGGAACAAGTTGTGTCAGGCAAAGAAACTTGGAGGTTTGGGATTTAAAGATTTAAGAACTTTTAACCTCGCTCTTCTTGCAAAACAAGGGTGGAAGTTGTCCCATAATGAAGATTCTCTTTTGCACAAATTAATTAAGGCTAAGTATTTTCCTCATACCTGTTTTATGAAAGCTGGTTTAGGCAAAGCCCCTCTTATACTTGGAGGGGGATTTGGGAGGCTCGTAAATGGTTAGAGGCGGGTTGTAGGTGGCGAATAGGGAATGGGAGGGCTGTTCATATATGGCAAGATCAGTGGATTCCGGGGCATCTTTCTCTGGTGGCAGAAGGGGTCAGGGGACGTGAGGGATTAAACTCGGGTTTGGTGGATTCTTTATTTGTTGACAATGTTAAAATGTGGGATATTCAAAAGCTTAGATCTCTCTTCAATCCAAGTATAGTTTCAGATATTCTAAAAATCTCTCTATGTTCTGATAATGTTGAAGATAGGAGGGTTTGGGCTCATGAACGTAATGGGGAATTTAGTGTGCGAAGTTGCTACAGATTTATCTACTCTCAGGCTGGTTTTCAGTATGATGAATCTTCCAACATGCAGGCTCATCAGAAATTTTGGAAGCATTTGTGGAAGATGAAAGTGCCAAATAAGCTTAAAATTTTTGCATGGCGTGCATGCAAAGATAGTCTACCAACTGCAGTGAATTTAGTAAAGAAAAAGGTTTTACCGAATGCAACTTGCAGGCTATGTTTATCAGAAGAATAAAATATTGCTCATGCCGTTGATCACTGTGGGGCTGTGCAAGATCTATGGAGGTTTTATCTCCCTGAGTTAATAATGGATAAGCAGCTGTCTTTGGTGGAGATGGCCATGCAACTTTGTGAAAGAAATATGGCTGAAAAGATGTCTACTTTCTTTGCTTTGGCGTGGGGCTTCTGGTACCGCAGGAATAAGTTTGTGAATGACCAGGTACTGTTAGGGTCTGCCAGTGTTGCTGAGAATGTTAATGTTCTGCTGAGAAGCCATGCTCAAGTTAGTATAAAGACACGTAGTGAGACTCTGAAGCACTATAAATGGCATCCCCCTTCGGCTGGTAGTTTGAAACTAAATGTAGATGTTGCGGTCTTTCCTGAGTGGGATAAGGCAGGTGTGGGGGCAGTGTTGCGGGATGAGAATGGCAGACTTATGATGGCTTTTAGCCGTGCAGAAATTCCCTTGAAAGGTTCCGAAGGTCTAGAGCTTCTAGCCATCTTCAGAGGCATGCAACAATGTGTTACTATGGGTGTCTCCCATCTGGTTGTGGAAAGCGACAACTTGTTAAGTATTGAGGCACTAAATGATGATAGCATGACAAACTCTATGTTGGGTGTGCTTTATTATGAGATAAAGAAACTGGCTAGTTCTGTTGCTGTTTGTATGTTTTCTCATGTATATCAGGAAGGCAACAGGGTAGCTCATAAGTTGGCTAGAAATACTTTTAAGGTTGATAGTATGGAGGTTTGGTGGAATTGTATTCCAGACTGTATTTCTCAAACTGTATGGTTTGATGATTGTCTGTAATCGTTTGTTTTCCAGTTGATGAATGAAATTATCATTTTCTATCAAAAAAAAAAAAACAACAAGGTTCATGCCTTCAGATGCTCTACATTTGTTTAATATCTATTTTATATTTCAAATTAGTAAAACTTATAAAGAAAATATAAAAGAAAGAGAAGTGGTGTTCAGCTTGTGTTTTGTGCATTCTACTAGCCTTTATGACTGCACGCACTACAAACTTCATCAGTTATGTGGTTCTGTTTTAGTGCAGTGGCATTTTAGTACTGAATTCAGTTGTGGTTCTTTTTTTGTGCATCTGAGTTGTGAGTCTTTTTAGTGCATCTGTGTTGTTTGTCTATTTTGTGCATATGAGTTGTGGTTCTGGATTGGTGAAATTGGGTTTCTTTAGGGTTCAAAAGTTGGTGAGGTGGTTGGTTTAAAATTTGGGTCCTGCTGCTACATCTTTTTTCACATATGGTTACAAGCTTTAATTTCCATTTTGTGATCCACCAACATGCAATTTACTTTTTTTTTAAACAAATCCAGAAGTTTTCTCTAAGTATTGATAGATTAAACTACTTATATATATATATATAAAGCATTCATAGACTATCTGCTATGAGATCTCAACACAATAAGTTGTTCTGCTTTGTATTTTTTTTTAAATACATTTTGCGGATTATAAGTTATATCTAGTCAATCTTTTAGAATAGATCACTTATGTGTTAGTTTTTTGAAATCAGCATTGCCTTCAAATAGAGGTGAGGACCTACAGACAAAGTGCTTGCTCGAGCTTTATGGTCTAAAGGTAAACTAGATACACTAATCTATGACATTATCCAGAATTATTTAGATCCCTGTAGTTGTAAAATGAAGGTAAGGCAGCATTTGGTTGTGTTTCCTTAAATGTTGCATCAAATTCTTGTGTGCTTACAAGGATTTTTAGTTTGTGAATGGCTTTGGGGATTTTTCAAATTTTCAGATTGTGATGTACAACCTCGCAATAAATTTTGAAGATAGGTGTACATTGTTCCAGTGCATTTGGTTGAACCTTATGCTAATACAGAGGCTCTTGATTAAAAATGCATGCTTGTTGTGAACTTCATCATCTCCATGAACTTCATCATCATTTCAATTCTTATTTTATAGATTATGTTTGTTCAATTATAAGTTGTACTGAAATAACTATAAACAAACTTATCAACATGCTAGTGTTACTATGCTAGTATCTTAGTTACATTTTAAGTGTTGAATACTGCAATTTGCAAGGTAAAAGTCTCCCCCATTGTAAAGTGTGAATTCTATATTGGTTTCTCAGAGAAAATGTGTGTGTATTATCAAATCAGATACCTTAAAAGGTTTTTGTGTCACTTATGCATGTATATTCCTGATTATGTTTCATTCTTAAATTTTGTCATTTTATTCTAGGATCCATTTTTAAGAGTATCTAGAATTGTTGCATAATTTTTGGGAAATGCCAAATTTACTAGCTCATAGCTGTATAATTTTTTATATATTTTAACAAATGATTGAGGAACCCTTGCATTTGGTTTGTGCTTTTTGGTCTAACCTTCTCCATTATCTGTCTGTGCTATTGCTGTTCTGCCATGTAGAAGACTGGCACTTATTATTGTTGTGGCTGTCATGCTCTTTTTGGCATTTCTTGGATTTTGTGAGTCTTTTGTTCTCTTGGCGTAGAAGAAGAATATTCTCATCATATGGCTTATTATAGTCGTGGCTTTTTTATTTGTTCTTATATCATTGTCATGGCTACTTGTTGCAGTATTTTACAAATGATTGGCATGCAACCTCTGGTATACTTGTAAGTGATTTAAACATTAAGCCCTTTTCATACTCAATTATTAATAACGGTCATTGACAATTTCGGAATCAGTTCTCTTTTACTTGATTAGCTTCTATCCTTATTTGGGGGCCTAAAAGATGTGTATACTGTGTGCAATGAAGACATTTTGTGCATGGATCTGTTACTAATTGACTTGTTAATGCGATGATTGCCTGCTCTTATTTTTGCTAGTCTTGACTTGTTAATTTTATGAAAATGTTGACTTGCTATAGAGGTTTGTGATTAATGGGATTTGCCAAACTTCTGATATATTATATAATATATAATGGTAAAGAATGTTAACAAACTCCTGATTCAGTTTGTTAATAATTACTTATTAAAAAACTGAATCTTGTACTGTGCATTTGTGCCTCATCTGATACTCAAGTAAGATTGCCAAGTTAAAAGCATGTTCCTTTGATTTTTCCTGTTTAGAATTTAAGTGTTTTTCCAGCTTCGTCCTATTAATTAAATATGTAGTTGGAGCCACTTCGTATTACGTTGTACTTCCTATTTAACTCTCAGTGAACGGATTATCTTAAACATTTTTTCGTGTTTATTCTGTTTGTGTTTATTTTCCTAAATAATTATGTTGTATTGACTTCTCCACATTTCATGCCATAGAGATTCCGTGAGTTCCAAGCACCTCCAGAACATAACTTGGGAGTTCTGCTGGTATGTATTTCTGGAGAACCTTTGTTGTATATACACTTTAATTTTTTGAGATCCTGTTACACCAGATTCCATTATCCTATCTTTGCAATAATTTTTTTCTTCAGCTTGTGATTTATATGATGTATTGGCTTCAGGATAGATTCACTCGAACCAAACAATGGGTTTGAGAATTGCATAGACAAGGTGAGGTCATTAAAACTACTCTCAACATTTCTGAAGTAATTCACTCTTGACATTAAAATCATTCGAGAGTGGACTGATGATTACATGTTGTAATCACAAGTATGTGGCATACTATGTCTTATTCCTCGTTTAGAAAAAGCTTCAAATTTAATATTTTACAAAACTAATATTTTCAGCTTTTTTCTAGGGTGCTTAGAAATAAATATATCCTTCCATAGATCTAATAACATATGGATGGATAACAATCGCAACTGCCCTTTGTTCTAATTGATTAACAACAATGAAAGTTGAAATTTTGAAACATAGAGTAAAAGAAGCATGCATTGGGTTGACAATGTTTGATAATAATTGTGAAACATAGTTGTAAGTTTATATTTAGATGGGTGCGAGTAAGATAAAAACTTGTTTGTTAAGTACCTAGTTTATTGTTCTGCAGATTTGAGACTGTTTTTAGTGTTTATAACTTAATTAGGTGTGGTGTTGCTATTTAAGCAGAATTGTTGATGAAGAGATTATGTTGAACTCTCTGATTGATTCATGAGTCTTTCCAGTATCAGGTATCACTGGGACCCTTGATGTTTGCTTCGACATTTGTCCTTGTTGGTGATCATTATAACAAAGATGTAACAGATTTCAGGGTCCTTTGCTTGATTTCATGTAGGGCAGTATTTTGATATGCTTTTGCTTGATAATATAAATGAGTTCAAACTGATAGTTTGATTTTGAACATTTCTCACTTCTAGCTGCTTTTTGTATTGAATTCAGACGTGTTGCCAATTATGGTGTAGTTTTTGCTTGCTTATTTTTTATGTTTTAATATACTTCTAATTTGTTAAAGTTCAACATGTGTTTTCAGGCCAACTCCTCCTTCACAGGCTGTAATGGCAGTGAGTAATACATTTGACTTAACTATATATATAACAATATATTGTTATGGAAATTATCAAAGTTGTGTACATTTGACCTAACTATTTGGTGCAATATTAGACTTTTGTGCACTGTATGGTAAGGATGTTGTGTGTTTTAGTAATTGAATAAGCCAAATTCACAATCTCAACACAACAAAAACTGAAACTTTATAACCCAGTCCTCTACTATAAAGATCCAAATCTTATGCTCAGATTACTTGAACAACGAATTAAACTATGGAATATAAAGACAGAAGAAAAGTGTAAAACTTATTTCTCAAATGTCATATTAAAAAGATGACATTTGAGAAACTACTTCCAGGGACTCTATGTGGCTCTTCTCTGGGATTTTTGCAAGAGTCAGTTTGTTGGAGTTCTCAGTGCATCAGACTTCATTCTAATTTAGAAAGAGGTATCTCTGGAATAATCTTCTGTGTTTTGTTGAACTGTGGTAGTTATGAAGAATTAAATCTTTGTATTTTAAAATGATATGTATAAAGGCTGACATCATAAATATCAGAAAGACTTACTATGCTCTGATGGATTAAGAGAGAACATTCATTTTGTTTTAAAAATGAAAATATACAAGGATTTGCATCAGAAGTATTCAAAAATGATGGAAAACCATTCACTCATTTGCATCAGAAGGATTTACAAAACAAGGTGGCCACTGTTCCCATTATCCATTCTTCACAGGATGGTTCTTTTCTACAGCTATTGCATCTTGCTTCGCTGTTAGGGATACTAAAATGTAAACTTCTTCGTGGGATTGTCACTTGAGGGTCCAGCACTAAGAAACTAATCCATGGGCCTAATTTTCAGGCATCTACAGGTTTTTTAGACATTCTTTAAGCTCCTTTCCCATTCTTCAGCAACCCATTTGTTCAATTCCTTTGGGTACATGGGTTCTAAAAATTGGGGAGTAGAAGCCATTTGCAATGTTTAGGTCAAATGCGTCTCTTAGTGCTGCTTTAACTTTATTAGTTCAAGGTGATTTTCCTTCTTTTCTCAAACTACTGCAGAAAGTAAATGTAGCTTTTATCTTGTAAGAATTGGCATATTTATCTCAGCCATAAAGTCTCTATGTTTTCTTTGTAACTTGCTGTGTCGTGATTTTGATCTCATCTCAATGCTTTATGTTTAATAACATTGGACTTGTATTATACTATTTTTATTATAATACACCTTCCCTTTTCAGTTGGAGTTAATTCGATTTATATTTAGTGGATGATAATGGCTCATTGTTGGATATGTATTCACGAAGGTAATTGGCTCTCTCTCTCTCCCCTCCAGTTTTCTACACAGCTATTATTGAATGATCCATATTTTTTAACCATATCAAGAGGTGCTTTGTATTTTCTTAGTGATATCCCTGCTTTGGCAAAAGATAAAGCATATGCACATATTCGCCTTGGTGAAATGCGTATTCACGAGGTAATTCCTCAATCTTATGTATTTATCTGACTCCATCAGGCATGCTAGCTGTATGGTAGATAGAAATCTCTTTAAATGCTTATAGTTTAGCACTTGTTTTCTCACAGAAAGTGGCAATGGTTATTAATCTAGATGCTTTGTAATCTTGGTTTCAATTTATTGCTTACAGAATTGTCTTAGGTAGTTGGAGTTAAAAACTTGGGTAGTTGCTTACAGAAAATCTTGGTTTTTTTTTTATTTTTATTGGTTGGTAAATCTGTTTCATGTGGATTAATCCACATTTATGATACCATAAAAAGATATCATAAGGATAAAGATACTAGTGAAACGTTTCACAAGTAATTTTTTTTTTTATTTTTTAACAGATTATTTGCGGCGACTTTATGTCGCCGCAAATTTGAATTGTCGTCAAAAATACTTATTTGCGACTATTAATGTACGTCGCAAATACCTTTTAGCGTCGAAAATTTCCGATGGAAAGGAAATAACTATTTGCGACGATTTCATAATCAATGGCAATGTCTAATTGCGGTGAAGGATGTTCGTTGAAAAAAATCTTCATGGTTCCCAATAGCTTTTAGCGTCGAAACAAATATTTGTTGGAAAAAGGTTTATTGAGACGATTTTATGAACTTTTTGGGACGACAATTATTAACGCAAATGATTTCTTCCGTCGATTAAATGTGATGGCTGCACACGCATTTTTGGCGATTAATCACTTCAATTTTGGCGAGCTAAAGTCGCCGGAAAAAAAATTGCAGTTGCAGCGATTCTAGCATGTAACATCCCGTATTTTAGTGTATTTTTACTGAAGGAATTATTTTTATGGATTCAAAATTTTATTCTCTTATTTTAAAATTATTGGATTTTAATTGAGTTATTTTTATAATTTTTAGTTTACAAAAATTATTTCCGAAGTGCTTTCTTTAAATTAATTATTGTTATGTGTTTAAGTTTCTTCTCGAATTAAATTAAATTATTATCGGGTTTAATTATTTATTTTAATTATAATCATTGTGTTTGAAATATTTTATTTCACTAGCTGTTTTAAAACTGTTTCCGTTGGATCATTTTCGTGACCCAAGTTATGAGGATTGGACCTCATTTCTTTTCCCTCTATTTTTCTTTTCCTTTTCTTTTTCTTTTCTTCTTCTTTCTTTTTCTTTTTTCTTCTTCTTTTTCCCTCCCCTTCCCGCGCACGGACGTAGCTCTCTCTCTCTCTCCTCTCCTTCGCCCGTTTCCTTCTCTTCCACCCAGTGCTGCCGTGCGCCGCTCGTGGCCGACACCGCCCCTCCCATTAGCTTCACCACCGGCCGGCGATCACCCCCCTCCATTTCCAGCTCCTCCATTGCCGCCGTTAGCCCCCACGAGACCCACGAAGCCGCGGCACTCTTTCCGCCGTTGCACCGCCTTCGCACCGCCATTGGCCACCATCTTCCTACCACTTCATCCCCGACCTCTTGGCAACCCAATGGACCCAACCCCAGCTCCGATCCGTCACCGGTGAAGCCCCACCAAGTCCATTTCTGATTTGCACATTTTTGGCCTAAAACCACCCCTTGCGCCGCCACCCACGGCAAACCGCCGCCACCATTGGCTTCACCGACCTCTCTAGGCCCTACCCTATCATTTTTGGGTCTTCGTTTGTCTTCGTTGAAAAGTGGGTATCTGTGACCCACGGCCACAATGTATTTTACACTGTGGTGTTGCTCAGACGTCGCCTTTTTCAACTTCGTGATCCTTCGAAAATTGCTTTATAGCGCTGTAAGTATTTCTCCAAAGAATTCTTGTGAATTTAATGTATTTTTTTGCACTAACACATTTCATTGTATTTAACCTGATGATTGGTTTTGCCGGACTGAGTCCGAGGAGTACGGAAGTCAGGTGGTTTGGTGATTGGGTTGGTTTGGTTGTGGATTTGTGTTGGTACATGTACATCTCATTATTTCATGCATGATCATGTTTGTAAAGAAAACTGGGTTTTCGTGTAGTGCATTCATGCTCATGTGTGATTTGGAAAATTATGATTCTATGTGAGTATTTTTGGGTGCGTGTGTATCACAACCCCAAGCCGAGATGGGGTATTATCTCGGTGGAGCTCCTCTGGTTACTCGGGAGCGGAATAAACTGAGTAACGTCCCATGGATTGTCACTGGGCGACGATGGGATCGGACGAGAGATTCGTGCCGACTCCGTGGTCCTTCTGCTGGCGGGGACCAGAGGATGCTTGGCTACGTACGCGCTGGGCGCAGAACTGGGCATTGCTCGTTGCGTAGTGGGTGCTTGGCTACGTACGAGCTGGGCGCGGAACCGAGCATCACTACGAAGCCAGGACGTGCGGATGGTCCCTAGGGGAGGCCATGGTGCATAGGTTAATAAATGATTAAATTGGCTATTTTCTGGGAAAATAGTGTGCGTGAATTTTGTGTAATCCATTTTCTGGGAAAATGTTTTACGGATATTTGGGCCAATGAGATTTTGGCGTGTGTTGGAAATTGTCATTTTCGGGGAAAATGATGTTTTGTAAAAAAATGCATATTTCATCATATGCATGCATGTTGGTTGTATTTAATGCATTTCTTTCCTGAGGATTATTTGGGTCATACTTACCTGCGGTACCATTTGTGGTAACGCAGATTTTGATGCAGATGAGGAGGAGAAGGGCGAGCCTGAGGAGACGGCTCCGCCCGAAGAGTGATCCGGGATCACTGGTTTTATCATTTTATTTTGCTTATTATATTTTTTGGGACATGTGTTAAACTTTATTTTGGAAGACTGTATAACTACTTTTAAACCTCTACTGATGTTTAGAGTGTATTTTAAATTCTGGTACTTAGTAGACTTAACTATCCGCTGCTTTATTTTATTTGTACACCGTTGCATGTACACACACTGGCACTTCGTTGGGATGTGTGACCGTGTTGTCACCATTCTGGTGTCTCGATTCTCGTGTATTTCTATAAGGGGGATTGGGGGCGCCACATAGCATCTCGCTGACTTTGGGCAAAAAAATGCATATTATTTCAACCAACGTGCGGCGATGCAAATAGCGCCGAGAAAAGAGATATGCAACGAATTAAGGTGGTAATTGCGAAGAAAATTGGCGCTGAGAAAGGTGGGTTTTCTTGTAGTGCCTTTTGTTTATAATTTTTTTAATGGGGCTCATTTAATTAAGTTAACTACTGTTGTTAAAGAATCCCAGCCATTACTTTCCAGAATAAGTTGAAAGGACGATGCTCTCTCTCTGTAGAAAGAGAAAGTCCGGTAAAAGTCTCACATCCTCTACATTCCATTTCCGGCACCGCCTTGTTTATGCTTTTCTCCTAATTTTTTTAACTTTTCCTTTCCGCCGTTTTAGTCTATGTTCGATCTACCGCATTTCAGTGACCGATTGTCTACACACCCCATGACGAAACTCTCCAACTACTAATCTACTCGTACAATGTGGAATCGTGGTGAAAATCTCAGTACTTAATCCTCATTTGTGGCTTGTCCTACGCATGGATACCATCCAACGGCTACACATACACTACCAATAGCTTATTCGCCCCAAGATCTAGCAGATCTGACCCACAACATCTCACTATCACCGGTGTGTGGACTCCATGAGCCATCACTAATGGGTGGGAAGAAACTTGGCTAGGGCCAGTCTAGGCCAATCGATGCCAATCACCTATTATGTTTCCGCATTCTCTAACTAAAGATCTTGAGGTTGAGGATATCAACCTCTTCTGCGAATATCTCAGGCCAAAAAATTAACTAGCTGCAGTGCATCACCAACAACCACCACATTCAGTGGTGGCAACACAGCTGTGCGATCTGTTAAAAAATTAACATCTAAAACAGTGCCCTCTTAGCAGGGAAGGGGTGAAAATCAAATTTTTGGCCCATATGTATTTCACTTGTAGAGTATATTTGTTGTAATGAAGTGTTTATTGAAAAATTTCACCCCTTCTCGTGTATTTGGATTTACTTGTTAATTAAATGGATGGTTGATTAAAATATCAAAAATTGAAAAATTGAAGACAGCTCAAACTTGAAAGCACTCCATACCTTCTGCAATAGTAGGCCTTTTATGATGTTTTTTCCTAGGCAATGAGAATGGGATTTGTTATAAAAGGTGACAACCATTTGTACCTTAGACATGTCAAGTGGAGAAAAGTAATAGCCTACACTCGAGTAAATGTGCTGAGGTGGAGGGCTGCCAGTTTTTCTGTTACACTTGTAATATGCTATAAAAGGGATCCATGTGATCCATTCAAGGACGTAATTGTGAGAGAGATACATACAGGATAGCAAGGGTGAAAAGAACTCGAGAGAGGGTTCTTAGTCTTGCACACAAAACTGTATTGTTCAAACTTCATCAATAAAACTACAAAGGATTCTAGTTGTTTCTACTGTGGATGTAGATCATTAGGATCGAACCACGTAAACATTTTGTGTTCTTTACAAGTTTTCTTTACTGCATTTGTGAATAAGTGTGTTTTCTTGGCAAAATCTTGGTAGAGGCATTATGTTTTTGGTTTCATTTAGTCAAGGCAAAATTACAAGTGTCATCAAGAGCCAGGTTCGATGGGGACAACCAAGTTTGATGTAGAGAAGTTCACAAGGAAGAATGACTTTGGCCTTTGGAGAATCAAGATGAGAATATTATTGGTTTCAACAAGGGCTTCAAGATGCACTTCTTGGTGAAAAGAACTTGAGTTCTTTATCCATCAAAGAAAAATATGAAGTCCTGCAAAAGGCCCACAGCATGATCTTTCACTTGGTGATAAAGTTATGAGGGAAGTTGCCAAAGTGGAGACAGCAGCAGGAGTTTGGTTGAAACTCGAAAATCTGTACATGACCAAGTCTTTGGCAAATAGACTTCACAAAAAGACTAGGCTCTACACTTTCAAGATGACTCTAGGTATGTCTATGGAAGAACATTTGGATGAATTCAATAAGATCATTTTGGATCTTGCAAACATAGACATTAATATCGAAGATGAGGACCAAGCAATTCTATTATTAAGTTCTTTAGATTCTTCCTATGCAAACCTCAAGGAAACCGTGATGTATGGTAGAAAAAGTTTGTCATTAGAAGAGGTCCAATCTGTGTTGCATTCAAGAGAGTTGCAAAACAAAAATAATGAAAAAACTGAATCTGGAGAAGGGTTGAGTGTAAGGGGAAGACCAGGAAAAAGAAATTACAAACAGAAGTATAACATGACAAGATCAAAGTCGAGGGGAAAACCATTGAAATGCTTCAACTACCATAAGGAATGACACTTTAAAATGGACTGTCCTGAAAGGAAACAAAATAGGGGAAACAAACCTAAAGAGGAGGGAAATGCAACTGTTGTCTCGGATGGATATGAAAGTGTTGAAGTCTTGAATGTGTCAGAAGTCGATTCAAGGGAGGAATGGATTCTAGACTCAGGGTGCTCATTCCATATGTGCCCCACTAGATCCTGGTTTGAGACTTTCTCTGAACTTGAGGGAGGGCATGTGATCCTTGGGAATAATAAATCCTAAAAAATTCTAGGAATTGGGATAGTGAGATTGAAGATGCATGATGGAATGGAAATGTTACTTAGGGAAGTAAGATACATACTTGAGTTAAAGAGAAATTTAATTTCTCTAGGGATGCTAGATCAATCTGGCTACTCTTTTAAATCAGAATCAGGAACTTTAGGGGTTGCAAAGGGTTCTCTTACAATGATGAAGGGGATAATAAAAAATAGGCTCTATACACTGGTTGGCAAGAAAGTGATTGGTTTAGCATCTTTAGTTCAAAATCAAATGGAAGACAAGGTTCTGTTATGACACAGAAGACTGGGGCATGTCAGTCAACAAGGTCTACAAGAATTGAAGAAACAAGGCGTATTGAGAGAAGAGAAGCTTGGGGATTACCTTTCTGTGAGGACTGCATCTTTGGGAAGTCAACAAGGGTTAGCTTCAAGATAGCAACTCATAAAACCAAGCAGGTTCTAGATTACATGCACTCAAATCTATGGGGACCTGTAAAAGTGAATTCACATGTTGGTGCAAGGTATTTCTTTACCATTATAGATGATTACTCGAGAAAAGTATGGCTATACATTCTAAAATGTAAAAGTGAGACATTTGCTAAGTTCAAAGAATGGAAAACTTTTGTAGAAAATCAGGTGGGCAGAAAAGTTAAATGTTTGAGGACAAATAATGGCTTAGAATATTTGTCCAATGAATTTAATGATTTCTGTAAAAGAGAGGGCATGGTCAGGCATAAAACAGTAAGAGAAACCCAACAAAATGGCTTAGCTAAAATAATGAATAGAAATATTTTGGAAAGTGTAAGGTGCATGCTTGCAACATCTGGTTTACCAGAGACCTTTTGGGCTAAGGTTGCTATTACAGCAATGCACCTATAAATAGATGACCATGTTCAGCCTTAAATTTCAAAACTCCACAAGAGATATGGTCTGGGAAACCATCTGGATATGAACACTTAAGGATCTTTGGATGTGTTGCATATGCACTCTCAAACAGATAAGTTGGAACCTTGAGCACTTAAGTGCATCTTTGTTGGGTATCTAGAAGGGGTTAAGGCTATAAGATGTGGGTTAATGAACCTGGGAGATAGAAGTGTATTATAAGTAGAGATGTGACCTTCAATGAAGAACAAATGGCTAGACAGAAAAACAAACAGGAATGTCAACCTGCTACAACATATATGCACTTTGAGGTGGAGAAATCAATAGATACAATCTGTCATCAAGAAACTCAGGGTAGAAAAACTGAGGACACTAAGACAGATGTTAGAACTCAAGGTGGAGGAGATACCTATAGACTGGCAAGAGACAGAGAAAGAAGAATTATAAGGCCTCCCCATAGATATGGGCAAGCTGAATTAATAGCATTTGCCTTTACTGTAGCAGAAGAAATTATTGAGCAAGAACCAAGATCTTTTCAGGAAGCCATGGCTAGCAAAGAGGCTGATAAATGGACTCTTGCAATGCAAGAAGAAATTGAGTCTCTAAATAAAAATAAAACATGGGAAATGGTTCAAAAGCCAGAAAATTAGACGCTGATTGGATCAAAATGGATTTATAAGAGGAAAGAGGGCATCCCAAGGGTTGAATTACCTAGATACAAAGCTAGGCTAGTCGCTAAGGGGTTCACATAGAGAGAGGGAGTGCATTATAATAAAATCTTCTCTCCTATGGTGAAACACAGCTCATAAGACTGTTGCTCTCTTTTGTAGCCTACAAAGATATGCATTTGGAACTGCTGGATGTTAAAACAACCTTTTTACATGGTGAATTAGAAGAAGTCATATACATGCAGCCACCAGAAGGGTTCATAATAGAAACCACAAAGAATCAAGCATGCTTACTCAAGAAATCACTTTATGGACTTAAACAGTCCCCAAGACAGTGGTATAAAAAATTTGATTCATAAGGTTTAGTTTAATATGATTTAAGTTTTAATGGAGAGATGAATTAAGTTGGAGACATAGGTTATGAGTTTGCAAGTGTTATAAGATCAATTTGCGGACTTAATGTGGTTTTAGGGCATATACGATGGATGTTACAGGCATGTAGGTGTGATTCAGTTAGAAATAAGATTTCAGAGTTTAATGTGTTACAGGCATGTAGGGCGAATATTTATTATGATAGCTAGGCCATGGAATTAAATTAGGTTTTTTATTTTTTTTTTACATATGCATGCTATAAGGAGATGACAAATTTCAGGAATAGGAATTATGAATTATTTTAGGTCATGATGATGAGTTTTTAGCATTATGTGCTTGCATGAAATTATGAAGTTATGTAAATCACAGATTTGCATTTTCGATGTATATGGTTAATATGTTACATTAGGTTTGATAGATTTGAGGTTAATATGTGATATAAATCAATTTTACGGGCTTAATGTTGAAAGAAAAAATGGCTAAGGTTATTTTATGTTAAGAGTTAATATTTAAAGATTTACGAGTATTACGGCTAAAACTGTTCATCCAGGTTTCGGCCCGGGAATCTAGGTATATTCGAACCGAATCTCGGGTTTCAAAAGTGGGCCGGAACCCGGACCGGGTTAACTCTAGTCAAACCCGGTTCGGAACCCAGATGGAAACTGGTTTTTAAAAATCCGGAACTCGGGTTCTGGTTTTGTTTTATTTTTTAAAATCAAAGCCTACATGTTATGAATATTTTTTTCATGAAGAAATGTTGTGCAGCATTCAAACTCTATTTATTTAATTTTTTAAAATAAATTTTTTTATAAAATAATATTACAATGTTTATATGAAAAGCACGTATTACATTACAAAGCACATCATTCCCATAATCAAAACCTCAATCCAGATCTTCTAAAGGGAAGTGCATACCCCAACAGGATATACTAAACCTTGAGTTCAATGTTAAAATCTACAGGAATGACTTTATTATGAAACTCTTCCGGAGGCATAGATGGAATATAGGGTCGGATGCTCAATTTGGTCAAATACTCGATAAAAATAATCTCATATGCAGGTCTTGAGATGGCCATGTTCAATTTAAGTATAGAGATTTACGATGCATCAGTCACTATTCATTCACACACCCCACACCTATAGCTTTTTCGTAGGGTGTGGAGGTGTTTTTCATAGGGTATCCAGGTGTTTTCCATAGGGTGTGGGGTGTAAGTTGATGAATAGTGGTTGATGAAAAGAATTTTTCTTAGGTATATTATCTGCCTTTCACGTGTGTGTATATATATGTATGTCTTCGTCATATGTTTTTTCTACAACTTTGTCGTGTCCATGCTTCTGTTACAAACAAACTTCATAAAGAATATTTTGAGTTGAACAATGCTACACTGACAAGGCTATTTGAGTGTTTTGTTTCAATCATTTTTTTAACTCATTTAAACATTTAAAAAAAGGTTCACAATATCATTAAAAAATATTTATTTAATCATAAAGTAGAAAAAAAAAGACAATCAGGACCCATTGTCGAGATTAACATTATTTTCCTTGAGTTTCTGTCCATTTAATTGCTAGAAAGGAACCAGAAAAAAAAAACTAGGTTTCAGGTTTAAAACCGACTACCTGAACCAGGTTTACTAGGATTTTTCTATGCTGGTACTGGCCCGGGTTTGTTCGAGGCTTGTACTTGATTATCTGGGTTTCAAACCGAGCACAGAAAAAATCCGACCTCGATGAACAGGCCTAATTACGGCCTTAAGCTAGAGTACAAAAGAAAACGACGGTATTATGAAAGCCGATGAATAGGATTTGTCATTGTGTCACCAATTGGATATTTGAGTAATTACAAGGTCTAGTGAGAATTATTTAAGGAAGTATTATGGGTCTAAGGTCAAGAATAGCCTCATTAAGTAGAGTTCAAAGTCTTTTTATTAATGGTGTGCTTAACAAGGAAATTGGCATGAAAGAGATTTGATTGAAGGGAGGTGATTTTGCATAAGCTCGAGGTAAATGACTATGTTCATACCCTTCTTACTATTGTGTCATTTTTGCAAGCTATATTATGTGTACATGTTATGATATATATATATGTGTGTGTGTGTGTGTGTGTGTGTCTGTGTGTGCACGCGCGTATGCATAGACTATTCATCGATAGCCTCTTTTTATATACCCTCTTATTATTGTATGTGATGTATGAAATGAAATGGATTGCATATTTCCGACTATTATATATAGTATCTCCATATATTAAATGAATAAATCAGAGATAAGATAAGGAAATGAAAGACTAAATGAAAAATGACATGTACTGGATTGAACTGCATGTATGTCTGTTCGAAAAAAAATTCATATAAAGTGCCATGACAATGAGGATGGTACCATGATGCTAAGGGGTGGATTACAATGCCGAAAAGAAAGACTGGCGATGTGTAATGCCCCGGTCCCGGAGGTCCGGAGAGTTAGCTATAAATACTTAAAATTAACTTAAATAACACAACTATAAAATCCAGAAAATCCTATAAAATATTAATCCATTTAATCAATCCAAAAATCTAAGTTCCTCCATGGCGACAATAAAGAATTCCCCAATAACATAAATTCGAAATTCTCCAAAAACTCAACATCCTCAACTCATCAAATCCAATACCCGAAAATAAATCAGTTTACTAACTACGACTCTCAAATACGCATTTGTACCCTCAGACACTTATTCCACTACGATCATCACACCTTGCTAAACTTTCTACTCTTGTTCTCTAGCTGAACCATCAAAATTATCTGAAAAATAATTGGAGGTAAGGGGTGAGTTATCAACAACTCAGTAAGTAGAGGACATATACTAGGGTGTAAACATGAGCATTTACAGAAATCAGAATGCAGAACAAAATAATTTCTTTCAGAATGCAGAATCAGAATAATGTTTTCAAAATGCAGTGCCAGAACATGTTATCAAAAATATCAGAGCGAAAGTTCGAAACTATTCATAATCAAAATCCCTTTGGCATAGCATAAACTGAAACATCACATCTTATCTTATCATTTCAGAACAAGTACCATATTTAACCCCCGTGGTAGGGTTGTACAAACCCCGGTAGCTAACCGAGCAAAAACAGAATGTGAATCTTCCCCTTATTCATTCTCGGAGCCCCGAGTGTGCACATAGGAAAGACCACGCAGAAAACCACTTTGTTTCCAAAGTGGGTGCACCAGAAACAGAAAAAGTTGGTACCAACCCGAACAGAGGCCACAGTTTTACACCCGTGGTGAGGTCAGAACGGAACAGAAATAAAAATAGAATGTTATGCCAGAGGTTTTGAGAAATCACATCAGATCATATCAGAGTACAGAAAATCTTCAGAGCAGAACAAAAATCATATCACAACATAATTTATGCACAAATTTCATATTCGCTCTCTTTTTCAAAGTTCAGAAACAGAATGTCAGAAATAAGCTCATGTCTACACCAATCAAGACAAAAATATACTTTCTTCTTAAACAGAATCTCATGAGTAATGCTGAACAAATAACTGAGGTAGTTCAAATTTATTTTCACAACCAAATATGTATATTTTCCAAAAATCAACATCAGCTCATTTTATTTTAATACAAAGTCTAGCATATGAACCCCGCTTACCTGAACTTCTTAGCTTTTTCGGAATTCCCCAAAAACGTCGGACAATAATTAAACATCACCTATAAAATAATCACGTAATTCCCATAAATTTCTAATTAATCATGTATTTCGACATTTAATCATAAACTCATAAAATAACCTATTTAATTCCTCAAAACCTAATATTACAAATCAACACTTTCTAAAATCGATTTACTAACTTGACTAAAATATTTAAAAGTCTGACCTATTTATTAATAAAAACAAACTATAAAGTTTAATACTAGATAATATAATTATCCTAAAATATTTTAAATAAACCATGACTATTTTTAAATAGACTAAATCATATCTAAAGTGTAAAAACAATATTACTCCAATATTGTTTACTTTTAACATAAATCTTTACTTAATAACATATTAAAATAATTTTCTGTAATCATAATTAAATAATAGTGTACTAATACATAATAAAATATAAAAGCCCATTAATATAACATGCAGTAAAGGGCATTACGGTAATTCAATTAATTCCTTGAAAACTAACCAAAACAAAACCTATGTAAATTGAATAACATGCACGGCGGAAGCTACCCAAGGGAAACCGAGGCACGCGTCGAGGGTGAGGCGCGACGGGGCTGGCTGGAGGGACTGCGGTGGCGCGGCAGAAGAGCAGGAGCACGGCGAAGCTTCCGTCGAGCAGCGCTGGGCACGAGACAAAGAGTGGGAGAGGTGAGCAAGAGAGGGCGGAGAGAAAGGAGGGAGTAACCGAGGGAGGTACTCACCATGAGGGTGCTACGACTGGGGTGGCCTAAGGGTGTTCAGCGCCTTTATCCGCGCGGGTGGCGATGGCCTGGAGTGGCTGGAGCGGTGCGGTGCTGTGCAGTGGAGTGGTCCAGTGGGTGGTACTCTGTTTCGGGAGGCCAAAAACAAGGGAATAAACTGTTGAGTCTTACGTGAGAGGGGTGGCTCGCGGTGGTGGTTTTCGTGAGGTTGGATCACCACGCGGTGGAGCTCTCGGTGGAGGGTGAGTGCAGCGACTTATGGTGGTTGGACGACTGTGTTTTTCGGATGTCACAAATGGTGGAAGTCAAGGCTTGAAGCAGAGGCTTCAAGGGTGCTGGTGGCAGCTTCGTCTAGCTGGGCACGGTTGGGGTGGTGAGCTAAGAGAGGCTGAGGTACAGACGCGGACGGTGCTTGGCGGCGTCGCGGCACCCGGATTAGCTTTGGGGTGGCGTTTTACTGGAAGCAAACCAAGCCTTACGGTTTGGTGTTTTTCTGAGAAAAGGTTGTGGTTTGCACTGAGGTTGGGGGTGGAGGTTTAGATGAGTATGGAAGGCTAAGAGCGTGAAGAGGAAGAGCAGCGGCAAATAAGTCTAGGGTTGAGAAAACTTAAACTTATATATAAGCTATATATAGGTGGATGAACAAGAAAGGAAACCCTAGAGGAGTAGACGTGTGAGCGGATGAAGATGAGCTGTGTGAGAGCATGCACGACGTGCACGAGAAAAACAAACTTACGGGAAAAATAAGAGATAAAGATCGAAAGAGAAGGAAATAAAAATGAAACATTCGGGAAAAATTAATGTGGGGAGAAAAATAAAATAAACTAAAACAAAATAAATAAATAAATAAAGTTGAGCCTGGTTGGGTCCAGGTGTTACATTCTCCTCCCCTAAAAAAAAAATTTCGTTCTCGAAATTTGTTACACCTAAAGCAAAGTTCAAATATTTATCCGCTACAACAATTCCATGCCTACCTCAAACGTCAATCATATTTTTGAACCTAATTAATAATCCAAAATTTGTCGAACCTAAACTTCCAAATTCTAGCCCTCCAATATTGTCGATCATATTCTCTCATATTTTCCCTAGCCATTCACAATCTCGCACACTACCATTTCAAGTCTAAAAAATATAACCCTCATTAATGCAATTAACGATCAATTAATAAATTTCAAAATCTCCACCTAATATAAAAACCTCAATTATAAACTTAAAAACCTAAAATCATTTTTAACTCTCCACATAAATCCATGAACCTCATACAAATAAACTAAATAAATAAATAAACTCTAAAACTATCATATCACTCACCAAACCACGCTTCCGCCGCCCACTCTAACAACTTATAGTCCTAAAAACATTGAATCTCATACCTCGAAAAAGAACTAACCCCCGCAATTACAACTAACTAACAGAGAACTCTTAAAACAATATAGTATAATCAAAAGTTCCAAGCTTAAGTCCTGAATAACCTCGATTCACAAATTTCAAATCCTTAGAAAATCTACTCTCAATCAAACTTTAATATTCTAAGCTATCCTATAAGAACAGTTCCATACAAGCATAACTAATCTCGACTAAATTAAAAATATTTCAAGGAGAATTAGAGTGAGGTACCTGTGATCTCATTGTTGTCATTCTCAGCATCTTCAGATGTTAGTGCGAACACTCGGGCCGGTCCCATTCTACGTTGATTATTACCCTGATTCGCTTGTTGGGAACCTGGATGTGGGTTAGGCTTCTTGTTGTCTGTCAGCGGCAAGGGGCATTCCCTGATAAGATGTCCGGTCTTACCGCATCGAAAACATGCCCCCATTTCCCTTCTGCACTCTCCAGTATGTGCATGATTACAAAACTTACAGAGGTTGTTCGATTGATTTACTTGCATTTGCTTTTGCCCCGAGCTGCTCCCATCATTTCTCTTTTTCCACGGCCCTTGATCCACTGCAAATTGAGACCCCTGTGGCGCAGTCCTCTTCCTCTGTTCCAGTAGTGTTGCACGTCTTTGAAGGCTCCTCTCGAATACTGTGGCCTTTTTCACCAACTCTGAGAAGTTCCAAATTTGAAAGCCCACAATTCTTTCATAAATCTTTTCATTCAGCCCTTGCTCAAACTTACGAGCCTTCTTCTCCTCATCAGGGATCAAATATGCAGCAAAGCGTGATAACTCAATAAATCTAACTGCGTACTGGTGTACTGTCATAGTTCCCTATACCAAATTAGCGAACTCCATAGCCTTGTCGTCTCGGACTGAGGTTGGGAAGAAGCGTTCCAGAAATATCTGCTTGAAGTGCAGCCAACGGACTATTTCCGTCCCTTCCGCTTCTCTGATAGTTCTTTCAGAAATCCACCATCTCTTTGCTTCTCCAGTTAGTTTGAAAGCAGAGTATAGAACCTTCTGTTTGTCCGTGCAGTTTATAACGCGGAGTATCTCCTCAATATATTGGATCCAGTCTTCCGCTAAGGTTGCGTCGCCCCGACCATCGAAGGTGGGAGGATGCATTCGATTAAAATGTTCTATGGTGCATCCCCATTCATCATTTGTCGCATTCATACCCGATACACTTCTTTCTTGACGACGAGGTGGCATCCTGACAACTTGGATTATTATAGAGAATCATTACAAGAATAAAGGGTTCGTACAAAACAAGCAAATGGTGATAATAGTAAAACAAACATAAAATACATATAATAATAAAAAAAAATTGAACAAGCAACAGTAGTAACTCTATATAACTCCGGACTCTAAACCTTCCATCTTGTCAAAAGCCTTATATGCGGTCTACAAAAACCTAACCGAACCTCAATCAATATGGACACCTCATAATATCTATAAAAATTCCTACCCTTCAAATTCCATAAAATATCTTGTCTAACGCCTAAGACTTCTAATACCCTAAATACCCATAAAAATCACCTCCTATAGCCCACAAGCGTCTACACCACAACTCTGAAAATTATTTCCTCAACGTCATGATCCAGCGCCTACAAGAATTCTAAAACCTTAACTCTCAACAAACTCCTTATAATAGTATGCAGAATCTCAAACCTGTCTCTGATACCAACTGTAACGCCCTGGTCCCGGAGGTCCGGATAGTTAGCTCTAAATACTTAAAATTAACTTAAATAACACAACTATAAAATCCAGAAAATTCCATAAAATATTAATCCATTTAATCAATCCAAAAATCTAAGTTCCTCCATGGCGACAATAAAGAATTCCCCAATTACATAAATTCGAAATTCTCCAAAAACTCGAAAACATCCTCAACTCATCAAATCCAATACTCAACAATAAATCAGTTTACTAACTATAACTCTCAAATACGCATTTGTACCCTCAGACACTTATTCCACTACGATCATCACACCTTGCTAAACTTTCTACTCTTATTCTCCAGCTGAACCATCAAAATTATCTGAAAAATAATTGGAGGTAAGGGGTGAGTTATCAACAACTCAGTAAGTAGAGGACATATACTAGTGTGTAAACATGAGCATTTACAGAAATCAGAATGCAGAACAAAATATTTTCTTTCAGAATGCAGAATCAGATGAATGTTTTCAAAATGCAGCGCTAGAACATGTTTTCAAAAATATCAGAGCGAAAGTTCAAAAATATTCATAATCAAAATCCCTTTGGCATAGCATAAACTGAAACATCACATCTTATCTTATCATATCAGAACAAGTACCATGTTTAACCCCCGTGGTAGGGTTGTACAAATCCCGGTAGCTAACCGAGCAGAAACAGAATGTGAATCTTCCCCTTATTCATTCTCGGAGCCCTGAGTGTGCATATAGGAAAGACCACGCAGAAAACCACTTTGTTTCCAAAGTGGGTGCACCAGAAACAGAAAAAGTTGGTACCAACCCGAACAGAGGCCACAGTTTTACACCCGTGGTGAGGTCAGAACGGAACAGAAACAGAAACAGAATGTTATGCCAGAGGTTTTGAGAAATCACATCAGATCATATCAGAGTACAGAAAATCTTCAGAACAGAACAAAAATCATATCACAACATAATTTATGCACAAATTTCATATTCGCTCTCTTTTTCAAAGTTCAGAAACAGAATGTCAGAAATAAACTCATGTCTATACCAATCATGACAAAAATATACTTTCTCTTAAACAGAATCTCATGAGTAATGCTGAACAAATAACTGAGGTAGTTCAAATCTATTTTCACAACCAAATATGTATATTTTCCAAAAATCAACCTCAGCTCATTTTATTTTAATGCAAAGTCTAGCATATGAACCCCGCTTACCTAAACTTCTTAGCTTTTTCGGAATTCCTCAAAAACGTCGGACAATAATTAAATGTCACCTATAAAATAATCACGTAATTCCCATAAATTTCCAATCAATCACGTATTTCGACATTTAATCATAAACTTCTAAAATAACCTATTTAATTCCTCAAAACCTAAGATTACAAATCAACACTTTCTAAAATCGATTTACTAACTTGACAAAAATATTTAAAAGTCTGACCTATTTATTAATAAAAACAAACTATAAAGTTTAATACTAGATAATATAATTATCCTAAAATATTTTAAAATAAACCATGACTATTTTTAAATAGACTAAATCATATCTAAAGTGTAAAAACAACATTACTCCAATATTGTTTACTCTTAACATAAATCTTTACTTAATAACATATTAAAATAATTTTATGTAATCATAATTAAATAACAGTGTACTAATACATAATAAAATATAAAAGCCCATTAATATAACATGCAGTAAAGGGCATTACGGTAATTCAATTAATTCCTTGAAAACTAACCAAAACAAAACCTACGTAAATTGAATAACATGCACGGAGGAAGCTACCCAAGGAAAACCGAGGCACGCGTCGAGGGTGAGGCGCGACGGGGCTGGCTGGAGGGACTGCGATGGCGCGGCAAAAGAGCAGGAGCGCGGCGAAGCTCGAGTCGAGCAGCGCTGGGCACAAGACAAAGAGAGGGAGAGGTGAGCGAGAGAGGGCAGAGAGGAAGGAGGGAGTAACCGAGGGAGGTACTCACCCGAGGGTGCTACGACTGGGGTGGCCTGAGGGTGTTCAGCGCCCTTATCCGCGCGGGTGGCGACGGCCTGGAGTGGTTGGAGCGGTGCGGTGCAGTGCAGTGGTCCAGTGGGTGGAACTCTGTTTCGTGAGGCCAAAAATCGGGGAATAAACTGATGAGTCTTCCGTGAGAGGGGTAGCTCGCGGTGGTGGTTTTCGTGAGGTGGGATCACCACTCGGTGGAGGGTGAGTGTAGCGACTTATGGTGGTTGGACTACTGTGTTTTTCGGATGTCACAAATGGTGGAAGTCAAGGCTTGAAACAGAGGCTTCAAGGGCGCTGGTGGCTGCTTCGTCTATCTGGGCACGGTTGGGGTGGTGAAGTTTGCTCGTTCCAGATGGATGGTGAGAAAACCGAGTAAGGCGTCCCTCGCTTGTTTTCTAGGCTTTCATAATTTTCATTTCATAGTCACGTCCATTGTTCACATATTAGTAATGTTAAATATAGTCATAAAATATATAAATATCATATAACTCTTTTGAAAAAGAGTGAGATCAACTATTAAAAAATAATTTTTTTTTAAGTAGATCTCGTATTCTCCCTTTTTTTCAAAAGAATTGCGCACATGCACACTTACGATTGTAAATATAATTTCTTTGCATCGATTCCTTAAAAACATTTATGTTCACAGTTTCAAATTTCATTTAAGTGATATTTCTCTTTAAATAATTAAATGAAATATTTTGATATCAGTGCATTTTGATGTATTATTTCAGATTTAGCTATATAAGATATGCTATACATGATGAGCTACTATTCATCCCACACCACACACCTATGTAGCTTTTTTTTTTTCTTTAATGTTAGACCCATCACAGACCTCTCTCTCTTTAATGGAGGGAGAAAAATTCAGAACCGGTTCACTTATTAGAAAACCCGATTCACACGTAGGGTGTGGGGTGTCTCTCTCTCTGAATGACTTGTTTAATATAAATAAATGGTATTAAATAGGAAAGATAAAAGAAAAAATAATTAATTGCATTCATCTATTTGATTTTAAAAAATACGTTTATTTTTCTCTGCATTATGTTGAGCAGTTTCTCTGAAGAAGTTAGAACTTTTTTGGATCGTCACAGTAAAATAAGCAGCGGAGGACATAGGAAGGTAAAAGTGAAAGGACTTGTTACGTCCACCGAGAAAGTGCATTTTGCACTCTCTTTTTTTTAAAGCATTTTTAAAATTCTTTTAAATATTTTTTAAAAAAAAATTACAAACTCATTAAAAATATTTATTTAAACATTAAGTAAAACAATAATAAAATAAATAAGAAATTATCTATTGGCACGCTCGGTAACTTTATCATCTTCAAGGAGTAAATATTGGACGTGCACATATCTGACAAAAACGTACCCAATGAGCATTCAATACTCGTACCCAATCACGTTGTGCTGCATACGACTGATCCCCTAGTTTGTTTCTTTACGTAGGATAAGATGATTTAAGATAAAAATTAAAAATTAAATAAAATATTATTAAAATATATATTTTTAATATTATTTTTATTTTAAGATTTTAAAATTTTGAATTGTAATTTGAAAAAGTTTAATTTTTATTATTTTTTGTGTGAAAATGTAAAAAAATTGTAATAATTATATGAATTGAGATGAAGTGTGAGATGGTATTGCAAACAAATATTATTAGAATATATATTTTTAATATTATTTTTATTTTAAGATTTGAAAAAGTTGAATTGGAATTTGAAAAAGTTTAATTTTTATTATATTTTGTGTGGAAATTTAAGAAAGCTGTAATAATTAGATGAGTTGAAATGAAGTGTGAGATGGTACTGCAGGCTATGATCCACAGTACCAGACTACCAGTTCATGTTGCCATTACCACATTAATAATTGAGACTAAAGTTTTTAAAAAAAAACAAAAGTACAAGTTATGTGGTAATTTATTCATCATTTCACACTCCATGCTATAAGAAACTTCAAAACATAGGAAGTTGAGAATAATACTTTCTATCACCATTTTATTCAATATACGTACTGCTTATATAGCCTTACAATTACACATGAATTATAACGGAAATATACTTTCAAACTAGTAACAGCTGTACAAGATAATTTGATAAGATCATGGGATCGTATCTTCCTCAATTTTACGCTCCAGATATGCCACTGTGATCTGTTGGAAATTCTGTTGCTGCATTCTTGGAGGATCTCAATATCACGATTGCTTGTTGTGATCCCTTGGGACTTCAGTTGCTGTATTCACGGGTTGATCAAGTTCCTGATCTTCATCATTGATTTCAGTAATCATAACTTGATTCTCTACACACCCCCTCAATCTGGAGGGTAGGTCACGGATGTTCAAATTGATTTGAACTTATCTAAATTTGATTGGCAACAATGGTTTGGAAAGTGCATCGGCTAGTTGATCTTTGCTTGAGATAAATTGAACGACGAGTTCTTTATTGCAGACTTGATCTCGAACAAAGTGAAAGTCTATTTCGATGTGTTTTGTTCTTGCATGGAATATAGAATTGGATGTGAGGTAGGTAGCGCCAATATCATACACCATAAAACTGGACTATGCTTCGGTGGCATACCAAGTTCATTTAGTATTGATTTGAATCAAGTGAGTTCCGCGGTTGCATTTGCGATTGCTCTATACTCGGCTTCTGTACTGCTTCTAGCGACTATAGGTTGTTGTTTGCAACTCCAAGAAATCAAGTTGGAACCTATGTAAATGCAATAAGCACCAACTGATCTCCGATCATCTCTATCAGCGGCCTAGTCAGAATCGGAGTATGCCTGCAGTTTGAAATCAACATTTTTGGTGATGAGCAATTCTGTCGAAGCCGAGTATTTGAGGTAGCACAATATATGTTTGACTGCAAGCTAATGAGTGTCCAGTGGATTGTGCATAAATTTGTTGACTTTGTGAACAACAAATGCCAAATCAGGTCTCGTAAATGCCAGATACTGCATTCTGCCAACTATACTTCTATAGAGGCTGATATCTTCAAAGGGATTGCCATCCGTAGAAGTAAGATGACAATTTGAGGCCATCGGACTGGTGCAAGGCTTGGCGTTATCCATCTTGCTTCTCTTAAGCAAATCCACAATATATTTGCGCTGAGTCAAATAAATTCCTTCTGAGCACCGAAGTGCTTTGATGCCAAGAAAGTAACTCAGATTTCCTAAGTCTTTGATAGTAAAGGTGGCTTGTAAAGAATTAATGACGTTGGTGATGTCAAAAGCACTTAAACCCGTTATCAATATATCATCAACATATATGAGAATGTATATAACAGATTTTAATGTCTTAAATACAAAGAGAGACGTATCAGCCTTACTTTTATGAAATCCAAGAGCCTTGAGTTTTGCCAAAAGCTTTGAGAACCATGCTCTTGGAGCTTGGCGTAAGCCATAAAAAGATTTGTGTAATTTACACACATGGTTTGGATATTAAGGATGAACACATCCTTGTGGCTGAGTCATAAACACATTTTCTTGCAAATCACCATGCAAAAACGCATTTTGAACATCCAATTGTTTGATAGGCCAATTATACGAAATTGCAATAGAGATTACTAACCGAATAGTCACATGTTTGATGACTGGACTAAACGTTTCAGAGAAATCAATTCCTTCTTGCTGGTGAAACCCTTTTGCGACTAATCGAGCTTTGTAACGCTCAATAGTCCCATTGGCCTTCTTTTTGATTTTGTAAATCCATCGACATCCAACAATATTGGTTGTTGTTGGAGGTGAGACCAATGACCAAGTGCCATTGTGCAGTAAAGCGAAAAATTCTTTATTCATGGCTTCTCGCCAATGAAGAGATTTCGATGCCTGGCTATATGAAGTGGGTTTTGCTTCTATGGGAACATTTTTGGCTATTAATGCTCTTGGTAATGGATACCGAATAAAATCATCACTGGATTGCTGAGGTCGATGAATATTATTCTTTGATCTTGTGATCATCGAGTGAACATTGGTAAGGGCAGAGTGTGTATCAGCCTGTTGTGGTGGAATGGCAGCATCAGGAATCGCTGCAGATGGAGCTTGATCTGTTCCTGCAGAAAGAGATACAAAGGATACAAATTGTGTGCATTCCGAAATGTGGTCAGGTAGCAAACATGTGGAACCTGTGGGTGGCGGGACACTTTTTTGAAGGGGAAGAGACACAGAATCGGAAGATGAAGTTATATTGACCACGGAACCAGGCTCTTTTGAGTAAGGGAAGAGTGTTTCATCAAAGATAACGTGTCTAGAAACATATATTTTACTTATAGAGAGATCGAGACACTTGTACCCATGATGACAAAGACTATAGCCAATGAAAATGCAGGTTATAGATCTGAAATTGAGTTTGTTGCTGTTATAAGATCTTAAATTCGGCCAGCAAGCACAGCCAAACACAAGCATAAAGTGATAGTCAGGAACTCTATGATAAAACAGGTGTTGGAAGCCTATTTATGACATAGGTAGCAGTTTGAAAAGCATCTTCCCAATATACCATAGGTAAATTTGAATGAGCAAACATGCTTAAATCAACTTCGACAATATGTTGATGTTTACTTTCAATTGAACCGTTTTGTTGATGTGTGTGTGGGCAAGCAGGCGATGGTTAATTCCATTTTGTTTAAAATATGTGTTTAAGTGTTGATACTCCCCACCCCAGTTTGATTGGATTGCTTTCATTTTCCTTTCAAAATGTTTTTCCACATACGTTTGAAAGGTGAGAAAGACTTGTTCAACATCAGATTTCAGTTTAATAGGAAATAACCAGAGAAACTTTGAATAATCATCAAGAAAGCTAACGTAATATTTAGCACCAGATGTGGAGAGTATTGAGGCAGGTCCCCACACATTGGTGAAAATTAAATCCAAAGGTTTTGAAAAAACAAAAGGAAAAGATCTAAAAGGCAAATCATGGCTTTTCGCCATTTGACACTCAGGGCACACAGTGTGCAGATTATTTCTCTTTACTGGAAATGCAATGGTGGACAAGATTTTATTGACAACTGGAGCAGATGCGTGGCCAAGTCTACGATGCCACTCTTGGATGCGAACACTAGAAAAAGCTTGAGGGAGACTTGGTTTACTGGTGAACTGATAGAGTCCATCATTGAGATGGCCTCGATGAAGGACCTTCCCCGAGTAATCCTTCACAAGAAAATAATGAGAATGAAATTCAATAGAAACCTCGTTGTCAACACAGAATTGGTGAACAGAGATTAAATTCTTTTGTATTTCAAGAATAAGAAGGACTTGATTAAGGACAAAAGTAGAAGAAGGAGTTGAGAGTTTAGAAGATCCATTTTTTGAAATTTGCATACCTTGCCCATTTCCGACTGCACATTGTCTAAGCCATTGTAGTCATCTTTCTTGAGATTGAGATTAGCAACATCATTTGTGAGATGATGACAAATGATGCGAGGCTCCTGTATCGGCATTTGTGCTACCAGTTCTGTGCTACTAGTGCTTGTTTGTACGGCATTTGTGGAGCATCCTGATAAGATAGATCAAAGCAAAAATAACACTTTCTAGCGGAGTGTCCAGACTTACCACAAACTTGGCAAATGATAGGAGGTTGATCATTATTTTGGTTGGCTGAATTATAGCCACCACGATTGCCACGCCCCTTGCCTCGAGTGTTGCTATGTCCATGTCGCTGAAAAGGTTGTCACTGTGCAACATTTGCATAGGGTTGCTAGATGGCAGGAGTGAGTTGATGCCGAGAAAGGCGAGCTTCAATGGTCAGCAAAATGGAATAGATTTCTTCGAGAGTGACACTATCCATGCGTGCTGATATTGAGGCCACAAAGCTATCGTATTCATGGCGGAGACCTGCAAGAACATATGTTATAATATCATCATGAGTCATTGGTTGTCCAGCGACAGCTAATTCATCGGCGAGCCTTTTGATGAAATGAAAGTAGTCGGTGATAGACTTGCTGCCTTTCTTTGCTGTTACGAGTTGTGTGTGAATTTGCACTATGCGCGCACGAGATCGTGATGAGAACGTGTCATCGAAAGCACTCCAAACAGCCTTGGAAGTTGTATAATTGACAACTTGAGCGAGAACTGGTTCAGAAAGGGAAGACATTAGGATGCTTAGAATGAGGTTGTCTTGCGAACCAATTGAGAGTAAGAAGGGTTTAGTCTTTCAGAGACTGACAATTTCAGGGTGAGAAACAGAGATGGTTTTAGGTCGTCTGGTGGTGGTACCATCAATATAGCCAAATAGATCTTGTTCTCTGAAATATAGTACCATTTGTGCTTTCCAGAGGAGATTATTGTCTTGGTTAAGCTTAACTGTGACAACGAAAGGCATGGAGATGACAGAAGGGGGGTTGAGAGGTTGGGTTTCAGAATTAGTGTTGGAGGGATCTGAGGAAGACATTCTGAGACGTTGGTCTTTTGTGGCTCTACTGATACCATATAAGAAACTTCAAAACAGAGGAAGTTGAGAATAATACTTTCTATCACCATTTTATTCAATATACGTACTGCTTACATAGCCTTACAATTACACATGAATTCTAACGGAAATATACATTCAAACTAGTAACAACTGTACAAGATAATTTGATAAGATCCTGGGATCGTATCTTCCTCAATTTTAGGCTCCAGATATGCTGCTGTGATCTGTTGGAAATTATGTTGCTGCATTCTCGAAGGATCTCAATATCACGATTGCTTGTTGTGATCCCTTGGGACTGTAGTTGCTGTATTCACGGGTTGATTAAGTTCATGGTCTTCATTCTTGATTTCAGTAATCATAACTTGATTCTCTACACATACAATACATTTATGATTTATTTGTTTATTTTAGTTTTGTTGGGATGTGTTCCACCCGCCATTCACCAAGACATTCAATCTGCAACATGACCTTCAATGATATGTTATCATTGAAGTTGTTTTCACATTTTTTTTTCAAAACATAGTATGCACAATTTTTCATAAAATCAACGTCAGTTTATTTTTTTTATGTAAAGCCTAGTATAGGAATCCTTCTTATTTGAATTTTTTTAACTTTTTTGAATCTTTACACAACCGTGATGAACGAATATCAATCGTCACCTATATGAAATACTAAATGTTACTACTACTAAATATATTCTTAACTTATTAGTATAATTTTATCAAATATGGCAAAACAACTTAAATTCATTTTTAAAATCAACTTAGCCATATTTAAAACTTATTTCTTTATAAACTATTATTGAAATCATAATTTAATACTACTAACATATAATGTAGTAGGAAATCGTAAATCTATTAAAAAATAGTAGTTCATAAAATATCCAACAATACTTATAGTAAAAATCAATTTAAACTACTAATCATATCTAATTTAAAAACATCAAAGATTTATTTCTATATAATAGGCTTAAAGTGTTTAAAATAAAAGATTAAACACTTTCATGAATTTACTGCCAAAATCTAGTGGTAAAAAAATATAGAAACTTCATGAGATTTGGAAATGCCATGTGAAATTACTACTCTTAGTTGTCGTTTGAGGAATGAGATGAGATGAAATGAGATGAGATGAGAATTCTATAAATTATAGTAAAATAGTTTGACTAAAGATATTTATTACAGGATTTTAAAAAAAGAGGAAGAAAAAGTTAGAAAAAAATATTATAAAGTTAAATATTTTTAAAATATAGTTATTAATATCATTTTTGTTTTGTAATTTAAAAAAGTTATATTGTTTTCTGTGATTTATTTGAAAGTTTGAAAAATTGTAATTATTAATAATTATTTAAATATTTAAAATTAAAAAGTGTTTATATTTAAGTGATATTTGAAAAATTTTAAAATAAGACTATATAATTTGTGTTTTCAAAATGGCCTTAAATTTCCTCCGATTGAGGAGCATCATATCACCAGCAGGTTAACTTTTGCCTGCACAAGGAAGACCGGCTCTTTTATTTTATTTATTTATAGTTTGAAAGGGCCGGACAGTGTTGCGGATTTGCTTCCAATGAATAACAGAGTGCCTCCCTTACTGACTAGATCGGAGTGCCTCCCTTTCTCTGAGAGGAAGTGTGAGGTTCCAGTGCCTTGGGTTTACTCTCAAAGGTCTACGTCTCACTTCATGTGAGCACTGTTGTATCGGTTTTTGCTTGTGAGTTCGTAATGGAAGCAGAAGACTTAGCATCGCAATGGGAGAAGCTACATCTTTCCAAGGAGGAAAGCTCTTTCTTTCATGTTAACCCAGAAACCTATACTGAGGAAGATGCACGGGGCAAAATTGTCTGGTGGGGAAGGCCTTAACTGAGAAGAGTGTTAACAGCGAGGGATTTAGGGTCACAATGTCTCAAATATGGAAGTTGGAGGGGTGGGTTATTTTCAAGGAGTTGGGAGAACAATGCTTTCTGATAGAATTCCAAAAGCTGATAGATAAAGAGAGAGTCTTGAGTGGACGTCCATGGTTTTTTGATAGACACCTTCTAACCATGATGGAAGTGGATGAAACAATATCCATTCATGCATTACAGTTTCGGTTTGAACCCTTTTGGGTGCAGTTGCATAACCTGCCGTTAGCAACCATGGCAGAAGAGTTTGGTCAGCAGTTTGCAGAAGCAATTGGTCTTGTTATCAGAGTTGAAGCCGAGGCTGATGGGCCAGCTTGGGGGAGGTGCCTCAGAGTAAGGGTAGCGGTGGATCTCCATCAACCTCTTCTGAGAGGGAAATGGCTGATGCTAGGTGAAAAACAACACTGGATTCCCTTTAAATACGAACGTTTACAGAGCTTTTGTTTCAAGTGTGGGGTGCTTTTTCACAAAGGAAGGAACTGCACAAGGCTGAGAGCTGAGCAACAAGGCGATGAACAATCTTCATACCAGTTTGGCCCCTGGTTACGAGGGCAACCCAGAAACACAAACATTTTTGACAGGCGTAGGTACGGTGGTGGTGGAGGTGGAAACCACCGCAAGGGTGAACAACAAGGAGACAGGGATCGTGTTGAACGTGAAGAACCAAGGTGCAAGGGCAAAGCTCTCAAAGTGGAAGTTTTGGCGGGAAAGCAGGACACGTCCCTAGCGGAAAATGAGGAAGAAAAGAAGCAAGGGGTCCAATCCCAACCACCAGCAGAAGAAGCAACAGTAGGAGTTGATCCTGTCCAGGGTGGCTACCTTGGGAACCAGGTACAAGATCAGATGGAAGATCAACTCACTGAAGGCTTGCAGTCAACACACGTGCATGTGTCCTCTTTTGGGTCTGACACACCAAAAGAGGACTTTATGTGCAAAGAAGGAAAATGGCCCCCCACCTTTGATCATGGAAAGTGGGAAGGTTTAAAAAGGAAGGGGGTGGCACCTACTAGGAGGGCTGATGTTCCTAGGTAGCAGGTTTCGGGACAAGATATGGAGTCATGCAAGTTGGCTAGTGCAAATGATCATGTGAAGCCTGGTAGGGTTGACTTGGTAAGCACTGTCAGAAGGTGGAAAAGAAAGGCTCGGGAAAGAGCCATCCATGAGGAAGGTAATGGTGATACCCCTCTGGCTGATACCCCTAATAGGCCAGCCAGAGTTTTCTACCAGAGGGGATGCAAGAGAAGGAAGACACATAGTAACTTGGTCTCAAAAAAGAGTAAGGGAGTTGTTGGCACAAATGAAGACTTACTGGTTCAGGCAGAGGCTGGTCTCCAGCCCTGCCAAAATCAATGAGTATTTTGGTGTGGAACTGCCGAGGGCTTGGGAACCCTCGGTCAGTTTGTGTCCTTAGGAATTTATCTAAGGAAAAGTGCCCCTTGTTAGTTTTCCTTGTGGAAACTAAAAGCAGAACTAAAAGAATGGAAGGGATCAGGAGTACTCTAATGATGGATGGTTGCTTTGCAGTTGATTGTGTGGGACTAAGTGGTGGTATTGCTCTCTTATGGAAAGATAAATGGAATGTCAAAGTGATTAATTACACTAGATGGCATATCAGTGCACTGATTCAGGAAGATGACTGTGGACCAACATGGCAATTTACTGGTTTTTATGGTCACCTAGATACTGGAAAAAGGAGAGGCAGTTGGCAACTTTTGAAGATGATCAAACCTCCCAGGCCCATGGCCTGGCTGTGCTCTGGAGATTTCAATGAGATCCTTCACCAAAAGGAGAAAATGGGAGGAGCAAGCAGACCCTATAAACAAATTGAGGAGTTTAGGCAAGCAATTGACTTTTGTGGCCTTAATGACATTCACTCTCAGGGACTAAGCTTTACATGGTCTAATAATAGGGCTGGCAGGGAATTTACAAAGGAAAAGATTGATAGAGCATTGGGAAATAAGGAATGGAATGATATTTTCAAGCATAGCTTGTACACTGCTCTTGCAGCAGTTAAATCTGACCATTCACCTCTCCTCATTGAAACATGCAGAACAAGCCACAAGAGAAGGAAAAGAAGAGTGTGGTTCAGATATGAGATGGCATGGGAGTTAAAGGAAGAATGCCAAAAGGTAGTCAGTGAGGCATGGAGAAGGGACACTAGATCAAGTTGTGAGGCTAGTGACCTGAGAAAACAACTAGATACTTGCCAACAGGAGCTGCTGGCTTGGAAGCAGAAAACAAAGAAGCAGCAGAACATGAACATCACACAGGGGCTACAAAGTATTGGGGAATTACAAGAATCTGGCTCAGGCAGCCATCATCTTGCATGAAAAAAGCCCAGGAGGATGTGGTGTCTGCTATGACAGAAAATGATTTGAAGTGGCGCCAAAGGGCAAAGCAACACTGGCTCAAACATGGAGACAGGAACACTTATTACTTTCATATGCAGGCAAGTCAGAGAAGAAAGACCAATTATATTAAAAGGGTTGAGGCCTCACAAGGGAGGATTGTAACTGAGCAGGCAGAGATTGGAGGTGTATTCACAGGTTTTTTTCTCTTCTCTATTTGCTTCTACACACCCCACTAATTTTGAAAACTGCATATTTGCATTGGGATCAAAACTGGACTTAGAGATGCAGGCCTGGTTAATGACCCCTTTAAACAAAGAACATATAAAAGAAGCTATCTTTCAGATGAATCCACTAGGGTCTCCTGGCCCTGATGGATTCCCAGCTCAGTTTTACCAAAAGCATTGGGAGGTGGTGGGTGAGCAAGTGTGTAACTTTGCACTCAAAGTACTAAACCAGGGTGGTTCTCTGAAGGAGGTTAATGACACCTTCATTACCCTCATTCCTAAGGTTAAAAACCCCAAGAGAGTTACTGATTTCAGGCCCATTAGTTTGTGTAATGTTGTTTACAAAATTGTTTCCCAAACCATTGCCAACAGGCTGAAGGCTATTCTGCCTAAGCTCATCTCCCTTAACCAAAGTGCCTTTGTTCCCGGGAGACTCGTTTCTGATAACACATTAGTAGCTTATGAGATCCTACATACCATGAACTCAAGAACGAAAGGTAAAAGAGGATTTATGGTTATGAAACTAGATATGAGTAAGGCATATGATAGGGTGGAATGGCAGTTTGTGGAAGCTATTATGATCAAGATGGGGTTCCCTCCTCAGTGGATTACATTAATTCAGACCTGCCTCCAATCTGTATCCTATTCTATACTTGTAAATGGGGAGCCTCAAGAGTCATTTTTGCCTTCAAGGGGCCTTAGGCAAGGGGACCCTTTGTCCCCTTACCTTTTCATCTTATGTGTAGAAGCTCTCATTGCACTTTTAAACCAAGCTGAAGCCTGTGGTGGTTTGACTCCTGTCCTTATTGGAAGAGGTCCAATATCAGTGAACCATCTCCTTTTTGCAGATGACAGTCTGCTCTTCTGCCAAGCTAAAGCTGAGGAACTCAGCCATGTGCTCAACATACTTGACATATATGAGAAGGCCTCGGGACAGGTGATAAACAAAGACAAGTCCTCTATTTCCTTTAGTAGAAACACTAGCCAGGCAACTCAACAACAAATTTTGGAGCTTACAGGGGTTAAATCATCTAGCACTCTTGAAAGATACTTGGGACTACCTGCATTGGTGGGCAGAGCAAAGGTGGCATCCTTTCATACTCTTATTGATAGAACATGGAGTCGAGTTTCCAACTGGAAAAACAAATTTCTCTCTGTAGCAGGTAAGGAAGTCCTTCTCAAAGCAGTTCTTCAAGCCATTCCCACTTATGCTATGGGTATGTTCATGATACCAATCTCCATCACCAGTAAGCTAAATCAATTACTCAGGAAATTCTGGTGGGGCTTCAATGAAGATAGTTCCAAAATTCAATGGGTCAATTGGAAGCAACTCAGCCATAGCAAAGAAATGGGAGGACTTGGTTTTTGAGATCTGAGGAGTTTCAACCTTGCTTTACTTTCTAAGCAAGGTTGGAGAATTTTACAAAACCCAAAGTCTCTAGTGGGCAGGATCCTTAAGCAGAAGTACTTTAGTAAGGTGGGGTTGTTAGAAGCTAAAGTGGGGACAGGGCCATCTTTTGCCTGGAGAGGCATTCATGCAGGGCTAAGTTTGTTAAAGGAAGGTCTCATATGAAGGGTGGGGAATGGCCAACAAGTTAACATATGGTCAGCTAGATGGCTACCTTTTTCACCTCCATATAAGATTCAGTCTATCCGAGAGGTGGATTGTTGGTGTGAAAAGGTTTGTGATCTGATTGACCCCCAAATGCAGCAATGGAAGGAACCCCTCTTACAAGAGCTGTTCACCCAACAAGAAATAACTGACATTAAATCAATACCGATTAGCATGAGGGGGAGAGAAGACAAATTAGTGTGGCAATTCACTACAAATGGGCTTTACACTGTCAAGAGTGGGTACCATCTCAGTAAAGTGTTGGAGTGTGATCAGGAAGGGGAGACCTCAGGTAAAGAAAAAGAAAAACAGGCTTGGAAAACTATTTGGAAGCTAAGAGTAACCCCTGCTACTAAGATGTTCTTATGGAGAGCATGCAATGAGGCTTTACCAACTCTAGCAAATCTAAGAAGGAGGAAAGTGGTGGAACACAGCTCATGCTTGACCTGCAAGCAGGAGGCAGAAATCTCTGGTCATGTGCTGTGGGGATGTATTGCTGCTAAAGATGTGTGGGGTCAGGGAGTGAAAAAGGTGCAAAAGCTATCCGTGCAAAGTGATATGATTTTTTATATCTGGTCCAGACTCGTTGAGATACTCAGTTTAGAGGAACTAGAAGAAGTGGCAGCAACTATGAGGGGCATATGGACTAGAAGGAACAATACTCTTCTTGGTAAAGAATTCAAACACCCAAATGCTCTCCACCAACTGGCCAAAGCAGAACTGATAGCTTATAGGGAAGCTCTCACTGAGGACATAGGGGCCAAGCTCACAACTAATGCAGGGTTTCCAAGATGGTCAAAGCTTGAGGAGGGGTTATTTAAGGTCAACTGGGATGCTGCTGTAAATCAAAAGGACAAGAAAATTGGAATTAGAGTTCTCATCAGAGATCACCATGGTTTCTTTATTGGAGGTTTACAGGCACACAGAAATCTCAAAGGATCCTCTTTTGATGCTGAAGCATACGATATGCTCCTAGCTGCAGTTTTTTGCAAAGAGGTTGGCATAACACATTTTTGTCTGGAGGGTGATGCAAAGCAAGTGGTGGATTTATTGAAGAATTACACAAAGAATTGGAGCTTGGGTGGCTGCCTGGTAGAAGATGCAAGAGAGATTCTGAATTTCTATGCCTGTTGGTCAGTTACACATACCAACCGAGAAGCTAATATGACAGCACATCATCTAGCAAAAACTGCTTTTGGTTGCTCAGAGGATATCTATGATCTTGAAACATGCCCCTCATGTATTTTACCTATAGTCACAAAAGAAATGATGTAGTTGTTTTTACTCGATTATGTTCCTGGAGTTTGATGTATTTGACACTTATGATTAATGAGATCAGTTCTTTCATATAATATATATATATTTTAGACATACAAATCATTACTCGATTCTATTTTTTTATTATTTTATGGGAAAATTAATATCTTCATGTTAGAAAATATTTTTTATATCTGAAAAATGTTAGTTTTCCCCTTATTTTGTCCCTAGATTTTTTTAATAATTATTAGTATATTTGTATATATTTTTTTAAAATGTTAACAAAATTTTAAGAAATATTTAAAATAAAAAAGAAAAAAAAATATAAACGAACTGAGGGATCTTAATATTTTCTAGCGCTGCTTCCACTTGATAGCTGCCAGTTGTTTATAATGGCACAATTATTAGTGTGCCAACAAAAGTAGGTGGCAAGGACAGATATAAATGTGCAGCTAAAAGTGTGCTCTTTATTTCGTTTTCTCGCATTTATTTACATTTGATAGCTAACCTACCCAACTTTAATATTGTCAGCGGAAGCTTGATATTCCAGATGGATGGTGAGAAAACCGACAAGACCGTCCCTCGCTTGTAGTACTGTAGCCTTTCATTATTTTCATTTCATTGTCACGTCCAACGTCCACACATTAGTAATGATAAATGTGGTCATTAGTAATGAATGTATAAGTAACATGTAATTTCTTTTCCACCAAGAAAAGGGTCGTACAACAACAATAAGATAGATTAGGAAAACAGGGGTGGGTGGGAGCATTCGATAGTTTGCAGGTTAAAGAGAAGTTGTCAAAGAAGAACTTTTTTTTTTCAAGTATAATTATTAAAGTATTTTTTTTTTCATTTATAGATCAAGTATTCTCATTTTTTATTCAAAAGAATTGTGCGCATGCAAACTCACAACTGTAAATATCATTTCTCTGCATCGATTCCTTAAAAAATATTTATGCTCATTGTTTTAAATTTCATTTAAGTGATATTTCTGTTTAAATAATTAAATGAAACATTTTGATATCGGTACATCTTGATGTATATATTATTTCAGATTTAGCTATATGAAATATGCTATACATCAACTACTATTTACCCCACACTCTACACCTAATGTAGTTTTTTTTTTTAATGTCTAGCCATCACATACCCCTCTCTCTCTCTCTCTCTCTCTCTCTCTCTCTCTCCGACCCAATATGTGAGGGTCCCACCTCACGCGAATGGGAACAGACCATTTTTGATGTCGAGTGGAAGGAAAACATGAGAACTACTCCAATGGTCTAAAGAATTAGCAGTGGGTGATGCAGAGTGTAGCTAGTCCAACATCTGGATGAGCAAGCACTTTGTAGGAGGCCCAGTTGATATGTCCTAGAGCAAGTTGGAGATGAATGTCTCGACCATAGTAGGCAAGCTAGAAAAGCCGCTTGCTGTGAAGATGACGAGGAGTTGAAGAGGTTTGTGAACTCAAATGAAGCCCAGGATAGGATTACATGCCCAGGATGAGCAATGGTCAAGGCCAGACCAACCTAGACGTGGGAACTTCCCGAGATAACACGGAAGGGCTCAAAAAGGTTACAGTGTCATATGTAAAAGCCCACACTCCATCTGAAGTGTCACATCTAGAGTGAGTTTGCATTGAAAAGTGAAGGCAAGGCAAGTCGTGTTGTCTAGACTCAAAAGTATGGCTCGACACCATGTGGCAAGGAAGAATTGAGGAGATGGTAGGCCGTAGGAGTGTGTAGACATACTCTAGCCATCTATCTCTGCGATCCTGTCGTTTGATAGGATCAAACCCTATATTTCATGCTAAAACCTAAATATGCAACATACAAAATATCATCCTAAGCTTTAATAAGATGCTATAACAAATACCAAAAACTTAAGACTGTTTATCTGGGTTCTGCCCCAGGAACCCGGGTATACCCAAACCAGAACCCAGGTTTCAAACCTGGGCCGGAACCCGGATCGGATTAGCTCGGGTCAGACCCAGGCCGGAACTAGAATGAATTCGAGTTTTTAAAAACCCGGATTCTAAGTTCTGGGTTGAACTCGGTTTTCAAGTCAAATCTATACTTCCACCAGCGGAGACTTTGTTAACAGGGAGCCAAGATTGATACTAACAATGGACCACCCATCAAAATAAAAAACAGAGGAAATGGACCACGGGCAAAGACCTTTTCAAAAAACAACATAGAACTTTGATTGATGCCGGGGAAGCCATTGTTGCCGGGGAAGCCATTGTTACCAGGGAGCCACTTGTCGGACCCATAAGTACTTGGCCCACGAACATGATCCTTGTTGAACTTGATCAGAGTGCTAATGGCAGAAATAAATCTTCTTTTTTCTTGTCTCATGTTTTTTTTTCCTCCTGTCTGGAGAAAGTAAGAAGAGGTGATTAGAAAAATTTATCAAATTGGAGTTACGAAATAATTCCAGGAACCCTAGCAAAAATCTATGACTCCGAAAATCATTGAAACCCAATGGTCCCAAATATTTGACTATTAAAAAGTGGTTGCACAGAATATTTGACTATTGAAACCCGGCGGACCAGGAAAGATTGGATGCCGTAGTGGCCAGGGGAATCCTGGAGGGTCTTGACGAGGGCTTTGAGGTCGAAGTCTCTAAGAGGTGTTGGGAGAGGGTGGAGAGTTTCGGGTCCTTGGAGAGGATGGTGTCGGACTCGGTTTAAACTCTGGAGTTCGAGCAAAGCTTTAATGGGGGAGGAAGAATTGAGCTCATCGGAGTTGGGGTTCGGGTGAGCTTGTAACTGGTGCGAGGCTTCTTTAAAATCTTTGAGGACTCTTGGGCTATCGTCCTTAAAAAAAACCCATACCCGAACTGGACAGATTTGAGTTTTGGCAACCCAGGTTCCAACCCGGGTTGGATCCATGATGGAATCTGGAACCGAACTCTAGTTTTTCGGGTTCTAGACTGGGCCGGGAAATAACCCAGCCCGAATGAACATTCCTACAAAAACTTACATCATAGACATCACAACTTCCTTCATGTCAAAATCTCAAGTGCTTTACCATAAGATCAACTTTTGATGTTCTTGGTCAATCTCTTTTTAAAACAGCTCAAAGAACTCCAAAAGTTCAATAACATACTCTAAATATGTTCAGAAAAGATTCCTAAGGATTATCATGTTTTGAATAATTAAATCAAAACCACAAAAAGTCACAAAATCATATTCAACACAATCAGTTTGTAGCCATACTCCAAAATCAAGTACCATATGTTTGTATTTTTTTATCAAACCACTAGATCCAAATTTTCCATGAAGTAAATAATCAATAAATACGATCATTTGCTTCATATTAAAGTCCTAAAATAGATCTAAACATCAAACCTAAGATCACATGACAAAAATTGAATAGAAACATAATCCATCCGTGAGCCTCAAATACAAGATGTAATCGGGGCTTTTGTATGCATAAAAATTCATATCCTCGCGCTCAACACCATAAATTTTCAAAATAATATTCTAACACGTAAATCAAAGTTCTAAGAGTAACATAGGAGAATATCAAAGTCATTGGAGCATGCTGTCATAATAAAAGACCTTAGCTTTCTCAAAACAAAAATTGTTTTCATACTCCCGATTTTTGACTTTCTAGATCTGTACAGTACTCCTATCAAAACTTTTTAACATGCAACGAATTTTTATCAAAATTGTATATTAACATGTTAAGTAAAAAATATAAAAATATCAGACCAATATCTTGTCAAGAATCTCATCACAAACATCCAAAATGCACACTATCTAAACTATAAAAAAAATTAACTTTTTTCATGTAGATCCCGCATTCTCACTTTTTTTGTTTTTCAAAAGAATTGTGCGTATTCGCACTCACGTCTACAAATATCATTTCTTTGCATCGATTCCTTAAAAAATGCTTATGCTCACTGTTTGAAATTTCATTTAAGTGATATTTCTGTTTAAATAATTAAATCATAATCAATGAATTTCAAGGAAAGTTTAATACAGAAGATGAGAGAGACATACAAGAAGATAATCGGGAGCAGCTAGAAGGATCCAACACAGAATGCTGCTGAGATGATCCGTGAAGTTCTGAGTTTTGAAACAAATATCTTGTAGACTATCAAGTGTTATAAGACGTAATATGTACTTTGTCTTGAAGATGTAACTACTACCTCAACTACATTCCCCTTAAGCACCAATCAATTTCCATGATCACCTTTCATGGGTCACTTGAAAGTGCTTGAAGAGCTATCTTACAAAAAAAGAAAATGGCATATTTAGTCCTTGGATTTTAACGTGTAAAATCTAATTGGTTGACACGTGGACATGGCAACTGAGGCGTAAATGGATATAACAGATGTTGGAATGAGTTAACTGTAAAAAGTACTTTCAAACTCGAGGATTTAAATATTAAAATCAAACCTCGACAACTTTTTGCATACGCGTGAGTACTGATGGAAAAATGCATAAAGTTGTGGTGATTGAAATGAAGGAAGAAAACAATGATAAAGAGAGCACTATGATGAAGGTTTTGAGAAAATGGTCCCAATTCTATATCTGTTCATTACAGGTTTCCTAAGCTTTATACATAGAGGAAACAACCAAAAGAAAAGAAAAAGACAAAATTGCTACTTCTGTACAAAAGGACGTAACCCGTTATTCACAACAAAGGAGTATTGCCTATACAATTATGCTAAAGGACAGGAGTAGCCTGCAGATCACTGTCATGTGCTCATTCCACTCACTTTCCATCTCTCTGCATATTTGTCTGTTGCAATAGCAGTTGCACTCGATTCCTGCTCAGTGGACTACATTTTATGCAGTTTTTGTGACTCCCCCTCAAGATGGGCATAGATATTCAATGTGCCCATCTTGGATAGTAGGAAATGAAAGGTGGCAGTGGACAATGCCTTAGTGAAAATATCTGCAAGTTGGAATTTTGAAGATATATGTATTGGTGTGAGGACCTTGGCTAATATCTTCTCTCTAACAAAAGGACAGTCTAATTCGATGTGCTTGGTCCTCTCATGAAACACTAGATTTTTAGTGAGGTGCAAAGTTGTTTGGCTGTCCCAATATAGAAGGGCAGGCTTAGGATGTTCAATGCTGAAATTGTTTAGCAAAGAAATGAGCCATACTATTTCGCAACTAGTGAGAGCCAAGGCTCTATATTCTGCCTCTGCAGATGAACATGAAACAGTGGCTTACTTTTTAGATTTCCAGCTTACTAGAGAATCACCAATAAAGGTGCAAAAACCAGTGATTGATCTTCTTGTTTCTGGGCATGCTGCCCAATCTGAATCACTGCAGGCTTTGATGTGTGGATGAGACTAAGATGAGAAGAATATGACCTACCCTATAGAACCTTTCAGATATTTCAGGACTCGATGAGCATCATCCATATGTGTTTTTGCTAGTTTGTTCATGAATTGGATGAGGATATTGACTGCATAGGTGATGTCAGGTCTAGTTATTGTAAGATAAATGAATCTCCCATTCAGTCTTCTATAACTTGTGGAATCAACCAATAAACCTGAGGAAGAGTGGGTGAGTTTATGGTTAATTTCCATCAGGGTACTAACTGACTTACATCCAAGAAGCCCTGTATCCTCAAGGATCTCGAGACTGTACTTTCTTTGACACAAGTGGATGCCAACAGCTGATCTAGCAATTTCCAAACCCAAGAAATACTTCAAACTACTGAGATTCTTGATCTTAAACTGAGAGTGCAAGTAAGCTTTCATGTTATCAACAGCTTCAAGATTGGAACTCCCTATGACTATGTCATCAACATTATGGGTGGGCAACGAGGCCCCGCCCTCGTCCACCCTGCCCAGCATGGAACACCCTATGTGGGGGCGAGTTGAACCTAGACGGGCCATGCCCCCGGCCCCGGCCCCGGCCCCCGCTCCACATCCCTCCCCTTTTTAATATAAAAATTATAATTTTTAATATTTATATAAATATATTGTATATAGATATATACCATTTGTTAAAAACTTGAATTTAACTTCAAGGCAATTCAAAATACAACTCCAATGAGTTTATATATTTTTTTAAAATATATAAATTTCAATTTATAATTTAAATTATATTATAATTTAGGTCTAAAAAAATTTAGACAAAAAATAATTTTTAAACATTGGGTTGAGCATGGTGCGGTTTCGCCTCCACCCCCCATTAGTGGGGCGGGGGGCAGGGAGGGAGGGCCCCCGCCCCGCACCATGCGGGTAGCACCCCTAATCCACATAAACCAAGAGGGCTATAAATCCATTTTCATCATTTCTTGTAAACAAAGAGTAATCGGATTTAGATTGTTGAAAACCAATATGAGTAAGAGAAGTAGAAAATTTGGAGTACCATTGCCTAGAGGCCTGTGTAAGGCCATAAAGGGACTTATGAAGTTTACAAACCAACTTCTTATTTGCACAAGATGACTCCCCCTTGCTGTGAAAACCAAGAGGCAAGTCCATGTAAATTTTCTCATCCAAATCACCATGAAGGAAAACTTTGTGTACATCCAACTGATAGAGGTGCCAGTTATGGATGGCTGCCAATGCAAGAAAAACCTTGACTGTGGTGAGCTTTGCTGTTGGGCTAAATGTTTCTTGATAATCAAAACCTTCCCTCTGAGTGTAACCTTTTGCCACCAACCTTGCTTTATCTCTCTCTACTATCGCATCAGATTTTAACTTGACTTTATAGACATACTTGCAACCAATAGCTATTTTTCCTGGATGTAGAGTAGTAACTGTCAAGTCCCATTTGCCACTAAGGCTTCCAACTCAGATTTCATTGCATCTTGCCAATGTTTAGAATTCACATCTTCATGGTAGGTCTTGGGCTCAAAAAGCAGGGAAAGAGAATGGGCACAAGATTGATGATGAGGAGATAAGTGATCATATGATAGGTATTGATGTAGAGGATGTGCTATAGAAGTGGAGAGGGCATAGGGATTGGCAGTGGCATGAATAGCTTCGCAATGATAATCCTGTAAGTATGTTGGTGGCTGGTGAGTTCTATGTGATCTTTGAAGATGGATGGGAGGTGTGATATCAGTAGGAGAAGGAGCATGATTTTCATGAGTTGGTGAAGATGAAGTTGGTGAAGATGGAGTAGGAGTTTCATGGAGAAGAGGAGAACTGGATAGAGGGTTTTGTGAGGTGTGTTGTTCAATGGGGGGTTTATTGGGAAGTGAAGACATGACATGAGAGGGACAATAAGAAGGGGATGATGATGAATCTGGTAGGATAGGAGGAAGAACCAAATCATTGGTATGATCAGGAGGAGTGACATTTGGACTTGAGCTGTGGAATGGGAGACATATTCGTAGAATGTAACATCCCTTGAAATGAAACAAGAATGATCTTCAAGATCATAGAGTTTATAGCCTTTCACACCAGCTGGATAACTTATAAAGATGCATTTCTTTGCCCGAGGACTTAATTTAGTTCTAGTGTGTTTTAGAGTGGAGGCAAAGCATAAACATCCAAAGACTCTTAGATGTGCATACGAGGGAATGGAAGAGAAGAGGACCTCATAAAGGGACTTGTTGTTCAAAACTGGGGTTGTAACTCTATTAATAAGGTGAGTTGCAGTTAAAACTGCATCTCCCCAAAATTTGAGTGGAAGTGAGGCCTGGTAAAGTAGAGCTCGAGCAACTGAAAGAAGGTGTTGGTGTTTTCTTTCCACCACCCCATTCTGTTGTGGGGTATAGACACAAGATGTTTGATGCAAAATACCATGAGAACTGTAAAAATCATGCATATGAATTTCCAATCCATTATTAGATTGTATTTGCTTGATGTTTGCATTGAATTAAGTCTTAACCATATGGACAAAATTTTGCAACAGGGTTCTAACTTCATATTTGAATTTCATTAGATATAGCCAAGTGACCCAACCACAATCATCTACAATAGTTAATAAATAATGGTGACCTTGAATGGATGGATCAGAGTATGGACCACAAATGTCGTAATGAATTAATTCAAAAGGTGAACAAGTGGAAGATATACTCAAATGAAATGGTTTTCTCTTTTGTTTAGTCAAAGACATATAGTGCATTGCATATCTTTATTACACTTTATGTTAGGAACATGGGACTGGATTACATCCATACTTTGGTGAGATACATGTCCTAATCTAAAGTGCCTAAGATCAAAACTATGCATTTTATTTGCATTGAGGACTTGACTAGTGGCAGTTTGACTGGAGGAGAGAAAACTCTTGACAACAATGCAAGAAATCGAGTGATGATTGAGAAAGTAAAGACCATTGCAGATCTTAGCAAGACCAATCATCATCCATGAAGACAGGTCCGGTATGAAACAAAAGTTTTTCAAGAAAACAAGACAAAGAGAAGAGTTGTGAGTGAGTTTACTAACAAAAACAAGGTTGAAGGTGAAAGTAGGTACACAAAGAAAATTGGTGAGAGTGAGGGAATTTGAAATTTTTATGGTACCAATGTGACTAACTCTAACGTGTGTTTTATTAGGCAAATGAACATAAGCTTGAGTTTCAAAAGTGATGGTGGTGAGAAGGGAAACTGAGCATACAATATGGTTTGTAGCCCAGTGTCAAGAATACAAGGTGTGAGTTGTGGTTCATCAGATTTGTGATTTATTAGAGAAAGAAAGTGTTGAGTATGATCAGTAGAAAAAATGGAACTAGCTGGTGTATCAGAAGCAGTCGACAAGCAATATCTTATACCTGCCATGTTTGAGGAATGAGAGGTGCCAGCTACAACATTGGTTGGCATGGCGGAGTATGTCTTAGGTTGACTTGCTGAGGGGATTCATTAAGGTTGAGCTGAGAAGAGTTAGCATTGACAAGAGCAACAAGCTGCTGAATTTGAACTTCACTTAAAGGCAACTGTGAACCACTTGGAGACACTTTTTCCTGGCTTTGAGAAGTCACTTGGTTAGCTGAGTGCACAACTGAGGATGTGCCAAAGGGGCGTGTCCTGGTTTGGTCTTAGTGAACTTGAAATTAGGAGGAAAACCAATCAATCGATAACATTTTTCTTAGGTATGGCCAGTTTTGCCACAGTGGTAGTAAGTGATGTCAGTTCTCTCCTTTTTCTTAACTTGATTGTGAAATGCAACCGGGGTTGAAGATTCAAGACTAGGCATTACTAGAGTCCTAGCTTGTCTTTGCTTTCCTCTTGCAAAACCAGAGAAAATATCCTATCCAATGTAGGCATAGGACTCATAAGAATAATTTGTCCTCTGATACTATCATAAGTGTCATTTAGGCCCATTAAAAACTTGAATAAATAATTTGTTTGCTGAATCTCACCAAGAGATTTTAAGGTATTACAGGTGCAAAGTCCACAAGAGCAATGAGGGAGAGGCCTATAGTTGTGAAGCTCTTCCAAAACATCATTAAGTTGGGTAAAATAATCACTTACAGATTGAGTTCCCTGCATTATTGATCCAAGTTGTTGTTGAAGCTGATAGATGTGAACATTATCAGGTTGTGAGAAACGTGCCTTAAGCTTTTCCCATACTGCTTTGGCTGAACTGATGTATAAGACATTAGATGCAATTTCCTTTGATATAGAGTTGAGAATCCAAGAGAGAATCAGATTGTTGCACCGTAGCCAAGGAACATAAAGAGGACTACCAAGGTTAGGTGTCTCAATGGTTCCATCAAGGAATCCAAGTTTGTTCTTGATTGAAATGGCTAGAATAAAAGACTGATGATAAGAGATGTAATCAGAACCTGTCAGATCGCCGCCACAGTATTTGCATTGTCACTGTGGTGCAGATAAAAAGGGTTGTTCGGATCCTTAGAAGGAGAGTGGTTTTGAGGAGAAGAACTAGTGTACTCAGCCATTGAAACCTGGCTCTCTGATACCATATTGGAAAAATGCATAAAGTTGTGGTGATGAAAATGAAGGAAGAAAACAATGATAGAGAGAGCATTGTGATGGAGGTTTTGAGAAAATGGTCTCAATTCTATATCTGGTCATTACAGGTTTCCTAAGCTTTATACATAGAGGAAACAACCAAAAGAAAAGAAAAAAGACAACTTTTTCAAAGTTCAGAAACATAATGTCAAAAATAAGCTCATGTCTACACCAGTCATGATAGAAAATACTTTCTTCTTAAATAGAATCTCATGAGTAATGCAGAACAAATAACTGAGATAGTTCAAATTTATTTTCATAACCAAATATGTATATTTTTCAAAAATCAACCTCAACTCATTTTATTTTAATGCAAAGTCTAGCATAGGAACCCTGCTTACCTGGAATTCTTAGCTTTTTCTCGGAATTTTTCTCAAAATGTCGAACAATAATTAATCGTCACCTATAAAATAATCACGTAATTCTAGTAACTTTCCAATTAATCACATATTTCGATATTTAATCCTAAGCTTCTAAAATAACCTATATATTTCTTCAAAACCTAAAATTACAAATCATCACTTTCTAAAATCATCATGTTGATTTAATAATTTTGAGTAAAACATTTATAAGTCTGACCTATTTATTATTGAAAACAACTTATAAAGTTTAATACGAGATAATAAAATTATCCCAAAATTTTTTAAAATAAACCATAACTATTTTTTTTAATAGACTAAAACATATCTAAAGTGTAAAAATAACATTACACCAATATTATTTACTTTTAAAATGAAGTTTTACTTAATAACATGTTGAAATAAGCATTTGCAGATTCCACCACCTAGTAGTAGGATCAATGAGCTCAGCAACTTTTGCATCTAATGACAGAGTGTTTACAGGAGACATAATCTTACTAGATTCACTAGTTGGAATCCACTTATCTTGCCATATCTTAACCTCTTTACCATTAGCAATTCTCCATATCATACCCTCTTTAACAGTGTTAATAGCTGAATGGATGCTTTTCCATGTATAAGAAGGTCTTAAACCAGCATTTGCATTCAAAATAGAGCTATTTGGAAAGTAAACAGCCTTGAAAATTTTTGCTGCTAAGGTTGAAGGATTATTGAGAATTCTCCAAACCTGCTTTGCTAATAGAGCAGAATTGAAAGCCACTAGATCTTTGAAACCAATTCCTACAATTGTCTTGTTTTTACACATGCTTTCCCACCCTTTCCAATGGATCTTGGCAACTTTGTCTTGGGTGCCCCACCAGAAATTCGAAATCAGTGAGTTCAGTTTATGTCATAAATTCTTAGGTAGAAGAAACACATTCATCCTATAAGTAGGGATAGCTTGAACCACAGCCTTAATGAGGATATCTTTGCCAGCTTTTGATAGAAACTTCAGCTTCCAATTCTCAATTTTTTTCCTCGCTCTTTCAACAATTCCTTGAAAAGTTATGAGTTTTGATCTTCCAATAACTTAAGGCAACCCCAAATATTTCTCCATGTTTGATGAAGCTCTCGATCCAGCAACTTGCAAAATATAATTCTTGGTTGCTTGCCTTGTGTTTTGACTAAAGTATAAAGAAGTATTGTTTCTGTTTAGTCTTTTTCCCGAGTCCTGCTCATAGCTATATAGAATCTGATTTAGATTGACCCACTCTTGCATTGAGGCTCGACAAAAAAACATGCTATCATCAGCAAAAAACAAGTGACTCAGTTTTAACTGACCCCTAGCAATAGGAACCCCTGAGATTTGCCCTTGCTGTTTAGCTTCCTTTAACTGGTCAATGAGCACCTCAGCACAAATTATAAATAGAAAAGGAGACAAAGGAGAACCTTGTCGAAGAAAAAAGGAGGCAAGATAAAAAAAAAAGGAGAAACTTCAAGAGAGGGGATGCATAAAGAATTATGGAAGCACATTTGGAAGAAGCAAACTACAAATGCTGTCAAGGTGTTTATGTGGCGTGCTTGCAACAATGCTTTACCAACAAAACAAAATTTATACAAGAGGAAGATTATGGAGGAACCTTTATGTCCAATCTGTCAACAGGAAGAAGAAACTCCAAGTCATGTTTTGTGGACCTGTTCATCTGCACAAAATGTTTGGATGTTAGGCAACACGAAATTACAGAAAGCTGTTATCAGTAATGAAGAGTTTGGAGAGATTTTTATGTATATGCTACAGAGAATAGGTGCCACTGAAATATGTTTGTTTGCAGAAATTGCAAGACTATTGTGGATGAGAAGAAACAAGATGGTGTTTGAAGACAGTTTTATAGCCCCTTCGATTCTGATGAAGAGAGTAACACAGGCATATCAGGACTTTCAACAGGTGCAACATCAACAACTCAACTCTGGAAGTTAGGGCAGATTGCATCAATAAGCTATACAAGTTGGCACCCTCCCAAGCCAAATTGGATTAAAATAAATTGGGATGTAGCAACTAAAGATAGTGGGCATAGAATTGGAGTTGGGATAGCTATTAGAGACTCAGAGGGGACTTTACTGGCCTCATGCATGCAACCTCTTCAATTTTGTTCACAACCTCTTATTGCTGAAGCAAGAGCCTTAATATTTGTTGTATAGCTTGGTAAAGAACTCAATTTGCAAAATGTAGTTTTTGAAGGTGATTCTCTACAGGTGGTAAATGTTGTTAAACAAAATGGGAAGGACAAAAGGATGCTTTAATGTCTTATACATGATGTTCACTCTCTGTTGACAGATACAACATGGGAGATAAGACATGTAGTGGCTGCTTCTGTACTTAATGATGTAATGGCTACTGGCTATTGGCCAAAATGTAGTTGTTTGAATGAAATTTGATATTTTATAAAAAAAAACATGTTAAAATAATTTTCTATAATCATAATTAAATAAGAGTTAATTAACACATAATAAAATTTTTAAAACACATTAGCATAACTTGCAGTTCCAAGGGTAAAAAAGTAATTAAAAAATTAGTGAAACATATAACTTAGAACCATGCAATACACTTACGTAAGGTTGTAAACCAAAATTCTTGGAATAACGCAGCAGCTTCATATGAGATGGAAGTTCATCGTGAAGAGTGGACCTGCAACAGCGTTGGGCGGATGCGCTAGCGGTTGGGAGGCTGAGTACATAGGGGTAGAGAAATGAGAAAGGGACCCTCTGATGAGAGGTAGAGAAACACGGTGCGAGCGAGAGAGAGACAAAGAGAGAGAGAGAGATAATGGGATCTCACCGTGAATGGAGGAGTTGCGTGCAGTGCGAAGATGAAGGTGGGGTACGGTGGTGCAGGGTAGAGCGGTGGAGGTTTAAAGAGTGGCTCGATGGCGTCCGTTGGAGGCTACAGATTCATGCGATAAGAGGTTGGGGGAAAAAAAATGGTTGGCAGCAGCGAACGTAACAAAGGAAGTTTCTCTATGCATGGGCTATGTAACGGCCCGCTAGAAATTCACTAGTGGAATTTCTATTGACTTTAGAAACCTCGTGAAAATCTCATAGTTTTCTACGAATCAACTAATCGCGCAGGTTTCAGTCTGTCAACATAGTCAGTGTTATCACTCTCTATGATGCTAAAAATATGAGTTTAATTATTTGAGGTAGTTAGAAGTGTCAGAATGCGTTATGGTCTACGCCATTAGACTCTGTTGATTATTTAGGATTTTATGGCGCATTAGCTAATTTTCATAATTCCGGACGAAACGCCTGTTTGAAATTGTGAATTTATTTTTAGGGGCACTTTGGGGCTGAATTTTGGTAAATGATTTTCAGGATAGGTTAATATAAATACTTAGAATTTTTCAATACTAAGTTTATTATGCATTTTTTTGGAGTGAATAGTAACCTCGATAAGCGCATCCAGTGCAGTGTTTTCAAAATCACTGTGTGGAATGTCCAAATTAGGTTAGGGATGTTTTATTTTGATGCTTGACAAGATCTTAGCTACACATAATGAATGGTATTAGACACTTGGCACAAAGAGGAACCATTAGATGGATTTGTGAAGGAAATCAAGGTGTGAGATCATGTCATCCAAGCAAAACTTTGTTTCTACTGATCAACCAATTTGTGCCAGACCAAAGAATGTTTCAATCCTTGCAAAACCATAAATGGTTAGAATCCAATTGAAACCCCAAAAGCTTGATTGAAACCAAAACCCTAAAGTTGGCCTCCAAACCCTTTATAACTTGATTTTTAGCATTGTGTTTAATCACTTGATTAAATCACTTCCACATGCTATTAATTATTCAAATCCTTATCATGACATCATTACCCAACCTTTTAAACCTTGGAAATTTGATTGGGCCAAGAAAAATTGATTTTGGGCTTGATAGCATCTCAAACCCTAACCATACCACCTTTAAACCCCAAATTGAAGCCCATTTGGTTGGGGCCCACCAAGGCCCACGAAATTGGCCACCTTGGCAAAGCTTCTTGGAGAAGTTTCCTCCCCCACATGGCAGACCATCCACTGCCATTGGCTGCACCCAATAGTGCCATGATGTGAAGGAGAAATCCACTCCATCAACCTCCATCTCTCACAACTGCTGCAGGCAGTCCATTCCTCTCTCCATTCTCCACTTTATGTCACATAGCCACCTCCAATCAAGGGTCTTTCAAGCCCATAACTTCTCCCTCCAGGAGTCTAAAGTCGTGCAAGACACACTTCTCTCCATTGTATCACTTCTTTCCCCCGTTCTTAGAGAGAAACCCAAAAGAGCTCTCTCGGGCAGATTTCTGGGTCTTTTTGCGTGGCCATTTATAACTCTTTGTAAGTATTTTCTCATGATGAATCCTTCACAAAAGTTGTTCATCTTTGAGTCTAGTTTCCATGTATATCTTATTAGTCTCATTCCATACTCATTTGGTCGGTCAAAATTTTAACCATGGACAGGTCATTATGGGCGTGAAACTGGAGAGTATGATATGTTTTGAAATTTTTGACAAAGCTAGTGGACATATCTTGGTCCAAAAATTTTATGGAGTGTTGTTAGCATGTGTTTATGAATTTTCATTGAGTTTTTGTTGCATGAATAAAGCTTTTGTTTTGAAGACTGGGAGTGGAAAAACAGTTTTTGTTTTGTGAAAGTTTGAAAATTTTGTGGTTTAATCTTATTCCAAAGGCTTTGATATTTTTATATGATGATCCTAAGCCTCTTACATACATGTTAGGATGTTATTTTGAAGATATTTAGTATTAGTTTTAAAGGTATGAGTTTTTTATGCAAGAGGATTTCGGTTAGGCCTAAGATTTGATGTTTTTGGGTTAGATCTATGTTTTATTGAGTTTTAGCCATGTGATTTTAAGTTTGATGGTTGGATCTTATTTAGGACACATTTTTAAACCATGAGATGTTTTAGTTTGAAGATCACATCTGTTTAAACCTTGGATCAAGAGATTGATCAAAGTTAGTAGAGAGAAAAGTTTCTGTTTTGGATCAAGTGTTGTTTTGTGATTTTTGGTGGCTTTTGTTTGATGATTTAAAGCATGTTTGATCTTAGGATGATATTATGAATATTTTAGAAGTAAGATTTGATTTTTTTGGAATTCTTGGAGATGTTTTAATTAAGGTCAAAACTTGTTACTTAAGGTGTTTACTTTTTGTTAAACAGTTTGGGTCTTTTTACAAAAAGTTTGGTATTGATGATTAGCTTTTCTTAATGGATATTTTAAGTGTATTTTTTTTTAACTTAGGATAGGAAGTTGTTTGTTACAAAATTTTTGTTTAATCATGGGTTTTGATGATGGAATTAATTGTAACCAAAATCAAGAGAAATGGCCAATGAATATTTCGGCCATTGTGGGTTTTCCATAGTTGTGAATGGTTTTAAATTTTTCTGAGTTGATATTTGAGACTAGGACAAAATTTACATGAGGAATGTAAATCTTGGTAATTTTGTAGCTAGGATGTGAAGTCTTTAATTTAGGGATAAAATGGTCATTTTCCCACATGTAGAGGGTAAAATAGTAATTTTACTCTAAGTTGTCCATTTTCACTTTTCTAATTGTTAGTAATTAAATTTCTAACTTTTAGAATACACTCTTACAGTTCCTCGTGTTTCGCGCTTTATTCTCGTAGAACGCGACGATCGAGGTAAGTTAGCTCTTAACTTATTATTAGTTTACTATGTATGTGTGATGGGTAATGGAACTACAATTTATGTTCATATGTTGTTATATATGTCATGTCATGCCATGTCATCACATGTTTATCTATTACACGAATTATTCTGTCACGAAAATCTTATCTATTACATAATATATTCTATCACATGTTACTATCTGTTGCAAGTATGTCACATTACGTATGTCATCTGTTACATGTATATCATGTCACATAATATTCATTGTCATATGTTATGCCATGTTACGAAATATTGTCTGTTATATGTTATGTCATGTCATGAAATATTGTCTGTTACATGTACACCATGTCATGAAATATTTTATGTTACATTTATGTCTCAAAGTATGTCATGTTTGTCATCTTACGTCCATGTCACGTTACGCTACGTCAGGACTTATGTCTTTTATGTCACGTTCATGTCATGCCACGTTACGAAATGTCATGTATGCCAGTTAAGTTATTCATGTCAATCACAACCCTAGGCGCTAGGATGAGGTAATATCCTAGTAGAACTCCTTTGTCATGCTGGAGTGTCTAAATAGGTGTGAAATTCCCTAGGTTGACTAAGTACAGTCAAAAGGTTTCAAATTATGTATGTTCACATTCATGCTATGTTTCAAGTTCATGTTATGTTTCAAGTTCATGTTCATGCTATGTTGCTAGTCCATCTTATGTTTTAAGTTCACGTACATGCCATGTCACGTCAAGCTAAGTTTTAGTTTCAGTTCAAATTATGTCATTTATGCCATGTTATATGTCAAGTTATGCTATGCTTACTTATGACTTTGATTATACATTCATGCATTATTAACCTGTGAGAAAGTTTCCTGTTAACTTGCTGTGATTTGTAATCAAATCTCACCGTGGTAGTCCCAACTACCATTCCCCCCGAATGGTAGGCGATGTGTCAGGATTAGAGTAGGGAACAAACACTGGCTGACTGGAGGAGGTTGACTAGACGCCGTAGACGCAACACGGAGCTTGCAGCCTACATAGTTAGGTCTTTAGATAGTATTCTGGCATCGTTAGTCGAGTTACGCGAGTTACTAAACGAACTAGCCCAATAGTGTATTTTGGCAATATAATTATAGAGACAGGTCTCCATTGTTTTGTGATTACAGTCTTCTGAGACCCGTGCTGTAATCATGGATGCTTTAAGTATGCATGGTTTATGTTTTAACTATTTGGGATATAATAAGTTTGATGCATAGTATTGTTAAAAAAAAATTATCCGTTGCGAATATTGCATAATGCTAGATGCATGTTAGGAACATTGCATCTTATATGTCATAAACGGGGGCAAGTAACCTTGTGTTGCATGTCTTGCTGCTTCGGATGTCCGTCTGATCCCAAACGGAATCTGGGGGCGTCTTAGGGTGGTATCAGAGTAATACGTCTCTAGGTTTTAATCCACATGTCCTTAGAAAATACACCAAATATTAGGCTTAAAATTTTAGTCTTCCTTAGGCTTGAATTTTTTTTAAGTATGAGAGATAGTATGTGGTTGTAACACATGTACTAGTGTGTTTCAGGATGTGACACATGACTTTCGATAGGATACCTCAGAACCCTGAGGGAGCCACAAATCAGGAGAATCAGAATCCCCCAATGGATGGAGGATTAGTTGAAGTTGCACGTCTGCTGACTGGCGTGCTTAGAAAATAGTAATAGCAGCAAGCGCACGTACCCAGACTCGAAGTCAGGGGTTGTCAGTGTGAGAAGTTTTTGATCCATCGTTATCCAAACTTTTCTAGTAATGAAGAGTCATTGAGGACAACAGAAATGGATTATGGATCTTGAAGGCCCTATATTCTGGATACCTATTCCAAGGAGAAGCTAGAATATGGTGGGATACGCGAAGGTAGCTCTAGTCAGGGAACTAGGAAGTTTGGCTGCACTGTCTTGGTAGAGATTTAAGGAAGAGTTTGACAATAGATTTTGTCAAACAGTTGAAGGCACAGGAGTTCGCGACTTTCACTCAAGGCAGTTTGACCATAGAATAGTACGCCGCTAAGTTTATGGCATTAGGAAGGTTTGTACCACACTTGATTTCTACTCAAAGGATGCAGGCGCAGAAGTTTCAAGCAGAACTTCAGCCAAGGATCTGTAGCCAAGTAGCTTGCTTAAGAATAGAGAATTACCAAAAGTTGGTAAACGTGGCTGCGATAGTAGAGGTTGAGTAAAGAGGTCTAGTGATCCAAATCAATACAAAACAAAAAAGAACTTCACTGTACGCTACTGAAGAAAGTTTGGAAAGGAAGAATATGTTTATTGGATCAGATAAAGGAAAAAGCATTGAGACTGGAAGCTTAATGCTGATCACATTTCCACCTTGTGGAGAGTGCGATAAACACCATGGAGGCAAGTGCAGAATCGCGTTGGGAACTTGTTTCAGGTTTGGCTAACTGGGTCATATGATCAAAGACTGCCCTAGTGTTGCTTTGAGGAATGAAAGAAATGGGAGTTTCTCTCAACAGTGGCTACAAACCAAAGCCAAGGCAGCAAGTGCCGATGAGAGTGTATGCTGTCACTCAGGGAGAAGCTGATGCTGACGCCCCAGGAACCAAAGAAGCTGGCACTGTCACTGGTATTGTTTCTAAGATCTAGGTATTGTTAAGCTTTTGTAAGGTTAATTTGATTGCAATTGATTGTATTGTGGCATTATTACTATTTTGGGAAATGTCAAGTCACTGGAGTTTGTAACTTGTATGCTATTGATTCAAGTGAGTCACTGTCTTTAGTGATTGTGGTATTACACGAGAGTTTAGTTCGGAAGATGAATTGTTACACAGGTGGTAAGAGTAACAATTCTCATTAAGAGTATTATTGTTCATATCAGTATAGATATAGAATACCCTTTAGCGGTTGGAAGAATGATATTGAAGGTTGATAAATTAGTATTTCTTATATTTGGAGTTGTTTTGTTTTTGAGGATCCAAAGGAATTTGTGTTCAGAAGAGTAAAGTGTTTGGGAGAGGCTTTGGCTGTAGTAGGATTTGCTTATGATGGTAGTTTTATCCAGCTGCCATTAAGTGTTTTTGGCAAAGCATTGTGTTTGTGGAAAACGTAGATCGCCATTATATTGGAGACTTTTATATGGGTAGTAAATCTTGGTCTTGAGGATTTATTTGAACAGTAGGAACATATTCTTTTGATTAGAGTTAGAATAAGTGACAGCTTATGATAGATAGAAGAGTTATGCCAATCATCAGAGAGAAAGTCTTGAGTTGAGGTTAATAGCTGATTGTTTATCGAAATATCACCTAGGAGGAGGAACGATTCGTTGTGATTATGAAGGAGAAAGCTAGTCCTAGGCAGATATAATTCCTTGAGGAAATAGAGAAAGTGAATTCAATTTTGTATGGATTAAATTCTTCCAAATTGAACTGCGTGAATACTTGAAGTTTTAGATTTAGAGAGTATGCTGGTACGACTTGACCTACTCTGTGGAATGATTTCAGTACAAATTGATATGATTTGAGAGAGAGAGAGTTAAGAATGGTATAAATATATATATATATATATATATATATATATATATGCGTTGTGGATAATTCTTTGATTAGTAAGGAGAATAGTGATTTCACTTAAGCGAGGATTCAATATCCTAGAAGGTCAGCCTAGAAGTCATTAAGTTTAGGCAATAACCTTTGGGAGTGTTATACCCTTATGTTATAATGCTAGTTATTTTGTGTAACCATGTGATGGTTATAGGTAAGAATAGTGTTGATTGCGAGAGGAAGGTGTTACCTCAAGAAGAAAGTTAACTGCCCCATAAGCGTGATGAGGCATCCGGTGATAGACAGTAGGTTAGAAAGCAACTTCTTCTTTTGACCATGTTTTATGTTTTTAGTTGCATCGATTTCGGGGATGAAATCTTTTTTTTAGGAGGGGAGGATGTAACAGCCCGCTAGAAATTCACTAGTGGAATTTCTATTGACTTTAGGAACCTCCTGAAAACCCCATAAGTTTCTACGAATCGACCAATCGCTCAGGTTTCAGTCTGTCAACATAGTCAGTGTTATCACTCACTATGATGCTCAAGGGGACCCGTGTAGCACCCGTATGGTCACTCTATTAATTAAGTCCATTGAATAAGATTTCAAGTTCATGTATTTCATGTTCAAGTCATGTTTCATGTTATGTCATGTTCATGTTCACATTATGTTTCAAGTTCATGTTTATGTTATGTTCTGCTCAGGTTCATGTTATGTTCAAGTTCATGTTCAAATTATGTATGTTCACATGCATGCTATGTTTCAAGTTCACGTTCATGCTATGTTACTAGTCCATCTTATGTTTTAAGTTCACATACATGCTATGTCATGTCAAGCTAAGTTTCAGTTTCAGTTCAAATTATGTCATTTATGCCATGTTATAGGTCAAGTCATGCTATGCTTACTTATGACTTTGATTATGCATTCATGTTTTTACTGCCATGCATGCATTATTAACCTGTGTGGAAGTTTTCTGTTAACTTGCTGAGATTTGATTACAAATCTCACCGTGGTAGTCCGAACTACCATTCCCCCCAAATGGTAGGCGATGTGTCAAGATCAGAGCAGAGAACAGACACTGGCAGACTAGAGGAGGTTGACTAGACGCTGTAGACGCAACACGGAGCTTGCAGCCTCCATAGTTAGATCTTTGGATAGTATTATGGCATCGTTAGTCGAGTTACGAGAGTTACTCAATGAACTAACCCAATAGTGTATTTTGACAATGTAATTATAGAGCCAGTTCTCCGTTGTTTTGTGATTACAGTCTTCTGAGACCCGTGCTGTAATCATGGATGTTTTAAGTATGCATGGTTTATGTTTTAACTATTTGGGATATTATAAGTTTGGTGCATAGTATTGTTCAAAAAAAATTATCCGTTGCGAATATTGCATAATGCTAGATGCATGTTAAGAACATTGCATCTTATATACCATGAACGGGGGTAGGTAACCTTGTGTTGCATGTCCTGATGCTTTGGATGTCAATCCAATCCCAAGCGGAATTTGGGAGCGTCTCAGGCTAATATGTGCGTATATATATGTAATATGAAAACCATAGAGAGATGAGGGAGACGTGCGTGCGGATGGAAATAGAGTCGTACGTGTGCATGGAGTGGATAAAAAATACACTAGAGATGTGCAAGATCATGCATGCCTTGGACGAGAGGAAAACTTAGGGGTGAAAAAAAGACGGAAAAATAAAACGTGCGGGGAAGTTAATGTGTGAAAAAAAAAAAAAAATTAAACTTGATTGGGTCCGGGTGTTACATGCATACCCCCCCCAAACACAACTCGTTCGAATATAAAACTAAACAATAGATGTGGAGACTTAACCCATACCTATTAGAAGTTCAAATGTGGGGTTCCCACCCTAGTTGAGTGGCGGTTTTCGCGGAAGAGATAAAGGGCGAAATTGTTGCTCTCAACGGCTACTGGTTCGAACTAGAGTGATTTGTTTCATTGTATTCGAACTGGGTATTTAATGACTGTGGCGTCTCGTTCGAACTGGATAAATATCCATTCAAACGGTTATTATACTAATATATTTCTATTTATATTACTAATAGTAATTTACAACCTACAAAAGTATAAAAATAAAACTAATAATAGTATTATAATACTTTTATTTACCTATAACATGCTAAGTACTTAGTATAAGTACAATGGCTTAATTATATAGCTACTATATATAAGTTATGATAACTATACTCGTATAGTTTATATAATATTATAAGACTAACAATAGTTACTAGTTACTATTATAAGTTAAGATAACTGTACAAGTTAATATAATTAATATATATTAATAAGTTATATATATGGTACTTATTAGTTATATAGCTACAATAGTTAAGTGTTATATGTAGACTATATAGCTATTGCTATTGTAAGTTATGATAACTATATTCATATACGTTATATAGTATTATAACAATAACTATAGATATAGATATACGTTACTATTATAAGTTATGATAAGTAGTATACAAGTACTTAATATAATTAATATATATTAATAAGTACTTATTAGTTATATAGTTTTTTTTTGTTAGAAGGGTAGGGCCACATGTCCAAGAGTGGCCCCTACCCCAAATTTATTAAAAAAAAAAAAATCTCACTTGTGGCGGAAGAAAACCATGGAACAAAAACACTTGGATGGAAATAATTAAACAATAAACAACCCGAACCCAAGTGTTGCTAAATACATAATCCTCAAACTCCTAGGACAAACCGTATTTTGAAAACAAGACAAAAGAAACAACCAGAACACACCCGACGCCAACAGCTAATCACTAAATTATGACCTCAAAGAAGGAAGACCTAATTTATCCACCTTTAAAATACCTTTGAGCTTCCACGAAACATCATTAAAATTAATCCATGTACCAGACTAATGATTCGAGGCCAGACGAGCAAGAAAATCAGCTCTTGAATTTCCTTCTCTGTAAACATGACTAATCTTGACTTGCAAACTAGACAAGAAGTTATATAGCTACTATAGTATAAGTATTATATATAGTTACTATATAGCTATAGCTATTATAAGTTATGATAACTATACAAGTTAATATAATTAATATATATAGAGTACTTATTAATTATATAGCTACTATAGTGTAAGTATTATATATAGTTACTATATAGTTATAGCTATTATAAGTTATGATAACTATACAAGTGAATATAATTAATATATATAGTACTTATTAGTTATATAACTACTATAGTGTAAGTATTATATAGTTACTATATAGCTATAGTTATTATAAGTTATGATAACTATACAAGTTAATATAATTAATTTATATATAGTACTTATTAGTTATATAGCTACTATATAGTAAGTATTATATATAGTCACTATATAGCTATAGCTATTATAAGTTATGATAACTATACAAGTGAATATAATTAATATATATAGTACTTATTAGTTATATAGCTATTATAGGGTAAGTATTATATATAGTTACTATATAGCTACTATAGTGCAAGTATTATATAGTTACTATATAGCTATAGCTATTATAAGTTATGATAACTAGTTAATATAATTATATATATATATATATATATTACTTATTAGTTATATAGCTACTATAGTGTAAGTATTATATATAGCTACTATATAGCTAATGCTATAGCTATTATAAGTTAGGATAACTATACTCATATAAGTTATATAATAATATAAAATTAACTATAGTCACTAGTTACTATTATAAGTTATGATAACTATACTTATTATATTTTACATAACATGGTAACAAGTTATATGATATATAGTGCAAAATTAGAAGTAACTATATGTATTATTATATATATATATATATTAATATGTTATGATAATTATACTCATATAAGTTATATAATAATATAATACTAACTATGTTATAAGTACTATATATTAATAATTAGTATATATAGTATAAGTATTTTATTAACTATTAGACCAAAAGTATATTATATATTATCAATTATAATATAAAATAGTTGCTTTAGTTGCTTTAGTGTATATATATATATTATATACAATATAATATTAAAATATTTTATACAATAGATTATTATACTATTATTAGTTCGAACCAAATAGCATCTCGTTCGAACGGATTTATCTAGTTGAATGTGTTTGGAGGGAAACTTTGCCACAAATACTCTGAATGTTAGTTTATTCGAACGTGAAAATTCCTCATTCGAACGCACTAGTGGAATTGTGTTACAAAAATACCTTTGATCTTCTCTACATTTGAAGAATATGCCAAGGAATATTCTAATTTGTTAGCTCGAACGACAATATTATACATTCGAACGTGAATTAAATCACGGTAGATTTAGCGCCTATTTGAAATTTTCGTGTTTGAATGCATAAATGTCCAGTTCGAGCGAGACTTCACACATTCAAATACATCAACCTCCAATTCATTTTGACAATGAAGTTGGATTTCTTTGGAGATAGAGCACATCAAACGATTTTGTGTGTGTGAGAGAGTGTTGTGGAGAGAGAGAGGAGCATACTTAGTGAGAGAGAAGGGATTCTTGAGAGAGAGGAGGAGTTTATAAGAGGTATTACTTATTTTTTTGCTATTGTTTCTTTTTTGTATTTCGAGTTTCATTAATGTTAGTTTATTACACATGATTTAGGGTTTTCTCATTATGTGTTTTATGCTTATGTAAGTATTGTGGATTCATATTTTGTTTAGATTGCTTAAATTTGAAGTAATATTTATCATTTTTAGATTTTTGATAATTTATAGTTTTTAATTAATTATGTTAAGATTTTTGGTATATTTGTATTTGTGCAATCCCATTTAAAATGGGTCAACCAATATGCATCTTATGAAATTGTGTTTATGAAAATTATGTTTTGTGACAAATGTTTTGTCTCTGTTTCGTGTCTGGAATCTGGGCTTGTCCAGTTCGAACGCAATAATGTTCATTTGAACGGGATCCTGTCCGAACAGAATCTTATTTGAATAGAATCCTGTTTGAATAGACTAATAAGATTTTAAGTGCAAGATTTTACTTAAAAGACTAATATGATATATAAAAATTATACCTAAAATATAAAATACTTAAGAATTATTATAAAATATTTTGCACTTAAATTAAAATGGAAACTTAAAATATAATATAAGATAACAATTATTAATACTTAAATTAATGTTTAATACTTATAAAATATTTAATTAAAAAAATATATAGTATAATTACAAAATATTTTGCACTTAAATTAATATGAAACTTAAAATATAATATAAGATAGAAATTATTAATACTTAAATTAAAGTTTAATACTGATAAAATATTTGATTACAAAACTATATAGTATAATTACAAAATATTTTACACTTAAATTTAAATGGAAACTTAAAATATAATATAACATAGCAATTATTAATACTTAAATTTATAATTAATACTTATAAAATATTTAATTAAAAAACTATATAGTATAATTACAAAATATTTTGCACTTAAATTAAAATGGAAACTTAAAATATAATATAACATAGCAATTATTAATACTTAAATTTATAATTAATACTTATAAAATATTTAATTACAAAACTATATAGTATAATTACAAAATATTTTGCACTTAAATTAAAATGGAAACTTAAAATATAATATAACATAGCAATTATTAATACTTAAATTTAAAATTGCTATGTTAGTCATTGGCCCGGTTCAGTATAGATGGATGTATCTTATTGAATGGTTTTTAAGAAAACTTAAGTGATCTGTGGGGAATAAAGCTCGTCCAGAAGGTTCGATTGTAGAGTCATATATTGATAATGAGCAGCATACATTTTGTTCAATGTATTTTCGTGGGATTGATACTAGATTTACAATACCAGACCGAAATTATGAAGGTGGACGAGAGATGAGAGTCTCATCGACATTCACCTTATTTTCCCAGACTATACATCCCATAGGCGCAGAAGGGGGTTACGACTTATGTGGGTGAGAGTTCGAAAGAGCTCGATGGTATATCTTGAATAACTGTGCAGAGATTGACCACTACTTGATGTTAGTGATGATCCTCTAAATCAATATTATCTTTAAATCCATGTATAATAATATAATATAACTTCATACAAGTTAACCATTCACATGAACATGCGCAGCGAACATAAACAACTACTTCGCACGAATGGTGTAATTGACGTAGAAAACACGCACAAAGACGAATTTGCCTCATGGTTTGAATATACGGTATTACTGTAAAGCCCCATTTTATAATACGAGCTTCATGCCACTAAACTCCACTTTTTTTATATAATAATATTTATTGATGTAGGTTGTATCGAAATATGGTGAAAATTCAAAAGAAATCTCACTAATACTGTATGCTCTGGCATGTGGTCCGTCTAGGTGGGCCATCCAGTACTCAAGATGTTTGGTGCGTGGATATCGATTTCACACAACTAATAGAGAAAGATACAGTAAAACTCAAAATTGTAGGGTCGTAGTCGAAGGAAGCCATGGAGATGATAACATTAACTTCTACGGAATTATGGAAGATATCATAACTTTAAAGTACGTGGGGGATATATGGTCTGGTTATTTAAATGTAATTGGTGGGATGTCTCAAATCCTAAGTTGGGAGTGCGTAACAATGATTATTTTGTGACTGTTAATACATTTCGCACATGGTATGAGGACGATCCCTTCGTTCTCGCTTGCCAAGCGAATCAAGTTTTTTATTTAGATGATCCGGAGTATGGAAACCCATGGCAGGTAGTGGAGAAGTTTGTACCAAGAAATGTATATGATTACAGTCTAGAGGCAGACGAACCACATGAAGAAGTTGATAGCCCAACAAATGAAGAAACATATCAAGAAAACGAAGTAGACATTAATCTATTTGTTGAACTAAGCCAATATGATATGGTCTCATTGCATAGAGAAGATGTTCAACCCGAAGTAATTGAGGGTGAAATATCAGAAGAAGATGAATCAACTGAAGTGTCTAGTGAGGATGAGGGCGACTGGTCCATCAAAATGGATAGTGAATGAATTTCAAACATGAATTTTTTTAGGTATTATTCTTATAAATATCCGTAACGTTTGTTTGAATAATAATTTCTTACAATTTCAAATAGATATTGTCACCACCCCGCCCTAAGAAGGACGGGATCGCGACATACGTACATGTCCTTTTCTTTCCTTTCATTTTCTCTTATTTTCTAATAACATGCGATCGGCATAGACATGACATACGTGTACTCTAAATTTTTCATTTAATAAAGGGAACACCTGATAGACATTCTATTCAAACATTTATCATAAAAGACTCTTAGAGTCCATACGTTCATATAAACATAACCCATCATCCATAAACATAACTGTTCTAGTTAAGAAGAGACTCAGTCCCAACATAAAAGCAACACCCATAAACATAACTCATCATTCATAAACATAAATGTTCTGGTTAGGGGAGATCCTAGGCGTCTGCCTGCCCTTCTCTCTCTCTCTCTCTCTCTCTCTCTAGTAATGCCTTGCTCCCCAGCCTTTTCATCATTACCTAGACGTTTAAAATATTTAAAACAAAAATGAGTCGAATACTCAGTAAGTAGTACACCATGTAGTGAACATACTAGGCATCTATTCTTTTCTTTTGAAAATATGCATGCATAAACATTTTAGCTAATTCCTGACAATGCTTTCATGCATAACAGTTTAAGAAATAAACCATACTTTCATGTATAAACATTCTAAGAAATAACTATACCTTCATGCATAAACATTTTAAGAAATAATCATACTTTCATGTTTCACTTTCTTTAGCCGGTACACACTATAACACACCGTGTGTTGGGGTTAGCAGTCTTCCTTTGAACCTGGATTCTGCCCATGGCCATAAGTTGGGAATCCCTTTTCAGTCAGGGGGCAGCACTGGGTGCACTACCAGTACTACTTACCCAGCATTGCAATCTGCCCATTCCTTTGGTACCATTTTCATTCATATAGCCATTACATATTTTCATACATTAAAGCATTCATTCATTCAGTCCTTTATTTCATTCATTTTAGTCCTTTCAGTCTTTTTCCTCAGTTAATAGTTCATTCATGAAAAATATAATTTAAAAGCATGAACTTAAATATCATCTTTTCATTTAACTGTGTGTTCATGAAAAAGCATCATTTTAAAAGCATGCTCTTAGATATCATTTTTCATGGCATCCATAAAGCGTTAGTTCATAGGGACAATTTAACATCAGTTCATAGGGACATCTAACGTCAGTTCATAGGGACATCTAAAAATGTTCCTTCGCGTCATTTAAAGCATGAGGTCATAGGAGCATTTTAAAACACTTTCTTCGCTTCATCTAAAGCATCAGTTCATAGGGATATTTTAAAACTCATTTAAAGCATCATTTGAAGCATAAAGCATGCGACATTCATTTTATTTCCTTTGCAATCAAAACATTTTCACCACCTTTCTTACTTCGATGCACATGCATTTTTATGGAAAAGATACATTTTCATGCTATACTACATATAGGAATAATCAATAAGTTTATTGAGAGAGCATGTATGGAAACCTCATGACTTAGAACCTACGTGCATGCATTACCTTATACACATACACACAATTATAATCAATAGGGTGCTTAACAGGGGCTATCAAGAAAGGGCTTATACATACTATATTCATTTATTCTTTTCTTTAGAAGAACATTTGCAATAAGAGAGAGAGACATTCTTTCATAAAGAGAATTATGTGTAAGAAGCATGGTCATAGCTACTTACCTGAGGGCTTTACTAGTGAGTTCCTTTGAACTTGAAAATAAACTCCTATTCAATGAAATGGAATAAATACATTAATATCTATCTTACTTTAAGCTTTACTAACCAACACCCTTACATGCTCACTTTAATTCCAATTTAGAATTAAATTGTTTTCCTTAACCCGTTCTCACCTAATGAGCATCGTCTACAAGGTACAACCTTAAACCCATTTAGCTACCCATCATACATGGCACTTAGGCCAAAACATTAAAATCCTCATTCCAAACATTTTAAAGAAACTTATGAAGGCAAATAACATGCTTGCTATCCCTTTAAATGCCATTGTTTTCTTCATGAAGGATAGATAGAAATCATAGGTTAGAAATGCATAGATGGTAGGAATTTATTTAAAAAAATGGAAGGGAACAAGGAAGTGCTACAAAATCTGAAACTGTCATCAAAGAGGGCATTTTGACAGCTTTGTAACATCATGTGGAAAGTAAATCCAACAAAAGAGTCAATGCTCACAAGAGGGCTGGTTTTTGGCACTTATTCTTCAAGGGTTTTCCATACAAAAATTCATCCTTGGTTAAACAAAAGGGTGAAGTTGAGCAAAAGATGAAATGGGCTGATTTAGGCTTCCAAAATAGAACATATTTTCAAAATTTCTGTAGCACTTGGACAGCTAGCAATCTCAGCACATTCATGGTCTTAAATATCTCTCACTTAACCAAATCTCAACTATACAATTAAATAATACAAGAGTGGTAGAAAACTTAAGAAAAACCTCATGTATTTTCCGAAACACAGCACCAACAAAAAGATACAAACACTTGGTAACTTAAAATTCCTAAGTAAGCGTACTAGCTTAGATTTAAAACTCGTAGTGGCTTACTTAGGCCATAACTTGAGAAAATAAATGTTTAAGAATTGTAAACCTTAACTTCATTAATTTAACATATAAAAGCATAATTAAAAACATGGCTTAAATTCAAGGAAACAGAAGGAAATTTTCCCTTGCAACACATGGCTGGAACACACAAAACAGAGCGTGCCCACACACACGGTTTCTTCATACATCTACATGTACACATGAAAGATCAACCAATCATCACTTAAGGCTAACCAGGTTACATAAGAAACATGCCATTTTCGAATGATAGGAGATACACGGTACTCGACTTCAACATACTCAGTTTGGCCAGAAAAACATAGCTTTAATGTTTATTAGTACATACACAACAACTAAAACTAAGGTCCAAGCCAAAACAACTCAATGAGTCTCCCAAAATCAACAAAACCAAGTGGATCGAGTTTAGGATTTTTACCTTTGGTGAAATCCTTCCAAAGCACGAAAATGAGGAAGATGGAGATAGATTTGGCTAAGGAAAATAGAGGGTACAAGAAACCCTTAGTTGGAAGTCCAAAACCGAACATCAATAATCGATCAAGAGAAACCCACTTGATTAAACCATAACTAAGTTTCGAAATATACAAGGGAGAGGGTTGAGGATGCTCTTACCTTACCATTTCCCTCTTGAGAAGGAAGAAAATTGGAAGCTTGGCTAGAGATTGAGAGAGAAATGGAATGGGAGAGAAGGGTCGGTCGCACGGTGAGGGCTGGGGAGTTCCTTTCCCTTCCTTGTTCTAGTTGTCGGTGGGTGTAAGAGAAAGAAGAGAATTTATTTTCTTGTCCCTTGGAGCCGACCTGTAGGAGAAGGTAAGGGGATTTAATTTGGCCTATGGAGGAAGCTACGGATAAAGGAGATTTACTTGGCTTCTTGAGGAAGCTTTGGTTTCAAGGGAAAGAAAAGTCAATGGATTTAAATCAAATTTGTCTCATAAGCTAGGGAATGAATGGTGGAGATCAAATATGGGGAGATATTTCTTTTACCCACCAATCCAATGGTAAAAAGAGTTTGGTCATTTCTTAAATAAATAAAATTAAAGGCTTAAGGGAAAAATATTTCCAAGTCTTAAAAATAATACCCTTGATTTATTTTAATAAACCATATTTTAAAATAAAACATACTCATCTTAAAATAAAATAATTGGAAGTAATAAAAAAATATCTTTATCTCAAAATATTTAACTTAAGAAATTAATAAAAAATGACGTAAGGACCTACGTAGTAGGACTCAGGTATTACAGGTATGCCTCCCAAACGCAAAGCAACACGTGTGCCATCTCCATCCATTATTGACTCCCCGTGTGGGTCACCTGCCATGAATAGTGAGCCAACATCACTAGGCCCAGAACAAAGTATTTTATCAAATTAAATACCACATTTATGCTCAATTTAAGTAATATATCTATAAAATAATTTAATTTAATTAAAATACATGCTTTAATTACAGTATATATAGTTGTTGTAAGCCAGCGTCGAGGTAGAGGCACTACGAGGGGTGTCTGCATAGAGAAAGTAAGGAAAATGAGTAAAATTAAAGTTAATATTCCTGATGATCACACTGTTGTATCTAGAGATTAAAAAAATGTTGCTCGGTATTAAGCTACATCTCAAACAACTACGTATATAATATGTTACTTTCAAGTTACTTTGTATTTTCATTGTTTATAATTTTTTAAAGGATAAGTTTGAGTTTAATTTTGGCCGACGAGAGGACCGATTAATGGTTGAGAAACTGATGTTGAATGCATTTCGGAGGTACAAAGGTCGATGTCATGCACACTATAAGAAGTTTAGTACTACAATAGAGTCGCGCTAAAATCCATTCCAAGCAATGCCACCAAACGAATGGGAGAAGGTTTGTGATATGTTTGAAGATCCTGCTTATCAGGTAATTTTGCTACTATCTTTTTGTAATAGTATTTGATAAATGTATTAAACATATAGACTAATATTTTTTTTTAGCAACGGAGTACTGTGAACAAAGCAAATAGTTCAAATTTAACGATACACCATCATGTGGGTTCTCAATCTTTTCATCGTTTGTCTAACAAAATGGTAAGTTATTTTAGTCCCTATTAAATATTAACATAAAATACACTTTTCTAATTTAAGTTTTAATATAGATTTTCCTTTTGCAGAAAGAAGAAAGTCCTGCTGACTATGATCTGACCCAATTGTATGCTAAAGCACATAAAAATCATGATAGTGTTTGGGCTAGTCCCAAAGCAGAGACAAATTATGTAAGTTTAAGTTTCTTTAATTCTATTGTCACATAATATTTTTGTTACTTACTAACTTTAATGTTTTTGTTTTTGTAGGACAAGATGATATCTCTTAAAGAATTGTTGCGGATCCATCTGATGTATCATCTATCAACGATGCTCAGATCCTTTCTCATGTTCTTGGATCATGTTTTGGATATTTGAGGGGTTTAGGATGTTGCGTGAAGCCATCCTCAATATCATCATCCTCTTCTCGAGCCAGATCGAATGACGACAAGGCAAATGAATTAAAGGAAGCAACACTTGAGATAGAGCGATTGAGGTCTAAGGAAAAAGAGTTGCTAACCTGATTAGATCAAGTAGCGGATATTGAGGCAAGCTTAGAATAGAACACGCAGAGTAGACTAAGGACGGAGGTACAAAAAGTTATGCTTGAACAGTTGTAGTCAATTATGTCCCAAAACTCTATACCACCACCACAATCTTAAAATTTATTTTTTCTTTCATTGTCTTTTCTATTATTAAGTTCCAAAACATTTGAACAATTGATGTTTGAATTACAATTTGTGTAATACTAGTATGGTATTTTTAATTAATTAAATTTTGTTCTGTATGATTAATATTGTTTGAACGGTAAATAATCAGTTCGAATAGACATGATTTATAATCGAACAAAAGTCATTCGAACAAAATTATTGGTTCGAACACCCCGTTCGTTCGAACAGGATCAAATATGGTTATTTGTTCGAATCAAAATTTTCATTTGTTCGAATGGACGGGTCAGTTCGAACTGAAAAATATTCCATTCAAACAATTTTTTGAGACGAAATTGGTTCGCCTAAAAAAAAAACTCCTGTTCAAACAGTTTGGATTGGTTTCACCTAATTTTGTACCTAAAAGTTATTTTTTGAGACGAAAATTGAATTTTATCTCCAAAAACCTTTTGAGACAGTCTTTTAGAGACAAAATAGAGATGAAAAATTTTCATCTCCAAAACTATTTTGGAATGAAATTGGGATTTTTTGAGACAAAAATTTGTCTCTAAAAACCATATCTCTTGTAGTGTTATTAGTAGTTATATATGAAGGTTGGGGTATATATGGGTTAAGGATCCAAAGCTTATTTTGCACCTTAGAGAAGAATATTAGCTTTAATAATTGGTGATAAATGACCACACAGATAAAGCGAATTAAATGGTATAAGAGAGATCGAAGAGAACCAGTGCGTGATGGGTATGGACCCCTTGAAAAAAGAGATCTGACCCCTCGTGACTCATGAGGTTCTTCCCATCTATTATGTGTACCGAACTATATAGCAACTCTTAAAGGTCCTCCCCATACTCTACTAAAGATCATTCACACGCATGGCTTAATAGTTATTTGAAAAGATAAAAAGATTAGGCATATTGCAAAAGAGAAAGAAAGAAAAATAAAGTATATAAAAGGATTTAAAAAAAAAATTCCAACACCAAAATTCAATGCTAAAATTCCAAGGCTAGCAAATACCAAAACCAACTATACAAAATGCATGCAGCTACAGTTTTAGAAGAGAGAGACAAATAATTTGTGGTCGATCTTAAGTACCTGATCTCACTCTTGACCTGTTCAACAGATGGTTTGCCACCGAACATATCCTCACGATAGCAACATGACTAGTCTTATGTATAGGCCGCAAACAACAGTGCTTTTAAGAAGAACGACACCACCAGCCTAGTCCAAATTAAACAGATTTAACATTCTCGGCTTAGTGGTATCAATATAAATACCCTACAATATCAATATTTATACTAATGGAACCTATACGAGTTGCCATGGAGAAACATGATATAGACAGCTATTCATCCCTCTTTTGGGAATTCTTGAACTCAAATTTAATGAAACATGGAAACAAAACACCAGTTACGTACCCATCAACAAGAATGCAGGCCAGAGTAAATACAACAATCTCTATAAGCTGGCAGATCCTCCTTTCATCTCCATTTGCCTTACTTTCTGCCATAACAAGACGTCAAGTTAGTGTGCATGCCAATAGGACTTGTAATAAGTGCATAATAACTTAAATGTAGATACTTACATGCTTCTCTTACCAATAGTACTGCTTCATTTCATCTAACCTCGAGTTCCTCCTATTATCATAAAGGGAAATGCAAACTACTGAAGGCAAAACATGAACCTCAAAACATTTACAGCCACCCCATGACATGTCAAAAGACCAAAAAACCAACACACTGCCCAGGTAGGAATTATATAAAACAGGACTACTTAACCTCCCATTGGATATATATTGCCCAACGCACCATCTTACTACCAAAGAAAAAAAAACCCACAAAAGACAACAAAAATCTTCCACTCACAGTCTCCCCAAGAGACTCTTTGAGGGACAGGAAATTCCCAAAGAAAGTGCTCAACATCTTGTCCATTTCATTTTTTCTCTCCAAAAGTTTATGCATGTCGCCCCTCATTTCCTCTAGCTGGCTCTTGTAATAGTCAGCATCTTTCTTATGTTTATCCATCAAAGCTAAATATTCTTTCTCCCGTTCACAGTCTTGTTGTCTTATAGCCTCTGGTAGCACCATCTATCCTAGGCCTCTTGCATATTCGGGTCTACTACCAAGTACCTCCCTAAAGGCATACGTTGTTGCCTCCTTAGTACGTTTCTCAGGTTCTAAATCATCCATCTTACCAACCATTTCCTTCTGCACATAGCTTGAAGGCGTCACTTCCTCATCTTCCACATAGCTTGATGCAGGTGAGGGGACCACCGAGCTAGTGCCAGAACCAATGCTTCTTCATGGCTTACATATGCTAAATATTTGTTGTGCAATTCATCGTGGAATGCGTTAAACCGCTTATACAGCTGCTTCAAAACTGTCAAACAATGATTCTCCAACTCCCAATCAAATACAAAGTCACCCTACATATATGCCAAACTGTTCAAGTCAGTGATTATACGTCTACCACTTTCTTACAATAGTGGTGAAGGAATAAACATCTTACCCAGACAAGGTCAATCAGCTCATCCTTTATGTGCCTGCTGTACATCAGTCATGGTTCTCATAGCATTGTGTTGTTTCTCCATTGTTTATCTTCAAATTGATTTTTTTGAGTTTTCGCAACTTCATAAACTCAGTGCACGTTAGTTAGACAAATCATGCAAAACTTCCTATTGTACCATTATCTTCGATATTAGGCTCGCCTTTCAGCATTCGATTGGCACATTCGGTCTCCCATACTATGCTTGGAGGTTGGGTTGAGTCATCAGAGCTGGACTCATCCGTAGCTCGAGGGGTACAAGAATTGATCAGCCCAGGGCATGGTCGCCCTCTTATTGAGTAAGGTGCAGGTCGTCTAGCACAAAGACCTCGTCCTCTCCCTCTTCCTCGGCTACTTTCTGCCATCAGTTCACCTAAATTTAGTTTGACACTCAAGTGAACACAGAAGTCAATATGTGAAATCTTTGTAACAATGAAACAAGGAACCAACATTGTTATCTCCCATGCATGCAAATATTCTCATCCGAAGTTAATGAAAGTATTATTCTGTCAAAATATCTACCTGGAATGTTGTTGCACCTCATTACAGCACACTGCAAATCGATCGTAATCCAAGTGCTTTTTGTGTGAATGTATATCCTGTATGTTTTGGGCACGTTACTAGAAATACAAGGACATGCAACAACATGTTAATATCAAATCAGGTGGGAGAACAAGAAACGACTAATACTACCATGTACTACCTCAGTAAGAAGCTAGTGTTATTCTTCACCCTATGCATAGAAAATAGAGTTCTAAGAAAGGACACATAAATATAAATTTATCATATTTTAGTTACAAAATCTAGTGGGCACAAATAGCGGCAAAGTTTAAACCCAAACCTGCCACCCTTCCTGACTTTTCTTGTCTTCACTAGATGCTTATCACTCTCTACACCCCACCTGTTTGTATACAATAATTTATGAAGCTGTCCCCAAAGCACTTATACTCTTCACAAGTGTGAAGATACATTCCCAACTAAGTGTACAAACAAGAATACACATGTTATAGTATTTATTTTCGATGTAGTGTACAAGAAAAAATACATTCCCAACTAAGTGTACTTTCCCAACTGTTAGTTAATTGTTATGGTATTTTACCCATTAAAAATTTCTTAGCATGTTGTCTATTATACATAGACTCTTCATCGGATAGGTCTTCTTCATCTGAATATTCCCCATCACCATAAGCCTCGTGTGAAAAAGATGCAACTATGGTGTCATCAATAAAGTCTGCTGGATTTATGCCTTGACTACCCATCTCCATGACTTCACGTGCATCAATATGTCTAGGTTCTATATCAGTCCAACTTAATGGAGTTGACACTGGACATGCATCGCACTACAAAGGTGCATAATCATATGATGATTCATCATCTTGATAGGCATCATCGTCACTTGATTTGTCATCAATATCTGATAACGCCCTCGGCACTGGTGGAATGTTGTATACATTCCTATTTGTGTACTTTTGCACAACATACCAACTCCCTTTCGCCCTTATATCCATGATGTAAAAACACTGAGAAGCCTGGCATTTCAACACAAATGGTTCGTCCTTATACCAAGTCCTGTCCATGTTGACACTAATCATATGGTCATCCACTTGTACCCCTCGTTTCCGATCACCAATGTCAAACCAATCACAGCTGAACAAGTATACCCGACGCCATCTCATGTAAGGTAACTCCACAACATCATTGATAACACCATAGAAGTCTACATTATTTGACTAATGGTCACCAGTTACCAATACCCCTGAATTTTGTGTACGCCATCGAAGTTCACGTTGTTTCGTATGGAACCTTTTCCCATTTATAATGTAAGCAGCATATGATGCAACCCAAAGGTCAAAACTGCAAGCTAACACATAGATCAACAGACACATCAAGTGGGTGGGTGGTATGCTGGTCCTGAACCTACAAGAATATTGTTGGAAATTCATCACTTATCGTTTCGCCAACTTAGCCGTATTAGGGTCAGGTTTATCCTAAGTAGACATGGAGTAAGCTAACTTACACATTTCTTGAACCAAGTTGGAAACTCGGTTTGATGTGTGCGATAGATAAAATTTGAGTGATGCACCTTACATTTCTCGTAGTGCCCCTGCATTTGGAGAACACAATTGGATAAGTCATATAAGTAAGTTATGTAAGGGCCCATGAACATGGTAGGTTGTCCTTTTGTCTCAAAATAATGAAGTAAGAAAACATTGGAGATATCATGTATGCTTACTCTAGATTGGGTCCAATCTCAGCACAGTTGTTAAGCAAGTATGAGATGGCTGAGTTAAGGAGTTTATCTTCTAATTGCACATTAGAAGCTATACCCAAAGGACGAAGTTTCTGTTTGAAAATTTTTAATCCATCTATAGTCTCCTCTTGTCCACCATCAATGTTGCGGTTCGGTCGATTAAACTTCGTCTCAACATCTTTTAGATACATTGAGCAAAATGTCAAGCATTCGATGTGAATGTAGGCTTCCACTATTGAACCTTATCGTCGTGCATTATTCTTAACATACCGCTTAAATTTGCCGAGATACCTTTCAAATGGATACATCCACCTATATTGTACTGGACACCCAAGAATGGCCTCACGGGGTAAATGGACAGCAAGGTGAACCATGACATCTAAAAATGATGGAGGGAATATCTTCTCCAATTTGGATAGAATGGTGACGATATCACTTTCAAGCTTGGATAAGCAATTAATATTCAATGTTTGGGCGCACGACTCTTTGAAGAAACTGCTAAGTTCAGTCAACACCAAGGCAATATCATTTCTTAAGTACCCCCCAACAGTATTAGGAAGTAGTCTTTGCAAGAAAACATGGCAGTTAAGGATCACTGGCCAAATGCTATAAGGTTTAGACATATTGTTGAAGGGATTAAAGCCGTCACTCACTAAACAGAGCCTAACATTGCGAGAATCCTTAGCGAACCGACTGTGTTCTTCATCAAATGTCTTCCAGACCTCAGAGTCGGCAGGATGTCTCATATTAGTCCCATCTATCGCTTGTTGCTCTTTATGCCATCTCATATCACCTGTTATCTTTGTTGAGATAAATAGCCGCTGCTATCTTGGCTTCAACGGAAAATGCCGCAACACCTTTTGAGGGATGACTTATGTCTCATGTGTATTTGACATCCATCTCGAAGCCTTACATATAGTGCATTCATTCAAGGTAGCATTTGCCTTCTAGAATAAGATGTAGTCATTGGGTCATGCATGAATTTTGTGGTAATTGAAGCCCAAACCTCTCTCCAATGACCTTGACTCCTCATATGATTGTGGCAATTCAGCATCAAGAAAGGCAAACCGCAACAAGTCAAGGAGCATATCAAAGGATTTTATTGAACATCCAATGTGTGTTTTAATGCATAACAACTTGACAACGAATGACAGTTTTGAGAATTTTGTATAGCCCCCGAAAAGAGGATGACGGGCATCCTCCAATAGCTATTCAAAAGAAGAAACTGGTAAAGCTTTAGGTATTGATGGTCGAGTTGGGATTGGAGTGCTGTCTTGGGGAGCTGTAGGTGATAGAAGTCTATCAATCTCATTCACCCAGCTTTTATCCATCTAAAACGAATGATGCAACATTATTATTTAACCAGAGACCGTCAATTTAGCTAGAACAATCTCATGGTCATCCATTGAAAAAGTACACTGGTGAAACAAATTTCACGTATACAGTCGAAGTAATTTGCGCATGTAGCCGAAATGAGGGATGAAAATATTTTGTTTCATGCAAAATATAAAGTCCCAACATGATATTTGTTTCAATAGATTACATATAGTATACCGTTATAAAACTAGCAGGTATAGAAAAGAGATGGGACTACGTTTGTAATGCCCTAATGGAAAGCTCAAACCACATGACCTATACTCCAAAAATACTAGTCAATAAATGAAGATGTTTTGATTCAGTTTATTTAGAACATGTGATCCCACATTGCTTGGGAATGAGAAGTTCTTGCTCTTTATAAGATTCCAATGGGACTCCAATTGTATCATTGACTAGTCCTTTTGGAGTATAGGTCATGTGGTTCGGGTTCCTATGCTAGACTTTGCATAAAAATAAAATGGGTTGAGGTTGATTTTTAAAAAATATGCATGTTTGGTTATGAAAAGAAATTTGAACTATCTCAGTTATTTGTTCTGCATTACTCAAAAAATTCTGTTTGAGAATAAAATATTTTTCTGGCATGACTGGTGTAGACATGAGCTGTTTTTGACATTTTTTTTAATTGTGCAAAAGAGAGCGAATATGAAATTTTGTGCACAAATTATATTTTTGTGATAAGATTCTCTTCTGTTCTGAAGATGTTTTGTACTCTTATATGATATGATGTGATTTCTGAAAACCTTTGGCATGACTATCTGGTTCTGCATCTGATTTTGTTTATGCTCTGTTTGGTTAGAGACCCTACCACTTGGGTTTTACATGGCTTATGTTCCGATATGATATGGCCTTGCCACAGGAAAGAATAGTGGTATTCTATTTCTGTTCTGATATGCATCTGCTTGGTTATCCACAAATGTACAACCGTACCACAGGGGTTAAACATGATCTATGTTTTGATATGATGCTCTGATATGATGATGATGACGAATCAGGTATGTTATGCCAAAGTACTTTGGAAGATTCACATTCTGTTTCTGCTTGTTAGCTACCGGGTTTTGCACAACTCTACCACAGAGGTTAAACATAGTCTCTACTCTGATATGATAAGATAAGATGAATATGTTCAGTTTTGCTCTACTAAAGGAAATTTTGCATAAGAATGTTTTCTGAAAGTTTCTCTCTTATATTTTTGGTAACATGTTATGATTTTGCATTCTGAAAATAAGCATTATGATTCTGCATTCTGAAATAAAATATTTTGTCCAGCATTCTGAATTCTGATAAATGCTCATGCTTACATATTAGTATATGTTCTTTGCTTATTGAGTTGTTGATAACTCACCCCTTATCTCCAAACATTTTTCAGATGATTTTGATGGTTTAGCTGGAGAACAAGAGTAGAAAGTTTTAGCAAGGTGTGATGATCATAGAGGAATAAGTGTCCGAGGGTACAAGTACTTATTTGAGAGTCATAGTTCATAAATTGATTATTTTTGGATATTTTGATGTGTTGGGTCAAGGATAATTTTGAGTTTTTGGGGAGTTTCTAATTTATTTTATTGAGATTTTCTTTGTTGTTTCGGTGAAGGATCATGAATATTTGGGTTGAGCAAATGAATTAATATTTTATTGACTTTTATGGATTTTATAGTTGTGGTATTGGAATTGATGTTAGGTATTAAGAGCTAACTCTCCGGACCTTCAGGATCGGGGTGTTACAGTTGGTATTAGAGACATGTTTGAGATTCTGCATACTAATAAGGAGTTTGAGGAGAACTGAGGTTTGAGATTCCGTAGACTTTATTGATTCAGATTTGGGGAATTTAAGGTTTTGATTTTATTGGCTTATTCTGAAGGTTGTAGGATATGACTTGGAGGTTTAGATTTTGAGGTTTACATAAGTTTGACCGCAAGTCAGGTTTAGAGGTTATGTAGACTATTACATGAGCTTTTGGATATATGTTGGGTCAGGAAGTAATTTCATACTTGAGGTATAGAAATTTGACGATTACGAGATGGACATGGGGATATTTCAGATTTGAAGTTCTATAGACTTTAGTATATCAGGTTTTGGGTTATTGGGGACTTTAGGAAATATTTTTCAGATTTGATGTTTATAATTTGACAAAGTTTAAGAGATATTCTAGTTGATAATTAAGGTATGAGATTCCACAAATTGTATAGATTGAGTTTTTGAAAATCTAAAGTTTAGAAGTGGTGTGTTTGTAAAAAGTGATTTGTTGATGAGACTTAAGGTCCTAGAATTTTGCAAGTGCCAGGATATGATTTTTGAGGATATCTAAGGTTTTAACACTTGCGAGCCTATTGAGTGAGTCCCATGAAATCTGAGATTTTAGATTATGCATATTTTAGGAAAATGATTTATTTTATTTTATTTTATTTTAGAGATTCAAGATTTTAGTTCAAGTAGACGTAATTCTGTTGACTATAGGAAATGATTCTGACAAGATTTAAGGTTTAGATTTCAAGTTGACTTCTTGAACAGAGTTTTGGTTAGGAACTTGGGGCTTAGACTTTTGATATTAATGTTTTGAGGCTACATACATGTTGTGAGCTTTGCAAGTTTTATTTGGTGAAAAAAAAAATTATGTATAGACTGGTTAAATGGGGATGTTAGTTCTTTTCCGATGTATTTGATTTAGATACAATGGGTTTAGGGCTATAAGTTGTTGGAGTGCGCTGTGGAAGCATGACTTTGGTGATGTGATAGTTTGAGAGTTTATTTCGCTATTTGTATGAGGTTCATGGATTGAAGAGTTCGGAATTATTTTTAGGTTTTTAATTGCATTATTGAGGTTTATATTTTAGACTTGAAATGACAGTGTGTGTGCGAACGTGTATGGCTAGGGAAAATATGGGGGAATATGATCGACAATATTGGAGGGTTAGAATTTGGAATATTAGGTTCGACAATATGATTGATGATTCAAGTAGGCATGGAATGGTTGTAGCGGATAAATATTTAGGCTTTACTTGTGGTACTAGCAAATTTTGAGGACAAAATTATTTTTAAGGGGGTGAGAATGTAACACCTGAGCCCAGTACTAAGCCGCTTTCTAAAATTTTTTGGATTTATACATATGGAAAGCCAGTTGTTTTGTCAAATATTTTTATGGGCCGATACTTTTTTTTAAAAGACAAGTTGGAATATTGCAGAGTTTGGTTCGTGGCCCAAAATCTAAGAGAAGAGCCCATTTATTTATTTATTCACTACCAGTCTTGGACCCAAATTTTTTAAAAGTGGGCTCTACCCGATCACCCCAAGATCCATGCCCCTTTTTATTAAACTGAGAAACCCAACTGCTGTTGTTTTTAGAAACTCCCCACCTTTTTCACGTCTCTTTCCGTTAGTCATAAGCATGCACGTCTCTTTCCTCTCTTTTTCTATAGGGTTTTATCATCACCTCTATATATATACACTCATTCCTCTACTGCATGGAGAAACTGCCCAAAACTTGTTGCTGCCGCCAGCCACAACACAACCCCCATCATGTTGCACTCCATTGCCGTGACTCAAGAACATCCACCACAGCTCGGCTTTCATCCAACCACCGTGTAATAGCCCACTGCCCTGCCCCACATGAAACTGGCATCCACCTACGTTCCCTTCCATAAATCGCAACCACCCACACGCACGACAACACCACCCCAAGTCGCTGCCGTGGATGCTGCATGTCTTCTCCATCACTCGGTTAGCCCCCCTGTCTTTGCTCATCAAAATAGAGCACTATGTTTTCCCCCACCGTGAGCCAGGTTTTACCACCAAGCCGCTACCACCCCTCCTTTCGAGTTCCAGCATGTTTGCACCGCTGTTCGTCGTGAATCAACCACTAGCTAGCATCCCCTCTCACTCTCTCTACTTTAAAGGGTTCACCCCAAAAACTTCGCATGACACGGGTCCTCCCTACCCAAGCATCAACAACCAACAGTGAGGCCACACTGCAATAGAGGGCGCTAGAGAACCTTTCATCACCACCAAACACAGCCCAGCCAACGCGTTGCCCTTATTCGAGATTTCTCTCTATCCCTCAATTTCCAGCTCTACCTCCCTTTAGCCATCTCTCTCACCACTCTCTCTCTCTCTCTCTCTCTCTCTCTCTCTCTCTCTCTCTCTCTCAGTGCGGTACCATTGGTACAGCCACCGCCCACCGCAACCCAGCTCTGCCACGACCTCCTTCCCTCACTGTGAGCTTCTGTCACACGTCTTCCCTCTCTTGTGAGTTTCAGAAATATATGGGTGTTTCTAAGTGCTGCAGTTATGTGAAGTTAGAGGGTAGCGGAGATTATAGATTTATGAGATTACTATTTTGCCCTTAAGCCAAGTAAGATTTGAATGGGCCTTGTTTTTTGGTTGGGTTTGGTTTTATGTTTAGCTTGTGTTTTACAAAAGCTTTTGTAGCTCAAACTTGGTCTTTAATTGAAGTTGAGTTTTGTGATGGATTTTTGTTTTATTAAGTGGATATTGAGGATTTTGGGAAGTGATGGAATTTTAGGATTATGAGAATTCTAGATTTTTTTTTAGGAATTAGAATAGGTTGATTTGGTATTTAAGATTAAATATTCAAATATGTGTTCGATTGAAAATTTACGGTAGATACATGACTATTTTATAGGTGACTAGTAATTTTTGTTCGACATTATTAAGGAAAATTTTATGAAAAACTAAGAACTCCAAGTAAGCGGAGTTAGACTTTGCATAAAAATAAAATGGACTAAGGTTGATTTTTGAAAAATATGCATGTTTGGTTATGAAAAGAAATTTGAACTGCCTCAGTTATTTGTTCTGCATTACTCACGATATTCTGTTTGAGAATAAAATATTTTTCTGGCATGACTGGTATAAACATGAGCTATTTTTGACATTTTGTTTTTAAACTGTGTAAAAGGGAGCGAATATGAAATTTTGTGCATAAATTATATTTTTGTGATAAGATTCTCTTCTGTTCTGAAAATGTTCTGTACTCTGATATGATATGATGTGATTTCTGAAAACCTTTGGCATGACTATTTGGTTCTGCATCTGATTCTATTTCTGCTCTGTTTGGTTAGAGACCCTACCATGGGGGTTTTACATGGTTTCTGTTCCGATATGATATGGCCCTGCCATGGGAAAGAATAGTGGTATTCTGTTTCAGTTCTGATATGCATCTTCTTGGTTATCCGCAAATGCACAACCCTACAACGGGAGTTAAATATGGTCTCTGTTCTGATATGGTAAGAAAATATGTTCAGTTATGCTCTGCCAAAGGAAATTTTGCATAAGAATGTTTTCTGAAAGTTTCGCTCTTATATTTTTTATAACATGTTATGATTTTGCATTTTGAAAACAAGTATTTTGATTCTGCATTCTGAAAGAAAATATTTTGTCAAACATTCTGAATTATGATAAATGCTCATGTTTACACACTAGTATAGGTTCTCTGCTTACTGAGTTATTGATAACTCACCCCTTATCTCCAAACATTTTTTCAGATGATTTTAATGGTTCAGCTGGAGAACAAGAGTAGGAAGTTTTAGCAAGGTGTGGAGATCATAGAGGAATAAGTGTCCGAGGGTACAAGTATTTATTTGAGAGTCATAGTTCGTTAATTGATTATTTTCGGATATATTGATGTGTTGGGTTAAGGATATTTTCGAGCTTTTGTGGAGCTTCTAATTTATATTATTGAGATTTTATTTGTTGTTTCGGTGAAGGATCATGGATATTTCGGTTGAGCGAATGAATTTATATTTTTTTGAGTTTTCTGGATTTTATAGTTGTGGTATTAGAATTGATATTAGGTATTAAGAGCTAACTCTCCAGACCTCCGGGATCGGGGTGTTACAACATTGGAGGGCATATTGCAATTAGTTGATATAGATAGCTTGGCTAAAGTACAATGATGTTGAATTTTTGTAGGGTAGACATAGAGTATTCAGATAGAACAATACGATGGTAATCACTAAATTGAGTGAGTTAATGAATCATGATTAGTGCAGTCTAAATATCTCAAAGAACTTTAGTTGAGACGGAAGAAGAAATATTTGGCTAGCAGTTCATTTGTGTATATGATAGTGTACTTATCTAACTTGTCTTATTTCATGTATGTTTCTATAACACTTGTCCAACTTGTATATGATAATGTATGTTTGTCTAACTAATATCAGCTGTAGAAAATACGTTTGATTACATTGAAGGATTTGTGATTATAAACATGATTGGTCTACTAAATAATAGGAAAAAGGCCCTTTAATCCACAAGAGCCAGTTCAAGTCAGATGGAAGGACTCTCATCTGCCTGGGATTAGCATCCTAATTCCACCTAGATGAGACTGATGTGGTAAATCAAGTGAGTCATACAGTGGCCCACCATCAAGGTAGATTTCCAAAAGTAATTGACTAAAGGATCCTTTACTCAATTACTAGTGTTTGTTCTTTACCTACATTTTTTGGGAGGAATTGCTTTCAAATATGAAGATAAAACCAAGATTTTCCATGTGAGTTTTGTTTTGTTTTTTTTTTTTTTGAAAACTAATCTCATTGATCATCAAAGGTAGCTTACAGCATAAAGCCAAAAGTGTGATCAAACATAGCTAATAGCAAAGTCACATGTGACATAAGGCTATAGCATTACATCATTATCTTTGTTACTATAGGCAAGATACAGGAAAGACATTCTTCAATTCCATAGAGTTCTTCTACACAGACAAAGGCCTCTTTTGCTAGTTGATGAGTAGCCATGTTAGCTTCCCTGTAGGGATGTGAAGTAGTCTAGTTAGTCACAATTTCTAGAAGCTGTCGAGCCTCTCCTATGAGGCAGCCTCCTAAGCTCCAATTCAAAATACCACTTTGTAACAGGTCCACAGCTTGCTTGGAGTCCCCTTCTAGGCAAATCTTCTACATTCCCATGTCTTTACAGAAACTTGTTGCCAATAGGAGTCCATAAGCTTCAGCATCAAAAGAAGTACCCCTAAGAGCCCTATTAGCACGAAGTGTTCCCATGACTTGTCCAAAGTGATCCATAATTAGGACTCCTATTCCAATCTTCCCTTCAGTTGCTTTAACAGCCGCATCCCAGTTAACTTTATACCAGTTTTAATTAGGTTTGGTCCATGACTAAATACCATCAGGGATTTGAATGTTGTCTACCCATTCCTTCTTCAAAGCTTCCTTATAAGCAACCAGTTTTGCAATCGCCAAGCTACACACAAGTGTTGGATGCTTGAAGAGCTTGTTATGGAGAAAGTCATTTCTCCTTGTCCAGATGCTTCTTAGTATGGCTGCTACCTCCTCAAGTTCTATGAAATTAAGAAGCTCAACCATTTTGGACCATATTTCAAAGAAATTTCACTCTGGAAATTCATCTTTTGCACTCGTCTTGCACTTTGAGTCCATACATCTTGGGCTACAGAACATCCCATAGTGCATGGCCTGCTATTTCAGATTGCTGCTAACAGATTGGGCATGAGCTATGGTCCAATAGTTTCCTTCTTCTCAGATTTGCTAAGGTGGGGAGAGCATCATTGCATGCTCTCCAAATGAACATCTTGGTAGCTGGTGAGACTTATAGTTGCCATAGTGTTTTCCAATTCAATTTCTCTCGTGCCCTTCTTGATGTTTCCGCTTCAGATGCCCTTTCCATCTCCTTGTATAGATGATATCCACTCTTCACAGTGTATATTCCATTGCTAGTCAGTTGCCATACCATCCTATCCTCTTCCTCCTATGCTAATGGGAATTTCTGTAATTGCTTGATTGCAAGGAAAAGAGCTCTTGGAGAATAGGTGCCTTCCACATTTTTAGTTGGTGATCAATGAGGTCACTGACTTTTTCATACCTGCATTCAACATTTCTAGGTGACAAAACCTTATATGAGGGTAATGATGGAATCCATTTATTAGTCCATATGTTTACTTTAGAGCCATTCCCAACTCTCCACATAAGCCCTTTTTTAAGTAATTGTAGACTTGCATAAATCCTATCCATGCCAAAGAAGGACCTGACCCCAATCTAGCTGACAGCAAGTCACCCTTATTGAATTACTTCTGCCTGAATACCATGGCCACCAAGGATGTTGGATATTGTTGGATCCTCCATCTTTGCTTTGAGAGCAAAGCCAAGTTAAAATGTTTAAAATCTCTTAACCCGAGACCTCCTAAGGTCTTACTGGAACTAAGCTCTTTCCAGTTAATCCAGTGTATCTTCGAGCTATCCTCATTGTATCCCCACCAGAATTTCCTTAGCAAGTGATTTAGCATCTTTGTTATTGAGATAGGTAGCAGTAACATACCCATTGCATAGATAGGGATAGCTTAAAGCACAATTTTGAGAAGGATTTCCTTTCCTGCAGTGGATAGAAACTTGGTTTTCCAGTTAGTCACTCAAGCCCATGTTCTGTCAAGAAGTGAACAGAAAGTAGCTATTTTTTATCTTCCCACCAAAGCAGGAAGTCCCAAATACTTGTCAAAGGTGCCAGAGGATTTTAGTCCTCCCAATTGTAGGACCTATAACTGAGTTGCCTGTTGTGTGTTCTTGCTAAAGAAAGCAGATGATTTGTCTTTATTCAGTGCTTGTCCTGAGGCTTTTTCATATAGATCAAGTATGTTAAGAATACAAATGAGTTGTACAGTGTTTGCTTGACAGAAAAGGATGTTGTCATCAACAAAGAAAAGGTGATTGACTTTTATTGGACCTCTGCCAATAAGGGCTGGAGTTAATTCACCATTTCTTTCAGCTGAATGCAGCAATGAACTGAGGCTTTCAGCACAAAGGATAAACAAGTATGGAGAGATTGGATCCCCTTGTCTTAGGTCCCTTGAGTGTAGAAACATTCTTTGTGGTTCACCATTAACCAAAATTGCATAGGAAACTGATTTAAGACAGCATTGTATGAGATGAATCCAGTGAGGAGGAAATTCAATCCTAGCCATGATTGCTTCCACAAAGCTCCATTTTATTCTATCATATGCCTTACTTATATCGAGTTTCAATGCCATGCAGCCTCTTTTTCCTTTCATTCTTGAGTTAATGGTATGGAGGACCTTATATGCCACTAGTGTGTTATTTGTGATTAGTCTTCCAGGGACAAATGCACTTTGGTTCCATAAGATGAGAGTGGGAAGGTGGACCTTTAGCCTATTAGCAATGGTTTTGGAGACAATCTTGTATATTACATTACAAAGACTAATAAGCCTGAATTTAGTCACTCTCTTGGGGCTCTGAACTTTAGGAATGAGAGAGATGAAAGTCATTTACCTCTGTAAGAGATCCACCTTGGCTAAGGGCCTGAAGAGAAAAATTGCACACAGCCTCTCCTACCACCTCCCATTGCTTTTGATAGAATTAGGTTGGGAACCCATCTGGACCAGGGGAACTTAAGGGGTTCATTTGGCACGTTGGTTGGCTGTCAAGGCAAAATTGCTATTACACTTTTGTTGGAGGCATGTGTGATCTGTAGCTATAAGCTACTTTTGTGGTTCCAGTCCCTCATGAGTACCTGTTAATAGTGTCAAAGGTGCCTATTGGTGTACATGTGCCATAGAGGCCCTAGTGGGGTCAAGCTCCATGTTCATCATAATCTCTTGTGAGCCTTGGATTCCATTCATAGCTTCGAGTATGGGCACCTTAAATAAAGATGGGGCCTTCTATGTGTTTAGTGGTGGACTTTCAACTTGAACTTTAGTTTGGATCCCTAGGTTATTGGCATTAAGTGCACTTTGATCCAAGGTCTTCATCATTGCAGTTTGTCCTTTAGCTTCATGAGTAGATTGTACCTGATTTTCCACTGTATGTTCCTCCTGGAAACCTGCAGTAGGCTTTTGGTGGTCTGTCTGGTAGCATGACCTGGGAGTCACTCTATCTCCTCCTTCACAGCCTTTCCTCTGCTTCCAAGAGTGGTTGTTATCACCATGAGCACCACCATAATGACGATTGTCAAAGAGATTGGTGTGTCTGGGTTGGCCTCTGAGCCAAGGACCAAAGTATTGCGATTCCTGTTCTTCACCTTGTTGATCATGGCATATTCGATTGTAGTTTTTCCTTGGTGATTTAAAACTCCACATTGAAAGCAAAAGTTTTGTAACCTTTCATACTTGAAAGATATCCAGTGTTATCAACCATGAGCCACTTTCCTCTCATCAGAGGCTTATTAACGTTAATAGTAACTGCCACTCTAAGACATCTCCCCCATGCATGTCCATCTGCCTCAGCTTCCACCCTTATAACATGACCAATCGATGCTGCAAATTGCTCCCCAAACTCTTCTATCATGGTGGTGAGAGGAAGGTTGTGCAACTGGACCCAGAAGGGTTCAAAACCAAAGTGAAGAGCATTGATGGATACTGCCTCATCCACTTCCAGCAGGGTGAGGAGACTTCTATCAAAGAACCAAGGAAGACCACTAAGAATATTTTCCTTGTCTACCTAGTTCTTGAATTCAATGAGGAAAACTTGATCTCCAAGTTCCTTAAATCTCACCCAGCCTTCTAGCCTCCAAATTTGAGATATGATTACTCTGAAACCTTCACCATTTACTCCCTTCTCGGATAGCACCTTCCCAACAATGTAGTTTGTCCCACGACAATCTTCGGTTTTGAAACTCTCCTATTTAACATGGAAGAAGGAGCTTTCTTCTTCTGATAGATGTAATCTCTCCCATCGTTTGGCTAGTTTCTCTGCTTCCATTGAAACCAATGCCAAAACATAAAACAAGAAAGCAATGCTAAATCATTAAAAAAGCTCACAAAATGTGAGACCAAAGCGTTTGATCTCTCAAAAGCACTGATCACACTTTCTCCTAAGAGAAAGGAAGTCACTTCCACGTCCGAGTGGCTTTGTTGGCTTAAGTCCAAACTTGAACTCCCTTAATTCTTTGTGTTTAGGATTCTTCCAATCTTTCAATGTGAGTTCTGAATATGCATTCGCACAGATCATGTATCTTACAGAATACAATGTAACAAAGTAAAATGCAGTCTGGTTCTACATGAGGACAGCAGCTAAAGCATACCTGAAATACACTGCAGCACTCAAGAGATGCATAAAGCTGATAAAGCATGCTATAGTACATGGAAAGAAAAAGGCAACAGCAGTAGCAAAAAGGAGACAAGAGATGGCACAGAAAAGAAGAACCTCAACTAAGGAAATGCATGGTTGCACACAAAGAAGTATAAGGGACATGATGCATAAAGCTGCCTCTACCATACCGTCCACAAAAGTTCTGAATTAATGTTTGTAATTGTGTACATAATCAAAAGTTAATTTTTCAATAGCTTATTTTTACTTTTCTGCTTTTTTGTAATGTGTATATATATATATATATATATATTATAACCCTTGTGTAATCCAAAGTATCAATGAGAATCAGTTTCTTCTCATCTTCACTTTCTGTTCTTAACAGTTTTTAACATGGTATCAGAGAAGGAGTAATTTCCTGCAATACCTTCTTGTTTTTTTATCATCTTTCATTTAACCTATGGCCTCCTCATCTTCCTCATCTTCTTCTCCTACAGAAGATCCGAATAGCCCTTTTTTCTTGCATTACAGTGATAATGCAAACACTGTCATTGTTTTACCACCCTTAACTGGCTCCAACTACATTTCATAGAGCAGATCTTTCCTTCTCTCCATTTCAATCAAGAATAAGTCAGGCTTCTTGGATGGCACCATCTCCACTCCTGACCTTGCAGATCCTTCTTATGTATCTTGGTTACAATGCAACAACATCCTGCTTGCTTGGATTTTAAATTCACCAAATCTAAGTTTGGAAATGGTTTTGGAAAACCTGCTACTCACTCTGAAAACCAGGTTGCTCTTGATGGTTCCATTGTGGATCAAACTGTTGCTGCAGGCCATGCATCTCTTACACCAAGTACTTCTCAATTCAACCTCTCTCAAGCACAAGCACAACACCTAGTGACTCTTGTCAATGCTCAATTCCCTCATCTGACCTCAGGACACAATAAACCACTCATGCCACCACCTATGCATCCCTCACCAATTATCTCAGAACCTGCCCCTTCAACAACATCTCACTCCAATCTAGCAGGTAATCATCACTATTTTTCCAGTCCTAGCATCTCTCATAACCCCTCTCTTTTCAATGTCACAAGTCATGATAAATTCACTACTCTTTCACAAGATTAGCATGATACCTTTAATAACACACCATGGATCATGGACACTAGAGCCACTGATCACATGGTGTGCTCCACCTCATTTTTTACTAATTCTTCCTACTACATTCAAGCCTTTGTACAAACTTTCAAATGGTACAAAAGCTCAAGTCACACACATAGGCAATGTTAAATTTTCAGACTCTCTCCTCATTTACTTTCAATCTCATCTCAATCTGTAAACTCACTCAAAGGCCAGACACTTGTCTGTTTTTCTTAAATAATCTTTGTTTCATTCAGGTCTTCTCTTCATGGATGATGACTGGAGTTGCTAAAGTCCATGTTGATCTCTATTACCTAATGTCTTCACCACCAGACCACCAATATTCCATCTTCAAGCCCATTTAGTCTAACTCGAGTCAACCAAGCTGTTGTACATCAAGATTTTGACTTATGGCACTGCAGATTAGGACATTTATCCTCTCAAAGAATGAATTCAATTCATTCTAATGTACCTAATGTAAAGTGCAAAGAAAAATCTCATTGTACAGTTTGCCATTTGGCTAAACATAAACAACTTTCATTCCCTTCAAGTGTTTCAAGTAGTTCATTTCCTTTTAATTTAATCCATTGTGATATATGGGGACCATTCTCCCATGCTTCCTTTCAAGGATTTCCTTATTTTTTAACAATTGTGGATGATTGTTCTAGAGTTACTTGGGTTTTCCTAATGAGACTAAAATAAAACACAAGATCTCTCCTGCAATCATTCTTCCATCTCATACAAACCCAATTCAACAAAAACATTAAGCAAATAAGAACTGACAATGGACTTGAATTTGCTATGACTGATTTTTACAAAAAATATGGCATCATTCATCAAACATCATGTGTGTATACCCCTCAACAAAATGGTATTGTTGAGAGAAAACACCAACATCTCTTGAATATTGCCCGAGCCCTTCTCTTTCAAGCATAATTACCAATCCAATTTTGGGGAGATGCTATCTTAACAGCAGCCTATATCATTAACAGAATCCCCACACCTCTCCTCTCCAATAAATCCCCATATGAGATGCTTTTCTCATCACCACCTTCATATTTTCACCTTAGGGTCTTTGGCTGTCTATCTTATGCTACACTCTCAAACAAAACAGAACCAAATTTGAACATAGAGCTAAACCTTGCATTTTCTTAGGATATCCTGCTAATGTCAAAGGTTATAAGCTGCATGACATTGAATCTCACTCTACCTTCATCTCTCGAAATATCATTTTTTCATGAATCCATTTTACCCTACAAATCTGGTTCCCCTTCAAACAATGACCTGTCCTCCTTCCCCAATAACTTGGTCCTTCCTCTTGCACCACCAGATGACATCTTCTCCTTTCCCCAAACTTCTCAAACTCTCACTCAATCACACAATGATGAAGAACCTTCTTCACCAACTGACCCCTCCACCCTTCCCTCACCTACTACTCCCACACTTCCTTCACCTGCCCCTTCACCTCATCCTGACCCTTTCCCTCTTCGAAGGCCCACTAGAAATAGGAACCAACCTGCTTATCTTCATCAATATCATTGCCAGCTTGCAGCATCTCAACCCTTCCCTTCCTCCTCTACAATCCACCCCCTTCATGATTACGTAACTTACAAAAATCTCTCTCCCTCTCACCAGTCCTTTTCAGTTTCACTTTCATTACTTCATGAATCTCAGTCCTATAATGAAGCTGTCAGGTTTAAGTATTGACAAGATGCCATGAAAGCTGAACTTCATGCTCTAGAAGAAAACAACACATGGATTGTCACCACCTTACCCCCAACAAAACTACAATTGGTTGTAGATATGTTTATAAGACCAAGCTGAAATTAGATGGATCTTTTGAAAGGCACAAAGCCAGACTTGTGGCCAAAGGCTACACTCAAAAAGAAGGCTTTGACTTCCAAGAGACCTTCAATTCAGTTGCAAAGCTCACCATAGTTAGACTTTTCCTTGCCATAGCAGCCATTAAAAACTGGTCCCTCACTCAAATGGATGTTCACAATGTCGTTCTCCGTGGAGACCTTGATAAGGACATCTATATGCAATTACCTCTAGGCTATCACATCAAGAGTAAGCAGATTGAGGGTGAGAACTTGGTATGCAAGTTAAATAAGTCTCTCTATGGACTTATGCAAGCATCTAGGCAATGGTTCTCAAAGTTTTCAAACGCACTCACTGCTATTGGATTTCATCAATCAAAATCTGACTATTCTTTGTTCACTAAGATCAGTCCCAATGGATTTATAGCACTCTTAGCCTATGTAGATGACATCATAGTTAGAAGTGATTCTCAAGAAGAAGTTGATTCACTCAAATCTTACCTTCACAGCAAGTTCAAAATTAAGGACCTTGGACCCCTAAAGTTTTTCCTAGGATTGGAAGTTGCTAGGTCCTCATTTGGAATTAACCTTTGTCAAAGGAAGTACACCCTCAAGATATTAGAAGATTTAGGTCTACTTGGCACAAAGACAGTTTCCACACCTATTGAAATGAACCATAAATTGAGCCACACCATAGAAAAAATCCTCCAAGATCCTACAGCTTATAGAAGACTCATTGGAAGGTTAATTTACTTAACCATCACCAGACCCGACATCACCTATGCTGTAAGTGTTCTAAGCCAGTTCATGGACAAACCCTCACAATCTCATATGCACTCAGCCTATAGGATTCTCAAGTACATCAAAGGATCCATAGGTCAAGGCATTTTATTGTCATCCAAATCAACTTTACATCTAAGGGCCTATAGTGATTCAAATTGGGCTGCCTGCCCCGAGACAACAAGATCTGTCACAGGGTTTTGTATATTCATTGGAGACTCACTAATAAGCTGGAAATCTAAGAAGCAAACCACAGTTTCTAAATCTACAGCTAAGGCAGAATATAGGGCACTAGCATCTACTAGTTGTGAGATCATGTGGCTTCTCGGTTTGTTGAAGGAATTTAATGTTGACCATGCACAATCTGCTTCCCTCTTATGTGGTAACCAAGCAGCTATCCACATTACAAAAAATCCAATTTTTCATGAAAGGACCAAGCACATAGAACTAAATTGCCATTTTGTTAGAGAAAAAGTCTTGGCTAGTATTATCACACCTATGCATGTGTCCTCAAAATTTCAGTTGGCAGATATTTTCACTAAGGCCTTACCAACTTCTACATATCAGTTCTTATTATCCAAGATGGGAATTGTTAACATCTATGCCCATCTTGAGGGGGAGTCTTACAGAATACAATGTAACAAAGTAAAATGCAATCTGGTTCTACACAAGGACAGTAGCCAAAGCATAGCTGAAATACACTGCAACACTAAAGAGATGCATAAAGCTGATAAAGCATGTTGCAGTACATGGAAAGAAAAAGGCAGCAGTAGCAGCAAAAAGGAGACAAGAGATGGCACAGAAAAGAAGAACCTCAGCTAAGGAAATGCATGGTTGCACACAAAGAAGTATGAGGGACATGATGCATAAAGCTGCCTCTACCATATTGTCCATAAAAGTTCTAAATTGATGTTTGTAATTGTGAACATAATCAAAAGTTAATTTTTTAGTAGCTTCTTTTTACTTTTATGCTTTTTTGTAACGTGTGTATATATATATATATATATATATATATATATATATATATATGACCCTTGTGTAATCAAAAGTATCAATGAGAATCAATTTCTTCTCATCTTCACTTTATGTTCTTAACATTTTTTAACAATGTAGTCGACATTCCCTTATCTTATCTAAATTATGAATATTTTTGTTGAGGCCTTTTTTGTTTAAATTCTTCTTCTTCTTATATACAGGTGCACACTTTTCTGATGGTGCTTGGCCTTATTATAATTGGAGGAGAAGGTAATGAAAACGGCCTGTATTCTGGATAATTAAAAGATGAAGTGATGAGCAGGATAGCATACTAGAGCCTTTTATAGTTGCAATATTATTCTGAAATAATATTTAATTTGCATATTAATGGTAAGTTTGAAAGGCTAATCACTTGATATTATACATCTGATCAGCTATAATGGCATACAAGATAGTCCCTGGTGATAGAAGGAAACCTGGAATTTTGGGGATTGTTTTTATTTTCAGATTTCACAATGAGATAGGAGCTAAGGATATGCAAACCTTGCAAAGATGGCTGGGTATTATTACCATATCACTCTATGGTTTGCAAGTACTACTACATTTACCTAAGATATGAATTCCAATTCCTAAATATTTCGAAGCTATTCTATTATCAGATTCAAATCATATATATAAGAGGCATGAGGTAAAAAGGAAAACAGGCCCTGTACAGTGGCCCTCTCATCTCCTTTTGATATAAACAGTGCAGATCAAAACTGGTTGTGTTTTGAATCTTTCATATCAGAAGTAACATAGAAAGTAAAAACAAAATTCTGCTATTTTATATATGTGCTCTCTCTTCCTACCAATTACATAATTTGGTTCCGGTCCATGATTTAGATGCTAATTAGTTTACACAGACGATATCAAAGGTGAAGCACTTCACATCAATATTGTCATCATCCTATAAAAGTTGAAAACTATCCAAAACGATTCTAAAAATTTGAATACAAGCTATTCTAGTTTGCTTGACGATATCAGAGCTTCAAGGTTTCAGTTTTAACTTTTGATTCTAATGTCTACTGAATCTATTTGGGAAATATTGAAATCAACTATCCAAAAAGATATAAACATAAATTTGAGGAAAAGATAAATTTTCATTTTCTTTGAAGTACTGCATGTCAATGTTCATGATTCTTAAGCACAAAACTTCTAAAGTAAAATATCCTGATCAGGGCATTCTTTCTGTTTGTGAAAAGTATTCAATGCCACTTATAAAAACATTGAAACTACAAACTCAAAAAGTAATTGCATTAGAAATTAAACATTTAATTCTAACTTTCCATTCGCTTACTGAATTTCTTATCTAATTTTAGAATGATAATCTAAAAAATATATTCATGATTGCTGCTCTTGGACATGATGAACATGAATGCAAAGAAGCTGATGATTAAAAAAAAAAGATACATATGACAAGAGACAGACCTAGAACTAATTCAACCAATAATTTATATTCTCATAAACTTTGATAATTTACAAAAAGGAACTTCCAATCTTAGAACAGTTTTGGATAACAAGATAATTACACCCACATCTAAATATACACAAAAATAAATAAATAAAACATAATCAAATTGTGGGACAGATCTGTTAAAAAAACCAAATAGTGGGGCAAAACTGGATGCATTAATAAAAGATAAAAGAACCAAGGGATACCAAAGGAAAACAAAAAAAAAATGACAAAACTGGACGTAAAAGATGGACGAAATTTTACTATTTCTTTTTGGATCCGCTCTATTATTCATAGAATAGATATATATATATATATATATATATATGGAAAATGCTGGAGCTCCCGCTGGAGCTCTAGTGTATTTTTTTATGTGTATTTTTTAATTCTTTTTTTATATAGATGTTTTTAATAATTTTAAATATTTTTAAAAAATAAAAAAATTTATAATATTATTAAATAATACTTGCTTTATCACGAAGTAAAATATAAAATATTTTTTTATGATTTTTTATTTTACTTCATGATTAAGGAAGTATTTTTTAATAACTTTTTTTTACTTCTTGATTAAGAAAGTATTTTTAATGATATTCTAAATTTATTTTATTTTTTAAAAATATTAAAAAATATTAAAAAAAATTATATAAAAAATAACTTAAAAAAAATACACACAAATATATGCTACAGCCCCCAGCGGGAGCTCCTAGCGGGAGCCCCCAGCGGGGGCTGTAGCACGATCCATATATATATATATATATATATATATATATATATATATAATTAGAACTAAACCAAAACAGACCTAACAGCTAGAGGAATGAGTTATCATGATGAGTTTAAGATACATGTATGCATGATCAGTTTTTTCAAATTCTTTTAGATCGAGCTGGGTATTTTTCAATTCAAATAATATATATCAGCCAAATTTGTTTCTTCTACGATTGTATTGATTGCTTTCTAGTCTCAAACGTAGTAATACTACAAAAAGACCATAGTCTCAAAAGTAGATGAAGCCTAGCCATGTAGCCATGATTCATATCAGTCCAAAATCCTGGAGTATTGAATGTTATGATTTGAAACTACTTGCTTGATTTTTAACAATTATTAATGCCCCATGATTGCCATGTTTGTAGTCCCATAAATTTAAGGAGGGGAGAAATTTTTTCCCGGGTCACCACAAGAAAGTGCACTGTTTCACAGTTATTCTATTCATATACATCATTAGCTTTGTATATATCTATATATATAAAGACAAACCCGAAATAAGACAATCAATGAACTTGCCAATTTATATCATGTTCTGGGTAATTAAAACCAGGGTTCCTGACATCTATTGCTAAACAAAATCACTTTCTCGTGTTCTCATGGACAACCTAGCTAGAGATCTCAGGCTTTCACTATATCTGATCATCTGAATCCCCAACAAAAACATGAAAGTTTATGAATCTAAAAGAGCTAGGTAGCAGTCCAAAAGCATTAAGTGGGAAGTAAATGCACTTAGAAGCCACAAAAATTCATCTCGATGCATCTTCGAGGTAAAATTCATCTCGAATGTTGGAAAAGAAGTACTGTTAAAATCAATAGTGCAAGCTATTCCAACATACTGCATGAGCATTTTCAAGCTACCTAGGATCATTCTCAATGCTATTAGCAGACTTATGCAACAGTTTTGGTGGGGTACCAAAGGAAGTAGAACCAAGACTCAATGGCTTCCATGGAGACTACTTGGTAAGTGCAAGGCAGAAGGGGGGTTAGGCTACATAGATTTTGAACACTTCAACCTTGCCCTACTGGCCAAGCAAGGCTAGAGATTAATTCAACACGCCCAATCACTAGTGGCGAAGGTGTTGAAGGCCAAGTATTTTTTCTGGTCAGATTTTTTACATGCAAAACTGGGAAGTAACCCCTCTTTAATATGGAGGAGCTTTATGGAGTCTAGAAGTGTTTTAGAGGAAGGATTGATGTGGAGGATTGGGAATGGCAGAGAAGTTAACATATGGAGAGACAAATGGGTTCCTCAACCAAACACATTCAAAGTGCAGACTCCTATTGATTAGCGGCATGCACACTGGCAGGTTAGTAATCTGATTGATGACCATACTAAATCCTGGAACTTGGATGCACTGAGGAATATGTTTATAGAAGAAGACTACATTAACATCTGTAAGATACCTATCAGCTGGAGTGGTAATCCAGATAAACTCATTTGGAGGTGTACGAAGGATCGCCTATTCACTGTCAAGAGTGCCTATCACCTTTTGGGCTCACTGTCTCAGAACTCAGTGGGACAAACTTCTACTCAAGCTAAACAGAAGGAAGTTTGGTCCAATGTCTGGAAATCACAAATACTAAGGGTAGTCAGAATGTTTTTGTTGAGAGCCACCCACGAATCTCTCCCAACAAACCTCAATCTTAGCAAGAGGAAAATCAAAGAAGATCTAGCATGCCCAGTTTGTAATTTGGAGTCAGAATCAGTCATGCATGCCTTATGGTCGTGCCCCTCAGCGCAGGATGTATGGTCTGCCTGCACTAGAAGCCTGCAAAAGATGAAGGTCTGCTTTACATCATTTAAAGAAGTAGTGGAGCATGTGGTATCCACCCTCAGTGAAGATGTTATAGAAGTATTTGCCTGCACTGCCTTCAAGGTCTAGAAGAGAAGAAACATTTTTGTGTTTGAAGGAAAATTCGAGAATCCCTCAAGGGTGGCTCTGTCTACTTTAAAGCTGTCCAAGGACTTTAAGGAGGCCAATGACAGCAATACGGAAATGGACCATGGAAGGCTATTGGAAAGCGGACCATGGAGACCTCCCCCTTTGAATGTCTACAAGGCCAACTGGGATGCCTCTATTGATAGAGCAAGTAGCATAATGGGGATAGGTGTGGTGGTCAAGAACTGGGAAGGGTGCGTGATGGCAACTCTTAGATCCTCTAGGAAGCTGGTTCCTGATGCTAAACTTGCAGAGGCAGTAGCAGTCCTCAGAGCAGTTCTTTTATGCAAACAATTAGGAATCTCAAGATTATTACTAGAAGGGGATGCTCTCAATGTAGTTACTGATCTCAACAGGAAGGAAGTGGATTAGAGTGCAACGGGAATGATCATTCAAGACATTAAATCTGAGCTCAAGCAAATGTCTCACGGGTCTGCTCAGTATACTCCTAGGAATATCAATTGTATTGCCCACTGTTTAGCAAAGGATGCTTTAAAACTCTCTAAGGAGAGCATCTCTATGGAGGGAGTCCCTCCTTGTATCCAACATTTGCTAAGTTAATGATAATGGTTGATTACTTTAAAGTCAAAAAAAAATAAGCCACAAGCCGACATCATATACTCTAGTGATAACTAAACTCCTTATTTTCACCACTAAAATCCACCAAATCATATATGGAGTTATTCTATAATACTAGTTGATCTACCCAATCATACTCAACAACATACTCTTTTTGTTGTTGGGTAGATAGCTTCTTACTTTTGTGTTGTCAAATCTGTGGTGTTGCTATGATCACTTGGTAAATCAATGAGATGATCCCCCTATTTCTGCAATGCACACGTTGTAAGTGAAATCTGAGTTTGATCTATATAGGTAAAACTAATGCTCCTTCTAGGCTGTTAAACTTAATGTATGGTATTAACTTTGGATCCAATAGATGGGCATGGATGCAGGTTATCACAAGTAAATATGTTAAACTAATGCTCTGCAATAGGCCTTATTTCTTGTAGTGGCTCTAGGTATGGAAGGAGATTATCACAACTATTAGATAATTAGGAAACTGTAGAATCGTTTTGGGCAACTAATTTATGTCAACTCATGGTCATCCATGTTTGTTAAATAGTTTTGCAATATCTGTCTAATTGACTTGGAAGCATTCCAAGTCTCCCATGTTTTTGTATGTCTCCTTAAATTTGCCTCCCTGTCCCTAGCTCAACTTAAATCACAACCCACATGCTTCTAGACTTTGAATATAAACTCTGATATATATATATATATATATATATATATATATATATATATATAGAGTTTGCCTCTCGAACTTTCACTCAATTCAGAATGTGCCTCTGAAATTAATAATTGCATCAAAATGGACCCACTTACTTTCAAAATTTATTAATCCCCCCATTCCGTCTACCAGCAGCGTCAAATATAACGAAAAGTTCCTCCACGTGCTGCCCACGTGCATAACATTCACTGTAAAGACAAAAGCACCCTGATGTCATTGTCCCCAAACAGAGGGAGAAATTTTTTAACATTTATTAATGTCCGCTGATTGCCATGTTTGTAGTCCCATAAATTTGAGGAGGGGAGAAATTTTTCCCCGGGTCACCACAAGAAAGTGCATTGTTTCACAGTTATTCTATTTATGTATATGTTCAACTCTTTATAATTTTATATACGTCATTAGTTTTGTATATAAAGACAAAGCTAAATAAGGCAATCAATGAACTTGCCAATTTATATGTTCTAGGTAAAAATTAGGGTTCCTCACATCTGTTGCTAAACAAAATCACTTTCTCCTGTTCTCATGGATAGCCTAGAGATCTCAGGCTTCCCCTATATCTGATCATCTGAATCCCAAACAGAAGAATGAAAATTTCTGAATCTAAAAGAGCTGGGTAGCAGTCCGAAAGCACTAAGTGGGAAGTAAATGCACTTAGAAGCCTCAAGCCGACATCATATACTCTAGTGATAACTAAACTCATTATTCACCACTAAAATCCACCAAATCATATATGGATACTAGTTGATCTACCAAATCATACTAAACAACATGCTATTTTTGTTGTTAGGTAGACAGCTTCTTACTTTTGTGTTGTCAAATCTGTGGTGTTGCTATTAATCACTTGGTAAATCAATGAGATGATCCCCCTATTTTTGCAATGCACATGTTGTAAGTGAAATCTGAGTTTGCTCTATATAGATAAAACTAATGCTCCTTCTAGGATGTTAAACTTAATGTATGGTATTAACTTTGGATCCAATAGATGGGCATGGAAGCAAGTTATCACAACTATGTATGTTAACCTAATGCTCTGCAATTGGCCTTATTTCTTGTAGTGGCTCTGGGTATGGAATGAGGTTATCACAACTATTAGATAATTAGGAAACTGTAGAATCTTTTTTGGGCGACTAATTTCTATCAACTCATGGTCATCCATGTTTCTTAAATAGTTTTGCAATATCTGTCTAATTGACTTGGAAGCATTCCAAGTCCCCCATGTTTTTGTGCATCTCCTTTAATTTGCCTCCCTATCCCTAGCTCACCTTAAATCACAACCCACATGCTTCTATACTTGGAATATAAACTCTGATATATATATAGGGTTAATTACACTTTGTCCCCTCAAACTTTCACTTAATTCACAATGTGCCCCCAAAACTAATAATTGCATCAAAGCGGACCTGCTTACTTTCAAAACTTATAAATCCCCCCTTTCCGTCTACCAGCAGTGTCAAATGTAACGAAAAGTTCCTCCATGTGTTGCCCACGTGCACAGCATTCATTGTAAAGACAAAAACACCCCTGATGTCATTGTCCCCAAACTGAAGGAGAAAATTCAAAAACACTAAGTCAGTGCCTTTTCTTCTCTCCAAACCATACCATTGATTGTTGTTCTCATGGTGCAGATCTGAAGGAGAATTGATGTTTCATGGTAAACGCACCAATCTAAATGGCTTCAAACATTTTGGTTCGTCATCATCGAATTGCTCTCTCTTTTCTTCGCACAGTGGGTGTCGTAGAAGTGACTCCATCTCTGTCTTCATCAAATTTGCATGTTCTTCCTTTGAAAATGAGTAAGTTGGCATCTGTATATACTGTTAGAGGGATGGACATTGTTAACTTTAAGCATAGGAAAAGCTAGGGTTTACAGCATAAAAAATTGGGGTTTCTATTTTTCGGGCTTATTTATTGTTCCATCTGTGCATATCTTTAATATTTGTGCATGGACATATGTTCAATTCATTATACGAGAATGTTGCATGGCAAATGTTTCAGTTTTGAGGATGTCTGTGTCCAATGTTTCACGTGGGTGGGTCCAATGTTGTATGCTTCCTAATATGATGCTAGTGTATTGTTGAGTGGCTTTAGTGGTCCCAGTTTGAGAACAACTATAGTGTGGAGGTGTTTTCTGTTGTCGGGTTGTGACAGAGGTGGTCCCTTGTGAGTACGTTGGAGTTCATATAACATGGCAATTCACAATTCACCTTCACTGTGATTTCAATATGGTGCACCCACTAGCGTTAGGTGCTACTTCACTCTGGAATCCTTTAAGAAGGACACATTTAAGTCCGTTGATCGTTTTTCATCAATTTAGGAGTTACCACTCCAATTTAAGTACTCTAGACTAGACAGAGAACTTCCACTAGGATATTCCCTCATCTTAGCATTTGGCATCGTGATAAAACATGTATTAACTTTCTTTTCCAAAAACACAAACCCAAAATGCATGTGACATGTGCTTCTAACAAAACTTGTTTTCCTTTAACGTAAGACCCGAATATGTATGTCATGAACTGCGTGACTCTCATGCAACAAAATCATGTACTCATGCCATACATCAAAGTGCATCACGTTTACGGCTTGAAAAAATTAGAACATGCAATATATTTATACCTATAAAACAAAATGAAAAGGCTCAACCAAGGCATGCAACGTTACGCGGAATCAAAACATGGCATTTAAGTCGACGAACAATATTTGAGCATGGCATTAATGAGCATGGCTGAAACGTAACATGCATAAAGCAACAATTCCATAATCCAATTAGACCAACAACATGAAAGTCTACATGCTACATATGAATGTTATCCAATTGTATGTTGGAAGCTAACTTACAAATATCCCGAAGCAAAGAAATACCAACAATCAAGCAAGCTAACAATGTATTGTTTAAATCATTAGACTTATTGAAACCAAGAAACCCTAATCCAAGAATGCGTGTGTGGTGTGCTAGGGTTTACTCTATTCGATTCTAGGTTTCAAATCTCACTCTGTGTGACTTTCATGAGCTTGTACCTTAAGGGAAAAACCCTAGGCTGAGTGGTGGTTGTACCGCTTTCAAAGATTCGGTCTTTTCAACCCTAGTGGTTGTTAATACACGTGAGGTATGTGTGCGTGAAAAGTGTATGTTGTGCTTGTGTTCATCCATCCCTATGGCCGAAACCTCACTAGAAGGAAATCCCCACTCCGAAATCCTAATGGTGATAGATCTCTCAACCTTTCACAAGTTCCCTCCACTCTTGCTCTTGGCTAGTGGAGTTTGGAATCCCCTTTGAAGAAAACCTTAGTTTCTTATGCTTTGGAAAAGCTCATCAAGATGGAACCCAAACACTCTTATTATCTTCATAACTTGAGATAAGGTGGTTTCCTTATTCACTCAAACCGAACCCTCTCATCCCAAGAAAACCCTTGTGAACATGTGTGGTTTGAAGAAGTGGGTGTAGAAGAAGGCTTTGTGGTTCTTATCATGCAATTCTCTCTAAAGTGGGGTTCCTTGCTCTCCTTCCCAAGTCATGCTTGGAGTGTGTTTAGATGGAAGGAAAGAATGGTGGTTGGTATTCTCCTAAGGTGGGCGTGTTAGAGAGAGAAGGAGAAAGGTGAGGAAATCTGAAAAATGATAAAGTGACCTTTGGGTGTCTCTTTGGGGGTCTTGGGCTCTAAACCCCTTAAAGAAGCCCTTATATACTCCTTCAGTTCCCCACACACTCTCTCTCTACTATCATTATTTCTAACATTGGAAACCCAAGAGTCTAGGTGCATGGCCGCCATGTGGCATACCCTTCTTCCCTTGGCCGAAACTTCCCTCTTTCCCTCTTCATCATTGACAAATGGCATGACCTTGCCCTAATCCGAAACCCTAAATTCCCCTTGGTGTGTTCCTCAAGTGGTCTAGGTTCAATGAACCTTCAAGGGCGTGTAGGTCTTTATGGTTGAAACCCTAATGTTGTCTCCTAAATGCTAGAGCCACTCTTGCTCCTAAGAGTGTACATGGTTGCCATTTGGCATAGGCATGTGTGTGTGTGTGTGTGTGTTTGCCCTAGCCGCCCTTTCTCTTATCCTCCTCCCACAAAGATTCTTCTAGAAACCTTGAGTAATGTGTGTGCCTCTTCCATAAACCTCCCTTTATCTTCGTCATGATTTTTAGAAACTCCCATACCATGTGCATGAAAGACAAGTGATGAAAATGAGGGTTGGATCTTCATGGTAGGTGTGTAAGCCCTTAACCGAAACCCTAGAGGCTTGTGTCTTTAGATTTTGAGTTCCCCCATGCGCCTCTTCCAATTTCCCATGCAATAATGCTTAGTGGGTGGCGTGTGGCCCTTAGGAAACTAAAACCCTATTCTCTCTATGTTCCCTTCTTCCATCTTCAAGTTTAGATTCATTGAACCTTAAAAGGCATGCTTGCATGTTGGCCATGCAACGTGTTGGTGAGGGAGATGGGCATGTGCACTAAGTGTGTTGTGCCCTTATCTTCCTTTCATTCTCCCTTGCTTCCTCTAGAGGAAGCTTCCGTGCATGACATGCCAAACCGAGGTGCCCCATCCCAGGTCACAATGTTTGAGCTTAGGGAATCTCAATGGTACTACCTCCTTCTAGGCACCTCCCTCCATCCTCAAAACCCTAATTAGTGTTTCTAAACCCTAGGTCTTTTATTGGTCGAATATCACTTGGTCCTTTGGGCCTCTCATGTGGGATTGGGCGCCTAATGTACTAAGGATGAGATGGGCCCCATGTCCCTCTCTAAATACTCACCTCATTAATCCTATTGGGCCAAGTTTCTAATCGGGCTAAGGCTAAAGGCATTGAAAATAATAGACGAGGACTTGTCTGAGTTCGGGTCGTCACAACATATAAGCTAAAGTCCTTCCGTACATTTAACATATTCATCTTTGTATCATTCTTTACTATTTTTTTACTTTTCCCAATCTTTTTTTATATATATTCTTGCATTTACACTTTTATTTGTAAAAACATGCAAATGGCACAATATTATTAGAATATTTTATCTTAATAAAAAGAAAAATACTCATATTACCATTTGTGCAAGAAATGACAACAAGGATAAAAAGATAAAAAAAAAAATAGAATGAATGAGGTTTTTTCATTTATTTTTTTTTTAAGTTTTTATTGAGTAATTGATATCATTTTATCAACAAAGAGATATTGTGTTCATATTAATATATGAAAAATATTGAAAAGATATGAAAATATTACAAATTTAATCGTAGGTATAAAAATATTTAAAATGAATAAAGAAAGAAAAAATTAAGAATATTTAAATAATATATAGAAAAAATAGATAAATTGATGTATAGTGTATTGTAAAAGTCATCAGATAAAATAGAAAAGTTAGTTTTAATTGGTTATTTCTTATGAAAATTTAGATAAGCCATCAGGAATGCTCAAAGTGGGACAGAGTGTTGCATGCCATGCGGCAAAGAGTTGTTACGGGAGTTCATGGAAGTTGCAAATTGTAAAAGCTTGCAATTGCAGGTATAAATTTTACAAGTTGAGAAACCGAGGTGGCATTTTGGAAACCGACGAAAACTAAGTTACTAAATTTGCAATTAAACCCTATATACAATGATATTTATCTTTAAAAAAAAGTTCCTTACTCATAATATTTTTATTGATTAGATCATAAACATCTTTGCGTAGTGGTTAAATCATAGCGTGTACTCCCTTATTTTTCAAAATATATAAACAAGGATGGGAATAAAGGATAAGCAAATAATACAAGTGGGAATTGCAATATTTGAATGCTCCAACACAGCATATGTACCTGAGACAAATGCCAAAACCATTGGTGTCATGGAAGAAAGAAGGAACCAAAAGGCCATTTGAAGAAAACTTGTGCGCTTTTCGAAGAAATATTCACAAAGCATAAGCGCGGAAGGAAAAATCTAATTGTAAGCGATTCTACGCACTAATATGCCCATCCATTCAATATGATTGGTCAGAAAGTAGATTTTATTGAAAACAATGCTAATTTGAATTTAAAATATGAAGGCAACAATATCAGTACGCAAACTTGCTTGTACATAACAAAATTCTAAGCGAAATAAATAGGTGGACAAAGACAACAGAACTAGATAGCATCGATCAACAATAGGGCGTTTGTAATGATGAATGCTTTGAAAGCAGCACTTTTCCTCAAAACTGCAGAGCTGTAACAAACCTCCGTCGGCGCTCTTGCAGGTGGTGGAGATCAGGCGGTGGCTGGAAAGGGTTAGGGTTGCAACCCTAACCCAAGAACAGAAGACTATAGAGAGGAAAAGGCTGACTTGAAGACTTGAAGTAACTGAAGTAAGTCTTTACTTCAGTTGAGTAGAAGCTTCCGTAGGAATAAGGAACTCGTGGACTAGGCCTTGGGCCAGGACCTTTACTTAGTGGGTTAATTAAGAGGGACTTTAGTTATGGGCCGCAGCTTAATCTGGCTGTTGGACTTTATCTTTACTTATTGCTTTGCTTGCTTTATTTGTAGTATTTACTTAAGTCCAATCTGTACAAGGCTGAGGCCTTTATTTTGAATTGCTGTAGAAGTCTATTAGAAGGGAACCGTAGCTGTAGAAAGGATATTGAAAAGCATATACAAAAAACCTAGTTTCCCTCCTCTATCTTCTTCTATCTACTCTCTCATCTCTTCCTGGAGGCACCCCCTTCAAGGGAGATTCTATGTGTGCTCATTTTATTACAGATCGGGCTTGTTACAAGTGGTATCCAGAGCCACCGATTACTGTGCACTGCTTTACATTAAAATGGCTGAAGGGACAAGATTTACCCAACTACAAGATGGGCTCACTGCCCTAAAAAAAGCTACAGAGTCCCAATATAATGAGATGAAAAAGACATCTGATGCTAAATTTTCACACCTGGATACCGAAATGTCTACTCTCAAAAGGCAAAATGAGGCAATAGTTCAACAGCTGGCTATCCTAACAGGGGAAATACAAAAAAGAAACAACAATAGCAGTCCGCATGACTCTTCTTCAAGTGACCAGATGAGGCAAGAACATGAAAATCTCCAGGTGCAGCATCCGTTCCAGCAGTAGCATTTCCAGCAACACAACCATCAACAGCAAAACCAGCAGGAACTGCCGCCACACCAAACTTATACAGGAGATGTGCAGACCAGAACAGTAAGGTTGGACTTCCCTGTCTTCAATGGAGAGGATCCTGCAGGTTGGATTTACAAAGTTAATCAGTTTTTTCATTTTCATAATACACTACCACATCAACGATTGAGGCTTGCCTCTTTTCACATGGTGGGTAAAGCTCTCATTTGGTTCCAAGAAATGGAAGCCACTACTCAGACCCGAGATTGGGACTTGTTTACCACGACATTGTTGATTAGATTCGGCCCTAACTCATACGATGACCCTATGGAAGCCCTCACTAGGTTGAGGCAAACAGGGACAGTAGAGGACTACCAGGCAAGGTTTGAAACCTTAGCTAATAGATTACGGGGGCTGTCTGACACTTACAAACTAAGCTATTTTTTAAGTGGTTTAAAAGACGAAATACGATTATCGGTACGAATGTTCAACCCCCCCAACCTAACCACAGCCTATAGCCTAGCCAAAATACAAGAAGAAAAAGTTAACCTGTCCAAAAGAAACCCCAGATCCAGTTTCACCTATTCCCTTGACCCGGGGATCTTGAAATCTCCAAACAGCTACCAAACCGAACCCAGCAGAAATAACCCACACAAGCCAACTTTTCCCATCCATAAAATAAGCCAAACTCAGATGAAAGAAAGAAGGGAAAAAGGGCTTTGCTACCATTGTGATGCAAAATGGGTTCCGGGGCATAAATGCCAAAACCGCAAACTGTATTTACTGGAAGAAGTGTTGATGGACAGCGAGATTAGTGGGAGCATTGAGGAGGAGAAGGGTGTGCAAGAAGAAGAAAACCAAGCTGTTTTTGATATGGCAATACTGAAAAATAATCCCGAAATTTCATTACATGCAATAACCGGATCCCATAACCCTAGAACAATGAGGGTAAAAGGAAGAATTGGAAACCAAGGGGTCATTATCTTGATTGATACCGGGTCTACACATAATTTTTTGGACCCCGCAATCCTAAACAAATCCAACTTGCTTGTTGATGACTTGGAAAATGTCAAGGTGAGGGTGGCCAATGGAGATCTTATTCCAAGTGAAGGGAGGTGTAATGACTTAAGGGTCATAATCCAGGGTACGACATTCCAGTTAGAAGCACACATTCTGGTTTTGGCTGGATGTGATATGGTCTTGGGGATGAAATGGTTAAGACAATTGGGTACTGTTTTATGGGATTTTGAGAAACTAACCATGAAATTTTTTTACGAAAAAAGACAGGTTTTGTTGCAGGGACTTATAGCAGTACAACTGATTGAGGAGGGCTCCTTCCATACCCTCAAAAAGCTCGAAAATAAAGGGGTGATTCTGCAACTATTAGAAACAGAAAATGGCAGTACACAACAACCTGCTTCTCAAATTCCAGCAGCTATTCAAGTCCTATTACAGCAGTTTGGCGAGGTGTTTTCTGAGCCAAAAGGGCTACCACCTCCACGTTCCCATGACCACTCCATACACCTCATACCCAACACAAAACCCATCTCCGTAAGGCCTTACCGTTATCCCTACTACCAAAAAGACGAAATTGAAAAAATAGTCCAAGAACTATTGAAATCAGGAGTTATACAGCCAAGCCAAAGTCCCTACTCCTCCCCCGTCTTGTTAGTAAGGAAGGCGGATGGAACATGGCGGTTGTGTGTGGATTACCAAGGGTTGAACAATGTGACGGTGAAAGATAAGTTTCCTATACCGGTGGTTGAAGAACTAATGAACGAGCTCCAAGGTGCTGTTATCTTTTCTAAGCTGGATTTACGGTCCGGCTACCATCAAATCCGGGTTAAGCGTAGCCAAAACAGCCTTTAGAACTCATGAGGGCCACTATGAGTTCCTAGTGATGCCTTTTGGGCTCACTAACGCCCCCTCCACCTTCCAAAGTCTTATGAACGAGGTATTCCGGCCCTTTCTAAGAAAATTCATTCTTGTATTTTTTGACGATATTCTTGTGTATAGCAGATCAGAAAAAGAGCACTTAACTCACCTACAGCTCACTCTAAAAAGTGCACTTTACTTCAGTTGACTAGAAGCTTCCGTAGGAATAAGGAACTCGTGGACTGGGCCTTGGGCCAGGACCTTTACTTAGTGGGTTAATTAAGAGGGACTTTAGTTATGGGCCACAACTTAGTCTGGCTGTTGGACTTTATCTTTACTTATTGCTTTGCTTGCTTTATTTGTAGTATTTACTTAAGTCCAATCTGTACAAGGCTGAGGCCTTTATTTTGAATTGCTGTAGAAGTCTATTAGAAGGGAACCGTAGCTGTAGAAAGGATATTGAAAAGCATATACAAAAAACCTAGTTTCCCTCCTCTATCTTCTTCTATCTACTCTCTCATCTCTTCCTGGAGGCGCCCCCTTCAAGGGAGATTCTGTGTGCGCTCATTTTATTATAGATCGGGCTTGTTACAAGAGCCTGGATGTGGATGATTATCTCGACCAATGAAGCCCCAGGGCATGATAATGCCTGCTACAAAGGTTACGGTTTTAATGAGTGCAGCAACTACCAAATGGGCTTGAGCCACATTATCCTCCTCTTCCATCCTTTTCTTCCTTCCAATATTCTTCCTCGCCTCCATCTCCTGCCTCTCCTTCTCCCAGTCCTCCAGTACCCGCTCCGTCTTAAGCGTCTTCTTCTCAATTTCATTATACCTTACTATTAGTCTTCCATGCACTTGGAAATGGCCATTATCTTCCCTCTCTACAAATGCCCTCATCTTCTTCTGTGAAATATTTATTGAGCTAAATTGTGAGTATTCCGTATTTTTCTATAGATTGAAAGAAAGTACGTATTTTTCTGTAGATTGAAAGAAAGTAGAAAAAGAAAACAAATTCAAAGAATATTTGCTTGAGAAAGCAAGCCCTGCTTGGTATAAATAAGGCCTAAAATCAAAATATATAAAGACAATTAACTTCATATTTAAATGTATCTTATAAAAAAACATTTAGCAGTTATAAAATGAATAGAAAAATATTATGGTTCCCCAGATGCATGTTACTCCTTTCCATTCTTTATGATATATCAAATCAAATTTGTTTCGAAACAGGTTATATATATGCCCGAATTACAGGAACATTGTCTTGAAAGTTGTTAGCTAGGTTTATAATTATTGTTTGTCATAACGATATAGTTCCTAGTTCGCATAATATTGATAAAATGATAAAGTTTACATCAAAGGAAAGGTTGTAGTTTCTTTATCACGTCAACTTCAAATTAAAGTCATAACCTAAAAGGATTTGGCTTGGATGGAACTGGACCGGGTCCCGTTTCTATTGGAATTGGAATAGAAACGGGACCCACGCGCTATAACCCAAAACAAGTACCACAATACGAAAGCAAAATTGAATACTACAAACCCTTAATGTCTCACCTCGGTTGCAATTAACAGAACATTTTATTCCAAACTCTTCTTCACACTTATTAGAGACTTAGAGGGCCACACTAAAAGCTTGCTTTCAAGAATTCAATAGCTATTGAGATTCTTGTAGTATGGTTTAAAACATTTGACAAAAGATAGAAAAAAAGTATATATTTTCTATATGGGAGAAATTTAAAAAGAAAAGGTCAATCGATTGATAGCTTAAAAAAAGTGAGTAGTTTTTTTTTTCAAGAAAAATGTCATTAATATTTATTACAAATGACAAATTAGTATTTATTTTCTTTCTACAAAGCATTGAAGGAAAAAAAGAGACTTCGTTTCATTTTTTTATCAAAATAATTTTTTACAGAAATAAAATTACAGAACGACATTTTGTTAAGTTTATATATTCTTCAAAGGTTGTAAGAGTGAAATCTAAGCCATGGGTTGGAAAGCGAAGCTAAGCTAGCCGAGTTTCAGGTTAGCGACCATTTTTGCCTCTTGATTTGCATGAGACACTGTCCATGAAGCACAAGAGTCCATGATCTGTCTAGCATCCTCAATCAACAAACCGCCTAAGCTCCAATTAGAGTTTTGCATCTACAACAAGTTAACAACTTGCTTTGACTAACCAAACCTGCTTCAGACCCAAGTCCTTGCAAAAAAAAAAGCTGCATAAGACCATGAGCTTAAACATCAAAAGGGCTGCCTCCCAGGTTCCTCAAAGCTTGAAGAGTACCAATTACTTGGCCCTGATGATTCCTTATAATCACACCAACACCAATTTTGCCCTCAACTACCTTCACTACAGCATCCCAATTTACTTTGAAAGTCCCCTCTGCTGGTTTTGTCCACTTGTGATTCACCTGAGCCATTTGATTAGGGACTTGCTGAGCAGCTTGGTTTGATTCTTTGAAATTTTCTAACTCTACTCTGACCTTTTCCATGTGATACCTCATTTCTGCTAGTCCAAATCCATCTCAATGTAACAACCACTTCCTCCAACTCATCGGTAGTAAGATGATTAACTAAATGAGTCCAAATGTTAATGAATAACTCAATCTGATAAGTCATCTTTTGCACTTTTTTGCAACTCTGATTCCACACGTCCCTAGCTTAGGTTCTTGCCTGCAGATGGAGCACAAACTATCTTCAATAATCTTTCTTATGTTAAAATTAGCAAGGGTGGGAAGGGCTTCACTACAAGCTCTCCAGATAAACTGCTTAGCAGTAGGAGCCACCTTCATTTTCCATAACACCTTCCACCCTACTTGTTCTCTTGATCTGCTTGAAGATTCCCTTCCAATTCATTCTCCAAGTCTTTATGAAGATGATACCCACTTCTTACTGAAAACTGACCATTATTAGTAAAACTCCATAACAGTTTATCTTCTCTCCCCTCAAGACTAATAGGAATGGATTTAATGGCCTCAATCTTTTGTGATGAGAATAGCTCTTGAAGGAGGTCCCCCTTCCATTGCTTCAGATCAGAATCAATCAAATCACTATTTCATATCTACAACCTTTAGCTCGAGAGGATGTAGTCTGACATGATGGGAGAATTGGAACCCATCTATCTGACCAGATATGCACCCTTTGACCAGATATTCCACATGAGACCCTTCTTAAGCATAGACCTCCTTACAAACTTCTCCAAGCAAATGATGGCCTTGACCCCAGTTTAGCATCCAACAAGTCCACCTTGCTAAAATACTTCTGCTTTAACACCTTGGCAACCAGAGAAGATGGATCCTACAATATTCTCTAGCTTTGTTTTGAGAGCATGGGCAAATTCAGACTTCAAAATCCCTAAAACCAACACCCCAGATTCTTTTGCATGACTAAGTTGATTCCAATTCACCCACTAGATTTTTGAAGCACCTTCATTATAGCCCCACTAAAATTTCTTAAGCAGCTTGTTTAGTCTTTTAGTAATAGAGGTGGCAAGAGAAAGATCCCCATTGAATAAGTTGGAATAGCTTGGAGGACAGCTTTAAGGAGAACTTCTTTACCTGCTGCTGAGAGGAACTTTGTTTTCTAGTTGGCCACCCTAGCGCATGTTCTATCTATGAGAGAATAAAAAGCTGCAATTTTAGCCCTCCCCACCACTGCACATTTCAAAAGTCCCAATAGTTTTAACCCCAGCCAATTGCAAAATCTGTTTTTGTACCTCAACATTAGTGATCTTGCTAAAAAAATAGATGACTTGTCATTATTCAATACTTGACCCGATGCCTATTCATATGAATCATGAATCTTGAGAATTCTAGTCAACTCCTCAGTGTTAGAGTGGCAAAAGAGCAGACTATCATATGCAAAAAAGAGGTGATTGACACTAGTAGGGCCTTTCCCAATTGGAACACTAGTAATGGCATCACACTGCTCATCTTTATGCAACAAAGATGATAAGGCGTCAGCACAAAGGATGAAAATGTACGGGAATAAGGGGTCACATTGTCTAAGGCCCTTATAAGGATAAAATTTCTGTTGAGGCTCACCATTAACAAGAATGGATTAAGAAACTAAGTTTAGATATTTTTGAATAAGGGACACCCAATGCTGTTGAAAACCAATCTTCTTCATCACTGCCTCTACAAAACTTCATTCTACCCTATTATAAGCATTGCTCATATCTAATTTTAGGGCCATAAAACCCTTCATCCCTTTCATTCTTGAGCTCATAGAGTGGAGAACCACATAAGCCACCAAAGTGTTGTCAGAAATAAGCCTCCCAAGCACAAAAGCACTTTGGTTCAAGGAGATTATGTCAGGTAGGATAACTTTCAGCCTATTAGCAAGTGTTTTTTACACTATTTTATAAATGACATTACAAAGGCTTATAGGCCTGTACTCAGCCACTCTCTTTGGATTCTTAACCTTAGGAATGAGTGAAATGAAAGTGTCATTTACTTCCTTGAGAGAATCACCATGATTAAACACTTGTAGAACAAATTTGCATACATCCCCACCCACCACCTCCCAATGCTTCTAATAGAACTGTGCTGGAAACCCATTAGGACCAAGAGATCCCAAGGGATTCATTTGAAACACAGCTGCTTTAACTTCCTCCTTTGTGAATTGCATCATAATACTAGTGTTCATTTCATTCGAGATCTTGGGAACCAAAGAACTCAAACAATCCTCAAAATTAGTAGGCAAAGAGTTAGTAAAAAGATTAGAAAATGAACCTGTGAAAACAACACCAATATCACACTGCTTAGTCACTACCTCTTCATTCACATCAACAATACTTTTGATTGCATTTGCCTTTCTCCTTTGATTTGCCTGCAAGCGAAAAAACCGTGTTCTTATCTCCATTTTTTAACCAATGTTGCTTGGCTCTTTGCCTCCATTTCAATTCATTTTATGCTAAGGATTGTTCCACCTCTCTTTGTAGCTTATGCATGTGGGTCATGTGAGTACCATCACCAGTATCTTGAAGATGACCAATGCTAGCGAATCCTAGAGAAAGGGCCCTTTAATCCTTCTGTTTGTGCTTCTGCTTCTAGTGCATAACACCTCTTTGACACTGCTTGAGCTTAAATATCATCATAGATGCCCCATTCCCTCCCATTGGTCCTTTATCCCATGCTTCTTTCACAATTCCTAGGCATTCTCCCTTCATTTCCCAAGCTGCCTCATATCTAAACACCACATTTTGCTTGCCCCTTCTAGACTCATGTTTCTGTAAGTTGATATGAAGGGGAGAGTGATCTAATTTTATAGCAGGAAGTGCAGTAAATGTAGCACTATTGAACAAATCATTCCATTCTTTGTTGGCTAAAGCTCTATCAATCCTTTCCTTAGTGAACTCCCTTCCACTCCTATTATTGGACCACTTGAATCTCTGCCCTTGGGAGTGAATGTCATTGAGGCCACAATGGTCTACAACCTATCTGAAACATTCAATCTGTTTGTAGGGCCTGATAGCAACTCTCATATTCTCCCTTTGAAGCAAAATTTCATTGAAGTCACCTACACACAACCATGCCATTGATGAAGAAGGTTTGAGCATCTTTAGAAGTTGCCAACTACTGCTCCTTTTAACTGTATCTGGTGGACCATAGAAACCTGCAAACTACCATTTAGGACCATCTTCCTACTACTACACAGCTGCACTAATGTGCCATCATGTATAGTTGGTAACTTTCACACTCCAACCTTTCTTCCAAAGCAAAGCAATGCCCCCGATGACCCCCACACTATCCACAATAATTGTCAAACTCCAAAGATCTTCTAACCCCATCCATCCGGCTAGTATTACACTTAGTTTCCACAAGGAAACCGAGTGGGGACACTTTTCCTTAGTCAATTGCCTAAGGATTTTAACTGTCTGAGGGTTCCCAAGCTCTAGGCAGTTCAATACTAGGAGACACATTAATATCGGTAGGGCTGGTAACTAGCATCTGCCATTGAATTATTAAAGGAATTGCCACCACTGAAAAACACGTTGGAAGACTCACCCTTCTCTCGAGGCCCAGTAGGCTTGGGAAGTATTGTTGTTTTAGAAAGACTTTCCAAGTCTATTTGGGAAGTTTCCAACTCCATATGGCAATCAATCTCCTCCTTTTCTTGCTCCACAGACTCATACAAGGAAACATCTATCCCATTTAGACTCGCTATCTGCTCCACATCAGGTGGTCTGCTCTCCATTGTCTCATTTTGGAAACTCCAATGATTAAAGGAATCCTTCACAGCTGTAGCCCCTCTACCATCATCCTCTTCTTTTGACTGGTCTCCACCAATTACTCTAGATTCCTTATCCATCTTCTGCACAATAGGAAACTCCTTCATAGCAGCCTTAGTATCCTTCTTATCCTCCTTTCCTAAACTGGCATCATCCCTATCACCACCTTTTGCATCTACCTGCTCCCACCTCTGTTGTTGGTTGTGACCAGGTGCACCACCATATTTTCGAGCATAAAAAATGTTGTTCATTGGTTGTGCTTGAATCCAATGACCAAACTGCCGAGACTTCAAATCATCCCCTTGGTGCTCAAATCAATGCCCAAAACAACCCCTCCCTTTATGAAATAAAGTACCACATTGAAAGCAAGAATTCTACAGCCTCTTATATTTAAAAGAAATCCAATACTGCTGCTCCGCAAACTTCAACCACTTTCCTCTTAGTAAAAGCTTATGGAGGTCCAGTGCAACCCTCACTCGAAGACATCTCCCCCATGCCAAACCATGAGACTCACCATCAACTTTATGACATGACCAATTGAGAATCCAAACGGTTCCCCCACCTCTTCTGTCATAGCTGCCTTATGAAGTTAAACCCAAAAGGGTTCAAAGTTAAATTGCAACACATTGATAGACAGAGTCTTATCCACTTGTAGCAAGGTTAAGAGGTTCCTATCAAAAAATCATAGACAACCACTACGCACCATTTCTTTATCAGTCAACTTCTGAAACTCAATCAAGAAACTCTGATGCCCAATTCCTTAAACCCATCCCTCCAACCTCCAAACTTGAGACAGGGTCACCCAATTACTATTTTTTTACTTTTACCAATCTTAATTTTATATATATATTTCTCACATTTACACTAATTTATAAAAACATGCAAATGTCACAATATTATTAGAATATTTTATCTATAATAAAAAGAAAAATATTCATATTACCATTTGTGCAAGACATGATAAAAAGGATAAAAAGATGAGAAAAAATAGAATGAATGAGGTCCATTTATTTTCTTTTTAATTTTTTCTTGAGCGATTGATATCATTTTATCAACAGTGAAGATATTGCATTCATATTAATATATGAAAAATATAAAAGATATCTAAAAATATTACAAATTCAATCATAGTTGTAAAGTATTTAAAATGAATAAAAAAAGCTGAGAAAATCAAGAATATTTAAATAATATATAAAAAAAATATAAACCACTGTATAGTGTATTGTAAAGTCATTTGCTAAACTAGAAAATATGAGTTTTACTTATTATTTCAGATAAAAATTTAGATAAGCCATTAGGAATGCTCAAAGTTGGACACAGAGTATTGCATGCCATGGGGCTAAAAAATTGTTAATGGAGTTCAACGAAAGTTGCGAGTTGTAAAGGCTTTGCAATTGCAATTCCGAGTTAAGTTAACGAGGTGTCATTCTGGAAACCAAATACTAACATAGAAAATTTGCAATTAAACACTATAGACAATCACATTTATCTTAAAAAAAGAAATATCCTTGCATAGCGCTTACATCATAGGTACAACCGTAGTTTTAGAAATATAAAAACAAGGATGGTAATGAAGGATAAGCAAATAATACAAGTGGGAATTGCAAATGCATCTTATAAAAATACATTTAGAAGTTATAAAATGAATAGAAAAATATTATCGTTCCATTATAAAGAAGATATATCAAATCAAATATGTTTTGAAACGAAACAGGTTTTGTAGAAATATCTGTTTTGAAACGAAACAGGTTTTGTAGAAACAGCATAAATCAGTTTAATTTTAAAATAAAATGAAAAAAAAAATCCAATTTGATTAATTATGATTCTAAGAATTCCTTTGGTTTCGGTAATCCTTAGCATATATTATTGAAAAGAACTAAATTCAAATATTAAGTATATAATTTTATTTTTTGAAGAAAGATAAAAGATTATGTTACCTCATCACCATCGGTTGGAAAGCGTTTACTTCTTAAGATTTGAAAAGCAGTCTAGTTCTTTTTCTTGAAGACCATTTCGTCAACTCTTGGAGAATTCAAGACACCCTTCATGTATCCAACAGAATTGTAATAGTGATGGAGAGGTGTATTCCCGTCATTGTCCGCCTGATTCAAAAGATTCCGTAAAGACGGATTATTTTGGATGATTAGCGCTGCAGTTGGCCAGCGGCTGTGCACGGCGAGATGGAGTGCATTGCGGCCTTCATTGTCAACCACTTCGCAACAATCAGGACACATTGATATAATCTCTTTTGTAACTCCTTGGTTGCGATGAGCTGCAATGTGAAGAGCTGTCCTACCCTCTGCATCTTTCATATATGCTACCTCTCTACCATATTGCAGCAATAGTTTTGTTGGCTCAATGCAACCCAAGTATGCAGCTAAGTGAAGCGGAGTCCAACCTTTTTGGTCTGTTTGTTTACATAGATCGCGACCATATCTTTCCAAAATGTTTTCGGTCATTCTTAAAAAAATTTAAACATGCTAAATTAATGTAATATTTTCTGATGGACAAAAAGGAAGACATAGGTTAGGAGACAGAAAAAAGACTATTCAGGTGGTCATTTAATGTGGTAAAATGCAGGACAAGGCAGACATGATCAAATATTTCAAGCTTTAAGTTAAGCACGAAATTAATCTAAAACCGGGTCTGTGCATATCAAACATCTTTATATTTCATGAATTCGATGTCCTGTCATATTTGATACCACCACATAAATATTTTTTTAAACAAATCATATTCTACAATGCGGAAAAGATAACATAGCAATACCTGCATCATTTGAAAATGTTGCAGCATGCAAAGCCGTTCTACCCAAGGGGCCATCATAAGCTGGTGATTGGAATGTGTTCAAAATTTCAGATACCAAATCTGGAAAGTGTCTCTCGGCAGCCAAGTAAAGTGGGGTCTCACCAGCACCATTAGCACCAAACGAAAATTCTCGATCTGCCTCCCTTAGTAACTGTTTTACCACTTCAATGTGATTGTGACGCACAGCATCATGTAAGGTCGAGTCTCCCTTTTTGTTCAGCATTCCAATCATCTCCCTAGTAATCATCTCCTTAGTAGCAACGACATTTTCGAGATCTTGATGTTGGGATTTTTTACTGTAACGCCCCAAACCCGAGTGGCTTGGAGAATCACTACCTGTCACTCATAAACATGTCTCCCAACACATCAAAAAAATAATCTCCAAAGACTTCATAAGTGAAATCAATCTCATATCTTCTAAAATAATGTCATTACAAAATTCACACAATCTTTAATGCAATAATGATAATAAAAGGGTCCACAATCTCCCGGTAATAGTAACATACCCAAACTGATTAAACCATAGGTCCTACTAACCCAAAGATATACTTTAAAACTTAATACATTAAAACTAAGAACATCAAAGGTCTTTCTTCTAACCACATCTCCTCAGCTTAAACACTTTCCCCAATCTAATCCAGGTTCTCATTTGGACTCTGCACATTATCTGAAAAATATTATGAAGATAGGGGGTGAGTTATCAACAACTCAGTAAGCAGAAATCATATGCTAGCATGCAAACATGAGCAATTATAAAGTAGAGTATGCAGAACAAAATATCTTTCCAGAGTTATTATGCAGAAAAGAACATATTTTCAAAATAACAGAGCGATGGTTTTTAAGACAAGTAAACCCATAGTACTTTGGCATAACATGAACCGGGTATCATCATCAAATCAAAACAGAGCATCAACAGAGCAGAGACCATGTTTCACCCCCGTGGTAGGGTTGTGCTAACCCTGGTGGCCAAACTAGGCAGAGACAGAGGTGAAATCTTTCATTTATTCTTCTCGGAGCCCCGAGTGTGCACACAGGAAAAGACCACAAATAAACCACTTTGTTTCCAAAGTGGGTGCACTCAGAGACAGAGAAGTTGGTACCAACCCAAACAGAGCAGAGCATAACAGAGCAGAGCAGAGCAAAGCAAAGCAGAGACAGAGTCAGATACGAAAAACCAGTACACCATGCCAAAGTTTTCAGATGTTGTATCAAAATAATACAAAGTACCAAAACAGATTCAGAACGGTTTACACACGCTGTACACAGAAGCCAGAACAAATAAATGCACAACTTTTCATATTCTCAATATCGCTCGTTTTCAGATTTCAGAAATCACATGACAGAATTTAGCTCATGTCTACACAATGCATGTCAGAATATATTTTCCTTTTTCACACAGATTTCATGAATAATGCAGATAAGAGACCGAGGTTGATCTTTGTTTTCACAAGTTCCCAACACAACACAATTTATGCAAGTTTTCATAAAATCAACCTCAGTCTTATTAACTTGTATAAAACCCAGCATAGGAACCCCGCTTACCTGACTCTTGTAGCGTATTATCTAAGCCTCGAAAATGACCTCTATTAGTCTCGGCACCTATTCATAAAACAAAATATACACTGAGTATTAAACGATAATTGACATAACGTCCATCTAATAATTAATACTCATAATCTCAACCCATAATATAGCAAAAACAATTCACTATTACTACTAATAGTAATTTGGACAGCTCGCATTTCAACCCAAAAATACCATACTCTAATTTTAACAATTACCAAAACACCCACCAAATACCACGTCAAACACAAATAACCAAAATATCAACCCCACCTCAACTGCCCCTAACTCCAAGTAATAATCACAATTCAACCACAATGCAGCTCCAACTATTATTCTCCACTCCCAACGGTCAAATAGAACCCATATAGTACAAATACAGTCCCCAAACAATTCCAAACATTGCTCAATTTATTGCTCGACCAACCCAATATAATCCACAAATCCAAGACCATTCCAATGCAAAGTGTTTGATTAATCACAAAAAGTGTCCGAGAACTCACAACTACACTTCCAAAATATCTCATTGAAATGGAATAAACTGACTTGAAGTGAAAGTGTGTGTGCGTGTGTGTAAGACCGAGACTGAGCATGGCTTACTCACCTAAGTGACCAAGAAATTGGAATCACAAGTCACGGAAGCCCAAGAACTGACCAAATGCAAACTCAACTCACGGCAACAAGAAGCTGCAGAAATGAGGATAACATCAACATAAAATCGATGGAGAAACTGCAAGAGTACATTACGGCAAAAAGAGAACTTCCAGCAAAGCTTTATAGTGCCCACCTGAAACACCAACCCGAAATGTTCCCACGCACAGCAACTAGAAAACTCACAAAAAAAAAGACACTCAAACTCACGACCAAAACAGAAACAGTCGAAACGAAGGGCTGAGAAATAATGCTCACTAATTCGAAGAGGGAGTACCGAACGGAAAAAAAAAACAAAAGAAAGAGGAAGTGTAGAAATCGGTAACCCACTGAAACAGATGTAGCGCAAGAGAGAAGGTAAAGCCATGTGATTCGAAATCACGAAATCAACCCAAAGCAAACAATGAGAGATGATCGGCGAGATTGGGTTTACCTGTTGGAGAGTCCGTCTGCACGAGAGAAACCCAGAAAACCAGAAGGAAAGAAAAGAAATAGAAACCGTAAGAGGAAGAGGGGGAAAAAGAGAAGAATTGAGGAGGGAAATAACTAACCTCCAAACGACGTCGTTCGCACCATCCGGATACGGGCTGGGCCCTCAGACAGGGTTCGGGCCACTTAGAGAGGCTGGGCCTTACATCCTCCCTCCCTTACAAGAATTCCGTCCTCGGAATTCGCTACAAGCTATAATAAATTCCTTCGAACAAGTGAGGATACTTTACTCGCATCTCTTCCTCGAATTCCCAAGATGCTTCATTGATAGCGTGATTATTCCACAATACTTTAACCAAAGAAATAGTTCGATTCCGCAACACTTGCTCTTTCCTGTCCAGAATCCGCCATGGTTCCTCGATGTAGGTCATGTCCTCTTGAATCTGTAAGGGTTCATGATCTATGATGTGAGTAGGGTCATGGATGTACTTCCTCAACATGGACACATGGAACACGTTATGCACTCCCGAGAATGCTGGTGGTAGAGCCACCCTGTACGCCACTGGTCCAATCCGATCAAGAATCTCAAACGGTCCAATGTATCTAGGGCTCAACTTACCTTTCTTTCCGAATCTCATAACTCCTTTCATTGGTGAAATTCTCAAGAATACCTTATCTCCCATCGCAAACTCTAACTGACGGCGGCGTTTATCTGCATAGCTCTTCTGTCGGCTTTGAGCTGCTCTCATTCTAGCCCGAATGATATCTATCTTTTCTGTGGTCTGCTGAATAATCTCTGGCCCTAGAAGTTTTCTTTCACCTACTTCATCCCAATACAAAGGAGACCTACATCTCCTGCCATACAAAACCTCATAAGGTGCCATCCCAATGCTAGCCTGGAAGCTATTGTTATATGCAAACTCAACCAATGGCAGGTGTTGCATCCAAGATCCCTTGAAGTCCATCAAGCATGCCCTCAACATGTCTTCTAAGATCTGAATAGTTCTTTCTGATTGTCCATCTGTCTGAGGGTGAAAAGCAGTACTGAAACTTAACTGAGTACCCATTGCCTCTTGTAAGCTTCGCCAGAACTTAGAGGTAAAACGAGGATCTCTATCCGACACAATGGATATAGGCACTCCATGCAACCTCACTATCTCCCGCACATACAGTTCAACTAATTTCTCTAATTTATAAGAAACTTTAATAGGCACAAAATGGGCGGTTTTCGTTAAACGATCCACGATCACCCATATAGCATCTTGTCCGCTTACGGTCCTTGGTAGACCTGTCACGAAATCCATCGAGATATGTTCCCATTTCCATTCTGGAATCTGAAGTGGCTGTAATAATCCTGCAGGTCTCTGATGTTCCGCCTTCACTTGTTGGCAAGTCAGGCATTGTTCTACAAATTTAGCAATTTCTCTTTTCATGCCATTCCACCAAAAGGACTCTCTCAAATCCCGATACATCTTGGTACTCCCTGGGTGAACAGTGTACAAAGAACGGTGTGCTTCTTCAAGAATGAACCTTTTTAGTTCATCATCAGCAGGTATGCATACTCTACCCCTAAACCTCAAAACTCCATCCTTGGAACCACTAAAATCAGGCTTGTCCCCGTTTCCGATCCCTTCCATTAGCTTCACCAACTCTGAGTCCACTTTCTGAGCAGCTTTGATTCTATCTATCAAAGCAGGTTGAACCACTAAACTGGCCATGACAGCATTTGTATCACTAGAAAAGACTTCAATACCGGCTCTTTCTAAATCCATTAACAACCTATGCTGAGTGGTAATAGCTGCGACTGTCGGTCCAATTGACTTTCTACTCAGAGCGTCGGCTACTACATTAGCTTTGCCTGGGTGATAATTAATGGTGCAATCATAATCCTTGATCAACTCAAGCCACCTCCTTTGTCTCATGTTTAATTCTTTTTGGGTAAAGAAATACTTCAAACTCTTGTGATCCGTATAAATTTCACACTTTTCCCCATACAAGTAGTGTCTCCAAAGCTTAAGTGCAAAAACGACTGCCGCAAGTTCCAAATCATGAGTGGGATAATTCTGCTCGTACCCTTTTAATTGGCGTGAGGCATAAGCTATAACCTTCCCATGTTGCATCAGTACACACCCCAAACCAAGCCTAGAAGCATCGCTATAGACAACAAATCCGCCTCTAGCTGTGGGAACTGATAACACCGGAGCTGTCACTAATCTCTGTTTCAACTCTTGGAAGCTTTCTTCACACTTTGCTGTCCATTCAAACTTATTATTTTTCCTGGTGAGTGCAGTGAGAGGAACTGCTATCTTGGAAAACCCATCGATGAAACGACGGTAATATCCCGCCAATCCCAAGAAGCTTCTAACCTCATGAACATTCCTCGGTGCCGACCAATTAACCACTGCTTCCACTTTCCCTGGGTCTACTGAAATTCCATCCTTCGAAACTACATGTCCCAGAAACGTGATTGAATCAAGCCAAAACTCACACTTCTTCAACTTAGCAAACAGCTGCTTGTCTCTAAGTGTTCCTAGTACCAACTTCAAATGTTCTTCATGCTCGGTCTCACTTTTGGAGTATATCAGTATATCATCAATAAAGACAACCACAAACTTATCCAAAAACTCATGGAACACCCTGTTCATCAAGTCCATGAATACTGCTGGGGCGTTAGTCAAGCCAAAAGGCATGACCAAAAACTCATAATGGCCATAACGGGTTCTGAACGCCGTCTTAGCCACGTCTTCAGCTCTGATCTTCAACTGATGGTAACCCGATCGAAGGTCTATTTTTGAAAATACTTGAGCACCCTGGAGTTGGTCAAACAAATCTTCTATACGGGGTAGCGGGTACTTATTCTTTATGGTCACCCGATTGAGTTCCCTGTAATCGATACACATTCTCATCGATCCATCCTTCTTCTTCACAAAAAGAACTGGCGCTCCCCACGGTGACACACTGGGCCTGATGAAACCTTTGTCTAACAAATCTTGCAACTGCTCTTTGAGTTCTGCTAATTCAGACGGCGCCATGCGATAAGGTGCTTTCGAAAGAGGTGTCGTGCCTGGAACTAACTCAATAGCAAACTCTACCTCCCGCTCGGGTGGAATTCCCGATAAATCTTCAGGGAAGACCTCTGGATAATCTCTCACAACAGGTATTTGTTCCAACATCACTTCCCCCTTTGGCGCTTCTACCACACAGGCTAAGAATCCCTGGCAACCATCACGCAACAGTTTTCCAACCTGAATGGCAGAAATGATGGGTGGTGTCAACCTTACTTTTGACCCTATGAACCGAAATTCACTTTCATTAGGGGGTCTGAATACCACTTCCTTTTTAGCACAATCAATAATGGCGTGGTAGGAAGCCAGCCAATCCATACCCAAAATAACATCAAACCCAACCATGTGGAAAACTATTAAATCTGCTGGCATCAATCTTCCCTCTATAGAAAGGGGGCATCCAGGCAGAATCTCACTACAGACTACAGAATTTCCTGTTGGGGTCGCAACCACTAACTTGTTCTTCAACCTTTCAATATCTAACGTGCAAAATCTAGAGTACGCCGTGGAAACAAAAGAATGTGTCGCTCCAGAGTCAAATAACACAATAGCATTATTAGAAAACAAAGAGAGAGTACCTGTGATCACAATCAAACTCATCCATGAACCAAGAATATTCAAGTCTTAACCAGATCCAAACCAAGAAAAGAAAATAATTGAAAATATAAATCCTTAAAGTAAAACAAAAGAGTCATACCAGTGATCACGTCATTCCTACCCTCAACTTCTCCAGGTGTTAGTGCAAAGACTCGAGCAGACGCCGTAAGGCGTTGATTGCCGCCCCGAGCTGATACTTCATTCCTCTGAGGTGGCGGTATGAACCTCTGATTGCTTCTATGTTGCATTGGGCAATCTCTGATGTAGTGTCCTGATTTGCCACAACGGAAACACAATCCCGCTCCTTTCCTGCACTCTCCGGAGTGCACTTGATTGCATGTCCTACACTGGTAGGGCTGTGGATTACTCTGAACTGGCCTTTTTCCTGAACTACCACCTTCACTCCTCCTCTTCCACGGTCCTTGATCCATGCCAGAATGGTACTCGGTGGAAGTAGTCCTTTTCCTCTGTTCGTGCATCGCAGCACTCCTTTGAAGGGTTCTTTCAAAAACTGTTGCTTTGTTCACCAATTCGGAGAAGTTCCGAATTTGGAAACCCACCACACGCTCGTACAGTTTCTCATTCAGTCCTTGCTCGAATTTGCGTGCCTTCTTTTCCTCATCCGGAATCAAATAAATAGCAAATCGGGATAACTCCGTAAATCTGGCAGCATACTGATGAACCGTCATGGTTCCCTGAACCAGGGTGGCAAATTCCATAGCCTTGTCCTCACGGAATGAGCTAGGGAAAAAGCGCTCAAGAAAAATCTGCTTGAAGTGCAGCCAGCTGACTATCTCTGTCCCCTCTGCTTCTCTGATAGATCTTTCAGAGATCCACCACCTCTTTGCTTCCCCAGTAAGCTTGAATGTGGCGTACGCCACTTTTTGCTCCTCAGTACAGGTTAGGACTCGAAAAATCTCCTCAATGTCATGTATCCAATCCTCTGCCAAAGTTGGATCGCCTCTCCCATCAAACAAAGGAGGGTGCATTCGATTGAAATGCTCGACAGTACAACCCCTTTCATTGAAGTTACCCTGGCGACCAGCGGGATTCTGCACAAGGTCATCAATCAATTGATGTGCAGCCGCTCGCAGTACTTCGGAATCACTCGGATTTGCTTCCCTTTCATTCTCATTCGCATTCAGATCCGACATGCTTCGTTCTCTACGACGAGGTGGCATCCTGACAGAAAAACTATATATATTAGAATCTAAATATAAGAATATCTATAACAGAGACAAGAGAGGAACGCACAATGGTATTAATAGTCAATCTCTCTAAAAAATTTAACATCTTACTCCCTCTGAGTATTTAAGAAGGCCCCGACACTAGACCAAACCTTAATCAACATGACCTTAGATATACTACCCTTCATAGCTATTCTCAAAGCCTGCAAATTCTAAGACTTCCCACTTCAACAGTATTCAATCCTATGAACCCACAGAAATCTAAACCTCCAAGGTTTATAGTATGCAGAATTCAAACCTGGCTCTGATACCAAATGTAACGCCCCAAACCCGAGTGGCTTGGAGAATCACTACCTGTCACTCATAAACATGTCTCCCAACACATCAAAAAAATAATCTCCAAAGACTTCATAAGCGAAATCAATCTCATATCTTCTAAAATAATGTCATTACAAACTTCACACAATCTTTAATGCAATAATGATAATAAAAGGGTCCACAATCTCCCGGTAATAGTAACATACCCAAACTGATTAAACCATAGGTCCTACTAACCCAAAGATATACTTTAAAACTTAATACATTAAAACTAAGAACATCAAAGGTCTTTCTTCTAACCACATCTCCTCAGCTTAAACACTTTCCCCAATCTAATCCAGGTTCTCATTTGGACTCTGCACATTATCTGAAAAATATTATGAAGATAGGGGGTGAGTTATCAACAACTCAGTAAGCAGAAATCATATGCTAGCATGCAAACATGAGCAATTATAAAGTAGAGTATGCAGAACAAAATATCTTTCCAGAGTTATTATGCAGAAAAGAACATATTTTCAAAATAACAGAGCGATGGTTTTTAAGACAAGTAAACCCATAGTACTTTGGCATAACATGAACCGGGTATCATCATCAAATCAAAACAGAGCATCAACAGAGCAGAGACCATGTTTCACCCCCGTGGTAGGGTTGTGCTAACCCTGGTGGCCAAACCAGGCAGAGACAGAGGTGAAATCTTTCCTTTATTCTTCTCGGAGCCCCGAGTGTGCACACAGGAAAAGACCACAAATAAACCACTTTGTTTCCAAAGTGGGTGCACTCAGAGACAGAGAAGTTGGTACCAACCCAAACAGAGCAGAGCATAACAGAGCAGAGCAGAGCAAAGCAAAGCAGAGACAGAGTCAGATACGAAAAACCAGTACACCATGCCAAAGTTTTCAGATGTTGTATCAAAATAATACAAAGTACCAAAACAGATTCAGAACAGTTTACACACGCTGTACACAGAAGCCAGAACAAATAAATGCACAACTTTTCATATTCTCAATATCGCTCGTTTTCAGATTTCAGAAATCACATGACAGAATTTAGCTCATGTCTACACAATGCATGTCAGAATATATTTTCCTTTTTCACACAGATTTCATGAATAATGCAGATAAGAGACCGAGGTTGATCTTTGTTTTCACAAGTTCCCAACACAACACAATTTATGCAAGTTTTCATAAAATCAACCTCAGTCTTATTAACTTGTATAAAACCCAGCATAGGAACCCCGCTTACCTGACTCTTGTAGCGTATTATCTAAGCCTCGAAAATGACCTCTATTAGTCTCGGCACCTATTCATAAAACAAAATATACACTGAGTATTAAACGATAATTGACATAACGTCCATCTAATAATTAATACTCATAATCTCAACCCATAATATAGCAAAAACAATTCACTATTACTACTAATAGTAATTTGGACAGCTCGCATTTCAACCCAAAAATACCATATTCTAATTTTAACAATTACCAAAACACCCACCAAATACCACGTCAAACACAAATAACCAAAATATCAACCCCACCTCAACTGCCCCTAACTCCAAGTAATAATCACAATTCAACCACAATGCAGCTCCAACTATTATTCTCCACTCCCAACGGTCAAATAGAACCCATATAGTACAAATACAGTCCCCAAACAATTCCAAACATTGCTCAATTTATTGCTCGACCAACCCAATATAATCCACAAATCCAAGACCATTCCAATGCAAAGTGTTTGATTAATCACAAAAAGTGTCCGAGAACTCACAACTACACTTCCAAAATATCTCATTGAAATGGAATAAACTGACTTGAAGTGAAAGTGTGTGTGCGTGTGTGTAAGACCGAGACCGAGCATGGCTTACTCACCTAAGTGACCAAGAAATTGGAATCACAAGTCACGGAAGCCCAAGAACTGACCAAATGCAAACTCAACTCACGGCAACAAGAAGCTGCAGAAATGAGGATAACATCAACATAAAATCGATGGAGAAACTGCAAGAGTACATTACGGCAAAAAGAGAACTTCCAGCAAAGCTTTATAGTGCCCACCCGAAACACCAACCCGAAATGTTCCCACGCACAGCAACCAGAAAACTCACAAAAAAAAAGACACTCAAACTCACGACCAAAACAGAAACAGTCGAAACGAAGGGCTGAGAAATAATGCTCACTAATTCGAAGAGGGAGTACCGAACGGAAAAAAAAAACAAAAGAAAGAGGAAGTGTAGAAATCGGTAACCCACTGAAACAGATGTAGCGCAAGAGAGAAGGTAAAGCCATGTGATTCGAAATCACGAAATCAACCCAAAGCAAACAATGAGAGATGATCGGCGAGATTGGGTTTACCTGTTGGAGAGTCCGTCTGCACGAGAGAAACCCAGAAAACCAGAAGGAAAGAAAAGAAATAGAAACCGTAAGAGGAAGAGGGGGAAAAAGAGAAGAATTGAGGAGGGAAATAACTAACCTCCAAACGACGTCGTTCGCACCATCCGGATACGGGCTGGGCCCTCAGACAGGGTTCGGGCCACTTAGAGAGGCTGGGCCATACATTTACAATCAATCAGAACTTTAACGATCGAAGCATGCCCATACCTTGCCGCAACATGTAACGGAGTATCGTCTTCCGCATTGGCTTTCAATAAAAATGATGGACACTTGGACAGTACGTCTTCCACAAATTTTACCGCTGAGGCAAGGTCAGTTCTTCCAGTGGCGGGAAACTTTTCTTTGACCAGGATACTTGAAATGCAAATATGTAGGATTGTATTTTTATTAACGGTTAAAAACTCATCAAGTAGATGGGAGATATCATATTTTTTGTCTAAGGCCCTCAGGTTGCCTTGTTCTGCCGCTTTATAGATAATAGGATCCATTCCAATGATGGCCTCTGTATGCTGCACGGTCATCATTACTAGCTGCGGAGGCCTCAATGCAAAGCAACAGAGTACTCCAGAAAATCCTATATATTTTAGCCACAATTGTTGATGTCACATTCAACATTTTTCTATTAGCGCGCAAATCCTATGTATATAGATTACAGAGTATATAGATTATTGGTCTTGAAACACGACTAAATGATCAACGTTGTAAACAAAACAGAAGTTTTCTTATTAAAAGAGGCCGAAAACGTTCAAAACAAAAGTTCCATTAATTATTCCAAAAAATAAATTGAATAAACTCGGGAAAAAACATTGAAACGCCACAAGAAAACACTCTAAAATGAAATTACTTCCTATCGAAGTAATCTTTAATAGACATATATATACATTAATAAGACTGTTCATCCGGATAGGGTTTCCACCCGGATACAGAACTACCAGGTCAATGAACAAGAACATAGCAATGGGAATGGACCACAAGAGGAAGGCTACAACTTCTAAAGTCTGAAACTGGATTGGACCTGGCTTAACTCTCTAAAGTCTTTGCTTTTCCTAAAACTATTTTGGAAACCAAAGGCCCAATTTTTTTTTCCAAACTCCACCCAGAAACACAACTAATTTAAAAAAAAAAAAAAATCTAGAAAAATCAAAGATACAACATCCTAAAAATCATTTCTTCCAAATAATAACAAATCTTCATTTTACACACACATATATACGTTTTCGGATATAACAGATCTAAACAAATCTTCCAAATAATAATAAACCATGGCTCTAGCATTTTGCAGCTAAACAGATCTAAAAAGATACTCCTCAAACATTCAAGCATTTAAACAGATCTAACCCATAGAAATACTCCTCAAACATTCTCATAAAAAAAAAACTCAAAATCAACAAAGAGAACAAAACAGAGGGAAGAAAGGAAACATGGCCAAACGGAAATACGTTCTAATCTCTTGGATCCCAAGCTCAAGCACTTCCACAAAAATGGACATGCTTTTGCGGCAAACTTCATGGACATGTACGTATTACCCACTAGAACATTTCGTGGAAAAAACTTCTTCCGGCAAAAAAATAGTATTTGCCGCGAGAACATCTCGTGGCAATTGATAAAAGAATTCAAGAAAAAAAAAATTGTAAAAGCAAAAAATGATGAGACTGAGCCAAAAATAAACACACAAAATTGTCTAATATAACCTAAAAATAATCATACAAAATAATCATCAAGACAATAGGGTTAATATCCAATAGTTATTTATGCTATAGAAATATAAATGAAAAAACAACTCCAATTCCCAAAAGGGGTTGTGTTTATATAAATTAAAATGCAGCTGGACTGAATATCAGGCTGTTCATAAAGAGTCAATGACCACTTTCCACAACCATGTAACTCAAAAGTTAGTTACATCCAGAGAACACTGAATAAGCGAATGACACGAAAAAGTTAGCCAAAAATTGTTGGTTTGTAAATATCAACGCTAACAACACATCAACATAGTGAACTTCAGGTATTGGCACCAAATTAGCTTTTGTAGGAAGCCATATATATGGCAGTGAATAAAAACGACTCCAGTTGATAACATCAATTTATCGCTCTTGATATGATGTAATAAGAGCGATAAAATGATTTTATTACATCATATTGACTACTTGACTACTTAGCACCAAAGTCACAAATTCCTCTACACATTTCCATATACATAATTCCATTAATAAAAAATAACACATGCTTGCTGTCCATGTAATTTAATTTAGCAAAATTACACATACTCCATCCATCTAGCACTTGAGTTCAACAATTATACAAACCCAAACCAAAATAACATTGATACACACCAATCACAATTAAAATCATAAAGCTTTATTGCTTCTTACACACCAATCACCAATTATACAAACCCAAACCAAAATAAAACTCCACGCAGTACGCCAAAACTACATGGCTCATCCCAACACTTCACATGACATCCAACCACATTACAACTGCACAATGATGCACACTTACACATCCACACTTACTCCTCAATCACAGCCACACCTCACTTCTTCTAAGTCTACCACAATCAACACAGTCAATACATATAGAAAATCTATCCAATTCAACACAACACCATTTCAGCTTCACAACATAACATTTTCTAAATGTAAAGGGATAAAAAATATACCATAAATCGAAGGGATTCACAAACTAAAAAAAGCCCCAAAGGCATTCACAAACTAAAAAATCCCCAAAGGCATTCACAAACTAAAAAATCCGCCAAGGCATTCACAAACTGAAAAATTCATGTAAGCACACAAGAATCCTCAGCAACATTTTCCCAAGAAAAGAATAACAATACAAGAATGTTTGCGACACTAGAAGATATTAACTTTCACAAAGTGTTTGGGCAGCATATTGCAAACCATATAAACAAGATAGCTAGTTCAGTTAAGATAACTAGTCCAGCTGTGACTAAAAGCACAGAAAGCTTCATTGACATTAAGAGATTTACAGTTTTAAGCGGGAATTATGCCACATTGGGTTTGAAACATTCACAATAATATTTGTAGCCTCAAGCATAATTTTAGATATATCATGAATGAGAGAGAAAACACATGTTAGATATAGTAAATCCATCAAATCATATGAAGCAGCAAAACTACATGAATAAGAAAATACTTTTCTTTTAGAAGTAAGAAAAGGAAAACTACATGTATCACTGACAGAGTAAAAATGAAAAACAATTGCACATAGAGACTGTAGAATAATATTTAATTCGAGTTGGCCTTCAACCGTGAATAATTTTCAGCTGGAATCAAAATATATGGCCATAATTACGCCTCCCTTTGGCAGTGCTGCTTCATGAAAGTGGGTTAAATTAATTCTCAAAACTGATGTGGTGATCAGAATGTGTTTTAATAAGATGGTTAACCGAGGAAAAGTCAACAAGGTGTATGATCTAGAACTTTTTCTTTTTTTTTTGTTATCGTGAGAATAAGTATGGCCAAGTAATTCTTGTACTTGTTTTGACAAAAAAAGCAAGAAAGGAATATAATGGGAAAAGGCCATGCATGAGAACTGCCCTAAGTACAATCTACATAGCTGATAGCTCTGCCATTTACTTCATAGATCCGTTATTTTTTCCAACAAAAAAAATGCTCACGAGAAGCACATAAAGATACGGATAATTGCATGCCTCCAAGAATATACACCGTTGCTACAGTCCCCTCAACACAGCAAATCCATTCCAATAACCAAGAAACAGATATATTTGCATTGCAGTTCACAAGTCTTGAAACTACACATCCATTCTACCAAGCAAGAACGTTTTTAGTTCCTATTTCAAATTCCTCATTTAGGTTAATTTTTCGTTTCCACATAATTCCAAGATAAACTTCACATAGAGAGAGAGAGAGAGAGAGTAATATATGACGAAAGCAAGTCCTCAAAAACATCTTCTACAAGATCTTTACAAATATAAAGCACTATATTTTTATTGGCATAATCATCCAGATACCTTATCTCCAACATTCTCTTGTTGTTCCTTCACTTTCTAACGATTAATCAAAACATTAGTCATATAAAAAATAAATCAGAGCATAGAACAGAGTAATAGGATTAACAACTATAGCGACGAAACCGAGAGAGGTGATTAGGGCAAAATTGAGAGTGGGAGAAACGGATGAACGAATAGTAAATAGAGAGGAAAAGAGCTTACTTCAATGGAGACCGAGCGGAGGAGATGGAGGCTGACCTTGGGCTTCGGCAGCGCTGGGAAGTTTGGGAAGGGGCAGCAAAGACTCAAGAGAATGAGGGTGTATCGATCGGGCTAGGAAGAAAGAAAGGGGGGAAAAGCGTGTTTTAGTGATTTAAAATTTAAAATGGCGGACTTTGCGGCAACCCTAGAGATGGTTTATTGATGCGCAAATTGTTTGCCTAAAAGTTGAGAAGTTTATTTGCAGCGATGTTGTAACAACCTGACCCAAATATTATTAGGGATAGAATGTGAATAATTTTATGTTTTCTTATCTTTATAAACATTCTATTATTGTTATTATTACTATTATATTTTTATCAAATTTTATATCATTAAGAAGTTGTTCAGGATTGTTTTATTATTATTATTATTATTATAAATTAAGTTAAATGGTTTATACTTTTGTCACTCTTCCCCTTCTCTCAGAAGATTCTTCGGTGAGTGAGCCGTTACAACTTACGTTAGCCGTAATTGAAGGAATTGGAACGTGTTGAGCACTTTAACTCTCCCGCTCCTTCAGAAATCTTCCCAAAAACTCGCAGCAGCTTATTGTTATCTTCCCAGCAAGTACTCCTCAGCACCGTAAGACAGTTCACCGTTAATACCCACTACCAGTAGAGAACCCAACGCAACCATGGCCCCTATACCTCCGCAAACCACCGTAAACAAATCAAAGCACCATGAGATCATCACGCATGGCAATGCAGTCGCCTTTCAGCCCATGCACGACAGCCCAGCCCACACCTGTCACTCTCTGTTTGGAGACACCAAGAACAGAGCATGTCGCCATCGCTCAACCACCATGAGTGGAAGCTAGCTCTGCCAGACACCGTCTTACACCATCATGACTCCTTCCCTTCCCATGGCAAGCCACTGCCAAAGCCTTCCACATCCTGTTGTTGCTACAAGAAAAAATACCATTAAATCATGATAGCCACCGTGAGCCATCAAACACAGAAAGAACCCATGCTCGTGAACCCAAGGTAGCCACCCGCATATTGTCATAAACCACCCAAACAGCCCTCAGATCCGCCGCACACAACTTTCCCTCGGTGAGTCTCCGTTGCAAACCATAATCTCTTTTTCCCATTGCTTTTCTTCCCTAACGGCACAGAAACTATCTTTCTGTAACAACCGGGCTTTAAGCCCAGCCTGTTGGAGAAGCCCAGCCCACGAGCACCTTGTATTAGTCAAACGGCGCCGTTTGGAGAGGGATTAAATTACTTTCTGCCGTGCACTGTTCTTCTTCCCATTGAGAATCCTCTGTTACGTCTGCAAGTTTCCCCCATTATCTCGTGCAACTACATCCCACATACCCACGAAAATATTTTCGGTTCCATACAGACTTGCAGTTCATCCTTTCGGCTCCGTGAGTTTCGTTTTTCTGATTCTTCAAAGGTTAGCTATCGTCATCTCTCTCTCGCGTTCTCCTCTGTTGCTGCGGTTCGGTGCGTCTCCCTCCCTCTCGTGTACCTTGGTTTATGCAACTGGAGGTTCCCTCTTCAGACGCGATTCTCTCTCTTCTTCTTGGGGATTTTCTGCCTTCAGGTAGTTTTTTTGCCCTCTCCTTTATTCTTCATGTTAGACCCTGGTTTCCACTCTCTTGGCCGACCCTCTTTTCCCCATCACTGCAGTTTTTGTTGTGTCCGTGGATTGGTGTTGGCTTTCGGTTCATCCCGTGCGCTTTGTGTATTGTTGTGCAGTGGCTTTCGGTTTCTCTTAAGCATTGAGCCCGTAAGTCTTCACTTAAATATATATATATATATATATTTTGCTCTCGTGAGATATTAGAGTTGATTTTGGGTTAGTTGGTTGGGTATTTTAGAAATAAATAGAAGGGAGTTTTGTTGAGTGCCGATTAACACCTAAAATTGTTTGATTTTTCTGTTATGGAGTTGTGAACGGAGATAAACGTGCGATGTGTAATGTCATTTTGGTTAAATTATTGGCGATTGCTTGAGATTATGAGCTACTGATATAAGTGTGATTTATTGATGAGTTGAGTTGACTTTGGTTTTATTGGTTGTGTTGGACAATATTAAGATTAGTATATGGTACGTTGAGTTGAAATGCAAGCTGTCCAGATTACTATATGGTGGTCTTAGTGAGTTGTTTTTGCTATATTATGGGTTGAGATTATGAGTGTTAATTATTAGATGGACGTTATGTCAATTATCGTTTAATACTCAGTGTATATTTTGTTTCTATCAATAGGTGACGAGATTTTTAGAGGTCGATTTCAAGACATAGATAAATCGCTGCAAAAGTCAGGTAAGCGGGGTTCATATACTAGTTTTGCATAAAATAAATAAAAGGAGGTTGACTTTGAGAATAAATGTGTTTAGTGTTTTGAAAGAGATGATCAACCTCAAATGTTTATTCTGCATCTGCATAAATTCAATATAAGAGAAAGTGTTTTCTGTCATGACTAGTATAGACATGAGCTAGTTTTGTGCACTTTGTTTCAGAACTATGTAAAAGAGCGAATAAGGAAATTCTAAAAGTTTTGTTGTGAACAAATGAGAATATTATGTTTATTTTTATCTCGAACATGTGAAATAATCTGAAGCTTTTCAGTGTTTTGTTTTGATATGATGTGTGATCTGAGAATTTTGGCATGATGTTCTGATTCTGTATATGATTGTAACCGGATTTTCGATGAAATCCGTTCTGTTTCTATTAAGGCCTTGCCACGGGTATAATGGTGGTTTATAACCCTACCACGGGGGTGAAACATGGAAAATGGCCCAGCCACGGGTATAATGGTGGTATATAACCCTACCACGGGGGTGAAACATGGAAAATGGCCAGCCACGGGTATAATGGTGGTTTATAACCCTACCACGGGGGTGAAACATGGAATATGGCCCAGCCACGGGTATAATGGTGGTTTATAACCCTACCACGGGGGTTAAACATGGTATTGTCCCGATGTGATATCAAACGATTATAAGATTATAATGGTTCAGTTTAGAAATGCCAACGGATTTTCTTTTTGGAATAAGCTTATCTTTCTGAAAAGTTCGCTCTAAAGTTTTTGTACAAGTTTTGTTTCTGCATTATGAAAGTAAATGTTTTGTTCGGCTTATCAATTGTTATAAATGCTCATGTTTACATACTAGTATATGCTCTCTGCTTGCTGAGTTGTTGATAACTCACCCCGTTAATCTTCATAATATTTCAGATGATATCGATGGCTCAGCTGAAGATCAGTATTAGAGTCTATGGAGAAGATTTGCATTGATTTGTTGTTGGGTATTTCATTATATTAGAGTTGGTGCTGGAGGTTAATTATCTTTCTTAAGTTTACTTCAATGGATTTAGATGGTTTATGGAGACTACGTTAATGTTATATGATTTCTAGTTGGTATTTGAGACATGAAGAAGAGTTGATTTTATTTGGGTTGTTGGATTGAATATTGGATAAATGAGTTTATTTGATTTATTTAATTGAAGTATTTACGTTCGATTTGAGATTTGGGAAAATGGATATATTCTTGAATGTGGAAGTACTCTAGTCTTGTTAGAGTTGATTATCAAGTTTTATGAGTTAACTCTCCGGACCCTCGGGGTTGGGGCGTTACACTTTCTCTCAGTTCCGCCACAGTCAACCCAGCCGCACCGCCGTCGATCTTCACCCAGACCTGCCTCTGCACGTTGCTCTCAGTGAGTCCGTAGCACGACCCTTCTCTGCCTCAGTGGTTTTGTTTTAAAAATGACTTATTTCTTAAGTCCCCCGTAAAGCATGTTCGGATGAGCTTTGAATTGATATCACATTTATGCCCTGATACTCCCGGTGGGCTTGGACTCACAAGTCACACGGGTTTTGTTTACGTACTGAGCTTGGTTTTAATTGGAGTTCTGTTATGTTAAATGATTATTAAGTAAACATGTATGTTATTGAGTTGGGTTATATTTATTTACACAAAACCACTTTATAATGTTTTATATAGGCTCAATTTTAATCGAATAAATATGTTAGCACAAATATTTAACCAAAATTCAAAGGCATGTGATGACCCGAGCTTGCCTAAGCTGGTCTATAGATTTTATTCTTAGTTGCCATGACATTTTACGAGCTTTAATTATTTTTTTGGAAGGCCCTATAATCTTTGATTTAGCAACTTAAGTCCAAGAGGGGAGCAACCCTAGAATGCTTTGTAATTTTCGGCCCCATTTAGAAACCCAGTCCCAATGGCTTTAGGTCCATGACTCAAATCTTAGTCACTAGTGCCATGTGTCATGCAACTGTTACACTATGAATCTAGGTATTCTTAGAATGGGAAGTCTAGGGAAGAGGAATGAAGTTTTTCTAGAAACGTAGCATGGGAAACAGAAGGGAGCTCATGGGATTTCGAATTTGGTCAGTTTTTGCCCAAGTGTCAAACATGCATTAAGCTTCTAGAAGACTAGATGAAGAGACTATTGTATCAAAGGACAAATATGCCCCTAGAAATTCGGCTACCACATTCCCAATGCACCCCTTCACTTGCCACTTGTCACTTAAGCTACATTTAGACCAATGACACATGACGAGTCACCTAGGGAAGGAGCACTAGGAGATGAAGCATTAACTCGGGAAAATGGAAGAATGAGTGGACGGCTAGGGCAGTAGCACATGCCTATGCCATGTGTGACCAATGCAAAGCTTATCTCTTGGGAAGAGGAAGAGACATGGAGTTGATTTACCTCTTTGCCCTAATGTAAAATGCATTTGCTTAAGAAAAAGGAAGGGCATAAAGGGAAATAGGAGGGTTTCGGCCAAGGGAGAAAGAACCCACACGCCACCCAAGTCTTTTTGCCTTCCCAATGAAATCCAATGATGGGGAACACCAAGGGACATTTCGGCAAAAGAGAAAAGGGAAGAGGGAAAAATCACTTGTCTTGGAAGCAATGGACTTCAAGCAACCAATGAAGGATTAAGGAAAGTTCTATAAAAAGGGAAAAGAGCCACACGCCCAAGACTTTTCTCTTGGCAATTTTCGAGTTTTGCCTTTGTTCTCATCTTCACCACATTCTTCTCCACATTCTTCTCACACCTTCACTTGAAGATTCTCACACTTTCTCTCGGTTTCTTTCCAACCAAACAAGAGGATTCCTTTTCAAGAGAGGTTTTCGCCACAATCGAGACTAGGAAAGGTAAGGATCGGTTTTCTCTTATTTTCACACACAAGTCATTTTCTCAACTCAAAATGAGATCCAAATCTCATAAGATCTCGAAAATGGTGGAAGACACACACACTCTTACTCGTTTGTATGGAAAAAGGTTTTAGGGTTTTTAAGAAACCCTTGAAGCCAAATGGTGGAGGATGTATATCCTCCATGTTTTCGATCACCACAAGTGTTTTTACCTTACTTTAAGTTTTGTTTTACGACATAAGTGAAATGAATGGGTTTTTAACATCTAATGATACCTTAGAAATCTTCACACACTTAAGAACACGAAATAAGACTTTTCTAAGCTAATGAAACACATTCAGATTTTACAGCTTGCTAAGTAATTTCTTACGTGAATTTTTGTAAGTATACACTCAACCTACTCTATGTTAATGCTCGTACATGTTTGCCTAAATCCGTCTCATATTATCATTGTTTGCTTGTTATTTCTTGTTTCTTTGTTTGAATATGCTAATATGATCTTGAGTAAATCTATGGAAGGAATTATATGCTTCAGATTTGTGATGAAAATGCCATGAAATACTCCTATAAGTTTCGATTTTTACTTGATTAAGGTTGATGGTTTATACAACATGATATTTCGATTTGAACATGTGTTGAGAGTTTCGGACTTTAGCTAAAACCTATGATTACATGCTTTGATTTCTATATTATATGCTTGAAGTTTGGAACATGTTTAAGTAAGGATTCCTCATGTTTCTATGCCTATGTGTTTCGGCCTAAGCAAGTTCTCATGATTCCATATATGCGTTTTGATATCTCATGTGTTTCATGTTATCATGCCACGAATCGAACATGTCATGCTTGGGTGTTTCTTGCTTAAGACAAGCAGACAACTGGTCCATGTACCAATCAAACTTCAAAAATTTCGAACGAGCATGTACAGAATAGTCATCCTCTACCATGGAACCATCTAGATTCATGATTCTTGGGAATCCGGGGTACCTGTAACCACTTCTACCATTTCGGTTGGAGAATTCCACTACCACAATGAGATTTTGAGAAATCGCAGCAAGTAATCACACAACATACAATAGTAAACACAAGCATACGAGAGGTATATCATGAAATGCGTGCATGGACATGTACTTGACTTATGCATTTGAAAATTTTCAAAAGACTTGTAACAAAGACTTTATAACATTTTCAGAAAACTTTTTTAACTTTCTTTTTTATGTTGATCTTAATCAGAACTTGTCTTATCAGAACATATCATAAGATTTGTATCGAGTGATCCTTCTCATATGAGCTCTTATTCTTGTTCATAGGGTGAACACAACACGGTTCCCCTTTGCACCGCGTGTTCCTACTAGTTACCTCATTATCAACGGTCCGTACACCGTAATGAATACGTCATAAACACATAATCATATTAACTCGACCTTATTTCATCGGGTTATATGCCTTATGCACCCACTAGCGTTAGGTACTTCCTCGCTCCGACATTCTTAAAAAGAATCCATTCGAGTCTCGTCGACCCATGGGTTACCACTCCATTCTTAAGCATTATAGAGTAGATAGAGGAGTTCTACTAGGACAACCCCCATCCTAGCACTTGAAGTTGTGAAAAAACATTTAGACTCTTTCCTCTCTTTTTGAAAACATTTTTCCCCAAATACATGTGATATGAGACTTAAGACATGCATACTTACATTTGACATGTAAGAACATGACCGCAAGGATCACAAACCTAACATACAGGACTAAATGGTATGTACTGACCATGAGGTTAAATGACTGTTACAAAATAGATGAATAGATGAGATTGATGTGACTGCACAATTGAATTGTATGATCGAGGCCTTGAGAAATCAAGGGGCTGTATGCATACCGATTAATGTGACGGAATGTGATGCCGGACAGAATAGAGATTACTTGCAGTCTAGTTTCAACTAATAATTTACAAGGAAGGAAGACAAGAGAATCACCCAAAACACAGAGAAAACGACTCTGATGTTCAATTCAAAATAATCAAAATTCAAGAATTTTGAAATCAACCCACAAGCCGGGTTGTAATAGCTGTAAATTGACAATATTAGAATTTTATCAAACATAGCAAAATCTCATAATCACACAAAAAATAAATACGTAACAAAAGAAGTAATCTACCAAAAATCTGGCAAAAATCGAGTTCAGAATCACTTCCTAAACGATAAATGAAATAATACTATAAAAGACAAAAAATAACTAGAAATGGAGATTCAAGCGTAAAATAGTAGATTTTGACCTAGGAAAATATGCACACTGAGTGTAGCTTAGGACCGTGACATGTGCACCGAAAAGTACTTTTTGAATTAGGGTCATATGCACGATTCTAATACTCGTAGCCAAAGTTATTGCTAAAATCTCGAAACGTGCCCAGAACTGCCCCAATCCAGGAAAGATCACAGTTTCTTGCCATCTTTGTGCTGATCTACAACCTCAAGGTATTTCAACGCCATCAATGTGCAATATGACAACTTAGCATCATCTGACTTGGATCCTCCTACATCAAATTGTGATGAATGTGACTGTGAAAGTTCTTGCGAAAACCTATGTTTTTATATGTTCAATGTATGAATTAGTTATTGTTTAGTATTTGAGTTATTTTTGTTTCAATGAATGGTTGTTTGAAGAATTGCTTAAACTAAGTTTTGAAGCCACAAGATGGGACCTAGCTCAAGGAGAAGAGGCAGATGCCTAGATCATGTACATATGCTTTCATTTATGATTTTAACAAAATACGATTTGAGAAAAATTTTGACAAGAGCTTCCGCGAACTCTCTTTTTGTTTTTCATAAAGTGCGTTTTATCTTATGAAAAGGGATCTTGTTTACCTAAAGCTTCAATAAGAAGAAAAATCTTTCAAAGTTGAGTTTCATTATGGTCCTTTTGTTATCTAAAATAACTTCTTCTTAAACTTAGGGCACTCCCAATGACTTCTCTATTTTGCCATTTATGTAAAATAACTAACAATATGTCAAAATAACACTTTCATTGAATTATTTAAAATCAATGTAAAATAATTATTTTTCCGCCCCCAGATCCCCCATATGTGATTCAAGGCTAGATATCCCCATTTGCGATAGTTAACATGCAATGCACCTAACATGTTTATAGCAATATGCAATAATTACAGTTGAAAACGTTTGATTTTAAGTAAAGACAAGCAATTAATGCATCATACCATTATAAACTAATTAAAAATCCAAAAAGAATTTGCCCAACATCTCCTAGTACAAAAGAGGGGTTAAACCAGAACTCTCGAAACACCAAGTTCACAAAATGTAATGACTTTCACATGGCAAAGCTAGAAGGACCCTATTTGGCTGTCCTTGTCAATAAATTTTCATAGCTCCTTAAATAACTTAAGTACTTCACAAATAAAGCGATATGTTGCCTCTAGTCTCTCTTCTACAGTTGGCTCCATTGAGCTATTAGGGCTCTTTGGGCCTTCCTTAATGGTCAGGGGGATGGTAATAGAAACTACTACGGTGAAATTTTGAGAAATCTTAGTAAGTTCACCAATAACATACAAGAAGATAATATAAGCATTCAGAGACAAACCTTGAGAATGAATGCATGAACATGTACTACCCGAAACTTGTTTCATGCTTGAACTCTTTTCAAAATCATTGACTGTGTATCCATTTATCATATTTGCAATTTAAAATATAAAAGTTCGGTTTCCAATTCACATTAGTCACTTATAAGAATTTATAACATGTACAATATGAGTGGATACCTCATGGCTCCCCTACACACCACGGGTTCCCTGCTAGTTACCACATCACATAATCGGCCCTCTTGACTGGGTGTGAGTACGTCGGAGTTCATATAACACAGCAATTCATAATTCACCTTCACCATGATTTCAATGTGGTGAACCCACTAGCGTAGGTGCTACTTTGCTCTAGAATCCTATAAGAAGGACCCATTCAAGTTCGTTGACTGTTCTTTGTCAATTCAGGGGTTACCACTCCAATTTAAATACTCTAAACTGGACAGAGGACTTCCACTAAGATATTCCCTCATCCTAGCATTTAGGGTCGTAATTTTCCACAACCCGAAATGCATGTGAGATGTAGTTGTGACAAAACCTGTTTTCCTTTAATGTAAGACCCAAATATGCAAGTCATGAACTGTGTGACTCTTATGCAACAAAATCATATACTCATGCCATACATCAAAGTGCATCACGTTTACGGCTTAAAAGAATTAGAACATGCAATATATTTATACCTATAAAACAAAATGTAGAGGCTCAACCAAGGCATGCAACATTATGCAGAATCAAAACATGACATTTAAGTCTACAAACAATATTTGAGCATGGCATTAATGGGCATGGCCGAAACATAGCATTCATCAAGCAACAATTCCATAATCCAATTTGACCAACACCATGCAAAGTTTACATGCTACATACAAACGTTATCCAATGATAGGTTAGAAGCTAACTTACAAATATTCCGAAGTAGAAATACCAACGATCAAGCATGCTAAAAATGCATTATTTAAATCATTAGACTTATTGAAACCAATGAAACCCAAATCCAAGAATGCGTGTGTGGTGTGCTAGGGTTTAATCTATTTGGTTCTGGGTTTCAAATCTCAACTGTGTGACCTTTTGTGAGCTTGTACCTTAAGGGAAAAACCATAGGTCGAGTGGTGGTTGTACCTCTTTCAAAGATTCGGTCATTTCAACCCTAGTGTTTGCTAATACATGTGATGTATGTGTGCGTGAGAAGTGTATGATGTGCACGTGGGTGACCGAATCTCTCAACCTTTCACGAGTTCCCTCCACTCTTGCTCTTGGGCAGTGGGGTTCAGATTCCCCTTGGAAGAAAACCTTAGTTTCCCATGCTTTGGCAAAGCTCATTAAGATGGAACCCAAACACTTTTATTTTCTTCATAACTTGAGATAAGGTGTTTCCTTATTCACTCAAACCGAACCCTCTCTTCCCAAGAAAACCCTTGTGAACATGTGTGCTTTGAAGAAGTTGGTGTAGAAGAAGGCTTGGTGGTTCTTACCGTGTAGTTTTGTCCAACATGGGGTTCCATGCTCTCCTTCCCAAGCCATGCGTGGAGTGTGTTTGGTTGGAAGGAAAGAATTGTGGTTGGTTTTCTCCTAAGGTGGGCGTGTTAAAGGGAGAAGGAGGAAGGTGAAGAAATCTGAAAAATGACAAAGTGACCTTTGGGTGTCTCTGTGGGGGTTTTAGGTGCCGAACCTCTTAAAGAACCCCTTATATACTCCTTCATTTCCCCACACACACACTCTCTCTCCTATCATTATTTCTGATATTGGAAACCCAAGAGTCTAGGTGCATGGGCGCATGTGGCATACCCTTCCTCCCTTGGCAGAAACTTCCCTCTTTCCCTCTTCATCATTGCCTTCCTTTGGGAAAACCAAAAGACTCTCTAGCATGCATGACAAACGCGGTGCCCTTGCCCTAATCTGAAACACTAAATTTCCCTTGGTGTGTTACTCAAGTGGTCTAGGTTCAATGAACCTTCAAGGGCGTGTAGGTCTTTATGGCCGAAACCCTACTATGTCTCTTCAATGCTAGAGCCATTCTTGCTCCTAGGCATGTGCATGGTTCCCATTTGGCATAGGCATGTGCGTGTGTGTGTTTGCCCTAGCCGCCCCTTCTCTTATCCTCCTCCCACAAAGACTCTTCTAGAAACCATGAGAAATACGTGTGCCTCTTCCCTAAGCCTCTCTTCATCTTTGTCATGATTGCATTCTTTTAGAAACTCCCATACCATGTGCATGAACGACAAATGGCGAAAATGAGGATGGATCTTCATGGTAGGCGTGTAACCCCTGAATCAAAACCCTAATGGCTTGTGTCTTCAGATTTTGTGTTCCCCCATGCGCTTCTTTCAATTCCCCATGTGCCTCTTTTATTTCCCCATGCAATAATGCTTAGTGGGTGGCCTTTGGCTCTTAGGAAACCGAAACCCTATTCTCTCTATCTTCCCTTCTTCCATCTTCAAGTATAGATTCATTGAACCTTGGAGGCATGCTTGCATGTTGGCCATGTGGCGTGTTGGTGAGGGAAATGGGCATGTCCCCTAAGTGTGTCAAGCCCTTATCTTCCTTTCATTCTCCCTTGCTTCCTCTAGATGCTTCCTGGCATGAGATGCCAAACCAAGATGCCCCATCTCTAGGTCACAATGATTGAACTTAGGGAATCTAAATGGTACTACCTCCTTCTAGGCACCTCCCTCCATCCTCAAAACCCTAATTAGGGTTTCTAAACCCTAGGTCCTCTAGTGGCCGAATATCACTTGGTCCTTTGGGCCTCTCATGTGGGATTGGACACCTAATCTACTAAGGATGAGATGGGCCCTGTGTCCCTCTCTAAATACTCACCTCATTAATCCTATTAGGCCAAATTTCTAATCGGGCTAAGGCAAAAGGAATTGAAAATAATAGGTGAGTACTTGGCTAAGTTCGGGTCGTCACAACATATAAGCTTAAGTGCTTTCGTACATTTATTATTATTTTTTTGAAAAGAAACTGATCTCATTAACAAAAAATTTTTACAACATCTCTCTTATTACAATTGAGTAAATGCATGAAAGACACTTTTCAATATCATATAATCCTCAAAACATATTAGAGCAGCCTTGGCAAGTTGGTGAGCAGCCATATTTTCCTCTCAATTTGCATGAGACACTGTCCACGAAGCACAAGAGTCCATGATCTGTCTAGCATCCTCAATCAACAAATCACCTAAGCTCCAATTAGAGTTCTACATCTTCAACAGGTTATCAACTTGCTTTGAATATCCTTCTAACCAAACTTGCTTTAGACCCAACTCCTTGCAAAAAACAGCTGCCAACATAAGACCATGAGCTTCAATATCAAAAGGGCTGCCTCTCAGGTTCCTCAAAGCTCGAAGAGTACTAATTACTTGGCCCTGATGATCCCTTATAATCACACCAACGCCAATTTTTCCCTCAACTACCTTCACTGCAGCATCCCAATTTACTTTAAAAGTCCCTTCTACTGGTTTTGTCCACTTTTGGTTCACCTGAGCCATCTAATTAGGGACTTGCTGAGCAACTTGATTTGATTCTTTGAAATTTTCTAACTCTACTCTTGCCTTCTAAACTAAAACAGCAGGATGCTTGAAGCCTTTTCCATGTGATACCTCATTCCTCCTAGTCCAAATCCATCTCAGTGTAACAGACACTTCCTCCAACTCAGCAACAGTAAGATGATTAACGAACTGAGTCTAGATGTTAATGAATAACTCAATCTGACAAGTCATCTTTTGCATTTTTTTGCAACTCTGATTCCGCACGTCCCTAGCAGCTGCACAACCCCAAAGCACATGACCAGAAGTCTCAGGTTCTTGCCTGTAAATGGAGCACAAACTATCTTCAATAATCCTTCTTCTTTTCAAATTAGCAAGGGTGGGAAGGGCTTCACTACAAGCTCTCCATATAAATATCTTAATTGCAGGAGCCACCTTCATTTTCCATAACACCTTCCACCCTACTTGTTCTCTTGATCTGCTTAAAGATTCCCCTTCCAATTTAGTCTCCAAGTCTCTACGAAGATGATACCCATTTCTTACTGAAAACTAACCATTATTATTAAAACTCCATACTAGTTTATCTTCTCTCCCTCGAAGACTGATAGGAATGGATTTAATGGCCTCAATCTCCTGTATTGAGAATAGCTCTTGAAAGAGGTCCCCATTCCATTGCTTTAGATCAGAATCAATCAAATCACTAACTGTGTCACATCTACAACCTTTAGCTCGAGAGGTCTATCTGACCAGATATGCAACCTGGGGCCATTCCTAACCCTCCACATGAGACACTTCTTAAGCAAAGATAGACCTGCATACAAACTTCTCCAAGCAAATGATGACCCTGACACCAGTTTAGCATCCAACAAGTCCTTGATAAAATACTTCTACTTGAACACCTTGGCAACCAAAGAAGATGGATCCTGCAATATTCTCTAGCTTTGTTTTGAGAGTATGGCTAAGTTAAAACTTCTAAAATCTCTGAAACCAAAACCCCCAGATTCTTTTGCATGACTAAGTTGTTTCCAAATCACCCACTAGATTTTTGAAGCATCTTCATTATAGCCCCACCAAAATTTCTTAAGCAGCATGTTTAGTCTTTTAGTAATAGAGGTGGGCAAGCGAAAGCTCCCCATTGAATAAGTTGGAATAGCTTGGAGGACAACTTTAAGGAGAACTTTTTTACCTGCTGCTGAGAGGAACTTAGTTTTCTAGTTGGCCACCCTAGCCATGTTCTATCTATGAGAGAATGAAAAGCTGCAATTTTAGCCGTCCCCAGCACAGCAGGCGGTCCAAATACTTTTCAAAATTTCCAATAGTTTTAACCCCAGCCAATTGCAAAATTGGTTTTTGTACCTCAACATTAGTGTTCTTGTTGGAAAAAATAGATGACTTGTCCTTATTCAATACTTGACCTGAGGCTTGTTCATATGAATCAAGAATGTTGAGAATTCTAGTCAACTCCTTAGTGTTAGCTTGGCAAAAGAGTAGACTATCATCTGACAAAAATAGGTGATTGACACTAGTAGGGCCTCTCCCAATTGGAACACTAGTATTGTCACCACACTGCTCAGCTTTATGCAACAAAGATGATAAGGTCTCAGCACAAAGGATGAAAATGTAGGGGGATAAGGGGTCACCTTGTTTAAGGCCCCTTGAAGGATAAAATTTCTATTGAGGCTCACCATTAACAAGAATAGAATAAGCAATTGAGTTTAGACAGTTTTGAATAAGGGACACCCAATGATGTTGAAAACCAATCTTCTTCATCACAACCTCTACAAAACTTCATTCTACCATGTTATAAGCCTTGCTCATATGCAATTTTAGAGCCCTAAAACCTTTCCTCCCTTTCATTTTTGAGATCATAGAGTGGAGAACCTCATAAGCCACCAAAGTGTTGTCAGAAATAAGCCTCACAGGCACAAAAGCAATTGGTTTAAGGAGATTATGTCAAGTAGGATAATTTTCAGCCTATTAGCAAGTCTTTTTGACACTATTTTATAAATGACATTACAAAGGCTTATAGACCTGTACTCAGCCACTCTCTTTGGATTCTTAACCTTAGGAATGAGTGAAATGAAAGTGTCATTTACCTCTTTGAGAGAACCACCATGATCAAGCACCTGTAGAACAAATTTGCATACATCCCCACCCACCACCTCCCAATGTTTCTGATAGAATTGTGCTAGAAATCAATCTCGACCAGGAGATCCCAAGGGATTCATTTGAAACACAGCTGCTTAAACTTCTTCCTTTGTGAATTGCTTCATACGACTAGTGTTCATCTCATTCAAATTCTTGGGAACCAGAGCACACAAGCAATCCTCAAAATTAGTAGGCAAAGAGGTAGTAAAAAGATTAGAAAATGGACCTGTGAAAACAGTACCAATGTTACACTGCTCAGTCACTACCCCTCCAAACACATCAACAATACTTTTGATTGCATTTGCGTTTCTCCTTTGATTTGCCTACAAGTGAAAAAACTTTGTTTTTATCGCCATTTTTTAGCCAATGTTGTTTGGCTCTTTGCCTCCATTTCAATTCATCTTTTGCTAGGGATAGTTCCACCTCTCTTTGTAGCATCTGCATGTGGGCCATGTGAGTACCATCACAGTATGTTGAAGATGACAATGCTAGCCAATTCTTGAGAAAGAGCCCTCTGATCCTTCTGTTTGTGCTTTTGCTTCTAATGCATAAGGCCCCTTTTACATTGCTCAAGCTTAAATATCAACAGAGATACTCCATTCTCTCCCATTGGTCCTTTATCCAATGCTTCTTTCACAATTCCTTGGAATTCTTCCTTCATTTTCCAAGTTGCCTCATATCTAAACACCACATTTTGCTTGCCACTTCTAGATTCATGTTTCTGTAAACTAATATAAAGGGGAGAGTGATCTCATTTTACAATAGGAAGTGCAGTATGTGAAGCACTATTGAAAAAATCATTCCACTCTTTGTTGGCTAAAGTTCTATCATTCCTTTCCTTAGTGAACTCCCTCTCACTCCTGTTATCGGTCCACATGAATCTCTACCCTTGGGAGTGAATTTCATTGAGGCCACAATGTTCTATAGCTTGTCTAAAACATTCAATCTGTTTGTAAGGCTTGATAGCAGCTCCCATCTTCTCCCTTTGATGCAAAATTTCTTTGAAGTCACCTGCACACAACCATGCCATTGATGAATAAGGTTTGAGCATCTTTAGAAGTTCTCAACTGCTGCTCCTTTTAACTGTATTTGGATGTCCATAGAAACCTGTAAACTTCCATATAGGACCATCTTCCCCCTCCTGCACAGCTACACTGATCTGCCATCGTGTTTTCACACTCCAACCTTCCTTCCAAAGCAAAGCAATGCCCTCATTGAGCCCCACACTATCCAAAGCAAAACATCCGTCAAACTTGAAAGGTCTTCTAACCTCATCCATCCTGCTAGTATTACACTTAGTTTCCACAAGGAAAACCAAGTGAGGACACTTTTCCTTAGTTAATTGGCTAAGGATTTTAATTGTCCGACCGTTCCCAAGCCCTCGGTAGTTCCACACTTGGAGACTCATTGATATTGGCAGGGCTGGTAACCAGCCTTTACCATTGAATTTTGATTCTCATTCTCCACTTCACCACCCTTAAACTTTTTAGGATCGGGCTCTACACCCTTGCCCCGTATTGTGCTCTCCCTCTTGCTGCCTATTCTATGTTGGTCATTAGAAATGTCAATAAGAATACCACCTAAAACTTCACCTGTCAAAGCATCCCTTCCTCAAGCCCTCCTTTTCCATCTACCAACCTCTCATCATTAATGACAATCTTGTTAAGGCCCTCTGAACAAAGGAACTGCCACCACCGATAGACACCTCAGCAGACTCACCCTTCTATCGAGTTCCAGCAGGCTTGGGAAGTATTGTTATTTTAAAAAGACTTTCCAAATCTATTTGGGAGGTTTCCAACTCCATATATGTAACACCCATCCTTATGGTGGGACTTTTTACAAAATATTTTTATAAAAGGACGACGGGAATTACCATCTGATTTTAAACTTTTCACTTGCATACCCAGGGTACAAGACTCCACGTTTATAATTTAAAAATGTGTTTTGATCATAAAAAAGGTTTACAGCGGAAAACATAAATCTTAAAATAAAAAACATCTCGTACGTTTAAAACTCATGCCTAGACTTCCGTGCTCTTCCCCATGGGCCGTGTCCGTCCTGATTGTGTAATTCCTGTGGGGGGAGGGACATGCATAAAAATTAAAATGAGTCGAAGACTCGTAAGCATTACTTCATACAGTTAAAATATAACAACATAGGTTTTCAATCATGCATTCATCACTCGTAGATACTGTTACGTGCGTGCATGCGTGTCTTCCTTGCGTTCGTTTGAAAACGTCACTGGACGGGGCTTTCCTTTCAAAAGGCTTTCCTTTATTTAAAACGTGTCCCCCGTCAGTGCCTTCATTTCTTAAAGAGCCGCTGTACGGGGTTTTACTTTTAAAAAGGCTTTCTTGTCGTAAAATGTTTCCCCCGTCAGTGCCTTCATTTCTTAAAGAGTTCGTGCTCTTGTGCTTACATGCATTCGTGCGTTCGTGCATACGTGCATACATACATTCTTTCTTATCACTTTCATAGGCCAGTACACACTGTTACGCCCCGTGTGTATGGGGTTAGCGATCTTCCTTTGGACCCGAATTCCACCCGTGGGCACGGGTTGGGAATCCCTTTCATAGGGGGCATCACTGGGTGCACTTCCAGTACTACTTTCCCGGTATTGCAATCTGCCCATTCATTGGTACCCATTCATTCATTCATTCATGTGGCCGTTACGTATCTTCATACATTCATGCTTTCATACATTCATGTCTTTCATTCATTCATTCATTCATATCAGCTCGAAAGAGCTGGAGGTTTCGTTCAGTCCTTTCTTTTCATGAGAAAACATTTCTTTTCGTGAGAAAATATCATTTGGGGCGTAAGCCCGAAAATGGTCTTTTCGTCTTTCAGTTCATTTCAGTTCTATCATTTCTTCATTTAAGAACATACATGGGCTTAAGCGTCCGCTTTCGTGGCATCCCATAAACGTTACCTTGAACATCGTCAATCATGGCATCCACGAGCGTTACCTCGTGGCGCACATGAGAGCGTCGGTTCGTAGGATTCACAAAAGCATCCGCTTTCATGCCTTTCATGCATCTTCATCAGTTTATGGATTTTCTTAGAAAATACATACAATCGATACAGCGTATAGTCATCCATTCACATAAGTACAATTAATACTTTGGTTGCGTAAAAAGGGGCTGCCAAGGAGGGGCCGTACATACTTATACCTTTGAACATTTAGCATTTTCTTTCTTAAAGCGTCTTTCATTTTTTTCGTGAGCATCTTAAGGGAAAAGCGTTTCTTGTATCTTTGAAAACTCTAGAAGAGTATGAACGTAACACTTACCTAGACTTCATGCTACTTGCATGTCATGCAGTCCATTCATGCTTGTCAGGTGGCAACCTACATGCATACACATAACCTTAACGTCATTCTCCATCTAATGCATAAGCAACTTAAACTATAAATAGAACTACGCTATACTTGGAACACTCTCCTTCTATCCCGTGCACTTACGTGCCCTTTCCTATGTTAAACCCTCTGGGGACCACTTACGGTCACCACATCTTCCAACTCAAGTCTTGTCTCAAGTGCTCATCCACTAAAGTGAACTCATGATTTACCTTAGGATTAAGACACTAAGACATTCATCTTATTCTTCTCATAATCACATTCCGACGCATGATTCCGACCGACGGAATCACGCATACCAATCCTAGATGATACGCCCGTCACTACCTTCATGTATCTGAGCCCACACTAAATCCTCATTCCCATCTATACAAATTACATGGTTCTAAGCCAACTCTGAGGCTCAAGCACCGTGTAACTATACTTAGGACAGATTACCCATTACATATGGTGAATCCGTCCGACACGTGTGTCTCACCATGTTACGCATGTGTCTTACCCCTTTATCACCTAAGATCAACATATAACATGCTGACCACCTGCTCGTAGGGACAAGGGCCATACTCCGATACCAATCTTCTCTTAACCTGGCTAGCATGACTCTTCATGCTACCCGTCCCTTTTGACAGTTCATCCCAACACTTAACACGACAAGACTTCGTTCACAACTATGCCTTATGTCACGTCACATAGCCCGAGATTGCTCCAGAGCTACATTGTGACCTTGTCGCGTTACCCAACATTCAGCTACGTAAACTCCTGACTCATCACGAGTACGGTTCCTTGCGTACTCCCGTCACATCGTGACATCTCATCACGTTCCCTTTACGCCATTCCTACACTTTAATACTTTACCCATCATAAGCATGACTTCCAATAACCACGTCACTTCGTGACGTTGCCCAGTTATGCTTCCGCTGCGTACTCTTACACTTGTTCCACTACTTCGCCTATCACAAGCACGACTGTCAGTAGTCATGTCACTTCGTGACATTCCTCAGTCATGCTTCTGCTGCGCACTCTTATACTCGTTCTGCTACTTCACGCCTATTCTCAGCCATAAGTCAAGTATGGTGACACCCGTCACCTTAGACTACAGGCCTCACCATAACTACTTCGGGACACTGTTCCACAGTTCCCGACACTATTCACCACGCTCTATGCCTATCAACTGCATAACCATCCTTATCACTACGACAGGCCATACGGTGTGTCGCTGCACTTCGTGGAGTACACTCCACATATACTCCCTTCATACATACCACGCCACATCACCACTCCACATATACTCCCTTGTGTACTCCATCCACATGCATTACACCACATCACCGTTACGGCATACACGCCATATGGTGCATCGTCACTCCATTACATGGAATGCACTCTGCATATATTCCATGCACGTTACGCCACATCACCACTACGGCATACACGCCACATGGTGCGTCACTCCACTACATGGAATACACTCTACATATATTCCATGCACGTTACGTCACATCACTACTATGACATACCCGTCGTATGGTGCATCACTCCATTACATGGAATATACTTCGCGTATATTCCATGCACTTACGACACATCACCACTACGACATACCCGCCGTATGGTGCGTCACTCCATCACATGGAATACACTCCACGTATATTCCATGCACTTACGACACATCACCACTACGGCATACTTGCCGTATGGTGCGTCACTCCATCACATGGAATACACTCCACGTATATCCCATGCACTTAGGACACATCACCACTACGGCATACCCGCCGTATGGTGTGTCGCTCCATCACATGGAGTACACTTCGCGTGTACTCCCTTTATACACACTATGCCATACCGAGTACACCTCACACATACTCCATACACGTTACATCACTAGAGCATATGGAGTACACTCCATGTGTACTCCATTTATACGCACTACGCCACTAAGTACACTCCACTTGTACTCATCCCGTTCCACAATACTCCAGGAGGGTATGTTTTACATATACTCTTCTTGTCTCACATTACGCCACACACAAAGTACATCCAGCATGTACTCTTCCCATTCCGCACAATGCCACGCCATCCATACAACACATGCCCCACAACTACACTTCACAGCACAACCACGCCATAATTACAGCACAAACCCCACAACCACATTACACAGCACAGTCCACAACACTCCACTAAACAGAATGCCCAACACTTCATTACACAGCGCCACATCACAATACCATAACTCCACAAATAGCAACAAGACAGTCCACAACACTTCACTACACAGAATGCCCAACACTTCATTACACAGCATCACATCACAATACCACAACTCCACAAATACCAATAGCACAGTCCACAACCTAGTCAACTAATCAATATCCAACATAATTATTGAGGGATAGTGCGTTATACCATCAACGGGATAACCCGTGCGTTGCTCGTTGATCGTCATAGCCGATGATGTCGGAAGAGTCGTACATGGCGGCTAACTCACGTACGGTGACTGTTTAGGCATTTAGATAGCTAGGTGTGGTCTTGGAATGGCTCGTGGTGGCCTTGTGATGGCGGTGAGGGGCATAACACGGCGGATCTAGCCGTGTACAGTGGCGGTCAACCACGCGCAGTGGCTGTCTATCACGTGCAGTGATTACCCACCACATAAAGTGATGGTTTGGACCTAGGGCTTGGCTAAGGGAGGTGTGGTGAATCTCGTAGTGGCGTCGAGGTGGCGCCACAGTGGCTCACGGTGGCAGATCTGGCCATACCGTGGAGGAGAAGCCGTGGGAGAGTGAGAGAGAGTGTGCTCTCGTGGGTGGCAGATCGGGGCCGTGGGAGGTTGGGTTGGCTTGGTGGCGGCCTGAGGAGGCTGGAGGTGGTAGTTACCAGCCGTGGGTGGCGGTGCCCGGTGGTGCACGATGGGCAACCTGTGCGTGCATGAGAGGGGAACCGTGAGGTGGAGAGAAAGGCTGTGGGCCTCGGGTCATGTGGAGGAGGAAGGGGGAGGAAGAGGGAGGTCCATGGTGGCCATAGGTGCTGCGCACGGCGGCGCTAGAGCCGTTAGTGGCCTTGAAGCCTTGCGAGACCCATAAATGGGTTTCATGCGTGCGTGCGACAAAGGAGGAGAGGGGGCTTCTCATGGCTTGGGGTTCCGAGGAAAGGGTTCACCGATGAGGGGAGAGGCTGTTGGTGGCAGCGTGGTGGCTTGGGCTACTGTGTACGGCGGTGGAGAGGCTACGCACGGTGAAACCGTGCATGAGAGGATGTGTGCGTGAGTAAAGAAAGTGGCCGCGCGACAGGGGCTGGCTTTGCCGGTGAGGGGTCACCGGCGTGGGAGGAGGTCGATGGTGGTGGAGGTGGAGCTGTTGGGTGGCGCACGGCGACGCTACACGCATCAAGCCCATACGGGCCTTGCACTTCCAACGGAGAGGAAGAGGGCGCGTGAGGGAGAGGGGCTGCCATGGTTGAGCTCGCCGGCGTAAGGTGGAGCTAGTGGTGCCGGCGGTGTGGCCTGGCGACGCACGGCGGCGCCGGGCTGTGCGGGAGAAGCTTCAGCGTGGAGGGAGGATCCGCGTACTGCGTACGCTTGGGAGAGGGAGGAGAGAGAGGGAGCTGAGGGAAAAGTGAGGGGGTCTGGGTATTTAACCCAGTCCCTTCGTCTGGGGATCTACACAGCGATCTAATGACGGGGAATTAAAACACTTATTTGAAGATGCGTAAACGTTAACTTAATTAAAAGCGCTGAGATGAATTAAGGTAGAATCTTATTTTAAACTAACTTTAGTTTATAAAATAATATTCTTCATCATTAATAAAATGATGAAGTCTCACTTAACATATTTAAAAAGGGTTAAACCATTTAATTAATAAAAGTTCTCAACATAATTTAAATCTCATAATATTTTAAATAACTGGAATCATTTTCATAATTAATATCAAAATCATCTCCGACAATTATAATATTTGGAGCTCTTCAAAATATTATAATTCTCTCATTTAAAAACAAGTTTAACTCAACGATACTGGAAATATCTCATATAATTATTTTCAGTACATTTAAAACACTGGGCGTGCCCTAAAAGTCACAAGATATCCTTCGAGACACGCCATCATGGTTCGACACGCATAGCGTGGCTCGCAGTCGCTAAAAGGAAGGGCAAATGATCACAAAATCTCTGCCTTCGGGATTTGCTTACGTCATAAAGACGAAACATACGTCAGAAAGAAGAAGCGTACGTAAGAAGAAGGAGCTGGACATTACAATATAGCAATCAGTATCCCCCTTTTTCTTGCTCAATAGACTCATACAAGGAAACATCTACCCCATTTAGGCTCGCTATCTACACCACATCAGATGATCTGCTCTCCCTTGCCTCCTTTTGGAAACTCCCATGATTACAGGAATCCTTCACAGCTATAGCCCTTTTGCCTACATCCTCTTCTTTTGACTGGTCTCCACCAATTACTCTAGATTCCTTATCCATCTTCTGCACAATAGGAAACTCCTTATAGCGGCCCTAGTATCTTCCTTATCCACCTTCTCTCCTAAACTGGCTTCATCCCTGTCACCACCCTCTGCATCTACCTGTTGCCACCTCTGTTGGTGGTTGTGACCAAGTGCACCACCATTTTTTCGAGCATAAAAAATGTTGGTGTTCATTGGCTGTGCTCAAATCCAAGGACCAAGCTACTGACATTTCAAATCATCCCCTTGGTGCTCAAACACCACTGAGAGCAAAAATTATGTAGCCTCTCATATTTAAAAGAAATCCAATACTACTGCTCCTAAAACTTCAGCCACCTTCCTCCCATTAAAGGCTTGTGGAGGTCAACTGCAACCCTCACCCAAAGAAATATCCCCCATGACAAACCATCAGACTCAACATCAACTCTAATGACATGATCAATTGCAGATCCAAACTGTTATCAATTGCAGGTTATGAAGTTGAACCCAAAAGGGTTCAAAGTTAAATTGCAACGCATTGTTGGACACAATTTCATCCACTTCTAGTAGGGTTAAGAGGTTCCTATCAAAAAACCATGGACGACCACTAGGGGTGAGAATCGGACGGTCCAAACTGGAAAAACCGACCGGACTGGCCAATTCGATCCGAACCGGGACTGGTCCCAGTCGGTCTCAGTTCAAATTTCATAGGACAGAATGTCTCGGTCTGAATTTCACTAGACTTAATGAATTCGGTCCGGTCCACAGTCTAGGGTTTTTCACCCCAGACCGGACTGAATGAAAATAAAAATATATGTTTTTTATAATTTATATATATTAATTGTGACATCCTGTTCCCGAAAGTTCGGAGAGTTAGCTCTTAATACGTAATATCAACTTAAATAGCACAACTATAAAATCTAGAAAATTCCATAAAATACTAATCCATTTAACCAATCCAAATATCCAAGTTCCTCCATGGGGACAACAAAGAAAATCTCAATAACATAAATTAGAAATTTTTCAAAAATTCAACAATATCCTTAACTCATCAAATCAAAATATACAAAAAATAAATCAGTTTACTAACTACGACTCTCAAATAAGCACTTGTACCCTCAGACACTTATTCCACTGTGATCATCACACTCTGCTAAAACTTCCTACTCTTGTTCTCCAGTTGAACCATCAAAGTTATCTGAAAAATATATGGAGATAAAGGGTGAGTTATCAACAACTCAGTAAGCAGAGGACATATATTAGTGTGTAAAAATGAGCATTTACAGAGTTCAGAATGCAGAACAAAATATTTTCTTTCAGAATGCAAAATCCGAGTATTTGTTTCCAAAATGTAGCGTCAGAACATGTTAACAAAAATATTAGAGCGAAAGTTTGAAAAAATTCATAATAAAAAATCCCTTTGGCATAGCATAAACTGAAACATCACATCTTATCTTATCATACCAGAACAAATACCATGTTTAACCCCCATGGTAGGGTTGTGCAAATCTCGGTAGCTAACCGAGCAAAAACAAAATGTGAATCTTCCCCTTATTCACTCTCGAAGCCTCGACTGTGCACATAGGAAAGACCACGCAGAAAACCTCTTTGTTCCCAAAGTGGGTGCACCAGAAACAGAAAAGTTAGTACCAACCCGAACAGAGGCCACAGTTTTACACCCGTGGTAAGGTCAGAACGGAACAGAAATAGAAACAGAATGTATGCTAGAGGTCTTTCAGAAATCACATCAGATCATATCAGAGTACAGAAAATCTTTAGAACATAACAAAATCATATCACAACATAATTTATGCACCAAATCTCATATTCGCTCTCTCTTTCAAAGTTCAGAAACAGAATGTAAAAAATAAGCTCATGTCTACACCAGTCATGACAGAAAATACTTTCTTCTTAAACAGAATCTCATGAGCAATGCAGAACAAATAATTGAGGTAGTTCCAATTTTCTTTTCATAACCAAATATGTATATTTTCCAAAAATCAACCTCAGCTCATTTTGTTTATATAAAGTCTAGCATAGGAACCCCGCTTACCTAGACTTCTTAGTTTTTTCAAAATTTTCCTAAAAAATGTCAAATAATAATTAAGCGTCACCTATAAAATAATCACGTAATTCTCATAAAATTCAAATTAATCACGTATTTCGATATTTAATCCTAAACTTCTAAAATAACCTATTTAATTCCTCAAAATCTAAAATTACAAATAATCACTTTCTAAATCATCAATGTTGATATAATAACTTTGACTAAAACATTTAAAAGTTTGACCTATTTATTGAAAACAAACTATAAAGTTTAATACTAGATAATATAATTATCCCAAAATATTTTAAAATAAACCATAACTATTTTTAAAAGACTAAATCACATCTAAAGTGTACAAACAACAGTACACCAATATTGTTTACTCTTCAAATCAATCTTTACTTAATAAGATGTTAAAATAATTAAGTGATTTTCTGTAATCATAATTATATAAGAGTGTACTAATACATAATAAAAGTTTAAAAGCACATTAATATAACATGTAGTAATGGGTATTAATGTAATTAAAACACTTGTTTTTATTTTAACCTAAAGACTTGCATCACAATTTACGTGCGTAAACCATCCTATTAACACTATGAAAAGAAACAGAGACTAATACACGCACAGAGGCTCACTGAGAGAGAAGCGAAACGTGCGGCTAGGCAAGGGGCTTCGCGGTGGATGACAATGGTCACAGCGGTGGGGCACTGAGAGAGAGAGACCAACTAATGAGAGAGAGATAGGATGATAAGTGAGAGAGCACGGAGAGTGAGAGAGAGTAACCATGAGGGAAACAAATATAGAGGAGAGTCAGTGGGCTCACCGATCGGCACGGGGTGATGAGGGTGTCACAGCCAGAGAGTTGTACACATCACGCAGTGTGCATGGGGCTTCAGACGGTGGCTCTGGACATCACTGGGCGGTGGATGCTTAATCTCTAATGTCATCTATTGTTGTTGACTATGGCGTCGCTGCCCAACTGTGGCAAGGCATGGCTCTCGGTTTGACGATGATGCTCTATCTCCATGGCTTCAAAACAGAGCAACTGCAGTTTCTGCTTCCCACAGAAGTTGGTGATGGTGGCAACCGTTTGGGCTGTTTTCGAGGGTGGAGAGGAAGGCTACAACTGCTTCAAGTGCTGCAACAAAGTTTCTTTCGGTATAGGCTTGCAGTGGTGCGGGTCTGGGTAGAAGTTTACATGGGGTGGAGGCTGTGGCACAGGCTTACCATGACGTGGAGGGTTGGCCTGGAGGTGGGATTGGCTGAGCTGCCGTGCATGGGATTCCAATGGGGGCTGTGACCTTGCTGAGGTTATAGCAGGGGCTCCTGTAACCCTAGGACTTAAAGGAGGCGACCGAGCATGAAAGTGTATAAGGTGTATATATAGAGGTGATGAGGAACAAATGAAAACGAAAAAAAAAGACGTGCACATGCATGGGGGTAGACTCGTGCGGGGTGGGGAAAAAAAAGAAAAAAATATCATAAACCACTAAAACAAAAAAAAAAATTAAGTCCGTAGTCTAATCCATATATATATATATATATATATATATATACTCAAACACTCAATTGAATTTTTCATACGCATAAGCCCAAAAATATTAAAAAAAAAGGGTTTGGTTGGATCCGGGTATTACATTAATTATATAATTTTCATCAAACCTAATCCTATCACTAACTCACCATTAAGTAATTATTAACTAATACTAATATTTATACTAATACAAGTATTATATTAATGAAAAACTCTTGTTGCAATCGCCTGGTTCAGTCGCGGGGCAAACGGCTCAAACGTGGACAAAATAAAAATGCACCATTTCATAACTTCTCTGCATTTCCCCAAATCCTCTCCTCCTATCATTTCCATTTCACCATTTCCCTCCCTCTACGTGTTTCTCCCCCTCGATTTCTCTCCCTCGAAGACGAAAAACCCACATCGTTGAGACTCTCTATATTCTTTCAGTGCAAAATTATGACCACAAAGTTGATTCCTGGGGGCTTGGTGCAAAAGTACGTATCAAAAGACCTTGATACTGACACTTGGGTCTGCTTTTCTTCAGCACAAGAGAATTTTACAAGAGAATTACAACTACGAGAGGATGTTTATCAAATAACAAGCTTAGACATTTTGAAACTGACACTTGGGTCTGCTTTTCTCAGCACAAGACAGTCTCTTGTTCCTGAAACTCTGGTTTGCCAAGTTTCCAGAATAGGTACTGGTTTCCAGTCTCTGCTTTTCTTCAGCACAAGAGAATTTTTTTATCACAGGAGAGAGTTATGGCGGTAAATTTCTTCTCTTTATTATTTGTTTGTCCCTTTTAATGAAGACCATCCATTATCATTAGCATGATTGCCAAGCTATGCCTGATCCCACATGGTTGTTTCTCCCTCCTCTTTAGTATCATGCTCATATGCACAAAACAAGCTTCTGGAAATCTCTATTTCTACGGCAAAACCCCAAGCAGACTAGTACATTTTGGCTCAAATGACATTGGCTCAAATGAAAGGAAAGTAAATAAAATGGTGAGAAAACGGGATGAAACAAGAACGAAAACAATACTCAGTAACTAATCCTACAAAACTACACAGAAAGGTTATGGGTTTTGTCTCAAGAACACACGAAAAGGAAAATACTAATAAAAGAAATGGGATTATTTGCAATAGTTTTTTTTCCTAAACAGAGGTATGAGGCCGACCAAAGTGAATATCCATTGACAAGAAGAAGCAGTTGATGAATTGTACACTGAGAAAGAAAACCTAGATGCCATACGAGCGGGAAGACGAAGATCTAGACGATGCGAAGCTCTATTTTAGTGAGTTTTTCGTTCTTTACAATTTCGGTTTCTGGTGGGATCCTTTTACTCTTCTGCTTTTGTTATCATTTTTTTTAAGCTGACGTGGCGTCAACGACTGCACACCGATTGCCTATCATGACTGTGTATAGAAGAATTGTATACTAATAGTCTAGACTCTAGACTCTAATATGGTATAAAAAAAATACTAATAGTCTAATATAGACTATAGTTTTTTTTTTTTTTGAAGAAGAAAACTGATCTCATTAAGACATATGTCCAATAACATAGATTCACAAACAGGAAACGAGTAAACAACTACTGCATTTCTTTTGTGACAATAGATGAGATACATGAGGGGCATGTTTCAAGATCATATCGATCCTCTGTGCATTCCAGGGCAGATTTGGCTAGGTAATGTGCTGCCATGTTAGCTTCTCGGAATGTATGCACCACTGACCAGCAAGCAAAAGAATTTAGAACCACCCTTGCATCTTCCACCTGGCAGCCACCCAAACTCCAGTTCTTTGAATGATGGTTCATTAAATCTACTACTTGCTTTGAATCCCCCTCCAACAAACATTGTGTTATGCCAATCTCTTTGCAGAAAACTGCTGCTAGGAGTATGCCATAGGCTTCAGCATCGAAAGGAGTTCCTTTGAAGGATCTGTGTGCCTGTAGGCTTCCAATCAAACAACCTTGGTGATCTCTAATGAGAACTCCAATTCCTATATGCCCTTCCCTTTGATTTACAGCCGCATCCCAGTTGACTTTAAAGGAACCAGTCTCAGGCTTTGACCACTTTGGAGTCCCTACATGAGATGCGTGATTAACAACCATCTCCTCTGTAAGAGTTTCCCTGTATGCTACCAATTCTGCCTTGGCCAGTTGGTGGAGAGCATTTGGATGTTTGAAGTCTTTACCATGAAGATTATGATTCCTTCTAGTCCATATGCCCCTCATAGTAACTGCCACTTCTTCAAGTTCCTCTAAACTAAGGATCTCTACCATTCTTGACCAGATATCAAAGATTAGATCACTTTGAAAGAATAGTTTTTGCACCTTTTTTACTCCCTGACCCCACACATCCTTTGCAGCAATGCAGCCCCACAGAACATGTCCAGAAGTTTCAGGCTCTTGCTTACAGATCAGGCATGAACTATGTTCCACTACTTTCCTCCTTCTCAGATTTGCAAGAGTTGGTAGGGCCTCCTTGCATGCTCTCCATAGAAACATTTTGGTAGCAGGGGTTACTCTCAACTTCCAAATAGCCTTCCAAGCTTGTTTTTCATTAGCTTTGCTTGAGGTCTCCCCTTCTAGTCCACACTCCAAACTTTTGCTGAAGTGATATCCACTCTTGACAGTATATCTCCCATGTGTCGTGAATTGCCAGACTAACTGGTCCTCTCTCCCCCCAAGACTAATTGGTATTGATTTAATATCATCAATTTCCTGCTGGGTGAAGAGCTCTTGGAGAAATGACTCCTTCCACTGCTGCACTTGGGGATCAATCAAATCACAAACCTTTTCACACCAACAATCCCCATCTCGAATGGACTGAATCTTATATGGATGGGAGAAGGGCAACCATTTATCTGACCATATATTTACTTTTTTTCCATTCCCCACCCTCCATATGAGACCTTCCTTTAAGAGCCTTATGCCTGCATGAATACCTCTCCAGGCAAAAGATGGCCCTGTCCCCACTTTGGCTTCTAAAAGCCCCACTTTGCTGAAGTACTTCTGCTTAAGAACCTTGGCCACCAGAGAATTTGGGTTTTGTAAAATTCTCCACCCTTGCTTGGAAAGTAAGGCTAGATTAAAGCTTCTCAAATCTCGAAACCCAAGCCCTCCCATGTCTTTGCTGAAACTGAGCTGTTTCCAATTAACCCACTGAATTTTGGAGCTATCTTCATTGAAGCCCCACCAGAATTTCCTGAGTAGTTGAGTTATTTTGCTAATGATGGAGGCTGGTATCAAAAACATACTCATGGCATAGGTAGGTATGGCTTGAAGGACTGCTTTGAGGAGAACTTCTTTCCCTGCTGCAGAGAGAAAATTATTTTTCCAGTTTGTAACTCGACTCCATGTCCTGTCAATAAGAGAATGGAAAGATGCCACCTTTGCTCTTCCCACCAATGCAGGTAGCCCCAAGTATCTTTCAAAAGAGCCCGAAGATTTTACTCCAGCAATCTCCAAAATTTGTTTTTGAACTGCTTGGCCATTGTTTCTGCTGAAAAAAACTGAAGATTTGTCTTTATTTATCACCTGTCCTGAGGCCTTCTCATATATATCAAGTAAGTTGAGCACATGTCTAAGTTCCTCAGTTGAAGCTTGGCAGAAGAGCAGGCTATCATCTGCAAAGAATAGGTGATTCACTGATACTGAGCCTCTTCCAGTAGGGATAGGGGTCAAGAACCCACAGCCTTCAACTTTGTTTAAAAGGGCAGTGAGGGCTTCTGCACATAGAATGAAGATGTAGGGGGATAAAGGGTCACCTTGTCTAAGGCCCCTTGAGGGCAAAAAAGATCTTTGAGGCTCACCATTAACCAGTATTGAGTATGTAACAGACTGAAGAGATGTCTGAATTAAATTAATCCAATGTGGAGGGAACTCCATCTTGGCCATAATAGCTTCAACAAACTGCCACTCCACCCTATCGTAGGCCTTACTCATATCTAATTTCATAGCCATAAAGCCTCTGTTGCCTTTCATTTTTGAGTTCATGGTATGAAGGATCTCATAGGCAACTAGTGTGTTATCAGAAATGAGCCTCCCGGGTACAAATGCACTTTGGTTATGGGAAATGAGCTTAGGCAGGATGGCCTTCAGCCTGTTTGCAAGGGTTTTGGAGACTATTTTGTACACCACATTGCATAGGCTAATAGGTCTATAATCAGAAACTCTCTTAGGGTTTTTAATTTTTGGTATGAGGGTAATGAAAGTGTCATTAACCTCCTTAAGAGATCCACCCTGGTTTATGACTTTGAGTGCGAAATTACACACTTGTTCACCCACTACCTCCCAGTGCTTTTGATAAAACTGAGCTGGGAAACCATCAGGGCCAGGGGACCCTAGTGGATTCATCTGAAAAATAGCCTCTATTATGTGTTCTCTATTGAAAGGGATCATTAACCATGCCTTCATCTCCAAATCAAGTTTTGTTTCCATAGCAGACATGCAGTTTTCAAAATTTGAGGGATGGGTGGAAGTAAATAGTGAAGAGAAATAAGAAGTGAACACACCTCCAATCTATGCCTGCTCAGTGACATACCTTCCTTGTGAGGCCTCAACCCTTTTGATGGTATTGGTCTTTCTCCTTTGACTTGCCTGCATATGAAAGTAATGGGTATTTCTATCTCCATGCTTAAGCCAGTGTTGCTTTGCCCTTTGGTGCCACTTTAGATCATTTTCTATCAAGGCAGATACCACATCCTCCTGAGCTTGTTTCATGGTAGCTAAGTGGCTGCCCGAGCCAGTTTCTTGGAGGTGACCAATGTTTTGTATTCCCTGTGTAATGTTCCTGGCCTGTTGTTTTTTAGTTTGCTGCTGCCAAACCAGTAACTCCTGTTTGCAAGCATCTAGTTGTCTCCTCAGAGTGCTAGCCTCACTACTTAGTCCATTATCTTCCTTCCATGCCTCAGTAATGACCTTTCTGCAATCTTCCTTATGTTCCCATGCCATTTCATATCTGAAACACACTTGTCTTCTCCTTCTTCCATTACTTGTTCTGCATAATTCAATTAGGAGAGGGGAATGGTCAGATTTTACTGCTGCCAGGGCAGTGCATGAGGCATGCCTGAAAAGCTCATTCCATTCCTTGTTTTCAAATGCTCTGTCTATCCTTTCCTTTGTGAATTCACTTCCAAGCCTGTTATTGGACCATGTAAAGCTGAGTCCCTGATAGTGGATGTCATTGAGGCCACAGTAGTCTATTGCTTGCCTAAACTCCTCAATTTGTTTATAAGGTCTGCTTCATCCTGCCATTTTCTCCTTTTGGTGCAATATCTCATTAAAATCTCCCGAGCAAAGCCAGGCCATGGGGCTGGAAGGTTTAAGCATCTTCAAAAGTTGCCAACTCCCACGTCTTTTTCCAGTCTCTGGATGGCCATAGAAGCCAGTAAACTGCCATGTTGGTCCACTGTCATCTTCTTGGATCAGTGCACTGATATGCCATCTAGTATAGTTGATCACTTTGACATCCCATTTATCTTTCCATAAAAGTGCAATACCACCACTTAATCCCACACAGTCCACTGCAAAACACCCATCCATCATTAAATTTCTCCTGATCACTTCCATCCTTTTATTTCTACTTTTAGTTTCCACTAGGAAAACTAAATTGGGACACTTTTCCCTAGCTAAATTTCTAAGGACACTAACTGACCGAGGGTTCCCAAGCCCTCGGCAGTTCCACACCAAGATACTCATTGATTATGGCAGGGCTGGAGGCCAGCCTCTGCCTGAGCAAGCAATGTTTTCTTGTTTTCATCATCTTCTTTAAATTTTTTTGAAACAGAATTACAATGTGAGTTCCTTCTCTTGCATCCTCTCTGGTAAATCACTCTAGTGGACCTGTTAGATGTTTCAGTCAGAGAGGCACCGGCATTGTCTTCCTCATGGGATGTTCTTTCACGTGCTTTCCTTTTCCACCTTCTGACAGTACTAACCAAGTCAACCCTACTAGGGTTCACATGATAATCTATACTGTCCAACTTACCTTTCTCCACCCTTTTCTCGGATACCTGCCTAGTACCAGCAAGCCTTCTAGTAGTGTCCACCTCACTCCTTTGTTGGTTTTCAGGAGTGGGGGACCATTTATCTACTTTGCACGTGGATGCCTCTTTTGGTACTTCAGAACCCTGTCCCATGTTCTTTTGGATGCCCTCCATATCAGTAGCTTCAGTGGCTCCCTCGAGACTAAACACCTCATACCCATGTGTTGACTGCTTGACTTCTGGGATCCAATCTGCCTATCCTATGTGATCTTTAGACTGGTTCCCAAGATAACCACCCTGAATATAATCTTCGCCTACTATTGTTTCTTTTCTTGGTGGTTGAGATTTGACCATTTGCTTCTTTTCTTCCTCATTTTCTACTGAGGACATATCCTGCTTTCCCGCTCTTTTCTGTTCACTACTGCATTGGCTTCCACTTCCGCCACTATCTCCTTTCTGTTCACCACTGCGTTGGTTTCCACCTCCACCACCACCATACCTACGCCTATCAAATAAATTTGTGTTCCTGGGTTGTCCTCATAACCAGGGTCCAAACTGATACAAGGCCTGTTCATCTCCTAGTTGCTCAGCTCTCAACCGTGCACAGTTTCTTCCTTTGTGAGACAGCACCCCTCACTTGAAACAAAAACTTTGTAAACGTTCGTACTTAAAGGAAATCCAATGCTGTTTTTCACCTAGCTTCAGCCATTTCCCTCTCAGCAAAGGTTTATGTAGATCCACCGCTACCCTTACTCTGAGACACCTCCCCCAAGCACGTCCATTAGCCTCAGCTTCCACTCAGATAACGTGCCCAATGGATCATGCAAATTGCTGACCAAAATCTTCTGTCATGGTGGCTAAAGGAAGGTTGTGCAGCTACACCCAAAAGGGTTCAAAACGAAACTGCAATGCCTGGATGGATATTGTTTCATCCACTTCCATCATGGTCAGAAGGTGTCTATCAAAGAACCATGGACGTCCACTTAGTACTCTTTCTTTATCTACCAACTTTTGGAATTCAATCAGAAAACATTGCTCTCCCAACTCCTTGAAGATGACCCACCCATCCAGCTTCCATATCTGCGACATGGTGACCCTAAAACCTTCACTGTTGACACTCTTCTCCGTTAGGGCCTTTCCAACAATACAGTATTTGCCCCGTGCAACTTCCTCGGTGTATTGGTCTGGGTTTGCATGGAAACAGGAGCTTTCTTCTTTTGATAGATGGAACCTCTTCCATTGTGTTGCCAAGTCTTCTACCTCCATTATGAAAAAAACGAGTAATAAAACCAACCAGGTAACTCACGTGAGGAGAGCCGTAACCCTTATGAGTACACCAAAACAACCAGCAAACCAGCCACAAAACCTATATTTATACTAATATAGTTATACTTATAGTACTAATATAGTTACAACCAGCAAACACTATACTTATACTAATATAGTTATAACTTATACTAAATCACTATAACTAAGATTACTAATATATAGCTATACTATATTACTAATAGTCTAATACTAATACTATTACATAGTTATACTAATCATGATAAGTAATAACTAATCACTATAAATCTATAACTATATATATTTAGTATCAATGCATTAATATATTCTTTAATGTATTACTAATACTATTATGTATTAAGAGTTACAGTATATATTATAATATATATGTATAATTTATAAATTTATAATTGTATGGATAATTAAAAATTTTATGCTTATTTATAATAGTATGTTAAGTGTGTATCTTTCTCAATTATGGATGTAATAACTATGGATAATTAAATTATTTATGCTTATTGCTTTATATACAAAATGTTAAAAGTTGGCTCATTATACATTAACATACTTTAAGTTAGTAATAAAGCAATAATTAACATCATCAATATAATTATAACTAAACTAAATCACTAAAGTCTATAACTATAATTATAAATTATAACTAAATCACTATAAATCTATAAGTCTACTATCTATTTATAGTATTAAATTATTAATATCACTATGAGTCTATGACTCTAAGAGACTATGACCATATATTATTATATAGTATTAATATCACTATTAAATTATTAATATAGTGTATAGTAATAATAGTATTAGTAATAATTTATATAAATGTATTATTATATAATATATAGTATTAGTATCACTATATCATTATAATATATATATATACACTCACTATAAGTCTATATGTAGTAGTAACAGTAATACTATAATAGTATAATATATAGTATTAATATCACTATAAGTTATAGCTATATATACCTAATAGACTTATAGGCTAATACAATGATTTATTAATCATATAATGATATACCTAGGAAGTTAGGCCAGTTGATCTCCCTTCTGTCCATTTTACCGCCAGCCAATTTTCATGCTGAATTAGCCCCAAAACCTGAGTGCATTCTGCAAAGAAGAACCAGGAAAGTCAATAACAGGCCATTGGTTGAGGTTCTTGTACAATGGAAAGGAGTTGCTATTGAGAAAACTACATGGGAAGCTTATTGGAAGTTGCATGAAAAATTCCCTCACCTTGTGGGCAAGGTTCTCTAAAGGGAAAGGGTATGTTATGTGCTTGAAAGTTAAATGGAGTACAATGGAAGGCTGCTGTATTGGAAGTGAAGTGCAGAAGGATCGACAGTCATGTTAGTTGTTAATACGGTGTCATTTTCTTTTAATGAATTGGTTAAATACAGTGTTGTTCTTCTACTTGTATTGGTAGTGGCGATTAGTTTACATACGGTGTCGTTCCTTTTAATGAGTTGATTGAGTACGATATCGTTTTGCACTTGTATTGGCAGTTATGTTAGTCAGTATACGGTGTCATTTTAATATTCATTCCAGGAGATTAAACACAGTCGTGTTTAATCTTTCCTATGCATTGTATTCTCACAGATGCTGTATAAAGAGGTATCCATGAGTTGGGATGGAGGCCAAATCTAGTATACATGTTAGGCCAATTGATCTCCCCTCTGTCCATTTTACCCCCAGCCAATTTTCATGGAGAATTAGCCCCAGAACCTAAGTGCATTCTGTAGAGAAGGACCAGGAAAGTCAATAACAGGCCATTGGTTGAGGTTCTTGTACAATGGAAAGGAGTTGCTGTTGAGGAAACTACATGGGAAGCTTATTGGAAGTTGCATGAAAAATTCCCTCACCTTGTGGGCAAGGTTCTCTAAAGGGAGAGGGTATGTTATGTGCTTGAAAGTTAAATGGAGTACAATGGAAGGTTGCTGTATTGGAAGTAAAGTGCAGAAGGATCGATGATTATGTTAGTTGTTTATACGATGTCGTTTTCTTTTACTGAATTGGTTAGATACAGTGTCGTTCTCCTACTTGTATTGGCAGTGGTGATTAGTTTACATACGGTGTCGTTCCTTTTAATGAGTTGATTGAGTAAGGTATCATTCTCACAGATGCAGTATAAAGAGGTAGCCATGAGTTGGGATGGAGGTCAAATTTGGTATTCAAGTATTAATTCTCCTCTTCCTTTTCTCTCTCTCTCTCACTTTTACTTTCTCTTTCTTCTTCTTGATCATCTTTCTGGAGGCCTGACTCCCTCAAAGCAGCCATCACTAATAAAGAAACTACTTACAGAACCCCCCCCCCCCCCCCCCAATAATGGTTCTCGTAAGACTACTTGCTTTGTCCTTAGGATGTTAAGTCGCATTGATCCCAAGCTGATGGCTCCTCAGGCAATTTGTGTCTCTCCTAAATCTGTTTATGCTTCATGCTTGGTTTGATTTTTTTTAATATTGATTTTGATGGGTATCTCTTGAAAGTGCAGAAATTTTGTCGGAAGAACATTACCATATTTTTTTCTGCATCTTTAATTTCAAATCTCAACAAACTGTAAACAGCCTTACATGAAATGCTTTGGTCTCTTTATAATATTTGTACATTATCATGTTTTATTATTATATTATCATAATAATATAATAATTAAAACAGCCTTACATAATACATTTAAACCAATGTGCTGGTTGAATTTAATGATTTTTAACCAGAGTGTATCTATTCTACCATGAAACAATACTTTACATTTCTGTGGATCAGAACATTATAGCAATTAGACAGACAGCTGAATGGTTATGATAATTGGAATCAAGCTCTTGGAATTTATATATATCCAGCTTCTACACTTGTACATGAATTACGGATCATGCATCACCATGTACAATATCTTTTGTCCTTGTCTAATTCATTATTAATGTTTGGACGTTGTACAAGCTGTAAACACTTGTACATTAATTAATGTTTGTTTTCTAATTCTTTTGTCCTTTTGTCCTAACCAACAAGAAAGTTTTTATTATATTAAATTAAAACTTATCAATTCAGACAATTATAATAATTTCTTGATGTTTTGGATCTATGTCTTTCTCTATGGCAATGCAATGCGCACATCTATGATATAATCACCTTATAAATCAATACTAATTGCATGATTGTGTTTCTCAAGATTCTTACATCTCATGTATATATGCATTTCCATCCATACATTTTTTCAAGCTAGTGACTATGTCATGTAATTCTTATAGTTGCTGATGTGCCATATAGTCAGCTTTAATATGATCACTCCGTTTTTGTAGATGGAGTCTTCTACAAATGATGTGCAAGAGTCAACACAAGACATGCCTCCACCCCCACCCCCACCCCCACCCCCACCCCCACCCACATCCAATGTAAGTGATAAATTAGTTGGTGGGTCACAAAGAGGTAGAGTTAAGTCTTTTGTTTGGGATCACTTTACAATAATACCGAAAGGTGATCCAAGTAAACCTAGGGCGGCATGTCATTATTGTGGTGCTTTGTATGCATGTGATACGAAGACCAATGGTACGACCCTAGGTTGGAAGGTGGAGGGAGGAAGTGGTAGTAGAGGACTTGTGTCTATTACATTTAGTGTTAAGGCTTGCAGACAAGCCTTAGCAGAGATTATTATTCTTGATGAGTTGCCCTTTAGGCATGCTGAAGGGGAGGGTTTCAGGAAGTTTATACTTGTGGTTTGCCCTAAGTGGATAGGGATTCTATCCTGTATGACGGTCTTCAAGTATTGCTTTAGTTTGTTTTTAACGAAAAACAAAAGTTAAGAAATGCTCTTCGAGGGCAGCGAATTTCCCTCACCACGGATACATGGACATCGTGCAAAACCTAAACTATATGTGTCTCACAACACACTTTATTAATGATAACTAGAAGTTACATAAGAGGATTATTACCTTCTGTTTGGTTGAAAATCACAAGGGTGATACACTTGGTAAGGCATAGAGATGTATTTGCATGATTGGGGCCGACCAAAAATACTTGCACTCACTCTTTATAATACAAGTTTTAATAATGGGGTCGTTTCTTATTCGAAAAAAAAAAACCAAATATAGGATAGACACGGTCTTGGAACATGAATTATTACATGATCGATGTTGTGCCCACATTTTGAACTTAATTGTTCGTGAGGGGTTGAAAGAATATAATGAGTCTATTGCAAAGGTGAGGGGCATTGTGAAGTATGTTAAATCCTCTCCTAAAATGTGAAGTACATTTAAGAAATGTGTGGGGTTGGAAGAGATTCAATCCAAAAGCCAAGTTTGTCTAGATGTACCGACTAGGTAGAACTCCACCAATCTTATGTTGGAGAGAGCTTCGAAATTTAGAAGGGCGTTTGATCGGTTGGAGGAAGAAGATCTGTGCTTCCTTAGTAGTATTGGAGATGACGATGATGATGATGTCAATGATAAAGATGTGGACCATGTGGTGAATAGGAGAAAGTCAAAGAAGCTAGGGTCTCCCAATGCATCCGATTGGGAGAAGATGTCAATGATAAAGATGTGGACCATTCTCCTCAATGCGCAAGTTCTCCACATGAAGATGTAGGTCCTTCAGCTGACAAGATTGTGAGTAGAAAGGCACATTTGATAGCCCAATTTCAGCAACAGTTACAGTCCGAAAACAGTTTGGAAAGTAAGTCAGAGGTTGATAGATATCTAGCTGAAAGATGTGAGGATCAAGATGATAGTTTTGACCTTCTAATTTTGTGGAAGGTGAATTCAGTTAGATATTGCGTACTTTCAAAGGTTGCACGCGATGTAATTACAATACCAATATCTACTGTGGCCTCTGAATCTACATTTAGCACTGTGGGTCGTGTACTTGACCCTTTTCAAAGTAGTTAAAATCCAATGAGTGTTGAGGGTCTCATATGTGCACAAAACTGGCTTCATTCTTCTTCTACTACAATAAGTCTTAGGACTTTAATGGATGAAGTGGAGGAATTTGAGAAGCAGCTAGATATAGGTATGTGATAAAATTACATTTGATATCTTTTGTGGTTTATTTTGTTTTATCTTATATGTTATGTAACTTTATTTAACTTGTTTTGTTTTAAATTTTTATGGATAGAACTTGTTGGGGACCCGAACTTTGCTAATTCTATGGAGGCATCAAATTCAATGCCTACTGGCCCTACACCTAATGCTGATTAAAGACTAAAGACGTGAGAAGATTGTTCGTTATCATTTTGGGTCTTGGATTTTATCATCGAGCTAGTTTCGTATAGTGGGGTAGATTAAAGACCAACTATGATTGCAATTTGCTGTCAAGACTTTCTCTGGACTGATTCATACTCTCTCTCTCTCTCTCTCTCTCTCTCTCTCTATATATATATATATATATATGCAAGAATATCTTCATATTGTTGGAACATATGGTCTTCATGCCATGTACCCATTTAAAGCTTATGGATTATATGTTAAGTTGCTAGATTGTAATTTGTAATAACTTTTGTGTTTTTTTTTTTTGTTTGGTTTTCTACTTTTTTATATAGATTAGTTTTCTTTCATCATTGTATTTTTCAAGATCAAGTTTTTTTTAGTATTTTTTAGCTAAAAAATGTATAAAATTTGAAGTGGACCGAAAATAATTGAAATTGGGCCCAAGAAAACCAGATTTAGATGGGCCGAGTGGCCCATTTTGGGCATGGTCTAGACCCAATGGATTGACAGGGACCGAACCGGTCCTGTCCTAGACATTACTCGGTCTGGTCCAGGGTGAAAAATCCCTGGACCGAATAGGTCCAGCCCAGTCCACAGAACCCCCTAGGAACGGACCAAACCGAACTGAGAGTATCCCTAACGACCACTAAGAAACTTTTCTTTATCAGTCAACTTCTAAAACTCAATCGAGAAACTCTGATCACCCAGTTCCTTAAACCTCACCCATCCCTCCAACCTCCAAACTTGGGACAGCTTCATTTTTTACACCTTTCTCAAACAATACTCTTTCAATAATACAATGTTTCCCACGTACTCCCCCCTCACACCCTCACGAGTGATATGGAAGATAGAGCTCTCTTCCCATGACAAGTTTAGTCTCTCCCAACACTTAGCCAGTTCTTCGTCTTCCATCATCATACCACCCTCTGCCCAACTCTCACAGTGATGAGAGGCATACAGCCTTGCACAAGACAAAGACACTAAACCTTACTCTATCTCAAGGCATTTAGCATATTCATCTTTGTATCATTCTTTACTACTTTTTTAATTTTTTCAATCTTTTTATATATATATTTCTCTCATTTACACTTTTATTTGTAGAAGCATGCAAATGTCAATATTATTAGAATAGTTTATCTTAATAAAAAGAAAAATACTCATATAACCCTTTGTGCAAGACATGATAACAAAGGAAAAAAAGATCAGAAAAATTAGAATGAATGAGGTTTTTCCATTTACTTTCTTTTTAATTTTTTATTGAGCGATTGAAATCATTTTATCAATAAAGAGATATTGCGTTCATATTAATAAATTGAAAAGATCTGAAAATATTACAAATTTAACTGTAGGTATAAAAATATTTAAAATGAATAAAGAAAAAAAAATAAAGGATATTTAAATAATATATAGATAAAATAGATAAACCGATGTATAGTGTATTGTAAAAGTCGTTATATAAAATAGAAAAAATGAGTTTTAGTTGAATATTACAGATGAAAATTTATATTAGTCATTAGGAATGCTCAAAGTGGGACAAAGTGTTGCATGCCATACCATGCGTGTTGTAAATGTGATACCCCGTATTTACGTGTATTTTGACCAAATAATTATTGCATTTCTTAAGATTGTGTGCTTTCTTGTTTTAAATTTTAGATGATTTACGTGGTATTATTTTATGACTTTTAATTGAAAATTTTAATTCAATGTGTTTTATTGTTATTAATTATTGTTCATTATTTAAAATGCTCTTTATTTTAAACTAGTTTATTGTTGGATTTTATTATTTTATTTTACATAGTCACTATGTTTAAATTAGTTTATTTAAATATTGTCATTTTAAAATCATTTTCGTTGGATCAGTTTCAAGACCCCGAGTTGAAAGATTGGACCTCATTTCTTTCGCCCATTTTCTCTTTTTCCCTTTTTCTTTTTCTCCTCTTTTTCGTTTTCTCCTGCCTTTCTCTTCTCACGTGCGAGCCCCTCCCCTCTCCTCGTCCATTTTCTTCGTCCACCCACAGCATCGCCGTGAGCCATGCGTGGCCGCCACCCCCCTCTCATTTTCTTCCCCTCCGGCCAGATACCACCCCCCTCTGTTTTCAACCCCTCCCACACTGCTAATCTCCTCCACGCACGGCTTCAAGCAGTGCAATCTTTGTCTTTCAGCGCCGCTGTCACGATGTCGTTGCCCACCATCTTTTCACCATTGCACCAGCAGCCTCCCAGCTACCTAACCCACCCATCCTCATCTCTGATCCGCCACCGTTGAAGCCCTTCCATCCCCATTTTCAATTTGGGTGTTTTGGCCTTCAACCGCCGCCACCTATGGCCAACCACCACTACCAATTGTTTCACCAATACCTCTAAGTCCTTCCATAGTCATCCCAAGTCTTAGTTTGTCCCTATTCGAAATTGGGATTTTTGAGACCCACAGCTTTAGCCCGAATTGTACTGTTTCGTTGCTATGCTGTCCCTTCTAGCACATCCTTTGAAAAGTATATTATAGCGCTGTAAGTATTTTCCCAAAGAACTTTAAGATTTAAATATATTTTTGTGCTAACTCATATTTACTATGAATTGGTTGGTTGTGCCAGACTGAGTCCGAGGAGTAAGGGGTCAGTTGGATTGGAGGATGAAGCTGTTGTGTGATTGGATTATGCTGGGATTTGTTGGCTGCTAGATATTTGTGTCATGTCTTGTACATTACATAATTGTACGGATGTTCATGTTTGTAAATGACAACTGAGTTTTCGCATAATTGCATACATGTTCATGTGTATATTTGAAAACTGAGTTTTCATGTGCGAAATGGTTTTTGGGAGCGTGTGTATCACGACCCCAAGATGAGATGGGGTATTATCTCGGTGGAGCTCCTCTAGTCACTCGAGAGCTAAATATACTGAGTGACGTCCCCTAGGTTGTCGTTGGGCAACAATGGGATCAGATAAGATGGTAACGCTCTCGTTCTGACTCCGTAGCCCCTCTTGCTGGCGGGGTTAGAGGATGTTTGACCATGAACGCGCTGGGCCAGAACTGGGCATCACTCGTTACAAAGCCACTCGCATGGTTATTACCCGTGGTGTGATGAAAGGAGCCAAGGTGTGCGGATGGTCCCTAGGGGAGATCATGGTGCATACGGTTAAAATGAATTATTGGGCTATTTTCTGGAAAAATAGCGTGTTTTGGATAAAAAGACTCTATATGAACTATTTTTGTGATACCCCATATGATATGAGTAAGGGTAGGTGGTGTATGGGATCCCACATTGCTTGGGAAGGAGAAGTTCTTGCTCTTTATAAGGTTCTAATGGGGCTCCAATTGTATCATTGACTAGTCCTTTTGGAGTATAGGCCATGTGGTTTGGGCCTTCCATTGGGGCGTTACAAATGGTATCAGAGTCTATCCCAACCAGAAATGTGGGACTTGAGCCGTGCCACCTACAATGGACAGGCCCGACGAGGACGTCGGGAATTTAAGGGGGGTAGATTGTGATACCCCATATGATATGAGTAAGGGTAGGTGGTGTATGGGATCCCACATTGCTTGGGAATGAGAAGTTCTTGCTCTTTATAAGGTTCTAATGGGGCTCCAATTGTATCATTGACTAGTCCTTTTGGAGTATAGGCCATGTGGTTTGGGCCTTCCATTGGGGCGTTACAATTTTCTTGAAAAATGATGGAATATTGTTTAGGGCCATTTTCAGGAAAAATGATGGAAAATGTTTTAATGGAATGTTTTGGTCCATAATAGAATTTTGGCGTGCGTTGAAAAATATTCATTTTCAGGAAAAATGAGGTTTTGGGTCTAGTGCATATTCTATCATATGCACACATATATGTTGGTTGTATTAATTCACTTCTATCTCTTGGATTGTTTGGGTTGTTACTTACTGAGATTCATATCTCATGTGGTATTTCTTATCCTGCGGTACCGTTTTATGGTATCGTAGATTTTGATGCAGATGAGGATGTGAAGCCTGAGGGATCGACTCCACCAGAGGAGTGACATGTGGTCACTTGGGATTATGGGATTTGTTTCTCACTCGTTTATGTATTTGGTTTGTATGATATTTATATTGGATCATTGTATAACTTTTTAAAGGCATTTTATTTTGGAAATCTATATTTAAATTTCTAGTACTTAGTTGGCTAACTTTTAATTAACCGCTGCGACTTTTGTTGTGCACTTTTTGCATGTTGTACACACTTGAGCACTTATCATTGGGATGCATGACCCGTGTTATCATCATCCCGACATCACGATTTTCGTGTTTCCATACGTGGGAGTCGGGGCGTCATAGTAAAAGCTTGCAATTGCAGGTATAAATTTTACTAGTTAAGCAACCGAGGTGGCATTTTGGAAACAGACAGAAACGAAGTTACTAAATTTGCAATTAAACCCTATATACAATGATATTTATCTTTAAAAAAAAAGTTCCATACTCAATATTTTTATTGATTAAATCATAAACATATTTGCATAATGGTTAGATCATCCCACATACCACATTATTTTTTGAAATATAAAAACAAGGATGGAAACAGAGGATAAGTAGATAATACAAGTGGGAATGGCAATATTTGAATACTCCAACACTGCATACGTACCTGTGACAAATGCCAAAACCATTGTTTCCATGGTGGAAAGAAGGAACCAAAAGACCATTTGAAGAAAACTTGTGCGCTTTTCTTTTTTTTTTTTTTTGAACAATACCTCTGTATTTCATTTATAACTGTCAAGTAATACAAATTTTATCTCTATCCAGACTTCTTGCAAAAAAAATCTGGTATATCCTCTATCCAAACTATTTTTTCTAACAAAGATAAAGTTGACTTAGCTAAGGTATGAGCCACTATGTTTCTTTCTCTATAAGCAAACTGAATTTTTCAATCTGATCTATTGTGAAAAAAGAACTTTATATCATCAATTAAAGAACCAAAAACAAAACCTTCCTCTTCAAAACTCTGCACTGCCTCTATGATAATTCTTGCATTTCCTTCAAAAACAACCTTGTGTATATTAAGTTCACTACAAAGCTCTATAGCCATCCTCAAAGCAAAACATTATGCCACCACTGGACTGTCAACATTGGCCTTCTGATCACAAACAACAACTAAAGCTTCTCCCTTCTCATCTCTAACTATGATCTCAGCCCCCATTCTTCTCTCTTTCAAGTTTAATGAAGCATCTCAATTCACCTTCACACATCCACTCTCTGGTTTCTCCTAACTCATAGCACTCCTTGCATTGTTGTTTTGCCCTTTCACCACTTGTTTTGTGAGAATCTGAGCTGCCTTGAACTCAAGTAAACTTTCTAAAGTTGTCTTCACCATTATCTTAGGACAGCCAAGCTTCTTCTCAAAAACAAACACATTCCTGCGTAGCCAAACTCTCCTGAGTAAAACAACCATATCTTCTAACTTCTTCATGCTCAACCTTCCAATTAACCTCCCCCATAACAACAAAAACTCCTCTTCTGTTCTTCCCCATTTTTGCACACAACATCTAACCTCAGCCCATATGTCATTGGCTGCTAGACAAACCCACAAAGCTTGCATAATAGTTTCTATTTCTGCACTACAAACTGGGCAAATTTTGTCTTCAACTACCATTCTTTTAAACAAATTCTCCTTTGTAGGCAGTAGGTTATTTCTAGCCCTCCACAAAAACAACTTTGTTACACTTGGAACTTCAAGATTCTAAATGTTTCTCCACCTCTCATCCATAACAGCCCCTACTGAGAAATCTCCTCTTTCATTCTTGAGCCTTTCTAGTTGTAGAAAGTAGGCACTGCTTACTGAGAAAGTTCCCTTCTTGGAAGGGCCCCAAATTAAGTTATCTTGAGTCTGGCCTTTACTTAGAGGTATACTTAGAATCTGAGCCACCTCTTATTCTAAAACAATTTCTCGGATCCTTCCCTCATTCCACTCCCCCTTATGCTTATCAATAAGTTGTTTCACTTTGGCACCTTCCTGGAATACAGAAACAGGAGATTGTATAGAAAAAGAGGAAGGAGTGGGTAGCCATTTTGAGCCCCAGATTCTTATCTTATTGCCATCTCCCACTCTCCATCTCATCCCATCCTTAACAAGGTCCCTTGCTAACCAAATACTTCTCCACATTAAAGAGGGCAATGAGCTTAGCTTAGCATCCAAGAAACTAGAATGCCTATAATACTTCTCTTTAAAAATCGTGGCAACCAAAGACTAAGGACTTTTGAGCAGCCTCCATCCTTGCTTTGCTAGGAGGGCCATGTTGAAACTCTCCAAATCCCTAAATCCTAAGCCCCCCCCCCCCCCTTCCCTTTCTGCATGCCCAGTTTCTCCTTTTTTTTTCCCCATAAAATACCCTTTCCTTCCTGCTGTTTACCCCACCAAAATTTTGAAAAAAAACATTTATCTCTTGGCACAACCTCTTATGAAGCTTAAAGACAGACAGTGTAAGTAGGTATGTCTTGTAACACTGGCTTGATCATAATCTCTTTACCAGCTTGTCATAAGAAGGTATTTTTCCAACTTGTGATTTTTTGCTAGATTCTCTCCTTCAAGCTTCTAAAGGTATTGAGCTGAGACCTTCCAACAAAAGCAAGAAGACCCAAGTACCTCTCATAACTGCCACAAGCTAATGAGTTGTTGACTTCTATAATCATTTTCTTGTCTCCTTCCCTTGTGTTACTGCTAAAGAAGACTGAGGTCTTATCCTTATTTAAAAACTGCCCTGAGGCCTGCTCAGAGGTATTCAACACCTCCTGAATCCTATTTCATTCTTCTAACTTAACCCTACCAAAAAGGATACAATCATATGCAAAGAGAAGATGATTAATACTAGTTCCTCCCTTGGCCACGTGCACTCCTCTTGTAAGTTTCTGAAGTTCATAGAAATTCAATAAGGTGCTTAATCCTTCAGCGCAGAGAATGAATAAATAGGGTGACAAGGGGTCACCTTGTCTCAAGCTCCTTTTAGGCCAGAATTTCTTCCCTGGGTTCCCATTAACCAAAACTAAGTATGAAATAGATTTGACACAATTCATGATTAACTTCACCTATTGCTCATTGAAGCCTAGTTTTTCCATCACCACTTCCAAAAAAACCCCATTCTACACGATCATAGGCCTTAGACATGTCTAGTTTTATGGCCATGCTTCCCACCTTTCCCTTTTTCCTAGTTTTCATGGAATCAAGCCACTCAAAAGCCACCATTATGTTGTCATTAATTAGCCTTCCAGGTAAAAATGCACTTTGTGTTGGGGATATGATGTTGGCCAGGGTCTTTTTAAGTCTGTTTGAGATGGTTTTGAACGCTATTTTGTACATAATGTTGTATAAACTTATAGGTATATACTCATTGACTTTCTTTGGTTCTTTACACTTGGGAATCAAGGTTATGTAAGTGTAATTCAATGTAGGTTCCAAAGGATTACCATTTAAAACCGAAAGTGCAACATTGCAAACTTCATCTGCTACAACCTCCCAATGATTCTGGAAGAAACATGGACCAAACCCATCTGGTCCCAGGGCTCTAAGAGGAGCCATTTGTTTCAAAGCCTCCTCAACCTCCACCCTAGAAAAATCCCTACTCAAGGCCTCATTCATCTCAAGAGTAACCTTTCTTTCCATACCAACCAAACACTACTCAAAGTCCTCACTTTCAGGATTAGTAGATTGAAAAAGTTTCTCAAAATAAGCTGTAAAAGTATCTTCAACCTCCTTTTGTCCCTCAGCCCTTCTGCCATTCTCATCATCCATTTCTCTAATAAAGTTCTTCCTTCTTCTTTGATTAGCACAAGCATGGAAATAATTTGAATTCCTATCTCCATGCTTATACCAATTACATTCTGCTCTTTGTTTCCATTTAATGTTTTCCATTTCTAGTAATAGGTCCAGTTCTTCTTTTAAACTCCTTATCACCTCAATATTGATGTTCCTCTCTTTTACTTGCAACCTTTGTAACAACTTAGGCTTTGCTTCTATCTCTTTATCACCCCCCCCCCCCTTCTCCTCTTCTTACTCCATCTTTGCAAAGCAACCCCAATCCTCTACAATAACACAGAAATGTGATTGATCTAATTTCCTTTCCAAGCCTCCTTTAAGACCTTTTCACACTCCTTTTCAAAAGCCTAGCTCACCTCATATTTGAAAGCCCTCTGTCTATTCCAATTTTTGCCCTTCTTCTTTAGTACATGCACAAGTAAGGGTTTATGATCTGAAGTGCTTGTCACCATAACAACTTGCGCATTTCTAAGTAGTATTTAGAATGGATAAGTAGAATAAATAGGTGGATAAAGATAGTAGAACTAGATAGCATCAATGCTAGGCGTTCGTAATGATGAATACTTTGAAAGCAACACTTTTGTCCAAAATTGCAGAGCCTAGATGTGGATGATCATCTCCACCAATAAAGCCCCTGGGCATGGTAATGCCCACTGTAAAGGTCACGGTTGTAATGAGTGCAGCAACAACCAAATGGGCTTGAGCCACTTTACCCTCCTCTTCCTTCTTTTTCTCCCTCTCCTGCTTCAACTCCCCATCCTCTTCCTGCGGCATCATGTTCTTCTCAATTTCATCATACCTGACTCCTAATGTAATGCCCCAAACCCGGTTGGCCTGGAGAATTATTACCTGTCACTTAAGAACATGTTTTCCAACACAACTAAAATAAAACTCCAAAACTTTATTAGCAAAACTCAATCTCAAGTACTCTAAATAACCACATTGAAACTCTACAAAGTTATTACTGCAGCAAAATAAGCTAAGGAGTCCAAAATTTCCCAGTAGTCATAACAAACCAAACTAATAACTTCAAAAGTCTTACTAAACCCAAGCCCAAGATATAATTAAATCTAAAAGACATAAGACATCAGAATTCCTTCATCTAACATCCTCTCTCAGCTTAATCATGTTCACCAATCTAATCCAGGTCCTCAGTTGGACTCTCCACATCATCTGAAAAATATTATGAAGATAGGGGGTGAGTTATCAACAACTCAGTAAGCAGAAATCATATGCTAGCGTGTAAACATGAGCATTTACAAAGTAGAGCATGCAGAACAAAATATTTACCAGAGTTAACATGCAGAACAGAACATATTTTCAAAAGTAACAGAGCGATGGTTTTAAGACAAGTAAAACCCTTAGTGCTTTGGCATAACATAAACTGAGTATCATCATCAGATCAAAACAGAGCAGAGACCATGTTTCACCCCCGTGGTAGGATTGTGCTAACCCCGGTGGCCAAACAAGGCAGAGACAGAGGTGAAATATTTCCCTTATTCTTCTCGGAGCCCCGAGTGTGCACACAGGAAAGACTACAATGAAACCACTTTGTTTCCAAAGTGGGTGCACTCAGAGACAGAGAAGTTGGTACCAACCCAAACAGAGCAGAGCAAAACAGAGCAGAGCAGAGCAAAGAAGAGACAGAGTCAGATACGAAAACCAGTACACCATGCCAAAGGTTTTCAGATGTTATATCAAAATAATACAGAGTACCAAAACAGAATCAGAACAGTTTACACACGCTGAACACAAAAGCCAGAACAAATAAATGCACAACTTTTCATATTCTCAATATCGCTCTTTTTCCAGATTTCAGAAACCACATGACAGAATTTAACTCATGTCTACACAATGCATGTCAGAACATATTTTTCTCTTTTTCGTACAGATTTCACGAGTATGCAAATAAACGACCTAGGTTGGTTTTGTTTTTCCCAAGTTCTCATTTCACCACAAAAATATGCAAAGTTTTCATAAAATCAACCTCAGTCTCAAATAATTCGTGTAAGGCCTAGCATAGGAACCCCGCTTACCTGACTCCTGCAGCGCATTATCTATGACTTGAATACGGTCTCTATCCGTCTCGTCACCTATTCATAAAAATAATATAAACTAAATATTAAAAATCCAACAACAACAAATTGGTCTTAGACAATTTAAGACCCAACTTCTAGACCATAATTCAGCAAGTTTAATCAAACTCAATCAGCCAAATAATAATCCGGACAGCCCACACTTCGACCCAAAATATTCTATACCAATTTCAATATTGTCCAATACAAGCATCAAAACCAATGTCAACTCCGATTATCACTAACTCACACTTATTTCAGCAGCTCATACTCCCAAGCAATTGTCAACAATTTAACCAGGACGACACTACACACTACTCTCTCTCCGTTCACAACTCCATAACAGGAAAAAAATATCTCAACACTTCTAGACGTTAAAAGGCCCCAACAAACCCTTCTAAACATTTCCAAAACATCAAACCAATAATCCAAAAATATATCATCACTTCCTAAAAATCACCAATATTTAAACCCGAATCAGCCAACAAATTTCATAGCATAAACCAATCTCCAAACAACTCCATCATCCAATCCAACCGATCTCCTTATTCCTCGGACTCAGTCCGGCACAACCAATAAATTCACAGTAAATATGAATTAGCGCAGAAATACATTTAAAATCTCAAAAGTTCTTTGGGAAAAATACTTACAATGCTATAATATAATTTTTGAAAGATCACGGAGGTGCTAGAAGCAGCAACGCAGCAACAAAACAGTGCCAAATGCACTATGGTCGTGGGTCTAAAAAACCCACTTTTGAACGGGTGTAAACGAAGACCTGAGATTGATAGGGTAGGGCTTAAGGATGTCGGTGAAGCTAATGGTGGTGGTGGTTGGCCGTGGGTGGCGGCGCAATAGGCGGTTGAAGTGCAAAAACACCCAAAACGGAAATGTTGATGGTGGGGCTTCACCGGTGACAGATCGGAGGTGGGGTTGGGTCCATTGGGTTGCTAGAAGGTCGAGGATGATGTGGTGAGAAGATGGTGGCCGGAGGTGGCGCGACGGCGGCGCAGCGGCTCAAGGAGTGCCGCAGCTTGGTGATGCGCGTGGGAGCTAACGACGGCGCGGCTGGGGCTGAGATTACAGGGGGGTGGTCGCCGGCGGCTGGGGAGGACAGTGGGCCGGGCGGTGTCGGTCACCGCCAGCGCATGGCGGCGGGCTGGGGGAGAAGAGAAACGGAAGGAGGGGGGGAGGGGGTTTGCGGCGCGCGGGAACGAGACCAGGGGAGAAGAAAAGAAAAAGAAAAGAAAGAAAAGAAGAAAAAGAAAAAGAAAAAGGAAGAAAAGAAAAGAGAAAGAGAAAATGTAGGGAAAGAAATGAGGTCCAATCCTCACATCTTGGGTCACAAAAATGATCCAACGGAAACGGTTTTAAAACAACAAGTGAAATAAAATAATTCAAACGCAGTGATTAAAATGAAAATAAATAATTAAACCCAACAACAAGTTAATTTAATTCGAGAAGAAATTTAAACACATAAAAATAATTAATTTAGATAAAGCACTTCAAAAAAATAATTTTTGTAAACTAAAAATCCTAAAAATAACACAACTAAAAATCCAACAATTTTAAAACAAGAGAATAAATTTTAAATTAATAACAAAAATCTTTCAATTAAAAATACACTAAAATACGGGGTGTTACACCTAATACTCGTCCACAGTAAAGGAACCTAAAATTTTTTTGATATTTTCGAGAATCCATCACCATATTCTGTAAAATATTTATTGGGCTGAATCATGAGTATTTGGTATTTTTACATAGATTGAAAGCGAGGAAAAAAAAAACCAAAGATTATTAGTTTGAGAAAGCAACGTGGCTTAGCATAAAATAATGACTAAAAACAGAATATATAAAATAATGACTATACGAAAGCAAAATTGAATACTACAAACCCTTAATGCCTACCTCGATTGCATCTAACATGACATTTTATTTCAAACTCTTCTTCTAAGAGGGAGCTTCACACTAATTTAGAGACATGACATTTTATTTCAAACTCTTCTTCTATGAGGAAGCATCACACTAAAGGAAAATTAATGGTAAATATTGTGCTTGAAGTGAAAAATAAAAGTTGTGGTTGGTCATAAATATATAACAAATCACTTAAGATATATGGAAGCTAAAAGCTTGCTTTCAAGAATTCAATAGCAATTGAGATTCTTGAAGTACGGCTTCAGTACCAACAACTATGAGAAGCTAATGGGTCTACTGCATGGACTTCGGTTGGTTAATGAGATGGGCATAATTGATATAGATGAGTTAGACTTTTTGCTAGTAGTGCAATGGCTAAGAAAAAAAATATGTGCAAACTGATACCTTGAGGATTTTTGGGAAGAGGTAATGGTGATTTCACAAGATCTTAACGTTCATTTCTCTTATATTTTCCGGGAAGGGAATAAATATGCGGACTATTTGGCAAGGTTGGGGGGCAGAAGGTACTAGCAGGTTGTGGGGGTCCAATTGGGAGTTGCCTTCTCTCCTCAGAGGCATCATGCTTCTGGAAAAAAATTGGTGTCCCACTATTTGGATGGTATAGCCATGGTTTTCCTGTTGTATTTTTTGTTGGTGTTTCTGCTTTTGATACTGGCTTTGCTGGGTGTAATAGGAACTTTGTAATGGTTTTCCCCTACCATAAAGGGGTCATTTGCAATAAATCACGGAGGTCCTCTCTCTGTTTAAAAAAAAAAAAAGTATGGATTAAAACTTTTACAAAAGAGCGAAAAAAGTATTATGGGAGAAATTGAAAAAGAAAAGATCGATTGATAAAAAAAAAAGAAGAAGACTTCGTTTCATTTTTTTATCAAATTAATTTTTTACCGAAATAAAATTAGAGAACGGCATTTTCTTAAGTTTATATATTCTTCAAAGGTTGTAAAGCGAAGCTAAGCTAGCCGAGTTTCAGTAGAAAATTAAGACAAAATGAATAAACTATCTCAAGAGTCAAGAGAGTACTCGACATCAGACCAAAAAACAATCTATTAAAAAAAAGTATTTTCAAATGCTTTTTTAATTAGATTTGTTGTTATTCCCTTCCGTTTAGAAATGATTTGATTATATTTAAATTAATTATATTTAGATAATATTGATGAAATAGATAAACTCATTTTAATTTTAAATCAGTTTAAAATTTAAAATTTAAACCACATCAAACTGATTTATATTTTATCTGATGTGATACAAAAATCTGTTTAATTTTATGATTCTAAGAATTCCTTTGGTTTCGGTATTCCTCAGCATATCTTATTGAAAAAAACTAAATATTAAGTATATAATTTTTATTTTTGAAGAAAGATAAAAGATTACGTTACCTTATCATCAACAGTTGGAAAGCTTTTACTTCTTAAGATTTGAAGAGCAGTCTGGTTCTCTTTGTTAAAGACCATTTTGTCAACTCTTGGAGAATTCAACGATAGGGCGTTTGTAATGACGAATGCTTTGAAAGCAGCACTTTTTTCCAAAACTGCAAAGCCTGGATGTGGATGATCATCTCCACCAACGAAGCCCCTGGGCATGGTAATGCTTGCTGCAAAGGTCACGGTAGTAATGAGTGCAGCAACTACAAATGGGCTTGAGCCCCTTTATCCTCCTCTTCCATCTTTTTCTTCCTTCCAATTTTCTTCCTCGCCTCCATCTCCATCTTCTGGCGCTCCGTCTCTTGTGTCTTCTTCTCAATTTGATCATGCCCGACTTCTAATAGTCGATCATGCACTTGGGAAAGTCCATTATCTTCCCTCTCTACAAAAGCCCTCATCTTCTTCTGTGAAATATTTATTGAACTGAATTGTGAGTATTCCATATTTTTCCATAGATTGAAAGAAAGTACGTATTGTTCTATAGATTGAAAGAAAGCAAAAATAGAAAACAAATCCAAACAATATTTGCTTGAGAAAGCAGGGCTGCTTGGTATAAAATAAGGCCTAAACTTAGAATATATAAAGACAGTTAACTTCATATTAAGTATATAATTTTATTTTTTGAAGAAAGATAAAAGATTAGGTTACCTTATCATCATCATCATCAGTTGGAAAGCTTTTACTTGTTAAGATTTGATAAGCATTCTGGTTCTTTTTGTTGAAGACCATTTTGTCAACTCTTGGAGAATTCAGGACACGCTCGTGGTACCAAAAAGACTTGGAATAGTGATGGAGAGGTGTATTCCCGTTGTTGTCCAGTACATCTTTCACAAATTTTGCCGCTAAGGCTGGGTCGGTTCCTCCAATGGCAGGAAACTCTTCCTCAACAAGGATACTTAAAATGCAAATATGTAGGATTGTATTTTGATTAACTGTTAAAAACCCATCAAGTGGATGGAAGATATCATGTTCCAAGACCTCCAGGTTGCCTTTCGCTGCTGCTTTAAAGATTTTAGGATCCATTGCAATGATGGCGCCTCTGCATGCTGCAGGTTGTTACTAAATTTGCAATTAAACCCTATAAACAATGACATTTATCTTAAAAGAAAAAATTTCCGTACTCCTAATATTATATTGATTAGAACATAAACATCTTTGCATAGTGGTAAGTCATAGGACATTGCCCCTTATTTTTTGAAATATATAAAGAAGGATGGGAATAAAGGATAAGCAGATAATACAAGTGGGAATGGCAATATTTGAATGCTCCAACACAGCATATGTACCTGTCACAAAGGCCAAAACCATTGGTGCCATGGAGGAAAGAAGGAACCAAAAGGCCAGTTGAAGAAAACGTGTGCGCGTTTTGAACAAGTTTTCAGAAGGCATAAGCGGAATAAATAGGTGGATAAAGACTGCAGAACTAGATAGCATCAACGCTAAGGCGTTTGTAATGATGAATACTTTGAAAGCAACACTTTGTTCCAAAACTGCAGAGCCTGGATGTGGATGATCATCTCCACCAATGAAGCCCCCCGGCATGTTAATGCCTGCTGCAAAGGTCACGGTTGTAATGAGTACAGCAGCAACCAAATGGACTTGAGCCGCTTTATCCTCCTCTTCCATCTGTTTCTCCCTCTCCTGCTTCAACTTCACATCCTCCCCCTTCAGCTCCTTCATATTATTGTCAGCATACCCAACTTCTAATACTCGTCCATTGTTAAAGAACCTATAATCTTCTCTGTCTTCAAAAATGTTCTTCATCTTCTGTAAAATAGTTATTGGGTTGAATCGTGAGTATTCAGTATATTTCTATAGATTGAAAGAAAGCGAGAAAAGAAAACAAATTCAAAGAATATTTGTTTGACAAAGCAAGGCAGCTCGGTAAAAAATAATGACAAAAATCAGAATATATAAAGACAATTAACTTCATATTTAAATGCATCTTACAAAAAAACATTTAGCAGTTATAAAATGAATAGAAAAATATTATCATTCCCAAGATGCATCATTATAAAGAAGATATATCAAATCAAATATGTTTTGAAACGGAACAAGTTATGTATGCCAGAATTATAGGAACATGTTCTTGAAAGTTGTTAGCTAGGTTTATAATTTGTGTCATAACGATATTATACGTACCTAGTTCACATAAAATTGATAAATGGATAAAGTTTACATCAAAGGAAAGGTTGTGGTTTCTTTGTCACATCATCTTCAAATTAAAGTCATAACCTAGCTAAAAGGATTCAGCTTGGATGGAATTGGACCGGGTCCGGTTTCTATTGGAATTGGACCCATGCCCTATAACCCGAAACAAGTAAAACACAATACTAAAGCAAAATTGAATATACAAAACCTAATGTCTACCTCGATTGCAATTAACATGACATTTTATTTCAAACTCCTCTTCACACTGATTTAGAGACTCTGTGAGCCAAACGAAGGGAAATAATGGTAAATATTGTGCTCGGAGTGAGAAAGTACAGTTAGAAAGATAAAAGATTACGTTACCTTAAGATCATCACCAGTTAGAAAGTTTTTACTTCTCAAGATTTGATAAGCAGTCTGGTTCTCTTTGTTGAAGACCATTTTGTCAACTCTTGGAGAAGTCAGGACACGCTCGTGGTAACCATCAGAACTGCAATAGAGATGGAGAGGTGTATTTCCGTCGTTGTCCTTCTGATTCAAAAGATTCTGGAGAGACGAATTATCTTGGATGATTAGCGCTACATCTGGCCGCAACTTGGTCATCACGGCGAGATGGAGTGCATTGCGGCCTTCATTGTCAACCACTTCGCCACAATCCGGACACATTGATATAATCACTTCCGTCACCAAGTTGTTGTTGCGTAGAGCTGCAATGTGAAGAGCTGTCCTACCCTCTGCGTCTTGCACATATGCTACCTCAACATTAGATTTCAACAACAGTTTTGTTGGCTCAATGTTGTTCTTGTATGCAGCCATGTGAAGCGGAGTCCAACCTTTTTGGTCTGCTTGTTTACATAGATCGCCTCCATATCTTTCCAAAATGTTTTGGGTCATTCCTAAAAGAAGTTAAATGGAAAGATGTTAGGAGAAAGAAGAAGGCAAATGCAGGATAAAATTTAATGTGGAAGCCGTGTTTAGTAATTTCATGAAATAAAATTTATATGTACAAAAGGCAAATAAAGGATAAAATTTCATGAATTCGATGTCATATCATATTTGATACCACCACATAAATATTTTCTTAACCAAATCATATTCTACAACGCGGAAAATATAAAATAGGTAATACCTTCATCATCCCAAACTGTTGCAGCATGCAAAGCCGTCTCACCCAAGGGTCCATCATAAGCTGGTGACTTGAATTTGTTTATAATTTCTGACACCAAATCTGGAAAGCGTCCCTCGGCAGCCAAGTAAAGTGGGGTTGCACCAGCAGCATTAGCACCAAAAGGAAATTCTGGATCTACTACCATTAGTAACTGTTTTACCACTTCAATGTAATTGTAACGTACAGCCTCATGTAAGGCCGTGTCTCCCTTTTTGTTCTGCTTCCCAATCATCTCCGTAGTAGCTTGATCAACTTGTACTCCACTTTCGAGATCTTGATGTTGGGATTTTTTATGTTTAATCAGGACTTCGACTATGGAAGCATGCCCATACCTTGCCGCCACATGTAACAGAGTATCGCCTTCCGCATTGGCTTTCAATAAAAGTGACGGACACCTGTTCAGTACATCTTCCACAAATCTTATTGCCGCTGAGACTGGGTCGGTTCCTCTAGTGGCGGGAAACTTTTCTTCGTCGGGGATACTTAAAATGCAAATATGTAGGATTGTATTTTTATCAACTGTTAAAAACTCATCAAGTTGATCGCGACTTCCATGTTCCAAGACTTCCTGCAGGTTGCCTTTCGCCGCCGCTTTATAGATTTTAGGATCCATTGCAGTGATGGACTTTGTATGCCGCACAGTTGTGATTAGTAGCTGCGGAGGCCTCAATGCAAAGCAACAGATCAGTACTCCAAAAAATCCTATGTTAGCCACAAGCATTCATGTAGTTGATGTCACATTCAACATTTTTCTATTAACGCGCAAATCCTATATATATATATAGATTACAGAGTATATAGATTCGTCTTGAAACACGACTAAATGATCAATGTTCTAAACAAAACAGAAGTTTTCTTATTAATCAACAATTAAAATTGACAATAAAGTGATTGTTAATTCTTTGAAATACCAAACATGACCCTCTATCTTCATGTCTCATTTCTTCCGTGAGAGATCATAAGAAATGATAGTTTATTTTCTTCTAAATTGAGTAATGTTTTTTTCTTCTAATTGCTAGCTAATTAATGTGAGGAGCTACGCAAGAAAGCCAAGATTATTAACCATTTCTATATAATAAGCTTTTATACACTTAAATAATGCAAGAAATTGATAATTAATAGGAAAAATAAGAAATCACGAGGCATTAGATATATACTTTGGATAACGAAGTTGGTTTCCTTTTCAGAATGTAAAAATGTCCAAGATTGCATCCCACTCCATCATACGTATGTTGATATAAATAATATATTTTATATGATTTATTTTTTTAAGACATTTATAGTTAATCGGCAATAAAGCATCTCATATCCAAAACTAAAAAATAAAAAATAAACACTCAACATGCAAATTACTTATAATTAAGACAAATTCATCATTTGATAGCTTAGTTTTTAGTAAATCAAACTCTCTTGAGTGGAGCAACCTGATGAGGCTTCTTGGCATCCATGAAAGTGTTTCTGGACAGGTACTAAACAAGAAAAAATCCTCTATCTTCTTTAGCAAAAACACCCCACTTGAAAACCAGAAAACAATCTTGAGAATTGCAGGGGTCAAAACTTCAGGCTCCTTTGAAAAATATCTGGGGCTCCCTACCATGGTTGGCAAAGCCAAAACTGCAGCCTTTCACAGCCTTATTGATAGAGCTTGGGCAAAGATCACAAATTGGAAGACAACATACCTCTCAGCAGCAGGAAAAGAGACTTTACTCAAGTCAGTTTTGCAAGCCATCCCTACCTTGTATACCATGGGCATCTTCCTCCTCCCTCAATCCATCACAAAGAGGCTAGACCAACTCTTGAGGAAGTTTTGGTGGGGTTCCAATGAGGGTCACTCCAAAATTTAGTGGGTTATGTGGGGTTAATTGCAAGGCTCATATGGAAGGATCAACTGTAAGGCTCATATGGAATAGAAGAAATGAAGTAGTGCATGGGAAGGAACTCAGACATCCCAACTCTATACTCCATACGGCCAATGAGGATACAAGGCGGTTCAAAGCTACTAAGGTCCAAATCAGTTCTCTTGTTGCTTTAACCTGTCTTGAAGAGAAGCTTACATGGAAAAAACCTCTGGAAGGGAAATACAAACTTAACTGGGATGCTGCTTTAAATGATTCATTGGGAGTGTTAGGCATCGGAGCCATTCTCAGAGACTGCCAAGGTATTGTATTGGGAACAATCAAGTCAAGAAGAAGCTTAAGAGTTTCACCTTCTACTGCTGAAGCCTATGCAATGTTGATGTCAATTCTTTTCTGCAAGGACTCTGGAGTTACAAACTTTGTCCTTGAAGGGGACTTATTGCAAGTGGTTCAACAGATGCAGAACTCAGTCAGGGACTAGAGCCAAGGTGGTCTAATCCTGAAGATGCTAAAGCTATCCTGAAGTCTTTCCTTGGGTGGATCGGAGCATTGGACATATATGGAGGGATGTTAATATGGCTGCTCACTTGCTAGCCAAGGATGCCCTTAATTGTGTAGATCGAAGATTCATACTCTCTTGAATGTATTCCAAGTTGTATTGAGCATGTTGTTTGTAAGGAATCTTTGTAAACAGTTTGCTTGAGGAATATAACTGATCTTTGATTTCAAAAAAAAAAAAAAAAAAAGACAAAAGACAAATTCGTCAGTACCACAACTATGAACGAGGCATTTCACCATTCATGAACTATTTTTAGAAAGCACAAATGAAAAGGAACCTTACTAATTCCAAGTTAGTATGCAATGACCGGAACCGTACCAGCTCCTTCAATTTCCCTGAAATAAGCTTACTTCTCGATCGATCTCATGACCTGAATCCCAATGAAGCACAATTTAATCAGCAAACTCTACAATAATGAGAAAGAAAAGAAAAGGAGGGTCTTGGGTTTGTCGTCTTCGAAATAGTACAGGGGAAAAGAAAAGAGGCGGTGTTAAAGCTGGGTCGGTGGTGGAGCAACAAGCTTGGAGATGGCATACCATGTGAAGAAAGAAGACCATATCCTTGAAACTGAAGAAGTGAGTAATGGAGGTATATTTATATACAAGCGCTTGATCATTAGGCGTCATTGTCAACGTAATCATTATGCGTCATTGTAGATGAATTAGATGAGAATTATTATTAATTAATAGTATATATTATTTTATATTTTATATGGATAATGATAATAAATTAGATAAAAATTATATTTTTGTAACGAATATTATACACATGAGCAGCATGTGCAGTGAATTTTCGTTAAATTTAACTCTGCTGATAGATGGAATGAGAGGATTAAGAAGTTTTGAAAGTTTGAGAATTTACTTTGATATAATTATTAGTTGGGAATGTATATTATAAATTGAGTGAAAGTTAAAACGTAATTAACTCTCAGACATTTTTTGTCTCTTTCTCTTTTTGTTCTTTTCAATTTTTTCCTTCCTTCCTACAGGGCTTTTAATTCAAGTGTACCTCTACGGGAATTGAAGGGTGCATCGATAATGTGCACGCATCGGTAAAAGAGGAAGACCTTCGTCTCCATACGTGTTTAGTCAAAGCGCGCTTTGTCAACTTTTTAAATTTTAAACTACTAAAATCCATTGATAGTTTTTGCTAGATGGAAGAGAAAGCTATAACAAAATAAAAATAAAAATAAAATAAAATAGAACGACCATTTTCTGAGAAAGACAATAAAATCTTCGTTTAGATTTGTGAAAACGACGGTGGAAATCACTTGCAAGATAGGGCGCCATGAGCAAAGTTAAATTAGAATTCGGCTCCCATGAAGATTCTGATTGAAATATTGGAATAAAAGATTTTAAATATGTATTAGAATTAGAGGTGGAATATGTGATACGTTTATAAATTCAATAATAACACAATACGAAATTAATGGATTTGAGTTTGATATTAATAAGTTCGGGTCAAAACGGGTTTACCCGTTATGACACGATTTATAAACATGTCAATAACAAGTCAACTTGCTTAACACGAAATCAGTCAATTTTGATCCGTTTAGAATTTATTTCAAAATTATAATTTTATTATTTTTAAATTATAATATTGGTATTTCTCAGTTGTTTTTATTGTTGAGATTTTAATTTTAAACCTATACTCATATTTGTTATTGTATGGTTTGTAATATTGGTTTTGTTATATGTTAAAATTTGAAATACATTTTTTAAGATATTGTGGTTATTAATAAATATAGATTTTAACTTTTTTGTAAAATTATGTTAATCAACTCAAATGAATTATGCGTTTTAATTCTACTCATTTACATGAAACAAATAGATTTAAATGAGTCATGTCATATTAACATATTTCTAATTAATTATTAAATGGGTCAAAACGAATAATATGAAATAAACCATTATTTAAATAAGTTAGGTTAGAGTTTAAAAATTTGATACGTTTAATTTAATGGGTTGGATTTGAATTAACCTATTTAATCTAATGTTTATAACTTGATAACACGATTTACCACTACTAACGGAGTGGGGGTTCGAACTAGTTGTCCGTTGTGAGACTACGCGCCAAATTATTGAAGTAGGTAAATTGTGCCCATAAAAGTAAGAGAAAAGCTAGCGCGCCGCTTGTGACTGCTACTTTGGGTGGCAAAGTAGATTTTTCCTAGAAGTAACCGTATATTATGTCCACCAAAAATAAAAAATAAAAAGAAGTGACATGAGATAAGAATTTTGTAAAGTTAAAATATTATTATATATAATTTTATAATATTATTTTTATTTAGAAATTTGAAAAAGTTGAATTGATTTTTTATTTGAAAGTTTAAAAAAGTTTTAATAATTAATTTAAAAATGTTTATATTTAAATTATATTTAGAAGTGAGATAACATATTAAATTTTGGAAAACACTATATCCACAGAAAAAAACTACCGAAATTTTTTTTTAATTTTTTTTAATTTTTCTTTTTACTTAAGTAAGTATTTTTAAATGAATATGTGATTTTTTTTTAAAAAAAATATTTAAACAGTTTAAAAAAATAGTGAAAGAAAAGATAAAAAATATAAAAAAAAAATTTGTAGTGTTCGGTATAAGATTTCTGTAAAAATCTTCTGTAGCAGTAGCAAAGTCCTTAAATTTTTAGGATGACATATTTTTTCAAAATAAAGGCTATTGTACGGTTTGTGGAATCCTTTTCTTTACACGGTAGTATTTGGTAGTCAATCTCTACGACTTGTTTAATATAAATAAATGGTATAAAATAGGGAAGATAAAAGAAAAAAGATTTATATAATTGGATAACATGGACCCAACATGGTAAATGTAGAGGGTTACATGACCTTCAATGGGAACCCAACTGACCTCATTAAGATTACTGTGCTATGATGCCATTGATTCTGACCAAACATAGTGGAAGATTGATATTTTTTTACCCCAGTTTGGTTAGTTTTGACCAAACATAGTTCTATTTTTATAATATTCACCAATTATGTAATGGCTTTTAATTGCATTCACCTCTTTGATTTAAAAAAATGCGTTTATTTTTCTCTGCATTATGTTAAACAGTTTCTCTAAAGAAGTTGGAACTTTTTTGGATCATCACAGTAAAATAAGCAGTGGACATAAGAAGGTAAAAGTGAAGGACCTGTTACGTCCACCGATGCACTCTCTTTTTTTAAGTATTTTTAAATATTTTTTTTTAAATTACAAATTCTTTAAAAATACTTATTTAAACATTAAATAAAATAATAATAAATAAAATAAATAAATACAATCGGTAGAAATTATCTATAGCCTATAGGCAGGTAATTTGATCATCTTCCAAGGCAAGAAGATAAATTGGGCGTGCACATATGTGACAAAAATGTACCCAATGAGCGGTCAATTCTTGTACCCAATCACGTGGGCTGCATATGGCTCATTAACTGCCAAAAGGCCGTAGGCTATGATCCACAGTACCAGACTACCAGATCATGTTGCCATTACCACATTAATATACGAGGAAAAATGATTTACCCACGATCCATTATGCAATATATTATATAATAATATTTTAAATGAAGAGTATTTTTATAAAATATTTTATAAAAATAATATTATTTTATGAAAATATTCTCATCTTATAACATTATTGTATAATATATTATATAATGTATTGTGTGTACATTTTTATTCAATACTTGAGAATAAAGTAGAAAATAAAAAAAAAACAATTTCAAGTTAGGTGGTAATTTATTTATTATTCCACACTCCATTAATCAATACATCTCTTATTTATTTATTTATTTTAATTTTGTTGGGACGTGTTCCACCCGCCATTCACCAGGACATTCAGTCTGCAACATGACCTACAATGAGATATAATTGAGATTATTTTCACATTTTTTTTCAAAATATAATATGTATATTTTTCATAAAATCAATCCCAATTCTTTTTTTCTTTTATACAAAACTTAATATAGAAATCTCGTTTACCTAAATCTTTTTAACTTTTCTAAATCTTTCTATAATTATGCTAAACGAATATCAATCGTCACTTCTATATATAAGATACTAAACATTACTACTATTAAATATATTCTTAACTTATTGATCACCTATATGAAATACTAAATGTTACTACTAGTAAATATATTCTTAACTTGTTAATATAATTTTATCAAATATGGAAAAACAACTTAAAAATTCATTTCGTAAATCAAGTTAGCCATATTTAAGACTCATTTCTTTATAAATATTTTTAAAATATAATTATTACTGTCATTCTTGTTTTATAATTTGAAAAAATTATATTATTTTTGCTATGTTTTGTTTGAAAGTTTGAGAAAATTATAACGAAGAAGACAGGCTCTTTTATTTTATTTTTTTTTAGTTTGAAAGGGCCGGACAGTGTCTGAAATATTCCAATGAATAATATTTGAGACATACAAAATTACAAATCATTACTCTGATTCTATTTTTTTTATTTTATGGAAAATTAATATCTTTAGGTTAGAAAATATTTTTTATATTTGAAAAGTGTTAATTTCCACCTTATTTTGTACCTAGGTTTTTTTAATAATTACTAGTGTATTTGTATATATTATTTTAAATATTAACAAAACTCTAAGAAATATTTATAATAAAAAAAATATATATAAATAAACAAGGAGCTCTTTATATTTTCTAGCGCTGCTTCCACATGATAGCTGCCAGTTGTTTATAATGGCACAATTATTGAAGTATGTAAAGTGTGCCAGCAATAGGTGGCAAGGACAGGTATAAATGTGCTGCTAAAAGTGTGTTCTTTATTTCGTTTTCTCGCATTTATTTTTATATTATGAAAATATAAAAATTATTTTTATATAAAAATATAGGACATATTCTCCTATATTATGAAAATTATTTTTAATTTTAATTACATCATTTCGTTAAATATATATATTATATATTAATATCGGTGTACGAATTGGTACACAGACTTGTTTGCAAGTAGATTTTTCCTTTGACTAATAATTGAGAGAGGGAAAGAGAGAAATCTGTGACCATTCGTTTGTTGTTTGAGGGATGAATTAAGGACCTAAGTGGCGGATGAGGTGTTTTTCATGACTTTGGGTAGGCAGGTAGTGTTGGTGAAATAAAAAATAATATAATAAAAAATAAAATAAAATTAAAATTAAAATAAAATCAGTTTGAATTGAGGTACGGAAATATCGTTCTCTTTAAGAAGATTCAAGTCATATGCAATGTACAAACTCTCAAATTAATGGGTAAAGTAAAATTTCTCTTTACTTAACTCTTTCAGGATACAACAACTCATCAACTCATCTTCATATAGTCCGAATCAACTCTATACAAATAGTTGAATCCAAAACTCCACCAAAAAATCACATTTCTTTTATCTAAAAATATTCTCAAAAATATATATATATACTCACTAAACTTATTTTTCTTATCTCACTTTCTCTTAATGTTCACATATCCGTACCCAATGACCAAATGAACATATATAAACCATATGGACAATAAACGTCCCAGGAGGTAAAAAGACTAACGGGCAAAAACAATAAAAAAGAAATAAAACACAAGCAGCCCACCAACCTCCATAATGAAGATACCAAACGGCTACTTTATAGCAAGCATATTAAAAAATGTTACTGGCAAACAAGAGAATAAAGGTGGGCCGAATAACATTCAAGCAATAAATATCATAACGTACAGTAATGTTTCACCATTAAAACTATTAACGGAATGAAAACACTTTAAAGAGTACCCCTCTCATCAATATCAAATGCCACCGTAAGAGCACTAAAAGAAACGTTACTAAAACTCTATTTATTAAAAAAATACCAACAGATGACGAGAGAGTGCGATCAATGCTTTCATTGGAAAACCCTCGAGTTTCATGTCTTTCTCACAGTAAGCTGGTTATTATAAAATAAATTTAGCGCATGATATGAAATAATGTTAATTTATATATTTATTTTTATTTAATTTTTTTTTATGATTATTGTACTTATGATAATGTTAAATAGTATAAAATTTATTTAATGTCTTTATATATATATATATTAAAATTAATCAGATAATTAAAAGCCTTTATAAGTTATGTAATTTAATGAATCTATAGGCAGAATATGCGGCTAATTAACTGATAGTTGAAGATCTAATATATATGTCAACAGTCAAACTACATGAGAGAAATCCAATGTGACTATTGAGAGAGTTGTAGTGCATGACAGTGAGTGAGTAACTTTTCAGTGTGCATGCATTTTGGCTTTCGGTTACTTTTTCATTTTGAACTTTACATACACAGCTGAAATTAAAGAACCCAAGCACGCGAAAGAAAAACAAAAATGAAAAGCTAGCTTTCGGTGGAGATGGGATCATGGGAGACATGGTAAAGAAATAAAGATAAGTTTTTTCCAAGTGTAGACACTTTATTTGCTTCTCTACAATATTAATACATTCCGTTCTATAGCCCCGAACTTTGTAACATCAATCACCTCTTTTTCTTTCTTTTTAATTTAGAGTTTTAATTTTTATCTTTTTATATTTTTGAGTGTTATTTTGTTTTAAATATAAATTTTATTTTTTTTAATAAATTACGATGATGTCACATCAAGACAACAAAACAGAGTGATATAAATTAAAAGACACATTAACATTAATCCTTTAGGAAGTAAATCTAGACAAATAAAACAAAATAAAAAATAAAAAAATTCCCTTAGCTTTAGATTTTAACGAGCTAGGTAAAGGCCTAAGATGAGAAAACCAAACTCATGTGATTTTTACAGACAGTAGTGGCCCAGCTTTACATTGAAAATCCCGTATGAAGATCAGTACTGTTTTCCAACAAACATATTTACTATGGTTTTTTCCATTTCTCACCCCCTTAAACATAGTCCACATGAGTATTGTTTACATGAGTCTACCGGCACAGCCTAAGATCGAGGTGATGAAAAGCAAGATTTAATTTGATTCCAACGTGATTTACGGAATGCATTAAGAAATTGTTTTTATTAAACATTATTCCTATCCTCTATAAAATGATGCATGCATTCCAATGTCAATTCTATCTGGGAGAAGAGGAATCCAAAGCATTTTTTTTAATTAAAGCATGCAGCTCAGTTTTTTATTTTTATAAAATTGATACTGAGTTTTAAAGAGTTCAAGCAATCCCAGACTGTGTTTCATCTGATTCGTTGAAGTGTGATGGGGAGTGTGAAAAACAGACTTAAGCCAAAAGGCAACAACAACCAAACGCAAAAAGTTGTCTGCAAAGTTTCTTTAATCACGTTAAAAGAGCAATATGAAATCTGCATCGAAGATCTTAAATCATGACAATATCCAATATTGGAGAGCTTGGCCTAACACAACGCAGGACCCAGGATGGTTTTGAACTTTTGAGGGAGCTACGCCACAAAAAGGGAAGAAAATTTGGCTTGAGGCAGCCAATCATGACACAATAATGCTCTTTTAACGTTCGTGATCCATTCGGTCCCGCCGAGAGCAAATTAGTGAACTTTACAATGATAGACTTTTGTGACTTCCAACAATAATGCTCTTTCAACGTTCGTGAACCATTCGGTGATCGATTCGATCCGAAAGGCTGTTGAGAAAATCAATAAATTAATTAAGAAGAATCAAAGGTCTAAATTAAGTTCACAATGGAATTAATTATCAGTATAGTAGTTTTTGTTCAAAACCGTATTTGTGGGGTCAGGTAATTATTTACTTACTAAGCAAATAGTCTAGAGAGTAATTGGCTCAGCAATTACTTGGCAAATACTGGATAGGCATCTCAATCTTCAAACTGGATAGCTTTTATCAATTTCTATATAATAATGAGCGATGATGATGGAGGATCGGTTAAGGCAAAGATCACAGTGTTAAAGATCAAAAGGCTTATGTTACGTTTAGATGTTGAGTTGAGTTCAGCTGAATTGAGTTCTTTATGAATAATAGTGAGTTGAGTAGTGAAATGAGTTATATGAAACTCATCTAAACTGAGTTTAAAGTGTATTTGGATATTAAGATGAGTTTAGTACATTTTATGGAAAATTTAAAAAAGTTGTGAATTCCACGTATAAAGATGTTTTAAATTGAAAAATGTTGTAGGTCCCACGTGTAAAAAAGGTTTTGAGTTCGGATGAGTTTAATAATTTGAGAATTGAAAGTTTGAATGTTAGATTCAACTTAAAATTAGATTGAACTAAACTAAGCTAGCTCAGTAACCAAACAGAGCCTTAGTAATATATTCTTCATTGGCAGGCTGCCTCCTCCATCAAACTACCTCCGCACGAGTATCGGCCAGAGCTTCCCCTCCACCTACCATCGCCACCGTCCCTATTGCCCAACCCTTGCTCGTTGCATAGCAAACCTGAAACCCATAAAGCTTTCGGCATGACAGTTGCGATGTTGTCATTCTCTACCATCGGGCCCTACATTTGGATTGGAAATTGATTGTCTGGCTGTTGATGAGTTATTCAATAGTTTAGTACTTTTTTATGAGAAATTGAAAAAGATTGTGGATTCTACCTATAAAGGTGTTTTAAATTGAAAAAAAATTATAGGTTCCACGTGTAAGAAAGTTTTGAGTTAGGATGAGTTTAATAATTTAAGAGTTAAATGTTTGAATGCTAGACTCAACTTAAAATTAAACTGAACTCAACTGAATTAGCTCAGTAACCAAACGGAGTCTTACTAATATATTCTTACTGGGTAGCCTGTCTCCTCCATCAAACTACCTCCGCACGAGCACCGGCAAGAACTTCCCCTCCACCTACCATCGCCTCCGTCCCTATCGCCCAACCCTTGCCCCGTCGCGTAGCAAACCCGGAATCCATAAAGCTTTCGGCATGGCAGTTGCGATGCCGTCGTCCTCCACCATCGGGCCCTACATTTGGAATGGAAATTGATTGTCTGGTTGTTGATGAGCTATTCAATGGTTTGTCATCCAAATCGAGCCATGAATCTCTCTTTAGGCGGCCACTCATCGAAGAAGCAGTGAATGGTCTTTTGGGGTTGTTCTTTCTCTTATTGGATAGGCATCCGCATCTCATCTCTTTTTCACACCACTATCGAGAACAAAGCTGTGCCGGTCTTGCTCGGGTTGCTTTGCGGAATCGCTGAAACCAGAGCAATTTCTTTGCTTCGAAGATGCACTCATGGTCTAAGGTGTGAGTTGCCAAGAATCATCCATGGATAGATAAGCTTCTCATAGCCCCAGAAGACTCTGAGAAGAAGCATGCTCATCCAAGAACAAATTCTTTGAATGAGTACTTTTATCAAATTATTTTTTAATAATAATTTAAAAATTAATAAATAATACCACCTCATAATAAAAGGTGAGAGGTTAAGAAGTTTTGTTTTTGGTAATATTAGGTACCATGCTGCAAAGGGCAACCACCAACTTTGGTTCGAGGCTTCACTCCCATCTGGTCAAAGTGGAGTTGCAGGGCCTACACTACTCTTGTTGGTATAAAAACGGTGGAGCATCCTGTCCAAATCCCATAAAACCCAATACATCAATCTATTGGGACTTCGTGCATCTGATGAGTGGAGCCGGTGGTGTTCGTGCATCTGAAAAGATATATAGGCAATACCTTCATCATCCCAAAATGCTGCGGCATGCAAAGCCATTCTACCGAAGGGTCCATCATAAGCTGGTGACGTCAATTTGTTTAAAATTTCTGACACCAAATATGGAAAGTGTCTCTCGGCAACCAAGTAAAGTGGGGTCTCACCAGCGACATTAGCACCAAACGAAAATTCTGGATCTACCTCAATTAGTAACTGTTTTACCGCTTCAGTGTGATTGTGATGTACAGCCTCATGTAAGGCCGTGTCTCTCTCTTTGTTCAGCTCCCCAATCATCTCCTAATTGTAGCTTCAACGACTCCACTTTCGTGATCTTTGTTTTGGAATTTTTGATGTTCAATCAGGACTTTGACGATGGAAGCATGGCCATACCTTGCCGCCACTTGTCTTTCGCTTTGGCTTTCAATAAAAGTGACAAACATTTTTTTTTTTTTTAAAGAGTCAGAGTCACATGTTCAAGAGTGACTCCTCCCCAAATTTATTGAAGTAACCCTCACTTGTGGCGAAGGAAAACCAAGACTAAAAACCCAACACTTAGGACTTACAACAAAAAATAGCAAAAATAAAACAGTAAGGCCCAAGCGTTCAAAAAGCATCACCTTATTTCTTAGAACTATACATTGAATAACCAATCTCAACCAAAAATAAATACATAAAAGTCAAACACCATCCCATGTAAACGAAAAGTTCCGTCACCAACTAAATCCTTGAATCTCCGCATCGTCTCAGGAACACAAATGAGATACTACCATTTTGTGCAAGCTCGGCAAACCACTATTATCCACGCGAAGGATTCCTCTAAGAACAGGAGGTAGCACTGAGCTTTCATTCCAAGTGTGATTCATTTCGGAAGCTCCCAATCTTGCAAAGCCATCAGCCAACGAGTTACACTGCCTATAGACATGCCCGAATCTGTAATTCAATCCATCACACAGCTGCATCAACTCTTCCCAATAATCTTCTAAGTACCAAAGGCCACATCTCTTTCTCCTCACCCACTCAATCACAACCTTGGAGTCCATCTCAATTTCTATATTTTGGATACCCAGAAATCTCACAATTCGCATGCCTTGAACCAAGCTCAAAAATTCAGCAACATTGTTAGTTTGATTCCCTGTAGCTATTGCAAAACCTGAAATTAACTTCCCTTTACAGTTTCTAATAACTCCTCCTGCACCCGATGAACCTGGGTTCCCCAACGAACAGCCATCCACGTTTAGCTTATGCCAGCCTTCCTTCGGTTTCTCCCATTTCAAAGGCAAATAATGTATATGTTTATGCTTAACAGGTATATTAAACATCAATAAAATCTCCTCATCTCGCTTAGACAAACTAGAGGAACTCTTCAAATTTTCCCCAATCAAACCCAACCAATATTTGATAGAAGTCTACACCGAAAATAAAGACTCATATTTTCCTTCCATTCTAGCCAAGCACTGCCGAGTCCATAACTTCCACGTAATTATGCTAGGAAGAAGACCAATTAATTGACCTGGTTGAGTTGAAAATTTAGCACGCCTAAACCATATTTCCACTTTGTCTTTCCAGTTTCGGCCATCCATTTGAGGTATAGCAAGAGTAGAGCAACATTTGCTCCATATATGTTCGGCAAAAGTTCCAAGTGCAAGTTCATGACTCTGATCCTCATATCCCCCATTGTCACAGCAATCACATTTAGAAACCACCAGAATCCCTGCTCTACGAACGCGATCATCCACTGGCAAACAATTATTATATGCCTTCCACATAGTTAAAGACATTTTTTTTGGTAATGCAACATGCCACAACCATTTATTCCAAGGAACTTTTGGGCCTCTAAATCTGATACATTCCCATGCAGAACGTGTGGAGAAATTCCCTTGGGCATTCGGTAACCAAATAAGATTGTCCTTCCCCTGCTTCACTCTACCCAATTCTTCTAATATACGTTCTGACTTTTCCATACCTACTAATCGGTCAAACAGTTCCACATTCCAACCATTTCCAAGTTTACACTCAGAAATGGAAAGTTTTGGTAAATCCCAAACTTCATGTTGTTCACTAAGAGGGCGATCATTAAGCCATTTGTCTTGCTAAAATGAAATGTTCCCGTCTTTCACCCTCCATTTGGAAAAATTTTTTACAGCAACCATGTTATTTAAGAGCAACTTCCATAATTTTGATCCTTTAGAAGAATCCACATAGAAGATATGATTATTACCAACATATTTAGCAACCAAAAATTTCGACCAAACCGACTTCCCTTGAAGCAAATTCCAGACTAATTTCATATGAAGGGATGTCTGCACCTCAAGCAGATTTCTGAGCCCAATACCCCCCTCTGAAACTGGTCTACACAACTCATCCCAAGCCCTCCATTTTTTCTTAGGTTTGCCATCTCTAACACCCCAAAAGAAGGTACTCATCAGTCTCTTCAATTTATCTAATACCACTTTCGGAGTATGTAAAATAGAAAGACTATGTATAGGAATGCTTTGCAGAACATACTTTAAAAGCAGTAGCCGAGAGCCATTTGAAAGCAATTGGGCCTTTCAACCCTCTATGCGATTTCTAACTTTCTCAATCAAGCCTTCAAAATGTGCCACCAGAAGTCGGCCCGAAACAATGGGAACACCCAAATAGTTAAACGGAAACCCTCCTTCAGTAAATCCGGTAATTCTCAAAATCATTCTACGCCGAGATAGAGACATTCTTTTTGAAAAAAGAATCGAAGATTTCCTTTTATTCACCTCTTTGCCCGACCATTCACCATAAAGCTTAAGCACCTTAGTGATATTGAAGGGTGCATCGATAATGTGCACGCATTTTGTTATTTTTAATATTTAAAAAAATACACACAAAATGCATAGTAGTGCACATTATCGGTGGACCCTTAATTCGATGCACTTAGCATTTCCCTTAATACAAAATGGGTCCTTAAATGTCCTTGCATATTTTATATCCAACACTACCCAACTTACCAAAGATATGTCTATATTAAATGGAAAAGAAAACATACCGAAGTTTAATATTGCAAATAAGTTTAAACTTTTTCGTTTAATTTTTACTCGAATACGAGTCAAGCACAAACTTATCGTAATGTTTCATTTTATGTTTATGAGCAACTCACTTGATATTGAAGCAAATCCGAGTTTGTTCAGGCCACTCCACGTATTAATGATTATATTCAATAAAGACTCAAGTAACATGTTTAGTATTAGGATATGATTCCTACTCTCTTTATAAATGTAGAATAATACTATTATAAATGGTAAGAAAGATTCTACAAATCACACTCTCATTTTACTCGCATCTCACTTTCATCCCATTATGATGAGGTGACATTGCCTATCAATTTTTGAATTTCTTCTTTAAAAAAATAAAGGATTATCCAAAGGTAGTAAAACTATCACATTTTACCTAGTGAGATAAGTATTTGTAGCATTTCTCAAATAATAAATATGAATTTATTTTTGTTATACGAGTTTATAAGAGTCTAGTCAAGTTTTATACGAGTTGTATCATTTAATAATCGATCATAATTTTAGGTACTAATATCTCGTTAAATTAATGAGTCGAGTGAAACTCGAATTTGATCGAGTCTATCAATATTATTTGATGAAATGTGAAAGGGGTATCTGGTGGGATACGAAGAGACAATTATTAATAATGGAATTGGGAAGCCTGACAGCTCTAACCTGGGAGAGATTTAAGCAGAATTTAAAAAATATATAGGTTATTTCTTGAATTGGTTATGTCGCAACCCTACTCTAATATTCGTAGAGTCAAAATATGGATAATTTTATTATGCCTAAATTAGGTTTAATGGGCTATTTTGGATAGAGTTGTGCTAGGCTACCTTCCAGCTTTGACTGATGGGCGTGCCGTGCTGCCTAGCACAAATTTGCATTTTCATTTTTTTCTTCTTTTTCTTTTCATATTTTTTAACATATTGAAATATTTTTAAAAAAATAAAAAAAATACATCAATACACTAAAAGTCATTTCCTTAATCATAAAATAAAATAAAATAAAATACATGAACTGTCAAAATAAGGGAGCAAACTCAAGTGTCATATTAACATTTTCCTTTTAGATAAGCCTATGAGCAATAGTTTATTGAGTTTGACTATGAGTTTTTAATTAGGCCCGTAGGCCAAAAAGTTTATTTTTAAGGCCAATTGAGGTTTAGAAAAGGATTTTGGATGGAATTAATGGGCCAATATTTTTTGGAAAACTCAATTAATAATTTTCAGATAATTTTAAATAGGCTACAGACTCAATATTTATATGCTAGATTAATAATTTTTATTGGACACAAATTTAATTGATATTAGGCCCAATGAATTATTTTAGAAGATCAAAAATATTTATTGGACGAGTTGGTTCATTTTGAAATTTAATTTCAGTCCATTGGGTAAGCCTATTTATTGTCATATTAACAAAATTGGGTAAGCCTATTTCAAATTATAATAAAAATTGCATCGGACAAAAAATTTCAAAAAACTTTTAAAGGTTTTAAGAAATCAAATTAGAAAAAAAGAAAAGTGAATGAGATTTAATTAGAATATCTAGAATTTAATAAAAATAATAATTGTAATAATAATAATAATGAGTTAACAAAACTTAAAAAAATTATAAAGGCACCAAACATTAAAAAATTAATGATTTAAACAAAATAATTTTTATTGAGCACATGGGTCCATATTTAATTGATATTAGGCCTGATGAATTATTTTAAAAATTTAAAAATATTTATTAAACAAGTTCGACTCATTTTGAAATTTAAAATCAGCCTATTAGACTCGTCAAGTGACTTGGCCCACGAAATTATAGGCAAGACTCATATTATTCTGACGACCAAGAGAAAACGGAAACAAAATGGAATATCTAGAATTTAATAATAAAACTTTTAAAGGCTTTAAGAAATCAAATTAGACAAAAAGAAAAGTGAATGAATTTAATTAGAATATCTAGAATTTAATAATAATAATACGTTGTAAATACATAAATGTAGTAAAATATATTCCATATATTAGATAGATGACCATTATAATTCTTATACATCCATGTATTCTTATTTCTCATGTTCATATATCACTTTGATTCATGTATTTTCATTGTCTAAGTTCATATATTCATTTAATATCATGTATCATCTCATGCCTATAAAATGGAGTATTGAAGGGCATTTGTTGTAAATACACAACAAAGAAGTTGAGAAAAACAACAATATTGAGTTCCTGAAGAACTAGTTTCATATATTGTGGTCTTTTAATTCTCTTATTACTTCTCTTTAGTTTTACAACATGTTATCAGCACGAGACTCTAGCCAATTGTAGTGTTCTTTTGATCTTTGATATTGAAAGCTATATGTTAGATTTTCTCTAACTAATGTGGGATGCTTGGGAAATGAGATGAGATGAGAATTTTGAAAATAGTGGTAAGATGATTTGTGAATAGTAGTGAAATAGTTTGAGTTAAGTATTTATTAGGTTTTGGAAAAATGAGAGAGAAAAAGTTGAATAAAAATATTATAAAGTTAAAATATTATTAGAATATACTTTTTAATATTATTTTTATTTTGAAATTTGAAAATATTGAAATATTTTTTATTTGTAAGAAAGTTGTAATGATTAGTTTGAAAGTGTTTACATTTAAATGATATTTAGAAAGGAAATAAAATAGGATGAAATGAGATAAGATAAGATACGATGAGATGGAAACATTTTACAAACATCCCCTAAGTCTCTCTACAATTTTATAATGTCCCTTTCTAATCATTATGTCAGCATCATGTGTTTATAAATATTGAAATCTATTGTGAATTATGTTATAACGTACGTTCTACACTCTTTGAAGCAAAATATTATAGAATTCAAATGACTTCATAGAGTTTATGAGTTTTGTAAATTATTTTCTTAATTTCATAATACCTATTTTGATAGGAACCAAAGTGGGCTTAGTCTTAAAGATCTTTTGCAAGTTCCAGATGGGTCAATCACAAGATCAAGAGCCAAGAAGATCAATGAGGCGATACAATCCACTTGGGACGAGTCTAGCAAGAGCCCAATTTGTTTAATTCATTTAAATGACTCATTTTATTAGTTTAGAATAATTAGATTTATTATGAGAATGATTTAAGGGGGGAACCTATTCAAGAGCAAGTTGGAAAAGTTATTATTTTTTATGAACTAAGGATTTTGGGAAGACCTTGTATTTTGGCCAAGGGCTTATTTAGAAAGTTACTTTTTAGGAACTAGGGTTTTGAAGAGGTACTGTAGCCGAGTTACTGTAGCGCCATACTGTAGCCGCGGCACTGTTCAATTAGGGGTATTTTTGGAAGATTGGGCATTATTTTGGTTAGGGTTTTAATTAGGTTTTGGTTTAAATACTCTTTGTTGCCTCATGTTAAGAAGTTTATGAAATTTGATGAATTTATTCATTGTGAGTTGAGTTTTACTCCTCTTGTTTTTTATTGAACTTTTGAACTTATCAAAGGTAAATCACAACATTTGTGGCGTTCCTCCTTTGTAATCTGGGTTCTTGATACGGGTTCTTCAATGGGTCTAGATTTTTATATAATCTAGGTTCTTGAAACGAGTTCTCATCGGGTCTAGGTTCTCCATCTATTGACTTGATTTTAGCTTTCTTTGAGAGTTTTCAAATTAATTGTGGGTTCATATCATATTTATTTTATTTTTAATATATTTGTTATAGATAATGTCAAATCTTACAAAATTAGAATTTGTTGCTCTTGACGTTTCTAGCAACAATTACTTATCTTGGATCTTGGATGATGAGATCTATCTTGATGCAATGAATCTTAGAAATGCTATCCAAGAAGAGAATGAACCTTTCCTGTAAAATCGCACCAACGTAATGATTTTTCTTCACCATCATTTTTCTTCACCATCATTATTTTGGTATGACAAATGGAGAGATGGGGGTCCTCTAATTGATGAGTTCCAGATAGTGGGTAATCCGATGTTGAAAGTTAAAGAGTGTAAGTTGTCCAATAGTTGGGATGTGGAGTTTTTGAGTACGTTGGTTGGCCAAGATAATGTGGAGGATATTGTTGAGGCTTTGGCTAGGTGTAAGGGAGGATCTGATGTCTTGATCTGGATGAAGAATGACAGTGGGAATTTTTCTACCAAATCCGCTTGGGATTACATTCGAGTACAAGGATCTAGGATGGAGTGGCATCCTTGGGTGTGGCATAAGTTACTTCCACTTAAAATTTCGGTTTTAATGTGGAAAGTGTGGAACATGGCAGTAAGTGTAGATGATCGTCTTCGGCGCATTGGGATCCAGATAGTTTCTCGATGTGATTGTTGTGATGAAGGTAATTATGAAGATCAAAATCATGTGCTACTTTCAGGGGAGTTTGCATTGGCAATATGGCATTTTTATGGATCTATTTTTGGTATTCCTATTGGTCGTACTTGGAGGGAGACGGTGCAAATTTGGTTTCGACGGGCATCTTCTAATTCTCAATTGGGAATAATAGTGGGGCTTTTACCTTCTATTATTACTTGGCATCTTTGGAATAGACGATGTACTGCACGTATGGAGGGAAGACTCCAGTCTATTTTTTCGGTTCGGCTTTCTATTAGTAGATGGATGGGATTAGTAGTTCGAGATATGAAAAAGGTTAGCAAATGTTCTAGACATGATTCACATGTGTTACAGTCATTGAATATTCCAGCTTTGGTTCCTGATAGGAAGCATTTAAAGCTAGTGGCTTGGAAAAAGCCAGCTCAAGGGTGGTTTAAATTGAATACAGATGGGAGTAGTTTTGGTAATCCAGGATTTTCAGGAGTGGGTGGTATCATTAGGAACGATCGAGGTCTTATGGTTTATGCTTTTAATTCTTATATTGGAGTCGGTACCAGCAATAGAGCGGAGTTGTTAGCTGTTCTTCAGGGACTCAAAGCCTGTAAGGAACTGGGGATTAATTTTGTGGAAATTGAATTAGATTCGCAAGTGGTGATTTCGTGGTGGAATAGGAGAAGGTGTGGTGTATGGTACTTGGAAGATTTTTGGGAAGATACATTGGCTCTTATGGATTCTATGGTGTGCGTAGTTCGTCATGTTTATAGAGAGGGAAATAAAGCTGCGGATTGGTTGGCCAGGAGTGGTGCGTCGGGTCTTAATTCTGAGTGGAGATTTGTTAGGGAGGTGCCTAGGGTGCTTCGTGGTTTAATCCGTTTGGATATTCTGGGTTTGCCTTCATTGCGTTGCCGTTAGCGTCATGTTCATGCGGAATGGTCCTTGCTTGGTTGTCCTTTTTAGTAAGTTTGTAATTTTGTTTGTAATTTTGACACCTGGTAGGAGAAGTTTTTGTAATACTAGGTGTTGGTCTGTAACCACGGTATTCCTCCGCCAAAAGTGAGGGTAATTAATAAAATTTGGGAAGGGGTCACTCATGGACAGGTGATCTCGACTCTTCTATAAAAAAAAAAAGTATCTCAATATAAAAAAAAAATCCCTTAATTCTATGGAATAGTTTGTGAGAGAGATGAGCACCATAAGACCGTAATCCTGCCAAAAGTTCACTATAATCGGATGCACTTGAGGTTACAAGATTTTAAAACAAAGAAATAAGCTCACAGTTGAAATTATGTAAAGAGCAAATCACTTATGAGAATATGTTAGAAAATATATATACCACATTTCATGCCTCAAATGTACTCCTGCAGCAGCAATATCGAGAGTGCAAATTCATAAAATATTATGAACTAATATCCTGTTTGTTAGTGGCTGAATTGAATAACGAGCTTTTAATGAAAATTCAGCAGTCTCATCCAACTAGTTCTACCTCATTCCTTGAAGCGAATGGAACCTCATTTTATAATCATAAAGAAAATCGTGGACGTGGACATGGTAAGAAAAGCTATAAAAATTAAGGATATCGTACTAAACATTATTCAAAGAGGAACACAGTATACCACTGGAAGAGGAACCCACATAGACAAAGAATGATGAAAATAAAAGCTTATAGAATAAGCCTGCGAAAAACTACGAGGATAAATGTTAGGTATGAACGTACATTGGTCATGTACCTACTGTACATCAAAATATTTGGTAGACCTATATCAAGCTTATGTCAAAGAAAAGGAAAAAGGGGGTCGAAATGAATTTTGTTGATCACAAAAATCCAATAGATCCCACTTATACCCCAAATGGAATGGATCTCACCCACCTGGATGTTTCTGATTTTTTTGTGAACCCCAACAAAAATATTTTTTTTATTGGTGATGATTATGGTTATAACAATTAATTTTCCTTCTTTTTGTTGTAATCACATTATATTTCAGTTATTATCTTCAAATATATTTTGTAATTTTCCTTTAAATTAATGAAGTTTTATATATGTTTTGCTTCTATAAGGAAGCATGAATTTTATTGATGAATTAATCAATTTGAAGAAACTTGGTGGAAACGTATGTCTCGCAGACAATTGTACCACACATACAATTTTTAAAGATAAAAAATAGTTTCAATGTTTAACATTGAATAAAACTAGTGCCAATACTATATCCAGTTCTTCGAACCTAATTAAAGGCTCCATAAGAGCAAATATAGTGTTACCAAATTGAACAAAATTTTGTATTGACGATATTTTGTATTCTTCAAAATCTAGAAGAAATTTACTTAGTTTTAAAGATATACATCGTAATGGTTATCTTGTTGAAACATCAATGAAGGCAATAATGAACATCTTTATATTACTTCTATGATTTTGGGCTAGAAACTCATGTTAGAAAAACTGTCAGCCTTCTTTTCGGTGTTATATTAAACAATTATGAATACAGTTGAATCAAATATTGTAATGCACCGAAAGTGCTCTGATCCAAAGATCTTTATGCTTTGGCATGATTTTCTTGGACAATCGAAATCAATTATGATGCATCGAATAATTAAGAATTCACATGGATATCAGAAAAGGGGAAAGTTCTTTTACCAAGTGATTATTCATGTGCATCATGTTCTCAATATAAACTAATTATGAGACCAACCCATTCTAAGATAGTAATTGAATCCCTGTTATTTCTAAAAGGAATTCATTAGGACATATGTGGGCCAATACATCTACCATGTGAACCATTTACCATTTAGATATTTTACGATCTTAATAGATACATCAACTAGGTGGTCACATATTTATCTATCTTTACTTGTAATGTTGCATTTGCTAGACTTCTTGCACAAATAATTAGATTATGAGCACAATTTCTTAATTATTCAGTCAAGTCTATCAGATTAAATAATGCAGAAGAATTTACATCCTAAGTCTTTGATGATTATTGCATGTTAATAGGAATTCATGTTGAACATTTAGTTGCCCATGTACATACTCAGAATGGTTTGGCGGAATCGTATATTAAATGACTACAATTAATTGCTAGACCTTTGCTTATGAGAATAAAACTACCCATTTTACTTGGGGACATGCAATTTTATATGCTATATCATTAGTTCGGATTAGACCAACTGTCCATAGGAAATACTCCTTGTTATAACTTGCTTTTGGTCAATCATCTTCGTATTTTTTGTTGTGCTATCTATTTTCTGATTGCAGCTCTCAAATGTACTAAGATGGGCCCTCAACGAAGATTTGGAATTTATATTGGTTTTGATTCTCCTTCAATTGTTATATACCTTGAACACTTAACTAATGATATTTTTAAAGTACGTTTCAAAGATTTTCATTTTTATTAAACAATTTTCCCACCATTACAAAAAGAAAATGTGCCTAAAACACAAAGAGAAATAACATGGAATGCTTCGACATTATCTCTTCTTGATCCTCATACAAATTAATGTGATTTGGAAGTTCAGATGATTATTCAATTGCAAGGTATTGTGAATCATTTACCAAATGCATTTATTAATAGTAAGAAAATAATAAAATCTTATATTTCAACTGTTAATATCCCTGCGATGATTGAAGTCTCTATAGGACAATTAAGAAATCTAGCAGCAAACGAATCAAAGATATGCCTAAAGCATGGAAGACCAATTAGTGCAATTGACAAGATTCTTCCAAAGAGAAGACTAAAAGAAAAAGAAACTGGTTTTCATGAAGAAGCCATACCCACAAAACATGCAATAAAATCAATTGATCCATCCAAACTCTCAATACCAACTTCTTCTAAAAAAGAATTCCCTGAAGAGGAATAAGAGGAACAACTACTTGAAAATAATGAGATCTAGATATATTATGTAAGTACAGGAAAATTATGGGATATAAATAAAATTGATGTCGACAACCTATTTTCATTTAAATTTTCCCTAGACATTACAAGAAGCAACGATGAATTTGAACTACAAATAGCCACAAATTGCTAACATAGATATGATTGGTAAAAATGAAAAAAATATAATTCATGCAAAATTGAATTCATTTGCAAAACGTGAAGTATTTGTACCTGCCAAACACCAAAAGGTGTAACACATATTGAATATTAGTGGGTATTTGTACGTAAATATAATGAGAAAAATGAAGTCGTGAGATATAAAGAACGACTTATTGCACAAGGTTTCTCGCGTAAACCTGATATTGATTATCAAGAAACATATTCTCCCTTAATGGATTCATTTACATTCATATTTTTTACTAATTTGGTAGTCATAGAAAGTTTAGATATGCGTTAATGGATATGGTTACCGCATATTCATATGGATCACTAGATAATGATATATACATGAAAATCTTTGAATGATATAAATGCCCGAAGCATATAATTTATAATTTAAAATCCGATAATATTTATTCTATCAAGTTACAAAAATCATTATATGGTATAAAGCAATTCGGACGCATGTGATACAATCGTCTTAGTCAATATATATAAAAAGAATGATTTGAGAATAATCCAATTTTATATGTGTTTTCATTAAGAAGTCAGAATTTGGATTCGCAATTATTGCAATATATTTAGTATCTACTATTTACCCAAACAACATGTGGTACAATCTGATAGAATTGGTAGGATGCCTATGATGAGCGAACCTCAGGCCAAGGACTTACCCTTTTGGTCAGGGAAGGGCCATGGTTTGTTCTCAAACAGGGAGAGAGTACCACGATCGAGAATCAGGTTAAATAATGAATTATCGTCCTTGGATGATAGAGACGCCAGAATGCTAGAGCAATGTGTGCATGGCTTGTATAAAGTAAAGTATAAAAGAAAAAGAAAATGAATGAAAGTATAATTTATTGTTTATGAAATGAATGTTCATTGATAAAGTTATGATGAGCTATCAATAGAATTGAGTGTGATGAGTGAACCTCGGGCCAAGGACTTAGCCTTTTGAATGGGGAAGGGCTTCTTAAATGGGGAGAGTACCCACGATCGAGAACTAGGTTAAATGATGAGTTATTGTCCTTGGACGATAGAGATGCCAGAACACTGGGACAGTATAAGGGATCATGGCTTGTGTATGAAGTAAAGTATGAAAGAAAAAAAAATGAATGAAAGTATTTATTGTTTATAAAATGAATGTCTATTGTTAAGGCTTATGGAATTAATGTTTTATTGACAAGTTATATAATAAAGTAAAGAGTTGGAATTAATTCCGAATTAAAGATTGGTTATGTTTATTGCTTTTATGATTAATTATGTAATGAATTGTGCTTCTTAATATAATGTTTATTCATTCTTTATATATATATATATGCATTAAAATCAATTGGAAAATACAAAAATCCATAGCAATCACAAGTCTAATTTATAGTCTAATCCATAGCAAAAACTTTTGGGAGCAAGTGCGAATTTTAACAAGGTGCTGGGGAGGGGTCAAGGTCGTTAACATACTCAAAAAAAAAAAAAAACACGGATTCTGAATGGATTCAAGATGTACACATCAGGACAACGCCACATGCAAACATACAACTGCTGCATGCCATCCCATTGATGCTATAAAAACATATATATGTATAGCAGTTTGGTGTAGGAACACTACAACAGAATGTGTATTTTGTGACAGAGAAAACTGTCACAAAAAAATGGCAAACTGTCACTAAAAATTTTTGGTGACGGTTTGAAACCGTCACCATGACCGTCACCTAAAGTGCGTCACAGAAAACATTTGGTGACGGTTTACTGTACAACCGTCACAAAAAATATTTTTAGTGACGGTTGGAAGTGTTCCGTTCGGTACAACGTTCGAACGTTCATTTTTTGGTGACGGTTATGAACTGTCACAGAAAATCACGTTCGAACGTAAAATAAAACGTTCGGACGTTATACCCGACCGATTGGCGTTCGAATGAGAGAAGTTGACGTTCGTTGGATATCGTGTTCGAACGTATAAATTTACGTTCGAATGTTAATGCGTCCGAACGTTAATTACATTAAACGTTCGAATATTTGTTCGAACGTAAACGTAAATGTTCAAACGTAGCGCGTTTAATGTTCGGACGTATACTCGAATGTAAACGAAGGAGCGTCCGAATGCAAGTTTTTTGTTCGAACGTTAGTCGCTTTACCGTTCGAACGGTTTGTTCGTTTTAGCGTGAGTACGTTCGAACGTATAGTTTAACGTTCGTACGATTCAATTGTATTTACGTTCGAACGTTTGTTACAGTGTGAACCAACGTTCGAACGATTTTTATTTACATTCGAACGTACAGATCAGAAATACTAATTTCATAAAATTTAAAAACATATATAATACCAATAGTATCATATTACATACCCAATTAAGAAGTAAGAATGTCTTATAAAAGTACAAAATTAGATATTAAAACTAGTCAGAAATATTGATAAAATTTATTTCTTCTTTTTCCCTCTCCCACGGGGATTCTGTTGCAACGACATAACACGTTCCATTTGCACCATCATCTCCCGTTGCACTTGCTCTTGCACTTCATTGCGTATTCTTTCCTCCTGGTCTCTCTGTTGGTCCTGCAAACGCGTCTCTAAATGAGACTGTCGTTCTAAGAGAGACTCTAACTCTTGTTGCCTAGACCTCATATACTCATTCTCACGCCGTGCAGCTTCTAAATCTACCGTAAGATTATTAATTTGTGAAGCCGATGAGGTTGAGGAGGATGAACATTTATGCTTGATAGATCGTCCCAAACCTCTTGCCATACTAGACTGCGGCCCGAGCACTTGCGTGAATATGTCTATGTCACTAGGAGATGATTCCTCAGAAGCCGACTGCATCTCCAACATTTTGCTCTGCAATTTAAAAGGTAATGATCGTAAATAATTAGTAACGTATTAAAAGAAATAGAAATAAGAAATAAACTATTAAAATATTATATAAATAATTTATTTAACAAAATTAACACTGCTTACATAATTATCTGCAGCGACAGGATCCATCCACTCACTATGCTCATTAGTGTGAGCAGCAGCATAGACATGAATGAGGGAAAAGTTTTCAGGATCATCACGTTTCTAACAAAGCGAGAATATTAGCAATTTTAAAAAGATAATATTAGTACGTACTTATCAGAAATAATATCAGGAAAATAAATGAATTCTATAATTTTTTAATTACCATTTTTTCAGCAAGACGGTGGAATGACCTTGAACCGGCACGATGGTGGACAGTCATAACGGATCTATTCTGTGCATTTGTAGAACTCAAGTGCTACAAAATATATTAAAAATGTTAATTGTAATATGTATACATATAATATATAAAACGAATATGAATGTAAATAATTAAAAGAGATAAATGTAAAATACCTGATAATCTGGAGATGCGAAAAGATCACAACACTTTCTCCAATCATCTAACTTCATCTGCTGAAAAGGAGACTGCGCAGCCTCTTCCAACGTCTCAAACTTCTTGAAGTGGTCATGACATCGTCCTTTGTGACGTCGGAATAGTGTAGCCATCAACTCATTCACGGTTCTCAAATCCTCGCTACGGCCAAAGTCGAGGTCGAATTCATCCTAATAAGGGAATCAGTTAAAAAATATAATATATTAATCTAGGTGAAAAAAATGTACTGAAAAGTAAACTCACCAGCACACGACTTCGAATGTGCTCCTTAATCTCATTCGGAACATCTCGCCATGAGCGCACATAAAATGGAGCATAAGCTCGAACTAATGTGCCAATATAGGAGGAAAGCGCTGCTGCACTATCATCCACTCCTCCAGTGGAATTATCAGGAATTGTGATCTTCAGTTTACCATGCCTTCTCATTACTTTGTTGATAAGGTAGTTGGTCCTATCCCATTCGAGATTATATTCTCCATATTGCACAAATCTCGTCACTCTACTAATTTCTACGTTAGTAGAAATTTCGGCAGCACCTCCCCATAATTCTCCAAGTATACATGTTCAAATATCGGGATTGTGACCCGACGAACAGTATACCCGAAGAACAATGAAGAAGACACCGAAACTTCATATTAAACGTGGAAAGTAGCGAGTAACAAAAATGTGCAATACAGATAATATAATCTCAAACTGTCCACACTGGACAATTCAGGAATCAGTGGACACATAAATGTACACTGATTCCCAAACGGGTCTAAGGGTATTTATGCAATGACACACGCATCTAGCAATATAATCATACAATAATATCTCCATATTTGTTAAACTAAAGAGGGATGGAAGATTATGTGACCCCCTGTTTCGTGTCTTGTACACAACGAGGGAGAATGATCTTGATGAAATGTTTAAATTTTGGTCTAATTACTTAACCGTCACAAACTGTCCGACCTCGACACTCCTCTCAAGGCCGAAGAGACTATGACAGTCAAGCAATTAGACCAAAATTTAGAGATTATAATTGTTATATATAATTTTAAATGTTATTATATAATTTCGACTTATTATCATTCTACAATTATAATCTTAATTGTTATACTTAATTTAGTGAGTTATTTACTTATATAGACAATAAGTATATAATTTTTATATAAGAATCTATTTGATCCTTATTTCCTTTCTCTTTAGTTTGTAATAAATAAGTATATTTACATATTCAAACTCTACTTATTTAGTAGTTTCAAGACTTTTTTATTGAAGAGTATTTTAAAGGTTATATTATAATTTTAATTATTATCATTCCTAAAATATAATTTTAATTGTTATACTTACACTATCATTCTTAAATTTCAATGGTTATACAATAATTTTAATTATTATAATTCTTAAAGAGTTACTTTTATTTATTATTACTTAAAACTTCATATTATTATCACAATTTTTCAAATCCATATCACAAAAACACATTGTATAAATATCATATAATTCAAATAAAGACAAGAAATAAAAATTTTTTCTTACCAAACTCAACTCTCTCTAACTCTCCAACTCCACTCTCTCTCTCTGTGTTGCGCACACGGGAGAAGAAAAAATGTTCAATGGCGCTCCCGTGCGCGCACGGATTAAGTTCTAACATTATTTGTTTAAACGTTCGAACGTTTAACTTGTACGTCCGAACGTTACCTTAAACGTTCGGACGTTTCAGTTGAACGTCCGAACGTTATTTAATAAAATTTCCTCTCCTCGTAGCGTTCGGACGTTTACAGTACACGTTCGAACGTACCCTTCTTATTTATAACATAAAATCTAGCGGGAAAGTTCCCGCACTTTAATCATATATGTTCGAATGTATCACAAGTTTACGTTCGGACGTTTGTAAATTTAGAGATTAACGTTCGAACATTTAACTTAAACGTCCGAACGTTTATTTCATCAAAGTGTTACCATATTTGAGAGTTAAATTTTCCGCACTAATTTAAGTAACGTTCGAACGCATAGTCTAAACGTTCGAACGGTACAATAATCACACAGAAACCTTGAGCGGGAAATTTCCCGCTCTTATTTCAAATTCATATCACAACATATTTACAAAAACTCACAAACTATTTACAAACTATACAAATAATAATCACAATATTTCAAGAGTAAGTATAAAATCACAACAATATATTGATAAAGTTTAGAAATATACCTAGCACTCACAATATCCTCTTACAAATCAAAATCTTCCAACTTCCCAAAACAAGCAATCCTTCAAAAAAATACAACACTAACTTATTAGAAATATTCTATAACAAAAACACATTCTATAAATATCATAAAATTCAAATAAAAATAAGAAATAAAAATATTCTCTTACCAAAACTCAACTCTCTCTTACTCTCTAACTCAACTCTCTCTCACACTAACACCCTCTCTCTCTCTCTCTCTCTGTCTCTCTCTCTCTCTCTCTCTCTCTCTCTCTGTCTCTCTCTCTCTCGCTCTCTCTCTCTCTGTCTGTTGCGCGCACGGGAGAAGAGAAATGATCCGCTTCCTCCCGTGCGCGTACTGATTAATACCGCAAATTATTAGTTTAAACGTTCGAACGTTTAAGTTTTACGTCCGAACGTTATATGCTAAAATTTCACTAATTCATAACGTTCGGACGTTTACAATACACGTTCGAACGTACCCTTCTAATTTATATCATAAAATCTAGCGGGAAAGTTCCCGCACTTTCCTCATATATGTTCGAATGTATCACAATTTATCGTTCGAACGTTTGTAAATTTACAGATAAACGTTCGAACATTTAACTTAAACGTCCGAACGTTTATTTCATCAAAGTGTTACAATATTTGAGAGTTAAATTTTCCGAACTAATTCATCAAATAACGTTCGAACGCATAGTCTAAACGTTCGAACGTCTGAATAATCACACACATACCTTAATCGAGCGGGAAATTTCCCGCTCTTATTTAACGTTCGAACGTTAACATGAATAGTTCGAACGTAATAGTCCTACTCTTATTTAACGTTCGAACGTAATATATAAACTATACCATATATATAAATGAATAATATATATTAAATTGTTATTTATTAAATTCTTTATTATATACTAACTTATACTATAATATGTATTCTACATTTTATATATCTATAACTATATACTACATTGTATAGTATGATAGCATAATACTTTAAATGAGAACATAAATGTATATAATATATAAACTTACTATATATATAAATGAATAATATATATTAAATTGTTATTTATTAAATTCTTTATTATATACTAACTTATACTATAATATGTATTCTACATTTTATATATCTATAACTATATACTACATTGTATAGTATGATAGCATAATACTTTAAATGAGAACATAAATGTATATAATATATAAACTTACCATATATATAAATGAATAATATATATTAAATTGTTATTTATTAAATTCTTTATTATATACTAACTTATACTATAATATGTATTCTACATTTTATATATCTATAACTATATACTACATTGTATAGTATGATAGCATAATACTTTAAATGAGAACATAAATATATATAATATATAAACTTACCATATATATAAATGAATAATATATATTAAATTGTTATTTATTAAATTCTTTATTATATACTAACTTATACTATAATATGTATTCTACATTTTATATATCTATAACTATATACTACATTGTATAGTATGATAGCATAATACTTTAAATGAGAACATAAATATATATAATATATAAACTTACCATATATATAAATGAATAATATATATTAAATTGTTATTTATTAAATTCTTTATTATATACTAACTTATACTATAATATGTATTCTACATTTTATATATCTATAACTATATACTACATTGTATAGTATGATAGCATAATACTTTAAATGAGAACATAAATATATATAATATATAAACTTACCATATATATAAATGAATAATATATATTAAATTGTTATTTATTAAATTCTTTATTATATACTAACTTATACTATAATATGTATTCAACATTTTATATATCTATAACTATATACTACATTGTATAGTATGATAGCATAATACTTTAGATGAGAATATAAATGTATATAATATATAAACTTACCATATATATAAATGAATAATATATATTAAATTGTTATTTATTAAATTCTTTATTATATACTAACTTATACTATAATATGTATTCTACATTTTATATATCTATAACTATATACTACATTGTATAGTATGATAGCATAATACTTTAGATGAGAATATAAATGTATATAATATATAAACTTACCATATATATAAATAAATAATATATATTAAATTGTTATTTATTAAATTCTTTATTATATACTAACTTATACTATAATATGTATTCAACATTTTATATATCTATAACTATATACTACATTGTATAGTATGATAGCATAATACTTTAGATGAGAATATAAATGTATATAATATATAAACTTACCATATATATAAATGAATAATATATATTAAATTGTTATTTATTAAATTCTTTATTATATACTAACTTATACTATAATATGTATTCTACATTTTATATATCTATAACTATATACTACATTGTATAGTATGATAGCATAATACTTTAGATGAGAATATAAATGTATATAATATATAAACTTACCATATATATAAATAAATAATATATATTAAATTGTTATTTATTAAATTCTTTATTATATACTAACTTATACTATAATATGTATTCTACATTTTATATATCTATTTATATCTATATACTACTTATTAAATAATCAATAAATACCATAAGCTCATAAACTATTCACAAAATTCACAAACAATAATCATAATTATTTCAAGAGTAAGCATAAAATCACAACAACATGTATAAACATATTGCTAAACTTTAGAAATATAACAAGCACTCGCAAAAAAACCAATAATCTAATTGTCAATAATATTATATAACATCGTAATCTATAAAGAAAACATTTATAATATAATATTAAATTGAATAACGTTCGAACGTAATAATAATTACGTTCGAACGTTCTGTGTATATAAGGCCAAAACCGAACGTCGAAACGACATCTCTATTACGTTCATCGTCTACTCCGTTGCACGCCGCCACGCCTCCTTCGCCGCCGCCGTCAACTCCGCCACAACCGTCACTAAAGGTAGGCATTCATCTTTTATTCAAGTAACATGTATTTTATTGAAATTTGGATTGAGTTTTGTGTTAAACCGGATAAGTTATTTCAAGACTTTCAACTTCATTTTCCGGCCACCACGGCTAGTCATTTGCCGAATAGTCACCGTAGAAATGTTTCTTGAAGTGTATACTTCATTTCCACGGTGACATTTCGGTATTTAGAACCGTGTAGCGAAATTCTTGAGATTTCAATAATGGCTGAGTCGACTCAGCCATTCTGCGTCGAAACGTTCGAACGTTTCACCAAGACGTTCGAACGTACGACGTTTAAATTACAAAGCCGTTACGGCTTCCACGTTCGAACGTTTGATTATAACATCCGAACGTAATGATTTTCTACAATATTCATGCTTCGACGTTCGGACGTCCATATTTATGTTCACACGTAAAACAAATACGTTCGAACGTATTTGTTTTAACGTCCGAACGTACGTCAGCCAATATTTATTTACTGCTTATGTTCGAACGTACATTGTTACATTCGAACGTATTTTTTTACGTTCGAATGTAAATATATTGACATTATTTTACGTGGGAACGTATAAATAAACATCCGAACGTTTTATCTTTACGTTCGAACGTTATAGATAAAACGTTCGAACGTTACGGCAGAGCATCTTAGAATTAATATCAAAAAAATGCATTATTGTAAATAATTTTTTTTTTCCTTTTCTATTTTCAGGATATGGCTCTTCCACTGCATACTAGGAAACGAGGGAGAGAAGGAGCCACGTCGGACACTGCCCGCATTGGAGCTCGTACTGTTATGGTAGAGCGAGAGATCTTAATTAATGAGTTCGACGAACTCTGTTGGCAGCAGACGAACCTGAGAGATGTTTTCCTCAGTAGAGGCTGGGGAAATATCTGCACATTGAGGGGGAAGGTATACCCCTCAATGGTTCAAGAATTCTATATGGGGATGTGTGACATGCCTCAGGATGCATCCTCTCACACCGTGACTGTACGCGGTGTTTCCATTGAGGTATCAGCAGATGTCATCGGCGAGCACCTTGGGATTCGTCGAGGAGTGGAGACATTTGCACACTCGACACCCCGTGAGGATGTAGGCACTTCTACATCATCTACTGGTCGGGGATGTGAGCCAGCATCAGCCAGAGATGCAGGCCAGTCAGAGGCTGAGGATACTGGCGTCGAGGCTCGGGATGATGACCGAGACGAGGATTTCTACATCCTCACCGGGAGGGATCGCATGCAGATCGAGCGGAAGAACGCCTTCAACCAGAACCATCTGCTGCATTTCTTCCGCATGTTGCACCTTATTGTTGCAACAAATGTGGATCCTGTGGCTCATAAAACCACATTTAGTCGGCTTCGGGCACAATTTTTGATACGAGTGGCACGTGGAGATCCTATAGATTTGCCATTGCACATCTTTCAGAGGATCCGTTACGAGGCGAGCATCGTCTCCACGGATAATCTCCCATATGGTGTCCTCATCAGCCGACTATTACTTGCACGGGGAGTGCCGACCCAGCCAGAGGACCGGGTCAAAGATCAGATGAGCCCCCTCGACATGACCACGCATCGACGTAGCATTGGACAGGCGAGGGGACGTCAGCCACCCCCTGTAGAGGATCTAGTTCCTCCGACGCAGCCTGAGCCAGGTCATGTCGGGAGTAGTAGTCAGCATACGCCGAGTACATCTGCAGGAGATGTGCGGCCTGCTTGGGTTGATGCGGTCATCTCACAGCTGACTGCGCATATCGATCATAAGATCGATCGATCGCTCGAGCCTATATCGGCGTCTGTTGCCGAACTCACCCATCGTGTAACTATCCTCAACGACAAGGTTGATACCTTGACTGAGGAGGTACGGAGTTCGACTTTTGCGGATAACGTTATCATCTGACTGTTAATATCAAATTTTATATTTTATTTTTAATATTTGTAACGAAAAATATTATTGAATATTTCTATCGTTTTTTAATTTCAATTTTTAACCTTCTTTGATGTTATATTTTTCAACTTTAATACTAAATCACTGCATTTCAAATATATATAAATCAATAATATATATTTATATATTACAAAGTGTGTATATATAAATATATACAATTCAATTTTTTAGACTTGTTCACAAATTATGCACAATAAAAACCACATAATTTTTAAATTAAAGTCATTTAATTTAAATTTACAATGAACGTTCGAATGTTATTACTTAACGTTCGAACATTGGTGCAAACATTTTACGTTCGAACGTAAAATTAATAACATTCGAACGGTTGCGCCAAAACATTTTACGTTCAAACGTAAACAGACATAATGTTCGAACGTATATGTAACGTTCGAACGCATATTTCCCATACGTTGGAACGTAAAAACATCTCATTCTATCTTTAGTGACGGTTTCCAGAAACTGTCACAGAAAATACCTTTTAGTGACGGTCTAGAGACCGTCACAAATTCCTAACCGTCACTAAAAACCAATTGTGTTGTAGTGGAAGAATAGCAACAGATCATATGTGAGTTTCAAGCACCATCCGAGGGAAGGGTAGTTTGTATGTTAGAAGGCATCAAGATGTTGAAACCTTCTGCTGCAGTAGATACGACCATTCCTGGAATCTGCGAATGCCAATGTATTTCTTTCAAGCCTTTTTGACCCTGTTTAAAGTCAAAGCATTGTTGAGTTAACACATTGAGTTGAATCAATAGAGAAATTTCTAAATCCATCATCTCACTAAGAGGTAAGTTCGGATAAAAGAGGAGGGGAGTGGGTTACCTGATGAACAAACAGAAGTTGTGGAGGTAAATCTTCAGGGTCATTTACTTGCTCTTTTGTTTTAGCTCTGAACTCTGCCTCCTCTTCGTCATCCTTTTCTAAGGAAAGGTCCCATATTCTACGCAATGAAGCCAAGCGATCAAAAATAAATGAACGAAACTCAGAAAAATTTAACATAAGAACTTCTATCCAAAGAAGAATAATAAAACTACAAACATATATATTTGGTTGACCACTTCTTATTTATGCGCCAACACAATCTATCGTGCGCATTACTTACGTTAGCTGTTGTCTGATGATGAAACAACCAATGTAGAGGCTTCATGTGGACTCAACTCAATGGACGTGATAGGGTGTTTATGGTATTCAAAATGTGCCACTACAGAATCTCCTTCCTGCCCACAGAAAAATCGCATTTAACATCAACATTATCAACATCAAGAAACCAATTTCATAACCTACAATCCTTCTTTGCTAGCATAAGAAAAAGAAAGAGAGGCGGAGAGAGAGGGAGATCAACCATTTCTCTGACTCCAAAAAATATATACTTGTGTATGTAGGAACATAATACACATACATACATGTACATATAAAACAAGGCCTTCACCCCTCCTAAAAGAAAAGGGGGGAAAACACAAAGTGCCTTATCCCCCATTTTTAGCAGTCTCAAGTATCATACAATGCATAGTAAAGAGGCAAAGCACTTTCTTTTTTCTTTTTTGGATGTTCGGGAACCTCTCCAAGGCAGGGCCCTTCGGACCCACTCCTGCAAAATAAACTCCAGTCCCGTGCACAACACCCTTAAAAGTTTCTCTACATGAAATTGGTTAAATCTCTAACTTTGCACCTGGGAGTGTGTCTCCAAAGGAATGTTTGTACCCATGAGATATTGAACCTTGGACCTTGATTAGAGTAATAACTCAAGACCAAGGCCTTCACACTTGAAGAGGCAAAGCACTTTCTTTAAAGAATGTAGCTGGTTCCACCTTTCTTTTGTTAGTTAACCAACTTTTTTTAAACATGGATTATAGTAATTGTGTGACCAATCTGAATACATGCAAGTCACAATATAAGTTATACAATCAATGCAGAAGAATGAAAGCAATAAGATTGAAGACATACTATTATAACAATGGCCCTGTAACACCCGGGTCTAGCACGAAGCTAGCATTGATTTTTTTTTTTTATTTATTTTTTCTCCCAATCGTTTCTCTTATCACACATCCATTCCTGCCCACGTACAAGAAGCTACCCGCATCAAGCACGGCAACTGCATGGTAACCGCTGCCCCCATGCACGTAACCACCCTTTCCCGTGCGCTCCTTCGATGCCAGGAATACACTTCACCTTGTAGATCAGTGCTCCCTACCTCTTTTTTTTTTATCTTCTCCACACCAAGTCGCAAGGCACCTGGAAACCCACCATGAACTAGTTGCTGCAGACGTGAACTCGAGATAACCACCAACCTTCAAGACGGAAGCCACCATTACAGCCACGAAACCCAAGCCAGTGTGCGTTCAGCCGAACGGAAACCATCCTGTGGGATTTTTTCCCTTGAACGACGGAAGCCACCAACCTTTGCCTTACCCCACGTAAAATCGTAAGCCAGCCCCTATTTCAAGCTCTAAAAACAGAGCAAAAAAAAAAACCATACCCACTTCCACACCAAAACTAGCCCTTGTTTCACCGTTCAGACCACCAACCGCTACGGGTTAGCCACTGTCGTCGTCAGTTATGCACCCCCCCAACCCCAAGGTGCTTCTCGGAGTACTCAAGGTCCCACCTCCTTTTTCGACCATCAGCACCGTAAGCCTCCCTCTCTCTCTCTCTCACACACGCTGCTCTCTCTCTCTCTCAGTGCCCTGTCGTCGTGAGCACCACCATCCACCGCACCTAGACCCATCACGGCTCCTTCGCTCTCGGTGAGTTGTGGAGTGTTGCCTCGGGTCGCACGTTGGTTCCTCCTGTAAGCCACTGTTTCCCTCTAGTGTTTTAGTTCCAGTTTTTCACATACAAGTCTTCCTCATTACCAAAATGCCCTTCTTTTCTTTTTTCTTTTTTTATTTTTTTTAATTGGGTTTGGCTGTTTTGTTTACATAGTGATTTTTTATATTTTAAGTGGGATCATTTTTATTTTAAAATAGTCTAGAAACTTTATTTTTTTACAGCAAATATTTAAGGGATTTAAATTATATTGTTAAGCATTAATTTTTATATTTTAATTTTAGAAGTGAACAGTAACTGTGTAATGTTATTTTGAACACTATAATTCTAATCTAGTTTATTTTTTTTTATTATTAAATGAAATCTTAATATTTATTGTAATAGATTTTTATGGTATAATTATATTATCTAATATTAAATTTTATAGTTTGATTTCTCTAGTAAATAAGTTAGATTTTAATATCTTAGTCGTAGAAATTAAGTGATTATTGATGGATTGGGAATGCTGATATTTTAGGTTTATGATAATTTTAGGTAATGAGATATTAAAATAGGTTAATTATAGTATTTCAGGTTTAAATATCGAAATACGTGTTCAACTGAAAATTTACGAGAATTACGTGATTAATTTTATAGGTGATGATTGATTTTCGTTCAGTACCATTGTGAAGAATTCCTGAAAAGCTAAAATGTAACACCCCGTATTTTAGTGTATTTTTTTAATTGAATGATTATTTGTTATTAATTTAAAAATTAATTCTCTTGTTTTAAATTTTCAGATTTTAGATTTTTATGAATTTTTCATCTGTGAAAATTTAATTTGACATGTTTCTTGAATATTAATAATTGTTATGTATTTAAATTTCTCTTTATTTTAAATTAGTTTATTGTGAGATTTAATTATTTATTTTCATTTTAATCATTTCGTTTGAATTATTTTATTTAACTTGCTGTTTTGAAATCTTTTCCGTTAGATCATTTGTGTGACCCAAGATGTGAGGATTGGACCTCATTTCTTTCCCTACATTTTCTCTTTCCTCTTTTCTTTTTATTCTTTTCTTTCTTTCTTTCTTTCTTCTTTTCTTCCCTGGCCTTTTCCCGCGCACGTCCAGCCTCCCTCTCTCTCTTTCTCCATCCGATCCTCCTTCTCCCCCAGCGCCGCCGCGAGCCGGCGGTGACTGACACCGCCCGGCTCCCCAGCTTCCCCAGCCACCGGTGACGCCACCCCTCCATTTCTAGCCCCAACCGCGCCGCCGTTAGCCACCACGAGCCCACCAAGCCACAGCGGCATCTTCACTCCAGCGCCGTCGTCGCGCCTCCTCCGACCACCATCTCTTCACCACTTCATCCTCGACCTCATAGCAACCCACTACACCCAACCCCAGCTCCGATCCGCCACCGGTGAAGCCCCACCGTCAACTTTTCCATTTTGAACATTTTGGCCTTAAACCGCCCTCTACGCCGCCACCCACGGCCAACCACCACCACCACTAGCTTCACCAACATCCCTTAGCTCTTCCCTATCCATTTCAGGTCTTGGTTTGTCCCCGTTCAAAAGTGAGTTTTTGAGACCCACAGCCACAGTGCATTTTGCACTATTCCGTTGCTGTGCCGCTACTTCTAGCACGTCCGTGATCTTTCAAAAATTATATTATAGCATTGTAAGTATTTTTCCAAAGAATTTTTGAGATTTAAATGTATTTTCGTGCTAACTCATATTTACTATGAATTGGTTGGTTGTGCCGGACTGAGTCCGAGGAGTAAGGGGGTCGGTTGGATTGGATTATGGAGTTGTTTGCGTGATTGGTTTATGATGTGAGATTTATTGATGGTTTCGGATTTAAATATTGGTGTTTTGAGTTTGACTTTTGGTTATGGTGGATATTGATGATTTTAGAAAGTGATGACATATTTTTGGAATTATGAGGGTTTTAAGTTTTGAGGAATTAAAATAGGTTTTTTTGAAGTTTAGGCTTAAATATCGAAATACGTAATTGATTGGAGACTTACGAAAATTACGTCATTATTTTTATGGGTGACGATCTATAGTCGGCTCGACATTTTTGAGGAAAATTTTGGAAAAGTTAAGTCGTCCAGGTAAGTGGGGTTCCTATGCTAGATTTGCATAAAAAGAAATGAACTAAGGTTGGTTTGTAAAAATGTGCATGTTGTTTTAAAAAGAAAAAGTGAAAAACAACCTCAGTATATGTTTTCGCATTCCCTCATGAGATACGTATGAAAGAGAAAATAAATGTTTTTGACATGAAATGTGTAGACATGAGCAATATTTGACATGTTTCTGAAATATGCAAAAGAGCGAATATGATATCATTGAGATTTTTATGCATGTGATATGAAATGATTTGGATCTGTTTTTGATCAAATAGAAATGATATGAATATGTTTTGCACGTGTTTTGATATGATATGGATATGATAAAACTTTGGCATACTTATCTGTTCTGAATATGGTTCTGATATGATGATACTGTTCACGTGATATGGTTGGTACCACCATGATATGATATGATATGAGTGCACCCACTTTGGAAACAAAGTGGTCTTTTTACGTGTTCTTTCCTGTGTGCACACTCGGGGCTCTGAGATTGAAAAAGAGGAAGTTCACCACATGATACTGCCTGGTTTGGCCACCGGGGATAGCACAACCCTACCACGGGGGTTAAACATGGTATATGATAAGATGAAAATGTTCAATTATGTTATTCCAAAACGTTTTTGAATATGAAATGGATCCTTAAATATGAATTGTTGATTTTGAGTATGAAAAGATTGAAAAGTCGCTCTGATTTTCTGATAACAAGTTTTTATGAGATATGCATATAAAAATAAAATGTTTTTGTTTCTGCATACTGAACTTTCTGAAAAGGCTCATGTTTACATATTAGTATATGTTCTCTGCTTACTGAGTTGTTGATAACTCACCCCTTATCTCCACAATATTTTTCAGATTATTTGAATGTTTCAGTTGAGGATCAAGGATATGGAGCATGGGTGAGAAGAGTTAAAAATGATGGTTTAAACATAGAAGGTTTACATGAGTATTGAGGATTTTTGTTTAGTAGTTTGTTGCGATATGATAATATGATTTGTTGGGAGGTTGGTGTTTATTAAGACTTTTTATTGTCTTGGATTAATTATATTGGAGTATTTGATGTGAATTAATGAGTATTTTGTGAGATCGAGAAAAAGTTGATTATGTACTATGTGAATGGAAAAATGATTTTTTTTTTAGGTGACATGAGTTAACTCTCCGGACCCTCGGGGACAGGGTGTTACATAAAAACTCCAGTTAAGCGGGGTTCATATACTAGTTTCGCATAAAAGAAATGAAATGAGGTTGACTTTGAAAATAAGTATGTTTGTTCTTGAAAAGAAATCTGAAAACGACCTCAAATGTTTATTGTCCATATGCATAAATTCTATATAAGAGAAAGTATTTGCTGTCATGACTGGTGTAGACATGAGTGAATTTTGTGCATTTTATTTTTGAACTATGCAAAAAGAGCGAATATGAAAATCTAAAAGTTCTTGCTATTAATAAATGAAAATGTTTTGGATTCTGTTTATTTCAAACATGTGAAATGATCTGAAACTATTTAGTATTTTGTTTTGATATGATGTGTCATCTGAAAACCTCTACATGATGTTCTGATTCTGTATCTGAATGTGATCTGATTCCGATTATGTTCCTTTCTGTTTCTGTTAAGGCCCAACCATGGATATAATGGTGGTTTATAACCCTACCACGAGGATGAAACATGGTATTTGTCCCGATGTGATACTATGAGATGATATGAATATAATGTTTCAGTTTGGATATGCCAAAGGATTTTCTTTTTGAGGACAAGTTTGTTTTTTTGAAAATTTCGCTCGGATGTTTTGTACCAAGTTTTGTTTATGCATTTCGAAAGTAAATATGTTGTTTCTTCATTCTGAAAGTAAAATTTTGTTCTGCATACCGAACTTTATAAATGCTCATGTTTACATACTTGTATATGCTCTCTGCTTACTGAGTTATTGATAACTCACACTTTATCTCCACAATATTTTTTCAGATATTTTAATAGTTTAGCTGAGGATCAAGACTATAAGACATTAGGTGATATGATTTAAGTATAGTGGATTAAGCATAAGAAGTTTTTTATGAGTATTGTCGATTTTTATTAAGAAGTTTTATTGTGTTATGATGACTTGACATTTTGGAAAATTGGTTATATTGAGGAAATTAGATTGAATCAAATTTTCTATATGATATTGAGAATTTGGAGTCTATTTTTATATTGTTGAAATGTGAGTTTAAGTGTTAGGAAGTAACTCTTCGACTCGTGCAGGACCGGGGTGTTAGAGGCCCTTAACCTGATAATTTATTGTAGATCATCTATTTTTTTAGAAAATATGATGGAATATCCATACTGGACCATACCTTAAGCAATCTGAGGTCACGAATAGAAAATGTCCCATCATCGCTGCCAGATGCCAACATACAGCTAGCCAGCCTAATCAGAATCAAGGAAGTGCCAAGAGTGATCACCACATAAATATGTATATGGACGTAAGGATTTTCTAATGGAGCAACAATCAGAACTATTAGCAACCTGTTCCACGATATGACATTCACATCTGCATTATGAGCCTTGAAAGATGCTGCTGCTGACTTCCCTAAACGGGCATCCCATATTGCAATTGTCCCATCAAAAGAACAAGAGGCAAACACATGAGGTTCTGTAGGGCTCCACTACAGGAGAAGAGATGGAACAAGAATGGTTACAAGTTTGAAAAAATAAAGGAAAACAGTTCTGCTCAAACCAAAAGATTCAACTGCATATGGGGAAAACCCAAACAACTATAGATTCATGGGTTAACTATATACTTGTAGATCTTCGACACTCGCAGGCATGACCAATAAATGGTCGGGTATCCACATTCCATGTCGCATCAGATGTAGGCTCCCACAGATAAATACAATTGTTGCAGTCCCCCTTCACGCATGTAGAACATTATCAAAGCGTTAGACCATGTTAAATGCATTAAACAACTAGTAATTAAGGTTCCAGTCTAACAGTACCAGATACAAGCCTTCCCGGAACAATAGGATTCCAATCTATAGCATAGCCTTCATCTTTGTGCTTAAACTTAACTAATGGGGCCTGATTGAAAACTGCCAAAGCCCCCTGGGCACCTTGTGTTTCTGATTCTGCTAAAGCATTCAGATGAGAGCTGAAGTCCCATACCTACAGAGCATTATCATTTTTATTGTAATCTATATCTAGAAAATCAAATTTCAAGTTCACACATACCTGGATTAATCGTGCCATAATTGTTTTTGATAAGTAAAATGTCATAATAATTTCTAAGACAAGTGCTAAATCACAATTATCTATTTTACCTTATCCTAAATACTCTGTCGTAAAATGGATGTTTTGGTTTGAAATGGAACAATTATTGAAGAAATGTAAAAATAGGAAAGTAATCTTCATAAAATGTTCTTCATTTTATGTTACAAATGGAACTGAATGCTCATTCATCTCCCAGACACTATTTTCTAAATAAAGTTGGAAGGGACAAGAATTCCAACTGCATAATTGCATAATGAGAACCTTTAGTTTATAAGAAAACTGTGAGGACAATACAGTAAGTAAAGCAAAAATTTCGAGTACTAGATAGAAGATATTTTTCGGTCGCTGCCGCCGAAAAACTACCCCCAGAACCACCGAAATATTCCAGAAACGGAAGACATTATCACATTCCATAACGTCATATGCTACATGGACAACAAGACAGAAAGACATGAATTCTAACCTGCACGTGACCATTATCTGCCCAAGATGCACATATATGGGGATTTTGTGCCATGGCACGTATACGGTTTATACATCCTTCATGAGCTACCTTGCGCAACTGGAAAAGCAAAAAAGGTAAATTAAAAGTCTAAATAGATAATGGGAGGAACAAGCAATGTGGATCTCCGTTTTCGTAAAATTAGCAAATGTGAAAAGAGACAAGATGTTGCCTGCAAACTCGGGCTCCCAGATCCACCAAGCTCCAGATCCTCATCATCCTTGTCACTATCACTACTGTCACTCTCCATATCAGAGTTTCCAGCTGCAGGTTTGGAAGGCACTAGCTCACGTCTTTTCCCTGTGATGTTGGATATTTTAAATATTCCAATAGAGTTTGAAGAAGCTTTCTTTTCTTGATAAGTAGAGTTCCAAGAAGCTTTCTCTGCCCTGCAGAAGAACCATGATGTAGAGATACAATGTACAAAATGTGAAGAGAAAAGGACAAAGGACTATAAAAAAAGAGGTAAAAAAAACCTAAGTATTCCTCTTCCTAATATTCAGATATATCTGTGTTATAATTTTTCTTCCTCAGTAAACAAAAGGTTGTATACAGGAACCACATTTGATACTATGGTAATCCTTGGGAAATCTGTATTGCACACTGGAGTAACATAATCCTTACGTCTATTAGAGCATTAGCAATGGACTAGCCAAATGTCAATGTAAGTCTAAACTTTAGCTAGATGTGAGAAAAAGCTTTCACATTGGACTAGCCAAAAGTCCAAAACTTAAGACTTGAGCTACGGTAAATCTTAAGTCCTTTCCAAACATGGCTAGCTACTATTGACAATGGAAAAGCAATATTTTATTATTTCATCACTTCCCTCTCTCTTTGAATGGTAAAACATGCATAGCATGCACATTATTTATTCTACAGATTGTGAATATTGATAGAGCAGATACATTATTTTTACAAAGCATGAAGATCTAGGATGTAACACCCCAAACCCGATTGATCTGGAGAACCACCACATGTCTCTTAAGAACTTAATTCTCAACACAACTAAAATAATACTCCAAAACTTTAATAGCAAAACTCAATACCAAGTGTTCTAAATAACCACATTGAAAACTCCACAAAGTTGTTACTGCAGCAAAATATACTAAGGAATCCATAACCTCCCGGTAGTCATAAAAAACCAACTAATAATTTCATAAATCTTACTAAACCCAAGATATAAATAAAACTCTAAGACATTAAAACTAAGAACATCAGAAGTTCTTCTTCTAACCACATTTCCTTAGCTTAAACACGTTCACCAATCTAATCCAGGTCCTCATTTGGACTTTCCACATCATCTGAAAAATATTATAATGATAGGGGGTGAGTTATCAACAACTCAGTAAGCAGAAGTCATATACTAGCGGGCAAACATGAGCATTTACAAAATATAGCATGCAGAACAAAATATTTTTCAGAGTTATCATGCAGAACATAACATATTTTCAAAAGTAACAGAGCGACGGTTTTAAAACAAGTAAAAACCCATAGTACTTTGGCACGAAATAAACTGAGTATCATCATCAGATCAAAACAGAGCATCAAACAGAGCAGAGACCATGTTTCACCCCCGTGGTAGGGTTGTGCTAACCCTGGTGGCCAAACCCGGCAGAGACAGAGGTGAAATCTTTTCTTTATTCTTCTCGGAGCCCTGAGTGTGCACACAGGAAAGACCACAATAAAACCACTTTGTTTCCAAAGTGGGTGCACTCAGAGACAGAGAAGTTGGTACCAACCCAAACAGAGCAGAGCATAACAGAGCAGAGCAGAGACAGAGTCAGATATGAAAACCAGTACACCATGCCAAAGGTTTTCAGATGTTATATCAAAATAATACAGAGTACCGAAACAGAATCAGATAGTTTACCCACACTGAACACAAAAGCCAGAACATCTTTCTAAATAAATGCACAACTTTTCATATTCTCAATATCGCTTTTTTTTTCAGAATTCAAAACCACATGACAGAATTTAGCTCATGTCTACACAATGCATGTCAGAACATATTTTTCCTTTTCCACATAGCTTTCATGAATAATGCAGATAAGTGACCGAGGTTGATCTTTGTTTTCACAAGTTTGCATCACATCACAAAATATGCAAGTTTTCATAAAATTAACCTCAGTCTTATTAACTTGTATAAAACCTAGCATAGGAACCCCGCTTACCTGACTCTTGTAGCGTAATATCTAAGCCTTGAAATTGTCCTCTATTAATCTCGTCACCTACTCATAAAAACAAAAGAAATACACACCGAGTATTAAATGACAATTGGCATAACCTCATCTAATAATTAAAGAAAAACCCACAATTTAACACACTACGTCAACCACTTAATAACATTGGACAACCTGCATTCCAACCCAAAATACCATATATTAATCTTAATATTTACTAAAACACCCACCAAAGTCAACGTCAAACACCATAATCAAAATATCAACCCCACTTCAATGGCCCCTAACTCCAAGCAATCATCACAACTCAACCAAAACTACAATAACAATGTAACTCCAAATAATTTAACCTTCACTCCAAATTGTAGTATAGCAACCTGAACCGTACAAAAACAGCCTTAATCAATCCCAAGTATCACTTGGTTTACTGTTCGGCCAACCCACAACAATCCACAATTCCAAGACCACTCCAACACAAAGTGTTTACTTACTCACAAAAATGCCCGAGAACTCACAAGCTACACTTTCAAGTATTTTATTGAATTGAAATAAATTGACTTGAAGGGAAAGTGTGTGTGCGTGCGTATGAGACCAAGAACGAGACTAGCTTACCAACGAAAATTAATTTCTCCTGTAATGGTTTTACTAGTTACACGAGAAGCCGAAAACCGAAAGTCCAATAACAAGAAATCACAAGCAACGGAAGCCCAAGAACCGACGAAATGCAAACTCAAACTCACGGCAACAACAAACTGCATAGATGAGGAAAATAAAAAATAAATACTAAGAAGCAGAATCTGCACACTTACAGCAAAGGAAACCGAAAATCAAAGGAATGAAGATGGAACTCTTACCAGTCGAAAATGGATGGGTGAGAAGTGATGCTCGCTAATTCGTAGAGGGAATACCGAAATGCAAATGGAGAGGAAGAGGAAGTGCAGTAGTCGGCAACCCACCGAAACAGATGCAGCGTATGAGAGAAACTGATCTTAAGGAAGTTTAGGGCATGAGAAACGGAAACTCACTTCAAGAAAATCAAATGAAACCGAAATGAAATGAGAAACGTGGGGGGGGGGGGGGAGAGGGAGATGCGGTTGGGGAAAAACTGAAAGAAAGAAAGAGAGGGAGAAAGAAATGGAAATAGAGGAAGAGAACTACTAACCTCCCTAAACGACGTCGTTCGGAGGGCCTTCAATACAAAAGAATGGCTGGGCCATTTCATGCATTAGTCCAAGCCTTACAACGCCTAGGCCTTACATCCTCCCTCCCTTACAAAAATTCCGTCCTCGGAATTTGCTATAAGCTATAAAAGCTCTATTCGAACAAGTGAGGATACTTGACTTGCATCTCTTCCTCGAATTCCCAAGATGCTTCGTTGATAGCATGATTATTCCACAATACTTTAACCAAAGAAATAGTTCGAGTCCGCAACACTTGTTATTTCCTGTCCAAAATCCGCACTGGTTCCTCGGTATAGGTCATGTCCTCTTGAATCTATAAGGGTTCATGATCTATGATGTGGGTGGGGTCATGGACGTACTTTCTCAACATGGACACATGGAACACGTTATGCACTCCCGAGAACGCCGGTGGTAGAGCCACCCTGTACGCCACTGGTCCAATCCGATCAAGAATCTCAAACTGTCCAATGTATCTAGGGCTCAACTTACCTTTCTTTCCGAATCTCATAACTCCTTTCATTGGTGAAATCCTCAAGAATACCTTATCTCCCATCACAAACTCTAACTGACGGCGGAGTTTATCTGCATAACTCTTCTGTCGGCTTTGAGCTGCTTTCATTCTAGCCCGAATGGTATCTATCTTTTCTGTGGTCTGCTGAATAATCTCTGGCCCTAGAAGTTTTCTTTCACCTACTTCTTCCCAATACAATGGAGATCTACATCTCCTGCCATACAAAACCTCATAAGGTGCCATCCCAATGCTAGCCTGGAAGCTATTATTATAGGCAAACTCAACCAATGGTAAATGTTGCATCCAAGATCCCTTGAAATCCATCAAGCATGCCCTCAACATGTATTCTAAAATCTGAATAGTTCTTTATGACTGTCCATCTGTCTGAGGGTGAAATGCAGTACTGAAACTTAACTGAGTACCCATTGCCTCTTGTAAGCTTCGCCAAAACTTGGAGGTAAAACGAGGATCTCTATCCGACACAATGGATACCGGTACTCCATGCAACCTCACTATCTCCCGCACATACAGTTCAACTAGTTTCTCTAATTTATAAGAAACTTTAATGGGCACAAAACGGGCGGTCTTTCTTAAGCGATCCACGATTACCCATATAGCATCTTGTCCACTTAAGGTCCTTGGTAGACCTGTCACGAAATCCATGGAGATATGTTCCCATTTCCACTCTGGAATCTGGAGTGGCTGTAATAACCCTGCAGGTCTCTGATGCTCCGCCTTCACTTGTTGGCAAGTTAGACACTGTTCTACAAATTTAGCAATTTCTCTTTTCATGCCATTCTACCAAAAGGACACTCTCAAGTCCCGATACATCTTGGTACTCCCTGGGTGAACAGTGTACAAAGAATGTTGTGCCTCTTCAAGAATTACCCTTTTTAGTTCATCATCAGCAGGTATGCATACTCTACCCCTAAACCTCAAAACTCCATCCTTGGAAACACAAAAAATCAGGTTCGTCCCCGTTTCCGATCCCTTCCATTAACTTCACCAACCCTAAGTGCACTTTCTGAGCAGCTTTGATTCTATCTATCAAAGCAGGTTGAACCACTAAACTGGCCATGAAAGCATTTGTATCACTAGAAAAGACTTCAATACCGGCTCTTTCTAAATCCATTAATAACCTATGCTGAGTGGTGATGGCTGCAACTGTCGGTCCGATTGACTTCCTACTTAGAGCGTCGGCTACAACATTAGTTTTGCCTGGGTGATAATTAATGGTGCAATCATAATCCTTGATCAACTCAAGCCACCTCCTTTGTCTCATATTTAATTCTTTTTGAGTAAAGAAATACTTCAAACTCTTGTGATCCGTATAAATTTTGCACTTTTCCCCATACAAGTAATGTCTCCAAAGCTTGAGTGCAAAAATGACTGCTGCGAGTTCCAGATCATGAGTGAGATAATTCTGCTCATACACTTTCAATTGGCGTGAGGCGTAAGCTATAACCTTCCCATGTTGCATCAGTACACACCCCAAACCAAGCCTAGATGCATCGCTATAGACAACAAATCTGCCTCTAGCTGTGGGAACTGTTAACACTGGAGCTGTCACTAATCTGTGTTTCAACTCCTGGAAGCTTTCTTCACACTTTGCTGTCCATTCAAACTTATTATTTTTCCTGGTGAGTGCAGTGAGAGGAACTGCTATCTTGGAAAACCCATCAATGAATCGACGGTAATAACCCGCCAATCCCAAGAAGCTTCTAACCTCATGAACATTCTTCGGTGCCGACCAATTAACCACTACTTCTACTTTTCCTAGGTCCACTGAAATGCCATCTTTCAAAACTACATGTCCCAGAAACGTGATTGAATCAAGCCAGAATTCACACTTCTTCAACTTAGCAAACAACTGCTTATCTCTGAGCGTCCCAAGTACCAACTTCAAATGTTCCTCATGTTCGGTCTTGCTTTTGGAGTATATCAGTATATCATCAATAAAGACAACAACAAACTTATCCAAAAACTCATGGAATACCCGGTTCATCAAGTCCATGAATACTGCTGGGGAGTTTGTCAGGCCAAAAGGCATGACCAAGAACTCATAATGGCCATATCGGGTCCTGAACGCAGTCTTAGCCACGTCTTCTGCTCTGATCTTCAATTGATGATACCCCGATCGAAGATCAATTTTTGAAAATACTTGAGCACCCTGGAGTTGATCAAACAAATCTTCTATACGGGGTAGTGGGTACTTATTCTTTATGGTCACCCGATTAAGTTCCCTGTAATCGATACACATTCTCATCGATCCATCCTTTTTCTTTACAAAAAGAACTGGAGCTCCCCAAGGTGAAACACTGGGCCTGATGAAACCCTTGTCTAACAAATCTTGTAACTGCTCTTTGAGTTCCGCTAATTCAGACGGTGCCATGCGATAAGGTGCTTTCGAAAGGGGTGCCGTGCCTGGGACTAACTCAATAGCAAACTCTACCTCCCGCTCGGGTGGAAGTCCCGATAAATCTTCAGGGAAGACCTCTGGATAATCCCTCACAACAGGTATATGTTCCAACATCAACTCCTCCTTTGGTGCTTCTACCACACAGGTTAGGAATCCCTGACAACCATCACGCAACAGTTTTCCGACCTGAATGGCAGAAATGATGGGTGGGGCCAACCTCACTTTCGACCCTGTGAACCGAAGATGACGAAGACGAAGACCCATCTCCTTTGTCCGAGCCCTGCACGAGATAGGGATGGTTGTGTGAAAAGGTCGCCTAAAAGGCAATTAAAACTAAACGATTGATTTAAGGCATTGAGAAAGAAAGATAGTTGAACCTTGCTCTTTCTCTTGATTTTCTTCGCTCTTTTGATGCTGCGAACCATTTTTGTACAGGTTGATGCAAAGCGGCACAATGGGAAGAGGCATTTTGTTGAGTTGAGTCGAGTTTAGCTAGGATTTTACTCCCTTTTTCGAGACGGTTATTTGAGCCAGTTTAGCAAACGGAATGAGAAGGTCCGACATACAACACCTTATGGGACTAACCGAGAGAGAGTGAGAGCTATGCAGAGAGAGAATTACCTAGAGAGAGCGACTAACCGAGAGAGAACTAGCGTGGGGGGTGGGGGGGGAGAGAGAGAGAGAGGCAGGCAGTGTGTTGGTTGGTGGTCAGTTGAGGGAGACGGTGCAAGGTGGCTGGGCATGTTGGGGCACGGCGGTGAGTGCAATAAAACCGACGGTATGGCTTGGTGCTCTCTCTTCAATGGTCTTCTTCTCTTTGGCTTCATGGTCTTCTTCTCGAGCTCGTCTTCGACTTTGTGGTCTTCAAGTAGATCTGTGCTCTCTCTTCAAGTGGATAAGTCCGTAAGGACTAAGGAGCCATTGAATTGGATCTTCGAGTGGTCTTCTTCTTAGTGGAAGGGTTGTCGTCTTGGTCATATCTATTGGGTCATCAAGTAGTCTTCTTCGTGGTTTACTGGGTCATCTTCATGTGGGTCATTTCTACTGGGTGATTTCTATGACACTCACGGTAAAGCAGTTTTTTTTACTTGCTTATGTTTCATGATTTCTTGATTAAGTCATTTTATACTTTATTGTTTATTGAATGCGGTGGGGGAAGATGATGCCCATGGCCAATTGCACCAGGTGGTGGAGTAGTGATTCTTGCTGATTTGTCTGCAATTTTCTGGTCCTTTTAATACACTGAAGCTGCATGAACTTGTTTAAGAACCAACGGAAATGACTCGATCAACCATAGCGCCAACGACAGTAATAGTAAGATTCATTATACAGGGTTTCAAACTAGAAAGAAACTACCTTTTAGAAATTGTAAAGGTTCTCAATTCATTTTTTTGCTAAGCCTTATATTCTGGTAAACCAAAAGATCATTTGAAAGAATATGAGTTTTTAGGTTTTTCATATTCAATTACAACAAATTTCCAACATAACAATAGTCATAACAGGCATTTCAGTACAATTATAATAATATTCAACAAAATTTCAATTTGGCAAGGTAGAGGCAGATCTGTGAACTTCGTGCTTCGTGGTCTTCGAAGGGAGGGGCGGAGTCTATGTAATACCCAAGCCCTAAAATCCAAGCCCACGATCGTATCCATTTTCAACCACTAGGCTTACATTTTAGAGTTTTCGTTCTTTCGTTCTTTCTTTCTTTTTTATATTTATTATTTAATTTTTAAACCATGCAAGTATTTTTTTTTTGTTTTTTTTTTCTTTCCTCATCGACCTTAGGGTTTTAGTTTCACAACCACCCACGTCACACAACCTCCCCACTGGCAGATCATGTTGTTTTGTACTGCAACCTCCCCCTCCATGCCAACCCAAACTGCAGGTCACTACACACATGTTTAAAGATCGAGAGAAACCCATGCACTGTGCGTCCACCCCTTACCTCCGTAAATCCACACGAGCAACAACCACCATACGGAACCACTCTGCCCAATGTGCACGCCCAGAAAGCACCGTAAACTGCACCCTCACGAGCTCCCCTCAACCCACAGCCTCAACCCATGCATGGCAACACCCTGTTAGCCACCGGGTGAAAGCTGCCCAGCCTGCATTTGCACGTAAAACCAACGCCACCACCCCTCACCTGACCCCCACGAAAACCCAAGCGGCACGACCACGAGCCACCCAGTTGCACCTTCGCAGTCCACTTGTGCTTACTCTCAACCCACGGCAGCCCTGTTTTTAGCAACCAAAATAGAGTCGAGCCACAACCCAGCCGTCCACAGTGCCAACACTCTTCGCGTCGTCTTAACCTGCCCAGAAAACGCCACCATTGCCACCTTGGGTCCGTCGTTCATTGACCTTCTCGATAAGCCCACGACCTTGTTTCTTCTCACGACATCCTCTGTCTGTTGCGTCTCACAGTGAGTTTCAACACTCTCCCTCTTACATTTTGCTCTCTCTCTCTCTCTCTCTCTCTCTCTCTCTCTCTCATTAGTTGGTCCCTTTCTCTCTAATCAGTGTTTAGCTGCCACCTCGCCGATGTAATCTTCGCTACCTCCCAGTCCTCGCGCTGTTCCTCCATTCTCGGTGAATACGTCTCTGTTGCTTGTGTTTAGTCTCTGTTTTTCTTTCCATTTTGTGTTTGTTTTCCAAATAGCATAATTATGACTTTATTTCCCAAAATGCCCCCATATCAGGATAGTTCAGTGGGCATAGGTTCGCTTAACTAAAAACTCGCTTGCATGGTTTTATTTGAGGTATAAGGATATATATAGAAAATATTTATGTTTTTAAAGCAGCTAGCTTAAATATTTTTACAACCAATTTCAGATGAGAATAATAAGATTTTAATTTTATTTAAATACTTTAAAACTAATTATGTCTATTTTAATTAAATGATATTTTTGGTTTATCTACTCTAATAGATTTTGATATAATTATCTAGTGACAGATTTTATAGTTACATTTCAATAGTAAATAAGTTAGCTTTCTACTGTTTTAGTCGAAGTTATTAAATGGACATTGATGATCTTAGAAAGTGATGATATATTTTGAGATTACGAGAATTTTAAGTTTTGAGGAATTAAAATAGGTTATTGGAAATTTACGAGTATTACGTGATTATTTTCTAGGTGACGATTAATATTTGTTCGGCAGTGTTGAGGAAATATTCGAAAGACTAAAAAGTCCAGGTAAGCGGGGTTCATATATTAGTTTTTGTACAAAAGAAATGAAATGAGGTTGACTTTGAAAATATGCATGTTTGCTTTTGAAAAGGAATCTGAAAACGACCTCAGATGTTTGTTCTGCATATGCATAAATTCTATGTAAGAGAAAGTATTTTCTGTCATGACTGGTGTAGACATCAGCTAATTTTGTGTATTCTGTTTCTGAACTATCCAAAAAGAGCAAATATGAAAAACTAAAAGTTTTTGCTATGAATAAATGAAGATGTTTTGATTCTACTTATTTCGAACATGTCAAATGATCTGAAATTATTTAGTATTTTGTTTTGATTTGATGTGTCAAATGAAAACCTTGGCATAAAGTTCTGATTCTGTATCTGAATGTGATATGTTTCCGACGATGTTCCGTTCTGTTTCTGTTAAGGCCCAGCCACGGGTATAATGGTGGTTTATAACCTTACCACGGGGTGAAACATGGTATACCGCCCAGCTACGGGTATAATGGTGGTTTATAACTCTATCACGGGGGTGAAATATGGTATACGGCCCAGCCACTGGTATAATGGTGGTTTATAACCCTACCACAAGGGTGAAACATGGTATATGGCCCAACCATGGGTATAATGGTGGTTTATAACCCTACCACGGGGGTTAAACATGGTATTCATCCCAATGTGATGCTATGAGATGATATGAATATAATGTTTCAGTTTGGATATGCCAATGGAATTTTCTTTTTGTGAATAAGTTGTCTTTCTGGAAATTTCGCTCTGATATTTTGTACCAAGTTTTGTTTATGCATTCTGAAAGTAAATATGTTGTTTCTGCATTCTAAAAGTAAATGTTTTGTTTTGCACACTGAACTTTATAAATGCTCATGTTTACATGCTAGTATATGCTCTCTGCTTACTGAATTGTTGATAATTCACCCCTTATCTCCACAATATTTTTCAGATATTTTGATGGTTCAGCTGAGGATCAAGATTATGAGGCATTGGGTGAGAAGATTTAAGTATAGTGGTTTAAGCGTAGCAAGTTTTTGTGAGTATTGTCGATTTTTATTAAGAAATTTTATTGTGTTATGATGACTTGGCATTTTGGAAAGTTGGTTATATTGAGGAAATTATATTGAATCAAATTTTCTATATGATATTGGAAATTTGGAGTTTTTTTTTTATTATTATATTGTTGAAATGTGAGTATAAGTATTAGGAAGTAACTCTCCTACCCGTGCGGAAACGGGGCGTTACAGTTGGTATCAGAGGCACGCTAGATATAATGCATACTATAAACCTTGGAGGTTTAGATATCTGTGAGTTTAGGAAGAAACTTCAAATTTGAGGTGTAGAATTTTAAAGAATAAGAGATGATTATGTGGATATTTAAGGTTTTAGATTTTGCAGACTTTATGATTGAGTTTTGAGATTTTGAGGTTTAGGGATTTTAGATTCGACAAGCTTAATTTGTGGAATATAGGAGATAATATTTATAAAGATTAATTTAAGGTTTTGTTTTTTGAGGTTTAGATTCTAAGACGTAAGACAGTTTAGAGCGATGTCAGATTTACAATTATTGAGGGTTGGGAAGATTATATGAGTTGGTTAAAGAAATGGCTAAGAATGGTTAAAACAAGTTCAAGATTTCATTGATTCATTTATTTATTTTTTAACTTGTTTTTAAATATTTTAGCTGGTATTTATATTTTGTTTATACATATTTTGTTTTCTTTCTCTAGAATGCTTAATAGAGTTTAAGATCTCAGGATGGCTGCTCGTCGTCGAGTTCGAAACTTTGGAGATTTGAGATTTAGAGATGGTGCATACTTTAAAAGTAATTTTGAGGAGATTTAAGGTTGTAAAATTCTGCGGGTTTCAGGATATGATTTTTTCTTTTGGATATGATTTAAGGTTGTTGATTTTTATTAAGAAATTTTATTGTGTTATGATGACTTGGCATTTTGAAAAGTTGGTTATATTGAGGAAATTAGATTGAATCGAATTTTCTATATGATATTGGAAATTTGGAGTCTTTTTTTTATATTGTTGAAATGTGAGTTTAAATGTTAGGAAGTAACTTCCCTACCCGTGCGGGACCTAGGCGTTACAGTCTAGTCTGGGTCTTCGAAGGGAGGGAGAGTTGAAGGGATTTAGGGAGGGGAAGAATCTGGTCTGGGTCTTTGAAGCTTCGTGATCAACAAAAGGAGGGGCAGAGTTCAAACGAAGGGACGGAGAGAGTTCTGAGACCAAAACAGCAACGTTTTCTTTTGGCACCGGTTTTGTGGCGATTACGCATGCCGACTGCCTTTAGCTTTTTTTAAAAAATAATGATAAATAAAGAAAAAAGATATTTGCAACCATGAATTATGCAATCACCGCGTAATCATTTTGAAAAAACTGAATAAAACATTTGATTCATATGGAAAAAATTAATTTTTTAATAGTGGACCACACTCTTTTTCAAAACGATTACGTAGCGTTTACGTACTTCACAGTTGCATGTAAAATTACTCATAAATAAATGTTAGTATAGTGGTAGTCGGGTCTAGGGCTTGAATCTCACAGGTCAAGGAGTTTAAAAATAAACCGGTTATTGGGTCATACAAACGGGTCGGACCCATTTTCATGGCCTAAACCCGTGGGTGTTAAGCTTTTTCTTTGGGTCCTAGTAAGAGCATTGAAAGACGTTCTTGGGCTTTGAAGGGGTCGAAATAAATTATTCTGCTTGCCCATTCATTCATGGGCTACGTATTTAATAAATTCTAATAGGCTGGATCTTGAATAAAAAATAAGTATAATTCGTCCAATAAATATTTTTTGAACTTATAATTATTTCTCGAGCCCATTATCTAATAAAGTGGGTAAACTTGCCCAATAAAATTAAGTGTATGTTTAAGATTACGGTGAGAAATATAATTTTTAACTTTAGAATTTATAACTTTAGGACTTAAATAATAAATTCTACTTTTAAATAAATATTTATTTTTTAGTAACTATATGTTTAAAACAAAACAAATGAAAAAAGTACTTTTTGATGTAGAAAAGAGAATCATTTGATTTTTTAAAGATTATGACCATATCCTTAAAAGTTTTAAAGTTTTACGATCATGTTGAATAACTTTTATGAATTCTGTTGTATAGGTATTTTCGCATATTGATAATCTTTTTAAAATTAGAATTATGTTCTACATTATTTGAAGAAGCACATTTGAGGAAAATGTTTTTCTTCAAACGTACTTTTTAGCTTATTTGAGATTGAAAAGTACTTTAATATGTAACACCCAAACAATCTAATTATGTCATTAAAGAGTTTTTAATGCTATTTAAACACTTTTTAAAACTCCTAATGTAACTCCATACATGCCCTAAATTGAATTTAACCAGCTTATTGGACTCCATAAAATCCATAGTCACCAGCAAATGATTTTTCAGGCCCACGGCTTAGCGAATATTGTCCAAAAATCTCAACTGGGCATCAAACAAAATTCAAGGGTCCAAAGTAATATTCAGTTTAAAAATGTAAACTTTAAATAATGGGTCTTGATTAAAATCCTAGTAATGGTTTCTCCCAAGTCTATACCTTAAAAATTCACCTAAAATAATAATAAGTAGAACTGTCCACATAAAATAATAATCTCAAATAATTAGTAAAATATAACTTTCCAAGGTTCGAGGTGTTACACTAGTGTACATGATGAGAATCCTGAGGTACTCAGTGTTGCGGTGACACGTTTCTTTAAGATAATAGCCAATGGTCAGATGGTGGAAGATAGAGTCCCATAAGTTGGATGCACATTAAAACAGTTCACTCGTCAGCATCCACCCATGTTTGTTGGTAGATTTAGAGCAACGGATGCACTGATGAACAAAAGGTGGAGTATGGCACCAAAAACCTGATGGACATGGCTGAACAATGGTTGTAGAGAGACCAGGAGACTACTCTAGCAATAATAGGGAGAAGGGGTTCCCATTCCTTTGGAGTGTTTTAAGAAGGCATTCTTGGAGCACTTCTTCCCTCAAACCCTCATAGAGACAAGAGCAAGATAGTTTGTAGACCTTACTCAAGGCACTATGATTATTGATGAGTACACCACGAAACTCTCGAATCTACCCGTTTTGTCGAATATTTGATCCCTAATGAGGGAAAGAAAGCAAAACTGTTTGAGCGATGGCTTAACCATAATTTTTATGACCTAGTCACGAGAGCCATTGTTCTAGAGGAAGACATTCAGAAGATTATGAAATAGAGTGAACAAATGAAACGTTCCCTGTAGTATGCTGAGCAAGGACAAGTTAAGGTCCTTTCGGGCTAATGAAGAGAGGCCACAACATGGTGAGACAGGATGACATTCTATATGTGAGAAGTGTGGTAAAAGGCTTGCGAGGAAATGTTGGGACTAGCGCATGCTTCAAGTGTCGGAAAGGACATCATATTCGAGACTACAATACCTATTATGATAAATGATGAGGTTTTATGAGATAAGCTTACCAAGTACCAACTACTGGAAAATAGTATAATTTTCCATTTTCTTACATTCCTCTAACTAGGGGGGATTGGAAGGCAGGGGTTGGACGTAGACACTCGCACGCACTTGGGCATTGGGGGACGGGGTTTTGTTTTAAAACGTCCATTCCCCCTTGCATCTCTCTCTCTCTCTCTCTCTATTTAAAATTCTCGCCACCGTCTTTCCAGCCGGTCGCTGTCATAGTCTCTCTCTTCCCCTAGCCATCGCCCCCAGCTAGTATTTCTCTCTCTCTCTATGTTGGTTTTGGTTTTTTGTAGTGGGTGGAAGGTGGGGGGTGAGTGGACTGTCGTGAGGGCCAATCTGGACGGGCTTGAGGCCCAAACTGCCCCCTCCCCCTCCCCGCCCATGCATGCATAGCGGATGGGGCAGGGGCAACCCCTGTTTGGGGGGTGCAGGTAGCAGCCCTACCTTTGACTTTTTAACATATTATCCATTGACTAGAGTTTGGATTAAAGGGACAATATAGGGAGTTTGGATTAAATTCTCCAAAAATATATAAATATATATATATAAATATATAAATATATATATATATATATATATAAATATATAAATATATATATATAAATATATATATATATATATATAATATTTGCATTTCTCGTTTTCATTTTAGATGTGTGTATTTCTTTGTCTCATATGTTGTAACAACCTGACCCAAATTTTTAGGAATAGGATGTGAATAATTTTATGTTTTATTATCTTTATAAACATTCTATTATTGTTATTATTACTATTATATTTTTATCAAATTTTATATCATTAATAAGTTGTTCAGGATTGTTTTATTATTTTTATTATTATTAAAAATTAAGTTAAATGGTTTATACTTTTGTCACTCTTCCCCTTCTCTCAGATGATTCTTCGGTGAGTGAGCCGTTACAACTTACATTAGCCGTAATTGAAGGAATTGGAACGTGTTGAGCACTTTTAAAACTCTCCCTCTCCTTCATAAATCTTCTCAAAAAATCGCAGCAGTTTATTGTTATCTTCCCAGCAAGTACTCCTCGGCACCGTAAGACAGTTCACCGTTAATATCCACTTCCAGTAGAGAACCCAACTTAACCATGGCCCCTATACCTCCGCAAACCACCGTAAACAAATAAAAGCCCCAAGAGATCATCACGCATGGCAGTGCAGTCACCTTTATGCCCATGCACGGCAGCCTAGCCCGCACCTGTCACTCTCTGTTTGGCGACACCAAGAACAGAGCATGCCACCATCGCTCAACCACCAAGAGAGGAAGCTAGCTCTGCCCGACACCGTCTTACACCATCATGACTCCTTCTGTAATGCCCGTCCTTGTGGTGAGACTTTTAGGAAATGATTTTAGAAAGGATAACGGGAATTACCGTTCGTTTTAAAACATTTTACTTCCATACCTAGGATGCAAGACTCTACGTTATAAAATAAAATGTGCTTTGAGAATAAAATAGGTTTACAGCAGAAAACATTAATCTTACAATAAAAAGACCTCAAATACAATTAAACTCTCATGCCTAGACTTTCGTGCTCTTTCCCATGGGCCGTGTCCGTCCTAACGCGTACTTCTCATTCAGTTCCTGTGGGGGGAGGTGCATACATAAAACTAAAATGAGTCGATGATTTGTAAGCATTACTTCATACAGTTAAAATATAAGAACATAATTTGTCAGTCATGCATTCATCATACCTTACATACTATATGTACATGCATACATGCGTTCATTTGAAAACATCACTAGACGAGATTTTTCGGCTTTCTTTTCGTAAAACGTTTCTCCCTTTAGTGCCTTCATTTCTTAAAGAATTTAATGCATTCATGCATTTATACATTCTTTCTTATCACTTTCATTGGTCAGTACACACTGTTACGCCCTGTGTGTTGGGGTTAGTGGTCTTCCTTTGGACCCGGACTCCTCCCGTGGCCACGGGTTGGGAATCCCTTTTCAGTCAAGGGACAGCATTGGGTGCACTACTAGTACTACTTACCCGGCATTGCAATCTGCCTAGTCCATTGGTACCCTTTTCATTCATTCATATGACCGTTATGTATTTTCATGCATTTCATTTCAGTCATTTCTTTCAGATCAATCATTTCAGTCCTTTTCATTTAGCAATTCGTTCATGGAAAAACATCATTTGAAAGCATGGGCTTAAACATAATTTTTCATGGCATCCATAAAGCATCAGCTCATGGGGCATTTTAAAACAACATACTTTCTTTGCGTCGTTTAAAGCATCAGTTAAAGCTCGAGGCACAAGCCTCAACATTTCTTTTCCTTAGAAATTACATACAATAGATACTGCGTATAGTCGTCCATTCACATGAGTACAATTAATACTTTTGGGTGCGTAAAAAAGGGCTGCCAAGGAGGGGTCGTACATACGTATACCTTTGAACACTTAGCGTGCTTTCGTAAAACATCTTTCGTGTCGTTTCGTAAAGCATCGTAAGGGAAAAACGTTTCGTTTTCATTTCTTATATTTTAGAAAACTCTAGAAGAGTATGAACATAACACTTACCTGGACTCCATGCTACTTCCATATCTTGCAGTCCATTCATGTTCGTGTTAGATGGCAACCTACATGCATACACATAACCTTCACGTCAATTTCTATCTAGTGCATAAGCAACTAAACTTAGAAGACATAAGCTACACTTCACTTGAAACACTCTCCTTCTATCCCGTACTCTTTACTATGCTAAAACCTTCGGGATCCACTTACGGTCACTACCTCTTCCAAACTCAAGGTCTTACCTCGAGTGCTCAGCCACTAAAGTGAACCCATGATTCACCTTAGGATTAAGACACTAAGACCTTCGTCTTCTCTTCCTACTAACCACCTTCCGATGCATGATTCCGACCGACGAAGTCACGCATCCCAATCCTAGACAATACACCCGTTACTGCCTTCATACATCTTAGCTCACACTAAATCCTCATTCCCATCCATACACGCCACACGACTCTAAGCCAACTTTGAGGCTTAAGACAGATTACCCATTAGGACAGATTACCCATTACATATGATGAATCCGTTCGGTACATGTGTCTCACCAGATTACACATGTACCTTACCCCTTTATCACCTAAGATCAACATATAACACGTTGATCACATGCTCGTAGGGGCAAGCGCCATACTCCGATACCAACCTTCTCTTAACCCGGCTTGCATGACTCTTCATGCTACCCGTCCCTTTTGACAGTTCATCCCAACACTTAACACGACAAGACTATGTTCACAACTACATTCTATCGTCACGTCATATAGCTCGAGACTACTCCTAAAGTACACCGTGACCTTGTCACGTCACCTGACATATTGCTACATCATTTCTACGCCAACTCCTATCTCATAGTGAGTATGGTCCCTCACGTACTCTTGTCATATCGTGACATCTCGTCACATTCCTGCTACGCCATTCTTACACTAACTCCTCACCCATCAAAAGCACGACTTTTGGGTTAACCATGTCACTTCGTGATATTGCCCAGTCATGCTTCCGCTGCGCACTCTTATACTTGTTCTGTCACTTCACACATACTCCCAGCCATAAGTCAAATATGGTGACACCTGTCACCTTAGACTACAGGCCATGTCTTAACTACTTCATGACACTGTTCCACAGTTCCTGACACTACTTTTCACACTCTATGCCCACCAACTACACAACCATCCTTATCTCTGCGACACGCCACACGGTGTGTCGCTTCACCTCATGGAGTACACTCCACGTGTACTCCCTTCACACATGCTACACCACATCACCACTATGGCGTATACGCCATATGGTGCATCACTCCATCGCATGGAGTACACTCCACGTGCACTCCTTTCACACATGCTATGCCACACAGATTACACTCCGCGTGTACTCTTCCCAATCCACATTATGCCACGCCACCATTACGGCATAGTCCACAACACTACACAATACACTTCCCAACCACGCCCAACAATTCATATACACAGAAATGCCCAACACTTCATTACATAACATATCACAATACAACAAACTCCACAAATACTAATAGCACAGTCCACAACCTAACCAACCAACTAACATTTTACATAAACATTGAGGGATAGAGGGTTATACCATCGTCGGGGTTGACCCGGTTGTTCGCTAACTGTCACGGTTGATGACGTCAGAAGGGTCGTACGTGGCGGCTGACCCACGTACAGTGGCTATTCACCTTGCATGGTGGTTGTTTAGGCGTTTGGATAGCTAAGTGTGGTCTTGGAAGGGCTCATGGTGGCCTCGTGGTGGCAACGAGGGGCTTAACACGGCGTATCTAGCCATGTACAGTGGCGGTTAGCCACGTACAATGGATGTCCACCACGTAAAGTGGCGGTTCTGGAAGGGGCTGAGCATGAAGGGGCTTGGAAGGACCTTGGCGAGGTGGTGGTGGCGTCGGGGTGGTGCCACGGTGGCTAGAGGTGGTGGATCTAGGTCATGCATGAGGTAGAGTCCATGAGAGAGTGGGCGTGCATGAAGGGTAGATCGGGGCTATGGGTGGCTGGGGTAGGCCGTGGGTGGTGATGTACGGCAGTGGAAAGGGGAGAAACCCGTGTGTGTGAGGAAGAGAACCTGTGCGTGAGGGAGGGGTTACTTGCTTCGGGTCAAGGGAAGGAGGAAGGGGGAGCTCATGGTGGTGCTCGGTGGCCTGGGTAGCCGCGTACGGCGGCCCTAGAGGCTGCGCACGGTGAAGTTGTGCGTGAGAGGTTGCGTGTGTGCGTGGGAGAGAGTGGCCGCGAGGTGGAGGCTGGGTTCGATGGTAGGAGCTTGCCGGTATGAGAGGACGCCGATGGTGGTGGCGGTGAGGCCAGGCGGCGCCGAGTTGGGCTGAGGGAGAATCGGGTGAGAGGGAGGCATACGCGTGAATGAGAGGGAAGAGAGAGAGAGGGAAGGGAAAAGTGAGGGAGAAAGAGAGAGGGCTTGAGTATTTAATCCAGACCCTTCATCTTGGGATCTACAAGACGATCTAACGGTGGGGAAATAAAACACTGATTTAAAATACGTAAACATTGACTTAATTAAAAGCACTGAGAAGAATTAAGATAGAATATTATTTAAACTAAACTTTAGTTTATAAAATAATATTCCTTCATCTGTAATAAAATGATGAAATCTTATTTAATATCTTTAAGAGAATAAAACCATTTAATTAATTAGAGTTTCCAACATAATTTAAATCTCATAATATTCTAAATAATTGAAATCATTTAATAAATGATATTAAAATGATTTCCAACAATTATAATATTTTTGGAGCTCTTCAAAAATATTATAATTGTCTTATTTAAAATCAAGCTCAGTTTAATAACACTGGAAATACCCCATATAAATATTTCCAGAGCATTTAAAACATTGTGCGTACTTTAGAAATCACATAATATCTTTAGAACCACGCCATCGAGATTCAGTACTCATAACGAGGCTTGCAGTCGCTAGAGAGAGGGGCAAACTGTTACATAATGTCCGTCCTCAGAATTTGCTTACATCAGAAAGAAGGAGCGGGGTGTTACATTCTCTCATCCTTAATTAAATTCCGTCCTCGGAATTTGCTTAACATTCTAGGGGTTTTGCTTAGCATTCTAGGAATTTGCGCAGTGTTCTAAGAACTTGCTTACCCTTACTATGGGCTCGTTCATACTAGTCCTTGCGTTATCTTCACGTGTCTCCGCGCATGTTCAGTATCTCAGTCACGTCTTGTACAGAACTTTGCCCTCACGTCTTGTCACTCCTCCGTTGACATGCTTAAGGTTAGTCTGAAGTACTTGAGCCCATCCATCACGTATCGCTCGTACCTTCCATAATAAGATTCTTGCCAGCAAGGCTTGAAGTTGCCATCTCGTTTTTCATTTCGGTCCTAGCTTAGCTCGTAGTCGTTCATGCGTTTCTTAACTATTGTAGTCTTTTTAACATTTCTAATCCTTTCCTCAATTAGCTAGCAACTATTGCTACATGTCCTAAAGTTCCATCATCCATTTCTTATCTTCTAACTATGTTTAGTCTCTGATACCTTTTACATTCTATGCACTTAGCATTACTACCTCTTACTAGTTGCAAGTCTGACATGCATGCATTAATTAGGTTATACTTTGAAAATATCATAGCATTAGAATAAAATATTTTCTTATACTTACTGCAGGACGAGACATGCCTTGGGAAGACGTGAGTCTATTTTTTTCCTTCACTTGCAGTTCTCTTTTCAAAAGATTTATTTCTTTGGAAAAAAAAAGTTTCCTCTTATTGGAAAAAGTTTTCTCTTTTATTTTGAAAAGAATGCTATAAAGTCTAGCATAACCTGGGTTTTGCTCTGTTACCACTGTGTAGCGCCCGTCCTTGTGGTGGGACTTTTAGGAAATGATTTTAGATGAAAGCCGACTCACATGTAATAGTCGAGCAAATTTTCGGGGAGTATTTGGCGAGGGGAACCAAGCTAATAAAACACATTCATCGAGTTTAGGAGCAGTGCAAAGGCCTCAAATACTTTCAAATCGAGAAGATAACTCGAAGAAGTAATTTCAAAGCTGACCGATTGGCACGCACAGCCTTAGCAAAGCAAGGAGAGGCACTGCCATGGAAGGTGGATTTACGAATGTTGGCTAGTCCAGTAGTAGGAGTGGAAAGTTTGCAGATTGAAGAAAGTATGCCAGGATGGGCTGATGATATAAAAAAGTATTTGGAGACAGGTGATCTTCTCCCATCTCGGGAAGAGGCGAGAAAGTTAAAAAGCAGTGGGACCCTATTTACAATTGTAGACGGGGTGCTTTACAGGCGGAGTTTTTCAAACCCATTATTGCGATGTATAACAAAGGAGGAAGCAGGGTTCGTGATGAAGGCCGTACACGAGGGGATTTGTGGGAGTCATTCAGGAGGACGATCACTCACCTCAAAGATTGTAAGGGTAGTGTACTATTGGCCAAACGCATTCAAAGATGCGAAGAAGTTCGTGAAAAAGTGTGTCCAGTGCTAGATTTATGCACCAATTCTAGGTGCACCTCCCGAAGAGCTGCTGATGCAAATCAGGAGGAAATCATGGATGTGGATATTAATGTAGTAGATATTAACGCAGAGGCAAATCCGAAAGGGGTTGGTACGTGATATTAACACAGAGGCAAATCCGGAAGGGGTTGGTACGTTAAATCCGTAACCAACGGAACTGCAGAAGAGTTTTGCAAGGAAGTTCAAGTTTTGGAAGTTCACGTTTTGTTTTAGGAGTCTAATTATTCAGATTCTTTTGTTTGGTCAATTATGTTATTTTCCTAGTCCGAGTCTATTGCTTTCTTAATTTAATTTTCCTAGTTTTTTGTTTTCCTAGTTGGGATTGGAAGATTGTATTGGGATTTAATATTTAAGGAAATAATGAAATGAGAAGGCAGCTTTGGTTATTGCCATTCGATTTTCAAATTGTTGTTGGTGTGATTCCAGCATTGCAGAGTGATTCTGCGTTGGCCAAATCTTGAGTTCAATGAGAGATTGAACCTTGGGGTTTGGCACCAATTTTGGCATTAGAGAAAGGTTCCTTCACTAAGGAGTTCTTCGTCTCATGCCTGTAACCCGCAGTGGCACTTCATACACCATGGCAAACAATCCAAATGACCAAAATCCCCTTAACCAAAACACAGGCCAACCTCAGCTGCAGCACCAAATCGACCAACTCGCCACGGTCTTAGAGCAAATTAACCATCGGCTTGATGTTATGGACGAGCGTTACGTGCTAGAGGTGTATGGCCCTGGCAATCGACGAGGGCGTGGACCAGTTCAGGGGGAAGGAGTGGACGATAGTGACGGAGATGCGGAGGAAGAAGGGGACGAAGAAGAATATCAGGAGCTTGAGAACCATGGGCCGCGATTTCGACGTCATAGGCGGAACTTTCACCGAGGACATGTCGAACATGGTGCAGGTTACCAACCTCTTGATGAACTGACCAAGAGGATGAAGATTGACGTGCCGGATTTTTATGGGAAGTTAGAACCCAATGCCTTCGAGGACTGGTTAACAACAATCGAGGATTATTTCGATTGGTTCGCTGTTTCGGAGTATAGGAAAGTTCGTTACGTTCGGATGAAATTGAAGGGGCATACCAGTTGGCTCTCCGTATTGAGAGACAAACCGTTCCTATGGCTAGGAGGAAGATGACATCGACAGAAGCAAGACAAGAACGTGCTAATCCAACTCCATTCCAAAGAGCACTAGCTCCGAAAGATCACTTTAGAGGCTCAGGAAGTGGGGATTCAAAAGGGAAAGCAAAAGTTACCAGTGAAGGACCCCAGCGTTATAAGTGTAAAGGCTTTGGACACTATGCTGTTATTTGTCCGACAAGAGATAAGAAGCTAGCCTATATATGTGAGAAGGAGTTATTAGTGGTGGAAGTTGATGAAGATAATCACAGTGAGGAAGAGCATTTGGGTGCGTCGGAATTACCCAGCTGCGTAATCAAGAGAGTATTGACGGGAACAAAAAAAGAACTCCAGGCCAATCCCGAGTGGCTGCGCACCAATATTTTTCATACACGAATGGAGCATAACGGTCGGGCGTTGAATGTCATTATTGACAATGGGAGTGGTATGAACGTGATTTATGAAGCTGTTGTCGAATGCCTGGGATTAAAAACAGAAAAGCACCCCACTCCCTATCGGATTAGTTGGGTTAATGAAACTAATTCAGTCCCTGTAAAGCGACGTTGTTTGATTAAATTTTCATTGGGAAAAAAATATATGGATGAAGCTTGGTGCGATGTAATTCCCATGACCATTTGCCACATGTTATTGGGACGTCCATGGCTATACGATCGGAGAGTTATTTATGATGGTTATGCTAACACTTATTCCTTTGATTTTAAAGGTAAGAAGTTTATTTTGGATCCTCTACAGGTTTTAGAATTTGAAACAAAGAAAGAAGCGTGCCCAGTTTTGACGAGGCGACAATTCACTCGAGTCATGCACGAAGACAACCTGGTGCTTATGGTAGTCAAACGTGAGGCGAAGCAAAGGGACGGTAATGTTCCAGTGGAGCTTTCGGCCTTACTGGAAGAGTTCCAAGATATCATGCCAGATGAAATGCCAGATCAACTCCCTCCAACGAGAGAGGTCCAACATGCTATTGATTTGATTCCTGGCTCGACTTTGCCTAATGTACCACACTACCGGATGAGTCCAACAGAAAATGAAGAACGCAGCCGACAAGTTCAGCAGTTGCTAGACAAAGGGTTCATCCGAGAAAGCCTTAGTCCCTGTGTTGTTCCAGTCTTGCTGACACCAAAGAAGGACGGTAGTTGGAGGATGTGTGTGGACAGCCGCGCAATCAATAAAATAACCGTGAAATACCGGTTTCCCATTCCACGTCTCGACGACATATTGGATTTACTTAGTGGCTCTTCTATTTTCACTAAGATCGATCTCTGGAGTGGTTATCACCAAATTCGTATACGATCGGGTGATGAGTGGAAGACGGCTTTCAAGACAAAAGATGGGTTGTTCGAGTGGTTAGTTATGCCTTTCAGATTAACTAATGCGCCAAGTACTTTCATGCGTGTCATGACGCAAGTTCTTAAACCATTTCAGGGAAAATTTGTTGTGGTGTACTTTGATGATATATTAATTTTCAGCCGAAGTGTGCAGGATCATTTGAGCCACGTTGAACAGGTAATGAAAGTCTTAAGAGCTGAACAACTCTTTATTAATAAGGAGAAGTGCTCATTTATGAAAAATAGTGCCAAGTTCCTGGGTTTTATCATCTCAAATCAGGGAGTCGAGGCCGATCCCGCAAAGATACAGGCTGTCCAGACATGGCCAACGCCCCATAGTTTTTCCGAAGTTAGAAGTTTTCACGGCTTAGCTACTTTCTATCTGCGATTTATTCGCAATTTCAGCACTATAATGGCCCCAATCACTGACTGTTTGAAAGAAAAAAAATTTGTTTGGGGTGCCGCAGCAACCAAAGCATTCTCTGAAATTAAGAACAAGATGGGACACGCACCAGTGCTTAAATTGCCAGATTTCTCAAAAATTTTTGAAGTAGCTTGTGATGCTTCGCATGTGGGAGTTGGAGGCATTTTGAGTCAGGAAGGCCATCCCATTGCTTTTTACAGTGAGAAGCTTAATGACACCCGCAGACGTTACTCGGTTTATGATATGGAATTTTACGCCTTAATACAGACGCTTAAGCACTGGCGCCCCTATTTAATCCATAGAGAATTTATTCTTTATACAGACCATGATTCTTTGAAACACCTACATTCTCAAAGCAAGTTGACTGCACAGCATGCACGTTGGATGGATTATTTGCAACAATTTGAATTTGTTATTAAGCATAAGTCAGGGGTCGAGAATAAGGTGGCTGACGCACTGAGCAGGAGGCCTCATTTGTTACATATATCTTCCATTATTGCTATAGAATTTGAAAGTCTAAAAACAGAGTATGCTACCGATGAAGATTTCGGCAATGTATGGAGAGATTTGTCTGATCATAACCGGCCATCTGGTAGTGATTATGTGCTACGCGACGGATTTTTATTTTTCAAGTCATGTCTATGCGTTCCACGAGGGTCCTTTCGTGAGTTTCTAATTTCGGAACTCCATGGCGGGGGGTTAGCTGGACATTTCGGGTATGATAAGACTTATGCTATTATAGCTGATCGTTTCTATTGGCCTCGGATGCGAAGAGATGTGCATACAGTGGTGGATCGATGCCGAATTTGCCAACTCAATAAGGGAACCAAGCACCAGCCTGGACTCTATACGCCACTTCCCATTCCAGACAAACCATGGCAACATATTAGTATGGGCTTTGTTCTTGGGTTGCCAAGAACTCTTCGGCAACATGATTCAATTATGGTGGTGGTAGATCGTTTCTCCAAAATGTCTCATTTTATTCCATGTCACAAAACATTTGATGCATCCAAGGTTGCAGCAATATTCCTTCAGGAGGTTGTTCGCTTGCATGGCATTCCAACTTCCATCGTATCTGATAGAGATGTCAGGTTTGTAAGTTATTTTTGGAAAACCTTGTGGTCGAAAATGGGGTCAAAGCTGATGTTTTCAAGTGCATTTCATCCCCAAACTGATGGCCAAACCGAGGTAACCAACAGGAGTTTAGGGAATTTACTACGCTGCATTGTCGCAGATCACGTTACCAGCTGGGATATGGTGCTTCCTCATGCCGAATTTGCTTTCAATAACTCTGTTAACAGATCAACAGGATGTGCTCCATTTGAAGTTGTTTATGGATTTCGACCAAGCACTCCACTTGATATCAATTCATTGCCATTGCCACCTAGGCCAAGTGAGGCTACCCTGGATTTTTCTAGTTATATGTGAAATGTTCACGAAGAATGCAAACGGCGCCTTACTTTCCATACAAATTCTTATGCAGCTTCAGCAAACTCAAAACGTAAGGATCGGCAATTTGATGAAGGTGATATGGTTCTTGTTCGTTTAAGGCCAGAGCGTTTCCCTCTGAGAAGTTTTACCAAGCTTCATGCGCGCCGAGTAGGTCCTTTTAAAGTCACCAAGAAGTTGGGAACTAATGCATATATTATTGAGTTGCCTTCCGATTTTGGTATTAGCCCTGTATTTAACATAGAAGACCTTACTGCTTTCGAAGGTGATGTTAGTGAATTGACTGCACTACCAGTTTCAGAGGTAACACCAGTTATACGAATACCAAAAAATATAGCACCACGAGATGAGATTGCTGCTATTCTTGACCATCAATTTGTTTCAACTCGCCGAGGCGGATATTACAAGTTCTTAGTCCAGTGGAAGAATCGTCCAAATTCAGACTCTGTTTGGCTGCAGGCATTGGAACTCCAGTGTTTACATCCACATTTATTTGCTGCTTACATTCAGCAAAACTTGCCGGAGTCAAGTTCTTTAGGAGAGCCGGCAATTGATGCAAATCAGGAGGAAATCATGGATGTGGATATTAATGCAGTAGATATTAACGCAGAGGCAAATCTGGAAGGGGTTGGTACGTGATATTAACGCAGAGGCAAATCCGGAAGGGGTTGGTACGTTAAATCCGTAACCAACGGAACTGTAGAAGAGTTTTGCAAGGAAGTTCACGTTTTGTTTTAGGAATCTAATTATTCGGATTCTTTTGTTTGGTCAATTCTGTTATTTTCCTAGTCCGAGTCTATTGCTTTCTTAATTTAATTTTCCTAGTTTTTTGCTTTCCTAGTTGGGATTGGAAGTTTGTATTGGGATTTAATATTTAAGGAAATAATGAAATGAGAAGGCAGCTTTGGTTATTGCCATTCGATTTTCGAATTGTTGTTGGTGTGATTCCAGCGTTGCAGAGTGATTCTGCGTTGGCCAAATCTTGAGTTCAATGAGAGATTGAACCTTGGGGTTTGGCACCAGCTGCGATCCATAACGTCCCCATGGTTGTTCGCCCAATGGGGGATAGACTTGGTAGGCCTTATGCCCCCCAGCAAAGGAGGAACCAAGTTCATCATCGTAGTCGTCGACTACTTTAAGAAGTGGGCAGAGGCTGAGGCGATGGCTACAATAACCGCCCAAAGTGTGACGAAGTTCCTGTGGAAGGAAGTAGTGTGCAGGTTCGGGATACCTCAGTGTATCATTTCTGATAATGGAAGATAGTTTGATAATGAACATTATCGCCAATGGTGTGCGAAGTTTGGAATCAAAGTCAAGTACTCTTCCCCAGGCCACCCTCAGGCGAAGGGGCAAGTTGAAACAACCAATAAAACCATCGTAGAGATATTGAAAAAGAAGATGGGAGACAGAAAGGGAGTGTGGGCCGACGAGCTCCCAAAAACCTTATGGGCTTACATAACTACACCAAAAACCTCAACAGGGGAAACACTTTTGCCCTAGCTTACGGAAGTGAGGCCATGATTCCTGTAGAAGTGGGGTTACCAAGCCACAGAAGAGAAAGCTTTGACCCAGAAACAAACATGGCATGGTTGGAAGAAAACTTAGATCTATTGGAGGAAATAAGGACGTATCCAGAAGCCAGAGTTGCAACTTCTAAAAAGAGACCGGTGCTAAAGGAGACCGGTGTCACCACGAGAGGAGGAAAGTTGGGCCCTCGATGGGAAGGCCCTTATGTCATGACTGCAAGCCACAGGCCGGGAACTTACCACCTCAAAGATGCCACGGGGTGTGCACTACCCCACCCATAGAATGCAGAGCATCTACGAAAATATTACGCCTAAGGGAAAGATATGTAAAATTCATGTTTCATTGATTTACTTGTCACTCCCATTTCCAATAATAAATGACGGCGTTCTTAAATTTCTGTTTCATTGATTTACTTGTTAATTTATGTGACAACCCAAAACATGGGATTTATTTACTAAAGGCAACGTGGTCGAGGAACTCTCCCAGCCTAATAATTAAACGTTAAAACGGTCGAGAGATCTTCCATTAACACCATCTCGCCAAAAGGTGATGTGGTCGAGAGATCTCCCACTAGCCTAATACTTAAAGGTAAAACAGTCGAGGGATCTCCCGTTTAACACCTTCTCGCCAAAAGGTGATGTGGTCGAGGGGTCTCCCACTTGCCTAATACTTAAAGGTTAAAATGGTCGAGGAATCTCCCGTTAACACCTTCTCGCCAAAAGGTTACGTGGTAGAGGGATCTCCCACTAGCCTAATACTTAAAGGTAAAACGGTCGAGGGATCTCTGGTTAACACCTTCTCGCCAAAGGTGATGTGGTCGAGGGATCTCCCACTAGCCTAATACTTAAATGTTAAAACAGTCGAGGGATCTCCCGTTAACACATTCTCACCAAAAGGTGACGTGGTCGAGAGATCTCCCACTTGCCTAATACTTAAAGGTGAAAACGATCGAGGGATCTCCCGTTAACACCTTCTCGCCAATAGGTGACATGGTCGAGGGATCTCCAACTCTAGCCTAATACTTAAAGGTAAAACGGTCGAGGGATCTTCCGTTAACACATTCTCACCAAAAGGTGACGTGGCCGAGGGATCTCCTACTAGCCTAATACTTAAAGGTTAAAACGGTGAAGGGATCTCCCGTTAAGTCGAGGGATCTCCCACTAGCGTAATACTTAAAAGTTAAAACGGTCGAGGGATCTCCCATTAACACCTTCTCGCCAAAAGGTAACGTGGTCGAGGGATCTCCCACTAGCCTAATACTTAAAGGGAAAACGGTTGAGGGATCTCCCATTAACACATTCTCACCAAAAGGTGACGTGGTCGAGAGATCTCCCATTAGCCTAATACTTAAAGGTTAAAATGGACGAGGGATCTCCTGTGAATACATTCTCACCAAAAGGTGACGTGGTCGAGGGATCTCCCACTAAGCCTAATACCTAAAGGTAAAATGGTCGAGGGATCTCCCATGAACACCTTCTCGCCAAAAGATGATGTGGTCGAGGAACTCTCCCACTAGCCTCAAATTCAAAGGTAAAACAGTCGAGGGATCTCCTGTTAACACTTTCTTGCCAAAAAGGGACGATAAACTCTCCTACTGGTGTAACGCTCAAGATTGTGAGCAACATAGCCTAACACTTAAGGTATGAATAACATACGTTGATGTCTTGATGCAGGTCACCAAGAAACAGCAATAAATACTTTATAACTGACAAACAAAGTTCAAAAGCCTCAAAACGGCTTACAAAATTCAATAGCCTAAAAAAGGATTACAAATTTCTGTTTTGTACAAAGCTTCAAAAAAAGTCAAAACAAATCCCTCGGGGTGTGCGAAAACCTCAAAATATACAAATGCTAGGATGGGCAAGGGAAAGCGTCAGGCATCTCGGCTCGGCCGAGGGAGTCACAGAAATGAAGGGCAACCTCACTAGCCCGAATAGACTTCCACTATAGAGTATGCAGATTCGTTGTGGGTTCCCGAAGAAGAAGCTCATAGAGCTGTTTGACATCCAACTTGAAACCTATACCCTAGGCTTGTAATCGAACCTTGGGGGCAGTAGCTAGTTGGGGGAGAACCCGATTAAGGTCGTTCTGAGAACTCTCCAAAGTAGGGCCCAACTTGGCCAACTTTTGCTCTAGGATAGCAATCTTTTTCTTAGCAGACTTAACAACTTCATCAAGATGAAGATATTGATGGTCGCTGTTTTTCAGAAGGCTCTTCACCTCAGCTAAGTTTTTCTCAGCTTCAGCTTTCATCCATTCGGCCACCCCCAGCTTTATGAGTAGCTCTCGTTGTTCGTTTCCGAGAGAGGCCAGGCGAGAAGCATAGTCAGACTTGGACTTGGTTAATTCTTCAATCTCTACCTTTGCATGATCAAAGCTGGCGGCCAAGTCATCCCTCTCTTTCAAGGCAAGCTCCACCCGAGCAGCCAACACATCTCATTCTTTCTTAAAAGCCTCTACCTGGGCAGCTAAGTTGTTCCTTTCTTGCATAACTCCCTCTGTTTGATTTAGGCAAGTGGCAAGATCATCTCGCTCTTTCTCGATTGTTGCTATTTCTTGACGATAGTGATCGGCATTTGAGACAGAATTCACCAACTCCTCCCGGAGTGAAGTAACTTGGGCACGAAGGGTAACCAACTCGCCATCGGATAAATGGGAACGAGCCTCAAGTTAGGCCAACTCCTTGGACAATTGGTTCATCTCATCCTCCAATTGTAGCTTATAAGATATGTTCTTTAGAACTAATGATCAAAGCATTAAGTAAAAGGAAACCAAGTACGAAGGGAGTACCGACGCAAAAAATCTACGAAGTTGTTGAACAAAAGTATTGATGACCTCCGCTCGGCGAGTATGTAGGGATCCCAGGGAAATTAATGGATGAGAACTTGAGGAACCTCTCGGGTTGATAGCTGGCGAGGAGGTAATAGCAAATTACTCTCAAGGAAAAGCAGCTTCAGTCGGGACAAACGAAGGAGCGCTGACAGGTGGATCAACAGGAGGACCCGAGCAGTTTTCAGCTTCATGCCTCACCCCAGCTTCATCCTGGCCGGGAACAACCTGATCAATCCCAAGATTTTCCTCAGGAGCTGTCAAAGATGGCTCGCCAATTGAAACACTGAATGGTGGAGAAAGAATCGAAACCCTACTGGCACTGGCGAGAGAGAGGGTTGGAAACACAAAGGGCAAGTCAGGAGTAACCCCACTTGAAATTGTCGAGGCAAGGGGGGAACTAGACATTGCTGCTAACTCTTCAACACTCCCCTCCTCGCCATGTTCCAACCGGGAAAGTTCTGGAGGAACATCAGAAGGCCAAGCAACGACCGACGAGGGCAAAATCAGTAAAGGCATAGAAGCCTCAAAGGGCGGGAAGTTCGTAGAAGTGGATGGAGGTGCCGTAAGGAGGTCGGGATTCAAAATAAGAATATCCTCTTCCACTGGAGTGTTATCACCTTGCTGCTGGAAATCTTCAGCTGGTGCCGTCGAAGGCTGAGCAGTAGCTTCGGCAACAGCCTCTGCCGCGATTATGTCTTCGAGATCTTTTTTGGCCAAGTACATGACATTAGTCAGAGAAAGACTTGGTGGATCCACAAAGGTGGCCATAACACTCGTTTCCTCCCGAAAAAATGGCCAATTTGGTGCTTCCACTTGCCTGAGAGGTGGTTTTACTCGGTAATAGCCGAGAAGAAGTCAACTTAACATTACCAATGGCCTGAAATGTTGTCCCACTTTGTTTTTCTCAAGGAGGTACTAATTTTTTACCTCTGCTCGGCGCAAAGGAAAGTGAAGAACCACCTTTGGATGAAATAGACTCATCTGAGTGAGGTGAGATACGAGCCTTCTTAAGTTTTCTTTGTTTCTTTTCGCCTAAGCCAGGGCGTTTCTTCGTCTTCAAATCGCCCGCAGGTGAAGGGGCGCCCAAAAATCCATACCAAATATATGGGCTCGGCTAGGAACCATCAAATACTTCTCAATATTACTGGGTGTTAAAAGAGCATCCGAGAAGCATAGCTTGAAATGAGCTTGGGCCCAAGACTCTACTAACTTCACAAGGGCCTCCTCGCTAGGGGAAAAGATAATCTTAAAGTCATAAGAGTTGGGAACAGGAGACCAATAAGCCTTAATAGGGAATTACCGAGTGGAAGCTTCATAGGCGGGAAATTCCTAACCCGAGCCAGAAAGCAAGAAAAATTTGTTCCCCCACTCTTTGGCGTGAGAATACTTACGCTTCAATTTGACCAATTTACTATAGGATCTAAAACTACAAATATTCCCCGCCAAACACCTAAACCCATATAGAGATAAAAACTCACGGGCTGTTAAGTCAGGGTACTCATCGCCCACGTTCTCCAGTACCCTTCGCCACAAAATGCAATAGGCCATCAAAATCCTCCAGGCGTTGGGCACCAATTGAGCTGGGGCGAGCCCTAGGACATCTAACACTTCACGGACCAGTCGCACAAAGGGCAATCAAAGCCACATAGTAAACATTGCAACTTAAAGGGTGACAAAAACGACCATACCTTTTGCATCGACGGCTCTCTGATTCGGAGTGGGCACCGTCACCACCACAGAATGAAGAATGTTGAAGGTGTCTCGAGCATTTTCCAGGTCACGAGAAGAGATAGTCGATGACCAACGAGAGCCCACAAATATAAACGCCAGAGGAGCAACGGTGATTTGAGGAGGAGAGTCGCGGGGTGGTGAAGAGTCACGAGCCGAAACCACAGCCTTGGTTTAAGAAGAAGAGGAAGCCATGGAGGAATGAAGAAAATCGTGAGAGAATAAGAGGGCAAAAACTCAGAAAGATAGGCAAGAAACGTGAAGCAAGCAGAAGTTCAAAAAAAGAGGGAAAACAGGCATTAAATAAGAGTTGGAGTGAAATGACGGTTGACGTGCTCGAGGAATGGAAACAAAATGGCGCACTGACATGTCTCAAAAAGTGAAATGACATTTAGATTCAAGTCTTATCACGCCGTGCATAATGAGACTTCACGGGGTAACTGGAGAGGAAATCCCAACCGATTAGCCCCTGAGGTGGGCTTGGGCCCTTACTTAAGCCTAAAGCCTGCCTCATTACTAAAAAGCCCAGCTCAATAACAAGAGAATCTATCCCATAGCCAATACCGACTGGATAACTATCCAACAGTGGTAAGGGATAGAAATGACTATCATTCAAATTTACTAAGAGATGAACCCTTATCTCCAAATTTGAATTCTAATAATGGATAACTATTATCAGATAAAAGAACAAAGATAACTCATGAAGTTCTATATAAGGGGAGAACCCAAGTATGTAAGAAGATCGAACTCATTGGTATTATTAAAATTATCTTCAGTCACTGACTTAGGCATCAGAGGCATTCCCTCGAACTCCCAAGCTGTCTACTCTTTGGTTGCAGGTGATCGTGAAGTGGTGGCGGTGAAACACGTTTATAACACTACCTATGGTTTCATTTATCGAAACTGTAGACCTTGATGCAAATGTAGTTTGAGAGGAGTTTCTAGAGGAAGAATGACTGATCCCACCTGAGCCTTAGAGGCAAAGTCTTGTCTTCATTGGTTATTGTTTGTATCTATTAAGATGTACATTTTAGTCAGGTGACAAATCGTGTTCGATTTATTGTACTTGGACGTAAGTAGGGGTGTAAGACTATCAATCTGGATAAAAAAAAAATCGACCAAACCTAATGGTTTAGTTCGGACCAGACCGGACTGATAGTCTTATTGGTCGATCTCGGGGTGTGGTTTTTTTATTTTAAAATATTATATTCAATGAAATGAAATTATTTAATATTCCTTAATCGTATATAAAATGTTAAAGAGATTACTTAATTTTAATTTCACTAATTTAATTATTTTTTTTGTGTTAATTTTTAAATTTTTTAATATTTTTTTAAATTTTTTTTTGAGTTTATTCTTTTTAAACTAATTAAAATTTTCTATTCATTATTCATATATTAAATATTTGATAAAAGAATAAAATAATAAAAATTAAAAAAAATGTGGTGTATGGAGGTTGTGTAGATTTTTTTCTTTATGGTATGGCTCTCTCACTCTCTTACAAGATTGGTTAGCATGAAGTAGGTTTAAGGTCATGTGATTACATTTTAACGTTTATAATAGCAAGGCGTTCAAGACATGGGTCACGAATTGGGGTTGGGTCCAATAATTGTTACAGGTTTAAGTTATAGTTGAGTTAATTCATGAATATATATACGGTTTCGTTGAATATGATTTACGTTTTAATGGAGAGATAAATTAACTTGGAGGTAGATTATGAGTTTGTAAGTGCTATAAGATCATTTTGCTGAGTTAATGTGGTTTTAGGGCATATGCGGTGGATTAGTGTGTTACAGGCATGTAGGTGTACGTGATTCAGTTAGAAATATGATTTTAGAGTTTAATGAAATTAGGATGAGCCGTTGAACAAAAAAACTATGAGCATTTAACTTTTTGGTGAAATGATGTTTTAAGAATATAAATTATGATGAGGTTTTAATGATCAGTTTAAATACTTCATGAAATGATGATTCACTACAAGAAATAAGTCTTATTCTAGCCATTTCATATTTACAAATCGTTGCCAACAGTACTTTATTGCGGCGCAAGCAAAATCACCTTAACAAATTTGTTTTTATTTTGTTGTGAACAGTTTTGAAACTCACAAAAAGTGATTTATACTGTAGCAGTGTTTTCTTTCCAGCGACAGAGGAAAAATGCCACAAATTCAAATTTTTGCGTCGACTTTTTGTTGCTACAACGGAACCCACTGGTAAGGGAAGGAAAATAACAACGGATTTTGTGGCGGTAGAATTGTCACCGAAACTCATTCTGGCAATTTTTAAGTTTTTACCGCAAAACTTGACAGTCGCTAACATATTTCAAACTTCCGCCCTTCTATTTCTTTTTGCCTCATCCTGATAGTCAGTGTTTTGTCTCCGTTCATGTCTCTCTCTCCCTCACGCTATGCAGTACTACCACCCCTTCCCACGCTATGCCACTGCCATGTCGTCTTCGTTGTCGCTTCACTTAGTCGGTGAGTGTCTCTCTTCTCTCTCTCTCTCTATAAAAATCACAGAATGATACCTAACCTCGGTTCTGCTCTCTCTCCCTATCTCTTTCCTCTCTCTCTGTCCTTTTCTCTCACACTCCCTCTCTCGATTTCTCCCTTCTCTCTTCCTCCATCTATTTCTCTCACTGTCCCTCTCTCCAAGGCCCTCGTGTTCTTCTGCAGATCCAGACCATTTCGCCCGTGCCAAATCAAACTCTCGATATGGCCATCATGTGGTTCTAGGCATCTTCTTCTCTTACAATCGCTACTTACTGTAATTTCACTCTCGATTTCCTTGTCCCGCTTATAGTACTCCCTCTTTTTATAAATTTCAACTTTTCCTCTTGTTGATACTTGCCATTTTAAGTTTTTTTTCATGAATTCATGTGTTTATCAGTGTGATTTTATACAATCGAATTGCTTATACAATGACTAATATCGATTTTAGCATGATTGAGAGATTTTTTTTCTGTTAGGTTTCCATGAAAATAGAGGATTAGGGTTTTTACCAGTGGATTGTAGTGTTGTATTGCAAATCACATGCTGACTTGTGATGAAGGTTAGAAGTCTTTAAGCTTGGTGGAGAATATGTATTCTTCATAGTGGTGGAGAATATGAAAATAGAGGATTAGGGGGTTTTTTTTCACTTCTTTCACGTGATTTCTCATTGTGGTGGAGAATATGTATTCTTCATCGTCCCTTCGCAACCAGAAGTAAAATTCTTCTCCAGACTATATCATTTTTAGATGGATCCCAAATTGGTTGCTAAACAGCTAAATCATTTTATAAGCTGCCAATTGTTAACTTTTTATTTGATAATCCAATTTATGCAATTATTCACTTCACCAATGCCTGTTATACAAATGATAATTTGAGTTTTCCTGAAACTATTCTTGGTTTTTGCAGGAAGTTGTACATATTTTATGGTATGTAGCCTGTATTAATTTTAAAGCAGGACAATTCTTCTCCCATTGCTCATTGTCGCCTACTGATTGAAGAAAAAATTAAAATCTTGGTGGACCTCTTGGGTTTTCTATGTTATTTTTTACTTTAGATGGATTAAATAATCTGATACCTATCTTAGCTTCTGGTGTAGGTGTTGGGGGGGGGGGGGTGAACAAGCTGCTGTAGGTGTGTGGTGGTGCAGTACCTATACTACAAAAAAAGTTAATAAGGTAATGTAGGTGTATGCCCTTTTTCTTACACTACAGTGTATGAAGAACACTTTTTCTTGAAATTTAGGCCTTGTTTGCTTTCAGAAAACATCTCATCTCATCTAATCATTATAACTTTCACAACTTCCAATACAAAATAAAATAAACAATTTAACTTTTTCAAATCTAAAAATAAAAATAATATTAAAAAATATATTCTAACAATATTTTATTCAACTTTTTAACTTTAATCTCAACTCATCTCATCTCATCTGCGAAAACAAATGGGCCCTTAGTTTTTCTATTAAATGTCAATCCCTTTTCTCAAGAGTAATGCTGATATCTTCTTGTTAGTCGCTACAATTGCTGGATAATGTATTAACTTTTATGTGTAAAATATGCAAACTTTTTTGCAAACATTCTAATTTTTTTTTTTGTTTTTTTTTTCATCTTAGATTTTTATACCATGTTTAGTTTATGTTAATGATTGACTTTTATTTTAATAAAATCTAATCCTATGAATTACTTCTTTGACTAGAATTATGCCTCTATTTCTATTTTCAGTCTTTCTCTAATAAATTACATTAATGATTTATATCTTGTTCATTTTCTATTTTTTTCCCCCTCGAATGTGCGACAGAGTTGTGTTGGATTTGACGATATATGATGCCTTAGAACTTGTAACATTTTTTCTGTAAATTTGTATCTTTTTTAATGTATGCCTTGGTAACACCCCGTATTTTAGTGTATTTTTATTGAATGATTATTTTTATTAATTCAAAAATTTATTCTCTTGTTTTAAAATTATCGGATATTTTAAATGGTTTATTTTATGATCTTTAAATTGTGAAAATTAAATTTGATATGTTTTCTTAATATTTATTATTGTTATGCATTTAAATTGTTCTTCTTTTTAAATTAATTGACTGTTGGATTTAATTATTTTATTTTTATTGTATCATTACGTTTAAATTATTTTAATTGATTTGCTGTTTTAAAATCGTTTCCGTTGGATTATTTTTGTGACCCAAGATGTGAGGATTTGACCTCATTTCTTTTCCCCACTTTTCTTTTTCTCTTTCTCTTTTTCTTTCCTCTTTCTTTCTTTTATTCCTCTGCATTTTCTCCCGCGCTCGACCTCTCCTCTCTCCCTCCCCGTGCATTCCGTCGCTCTCCCAGCCCACCGCCGCCACATAGTCGTGGCCCACACCGCCCCTGCCATTCGCTTCCCCACCGGCCGGCGACCACCTCCCTCCATTCTCAGTTCCTATCGCGCCGCCGTTAGCCTCCACGAACCACCAAAAGCCATGGCGTTCTCTTCATTCGCGCGCTGCCGTCGTGCCACCTCCGGCCACAATTTCTTCACAACTTCATCATCGACCTCTTAGCAACCCAATGCACCTATCCTTGGCTCCGATCTACCATCGGTGAAGCTCATCTATCTTCATTTCCGATTTCGACATTTTTGACCTAAAACCACCTTTTGCGCCGTCATCCACGGCAAACCACCACCACCATTGGCTTCACCGACATCCCTAAGTCCTACCCTATCAATTTCGGGTCTTGGTTTGTCCCCGTTGAAAAGTGGGTTTTTGAGACCCACGGCCACAGTGTATTTTACACCGTTTTGTTGCTGAGCCGCCACCTTTTGCACCTCCGTGATCCTCCGAAAATTATTATATAGCACTGTAAGTATTTTTCCAAAGAACTATCGTGATTTAAATATATTTTTGCACTAACTCATATTATTGTGATCTGGTTGGTTATATGCCGGACTGAGTCCGAGGAGTACGGGGGTCGGATGGATTGTGGACGGAGTTGTTGTGTGTTTGGTTTGCATTGTGAGTTGTTGGTTGTTGGTTATGGTGTTGTTCATGTACATGGCATAGTGCACGCATGATAATGTTTGTAAAGGAAACTGGGTTTTCGTGTAAATGCATTCATGTTCATGTGTTGATTGAAAACTGAGTTTTCATGTGTTAAAGGATTTTTGGGTGCATGTGTATCACGACCCTAAGCCGAGAAGGGGTATTATCTCGGTGGAGCTCCTCTGGTCACTCGGGAGCGGAATATACTGAGTGACGTCCCCTGGACTGTCGCTGGGCGACGATGGGATCGGACGAGATGGTCTCGTGTGGACTTCGTGGCCCCTCTGCTGGCGGGGTCTAGAGGATGCTTGGCCACGTACGCGCTGGGTGCGGAACTGAGCATCGCTCGTTGCGTAGTGGGTGCTTGTGTTAGGGACCCCGGTCAAGTCCCCAAACACTTGCCTCGCTAATCCAAAGATTGTCTCAAAGTGACCGAGTCATAGTTCTTCTCTTGCTTGGTCCACGTCCAATGATGGTCAAGGTGACCAATAGGTTAAGATGATATGGTGAGGTTAGGCGTTTAGGCTAGAAGGATGATGGTAACAAGGAAATGGTTTAAGGTAGTGTATGGCTAGGAGTGGTTGTGGGCGCACGGCACTAGGAGGTGCTAGGGTTGGCGCCACTTTGGGTTGGTGATTAGGGTTTGGGAAGGAAGGTTGGTCGGCTAGGGTTTGGACAAGGGTGATGCTAGGGTTTGGTTGGTTTAGGAATGGATAAGGTAAGTTGGAAAGATGGAAGGAATCTTTTAGTGATGAGGGAAGTTTGAATTTGAATTTGAATTGGATGAAGTCAAGTCTCCTAAAAGGAAGGAATCACCTTAGGGAGCCTTGAGAGATTTTAGGGATTGGATGAGTGATTGGAGGGATGGAGTGATTCTAGGGAAGTTCCTAGAATTATGGGATTGGATAAGTGATTGGAGGGATGGAGTGATTCTAGGGAAGTTCCTAGGATTATGGGATTGGATTGGATTGAGTCAACTATCCTTGAATTAAGGAAAGTTGCCAAAGAGGACTCTTGATGGATGGCTATGTCAATGGATTAGATGAGGGACTTGGCTAGGGTTTGTGTTTAGGGTTTTGGAGTTGGGGTATGGATGTGGTCGGCTAGGGTTGGCCGAACAAGGTTAGAGAGTGATTCTAGGAAGTTGTTCCTAGAATCAAGGAACTCAATGTGGAAGTGATTTGGCCGAGAATGGTGAAGTGTTTGGGTCAACTAGGGTTCCTAAATTATAGGAACACAAGTTTGGTAAGTGGAATGGGTGGCTAGGGCAAATTCAAATAAGGCAAGTGATTGCCGAAATTTGAATTTGAATTCAAATTGGGAGTGGGTTTCGGCTAGGGCAAGTTTGATGGAGGGAAAAGTTTATGGAAGGTTTGACAAACTTAAGGAAAGGATGACAAACACCAAGGTGGTCGAAATTTGTGTTTGGTTTGGATTGAATGGATGTAATGGAATGGATGACACCAATGAACAATGGATGAACACTACGAATGAATGGACTCAACAAAGAATGTGAAGACTCTTTTTATGATTTAGAGATATTTTGATATGCAAGAAAAATATATGAACAAGATGAAGAACATATATGAACAAGGATAGATAATGGATGAACAAGATAATACTTCAACTATTGATTCACGGATTGCACAATAATTGAAATAAACCTCATATATTGATGAACACAACTTGGATTCACGAATTGCACCAAGTTGCAAGATAGATGGAATGAACCACACCTATTCACGAATTGCAAGGTGTGATCCTCTCTTTGGGATTCACGAATTGCACCCAAAAAGCCCAAGTGCTCTAGCACCGAAATATGATCTCAAGAACAAAAGTCTACCCACTAGGGAATTTGCCAAAAGATGTGAATGCAAAGACTAAGGGTCCTATTTATAAGGATAACAAGTTGGAAACCCCCAATAGGTCCCTTGGAAAATAAATAATTAAATAAAGATTAATAATAAAAATTAACCTAGTTGGCATGGGCCAAGTTGACCCATGGCATGCATGAGCCCATGGGTGGGTTAGGCTGGCTGACAGGGCCCTGGGCTGGTCTGGGCGCTGGGGTGCTGGGGCGCTGGGCGCTGGGGCGCTGGGCGTGCTGGGGCGCGCGCGCGGGCGAGGCGTGCGCGCGGGGTGCGGGCGAGGCATGCGCGCGCGGGCGCTGGAGAGGCGTGCGCGCGCGGGCGCTGGGGCGCTGGCGAGGAGTGCGCGCGCGGGGCGCGAGCGAGGCTTGCGCGCGCTGGGCGTGCTGCGCGCTGTGCGCTGGGCTGCGCGTGCTGTGCGCGCTGGCCATGCTGAATGGGCTGGTTTGGTCGCCAACCTCCTTGGGCACCCTGGGCCTGTCAAGGCAGGTCCCATGGCATGCCCGTGGGCCTGTTTTGGGACTGTCTAACCTCGTCTTGACTTGGCTAGTGGCTTGACCATGGGCCACATGACATGGGTTCCTATCAGCTTGGCCACGAACGCGCTGAGCGCGGAACTGGGCATCGCTACGAAGCCAGGACGTGCGGATGATCCCTAGGGGAGATCATGGTGCATAGGGTTTATGGATTAATGGGCTATTTTCTGGGAAAATAGCGTGTGTTGAATAAAAAGATTTTATGTGATTCATTTTTTGGGAAAATGAGGTTTTATTGATTTGGGTCATTTTTTGGAAAAATGACGGATTATTACTTTTGGGCCAAAATGGGATTTTGGCGTATGTTGGAAAAATATCCATTTTCGGAGAAAATGATATTTTGGATTTGATGCATATTTCATCATATGCATGCATGTTGGTGGCATCAATATGTTTTTATCTCGTGGTTATTTGGTTTATACTTACCTGCGGTACCGTTCTCTAGTAACGTAGATTTTGATGCAGAGGAGGATGAGGCTGAGCCTGGGGATTCGGCTCCGCCCGAGGAGTGATTGGGATCACTCGTCTTGGTTTGGACTTGTATATATTTTATTTTGGATGACTACATAACTTTTTAAAGATGCTTTGTTTTGAATATTTGTATTAAAATTCTGGTACTTAGTTGAATTATTTATATTTATCCGCTGCGTTGTTTTTTGTACACTGTTGCTTGTACACACACTTGGCACTATCGTTGGGATGCGTGACCGTGTTGTCATTATCCTGGCGTCTCGATTCCCGTGTCTCCTCCCATGGGGGTCGGGGGCGCCACAACCTTGCTCTAATCTCTTGCAGACTACAGTAGTACAAGTTGGGTTAGATGAAACTTCTAGCTCAACAAAGGGATTTTCAGGTGCTCTTATTGAATTTTAACTGTCTTTGCAAATGACATGGGCTTTTTCGCTAATATTGTATCTTTTAGGGAACTGCATGGTGGAGCCATTATCTTTAAATAAAATGGTTTAGATGTTGTCATCTCAGTATGAATGAACTGGAGGATCCTAAACGTTTTCTAACTTATTTGTATGTTAAGGCTGTAGAACATAAACTATTTAATTGAAAACAATGATTAGGATTTTAAGAATGTTATCATAGAAATATCATGAGAAGTCAGTTTTAGATTTGATATTTATTTTTTATGAGTAGAAGATTTGACTTTATACATTAATATTAAGCAACTCTTACCAACCCTGCCTACCAAGGCATTGTTCTACACAGATATATCGTGCACATGTATGTCATGTTAGCAGTAGTTGGAAGTACGTAGTTGGGATTTTTTTTGTGAAAAACATTAATTTATATGAGCAGTATAACATAAAACCTTGGGTGTAAATGTTGGCTATGAAGTTCTTGAATTGATTTAGATCTCCTCTTCCTTTCATATAGATTCTACACTGGCACCTACCTCAACCAAACTTGGTGGCTTGAAAATATATGTTCTGGCTTGATTGTGTGCAGTCTTATGTTTTGGTTTGTTGTTAACTTGCATAAGTAATATTTTTAGCAAAGAGTTTAAAATAAGGACTGTATAATTCTACTCAACTCAGCATCTGGTTTGAAGGCTTGCATGTTCTATTGTCTGATGCATCCTTAAGATGCATCATCCGTAAGACGAGAAACATTAATATGAGTCCTTAGACAATTGCATCTTTTTGTGTTAGTTATATATCACACCTCAAAAGATTCATCTATTTTTCTTTGATTGAAAACAATTATGTCTTCTTAATGTTGTGTCTCCTTTATTTTGATCACGCCTTTCTTGTGTAATATTTTTTTTATCAGTAAATTAGATTTATTATATTTGATTATGATCAAGAAGCTCCTAAGGTACTTGTATACTTTTTGGAGCTTATTTTATTTTTCAAAATTGGTTCAAGAAAATGTTGGAGATCTACTCAAGGTCGGTTTTCTTACATGCTCCACATCATTGAGAGCATTTTCAAAAGCTAAATGCTGGTGCACAAAAGAATGTAAGAGTTTTGTACATACTATCTTTTGTCATTTTTGTCACTTTATTCTAGATTTTTATTTTATAGCATTTATTTTGTAGAAAACTATATCTTGTAGGTCAAATGCATGCATATGGACCACAAATCCAAATTTATGAATGATCTCGTGAACAACATAGGAAGCCTATAATATGAATGGGGTAATGTATCATTCATGTATCCTGTTTAATGCTTTTTTGTCATATTTGTAAGGGACTATTTCCGGCAATTTTTAATCGCAGGAAATAGTTTTCTAAAGTGTTAGACTATTTCCAGCGCTACTAAATCGCCCTAATAATTATTTCATCACTCAAAACAGAGGCAAGAACTTATTTGCGGTGCTTGTATGGTGATTGAAACGGCGATTCCAAATATTGTCGGTAAAAGAATCATAGTTTTTAAACGTTTTTATTCATATTTGTGGCAAAAAAGTTTTGTCGGTAAATGTCTTTCCCAACAAAATGGGTGATACTCATGTGGCTTTTTTCTGGCACTTAGTTTGGATATTTGCGGCAATGTATGGGTGCCGGAAATAATATCCATTTGTGACAATAATTTTGAATCGTTGTAAAGAAACTTTGGCATCCAATGTGAGTCGATGCAAAAACAGCTGGGAAAATGTAATTGCGATGATTATGGAGGGAAAAAGGGCCTTTTTCTTATAGTGATTACATGGTAAATATTGGTTACGATAGGCCATGGAATTAAATTAGGTTTTTTATTTTTTATTTTTTTAACATATGCTTGTTACAAGGAGATGATAAATTTCAGGAGGAGGAATTATTATAGGTCATGGTGATGAATTTTTAGCATTATGGACTTGCATGAAATTATGAAGTTATGTAAATCACGGATTTGCATGTTCGAGGTATATGGTTAATATGTTCGGTTAGGTTTGATAGATTTGAGGTTAATATGTGATATAAATCAATTTTATGGGCTTAATGTTGAAAGAAAAAATGGCTAAGGTTATTTTATGTTACGAGTTAACATTTAAAAATTTACAAGTATTACGGCCATAAGGTTGATTATAAAAGAAAACGACGGTCAAGGATTTGACATTGTGTCATCAGTTGGATACTTGACTAATTCCAAGGTCAAGTGGGAATTATTTAAGTACGTAGAGTTCTATGCCTTTTTTTTATTAATGATGCACTTAACAATTAGGAAATTGGCGTGGCACTGACGTGAATGAGATTTGATTGAAGGGAGGTGATTTTGCACAAGCTCGAGGGTAAATGACTATGTTCATACCCTTCTTACTTTTTTATTGTAAACAAAAGTGTCATTTTTGCAAGCTATATTATGTGTACATGTTTTAATGAAATATGTGTATAGAGTCTAGACTGTTCATCGATAGCCTCTTTTTAAGTACATTTTTTTTTTTTTAGAAGAGTTAGGATTACCTGTCCAATAGTGGCCCATCTCCAATTTTATTAATAACCCTCACTTATGACGGAGGAAAACCGTGGTTACAAATCAAGCAGCTGGGGTACAAACTAAACCCAGTATGCCAAAAGAAAACCAAACAATGAGAAATAAAAACAAAAATAACAAAATCTCAAGCAAAGACAAACGAGATTATATAATACGAAGCGAAGGCATTCCAGAGTAGTCCATACGAATAAGGTCACGCAATGCTCGGGGAGTCTCCGTCAAGTGGGAAAAAACTGAATCACTACCAGAAGCCCCATGTTTGGCTAACCAATCTACAACTTTATTTCACTCTTGAAAAGCATGGTGAATCGAACGAGTCATGAAACTCATAATATCAAGAACTTCTTCCCAAGAAGCCTCCAGATACCATACCCCACATCTTTTACTCATCCACCAAGAAATAACAGTCATAGAATCAAGTTCAATATCCACATAATTGAAGGATAGAGATTTACAAACCTGGAGCCCATGAAGGAGAGCTAAAAGCTCTGCCTAATTATTAAAACCAGTACCAATGAATGCAGAAAAAATATGAATTAACTTACCATGATCATTTCTAATAATCCCACCTAGGCCAGAAACCCCCGGGTGACCCAAACTACTACCATCTGTGTTCAGTTTAACCCAACCCGCCGGAGGCCATTGCCAATTAATAGCTTTGCAACGCCGAAAGGGAGGGAAACTAGGCTGGACAATTAAGTACCCTCTTATTATTATATTTGATGTATGAAATGAAATAGATTGCATATTTCTGACTATTATAGTATCTCCATATATTAAATGAATAAATCAATGATAAGATAAGGAAATGTATGACTAAATGAAAATGGACTGAACTTCATTTTTGTCTATTCGAAGAAAATTGCATATAAAGTGCCATGCTAGTGAAGATGGTAACCATGATGTTAAGGGGTGGATTGCAACGCCCAAAAAGTTTTTGGCGATGCACTTAGTGATGCCTATTCGCAAGGCTAGGTTCTTATCCACTTGCTATGGAAGAACATGACCTCAAGGATCGCTAACCTAACACACGAGAGTTAATAGTATATACTGACCAAGAGGTTAAAAGAGGAAAGCCTATTATAGCAGAAATGAGATTGATGTTACTGAATGTGACTGCACAACTGAATTGTATGATTGAGGCCTTCAGAAATCATGGGGATGTATTCATAATGTGACTGAATGTGATGAATCTGAGTGTGAAAGTTCTTGCGAAAACCTATGTTTTTATATGTTTATTCTATGAAGTAGGACTTGTTGAGTATTCGACTTATTTTTATTTCAATGAATGACTGTCCGAAGAAATGCTTAAACTGAGGTTTGAAGCCACAAGACGGGACAAGGAGAAGAGGCAGATGCCTAGATTATGTACAGATGTTTTCATTTATGATTTTAATAGAATAAGATTTGAGAAAAGTTTTAACAAGAGCTTCTGCGAACTCTCTTTTCATTTTTCATTCAATGCGTTTTATCTTATAAAAGGAGATCTCTTATACTTAATGCTTCATCCTTTAAAATTGAGTTTCATTCTGGTCCCTTTGTTATCTAAAATAACTTATTCTTAAACTTAGGCCAGGCACTCTCAATGACTTCTCTATTTTGCAATTTTATGTAAAATAACTAACAATATGTCAAAATAAGGCTTCCATTGAATTGTGTAATATCAATGTAAATACATTATATTACGTATGAGCTAAAGTGCTTCCATACATTTAACGAACTCATCAACATAGAGATATTGCGTTCATATTAATATATGAAAAATATTTGAAAATATTACAAATTTAATGGTAGGTATAAAAATTATTTAAACTGAATAAAGAAAGAAAAAATAAAAAAAAATTAAATGATAGATAGAAAGAATGGTTAAATTGATGTACGGTGCATTGTAAAAATCGTTAATTAAAATAGAAAAAATTAGTTTTAATTAGAAATTTCATATGAAAATTTAGATAAGCCATTGGTAATGCTCAAAGGATCGACAGAGCGTTACATGCCATGCGGCAAAAGTTCGTCAATGGAGATCAATGGAAGTTGCCAGTTGTAAAAGTTTGAAATTGCAGGTATAAATGTTACTAGCTAGTTGAGTAACCGAGGTGGCATTTTGGAAACTGGCAAAAGCTAAGTTACTAAATTTGCAACTAAACCCCATATACATTAATGATATTTATCTTAAAATAAAAATGTTACGTACTCGTAATATTTTTATTGATTAGATCATCAGAAACATCTTTGCATATAAGTGGTTAAATCATAGAGCTGACCACCATAATTTTATAAATATGCAAACCAGGATGGGAACAAAGGATAAGCAAATAATACAAGCAGGAATGGCAATATTTGAATGCGCTAATACAGCATATGTACCTGTGACAAATGCCAAAATCATTGGTACCATGGAGGACAGAAGGAACCGAAAGGCCATTTGAAGAAAACTTGTGCGCTTTTTGAAGACGGGTCCAGAAGGGATAAGCGGAATAAATAAGTGGATAAATACAGCCGAACTAGATAGCATCAATGATAGGGTATTTGTAATGATGAAGGCTTTGAAAGCAACCTTTTTCCTCAAAACTGCCGAGCCTGAATGTGCATGATCATCTCCACCAACGAAGCCCCCGGGCATGGTAATGCCAGCTGCAAAAGTCACGGTTGTAATGAGGACAACAACTACCAAATGGGCTTGAGCTGCTTTATCCTCCTCTTTCATCTTTTTCTCCCTCTCCTTCAACTTCACATCCTCCAACTTCGGCTCCTTCATATTAATGGCACCAAACCCGACTTCTAATACTCGTCCACTGTGAAAGAGATTATAATTTTCTATGTCTCCAAAAAAGTTATTCATCTTCTGTAAAATATTTATTGGGCGGAATCGTGAGTATATATGCAGTATTATTCTATAGACTGAAAGAAAGCGAGAAAAGAAAACAAATCCAAACAACATTTGTTTGAGAAAGCTAGCAAGGCGGCTCGGTAAAAAAGAATGACAAAAATCAGAATATATGAAGATAGTTAACTTCGTATTTAAATGCATCTTACAAAAAAACATTTAGAAGTTATAAAATGAATAGAAAATGGAAAAATCTAATTGTAAGCAATTTTGTGCACTAATACGCGCACCCATTCAATATGATTGGTCAGAAAGTAGATTTTATTGAAAACAGTGCTAATTTGAATTTAGAATATGAAGGTAACAACATTAGTACGCAGAATGATACGCAAACTTGCTTGTACGTAGCAAAACTCTAGAAAAATATTATCATTCCCAAGATGCATCATTATATAGAAGATATATCAAATCAAATATGTTTTGAAACGAAACAAGTTATGTTGTTAGCTAGTTCACATAATATTGATAAATGGATAAAGTTTACATCAAAGGAAAGGTTGTGGATTCTTTGTCACATCATCTTCAAATTAAAGTCATAACCTAAAAGGATTCAGCTTTGGATAGAATTGGACCCACGCCCTATAACCCGAAACAAGTACAACACAACACAAAAGCAAAATTGAATACTACAAACACTAATGTCTACCTCGATTGCAATTAACATGACATTTTATTTCAAACTCTTCTTCACACTGATTCAGAGACTTTGTGGGCCAAACGAAATGAAATAATGGTAAGTATTGTGCTCGGAGTGAAAAAATACAGTTGTGGGTGGTCATAAATATATAACAAATCATTTAAGAGATATGGAAGCTAAAAGCTTGCTTTGAAGAATTCAATAGCTATTGAGATTCTTGAAGTATGGCTTAAAAATATTTGATAAAAGAGAGAAAAATAGTATATATTTCTATATGGGAGAAATTGAAAAAGAAAAGGTCAATCCATCGATAGTTTAAAAAAATGAATAGTTTTTTCCAAGAAAATTTCATGAACAGATAAAAGATTACGTTACCTTAAATTGATCATGAACAGTTTGATAGCTTTGACGTAAGACTTTACAAGCATACTGGTTCTCTTTGTTGAAGACCATTTTCTCAACTCTTGGAGAATTCAGGACACGCTCGTGGTACCGTAAAGAATTGCAGTAGTAATAGAGAGGTGTATTCCCGTGGTTGTCCTTCTGATTCAAAAGATTCCGGAGACACGAATTATCTTGGATCATTAGCGCAACATGTGGCCGCCAGTTGGTCTTCACGGCGAGATGGAGTGCATTGCGGCCTTCATTGTCAACCACTTCGCAACAATCCGGATACTTTGATATAATCTCTTCTGTTACGGAGGAGTGGTTGCAATGAGCTGCAATGTGAAGAGCTGTCCTACCCTCTGCGTCTTTCACATATGCTACGTACCTCTCTATCCGATTCCAGCAATAGTTTTGTTGGCTCAATATTGTTCATGTATGCAGCCATGTGAAGCGGAGTCCAACCATTTTGATCTGCTTGTTTACATAGATCGCCTCCGTATCTTTCCGAAATGTTTTTGGTCATTCCTAAAAGAAGTTAAACGATCTAAATTACTGTAATAATTTTCTGAAGGACAAAAAGGAAGACATTAGGAGACAGAAAAAGGACTATAGATTCAGGTGAAATTAATCTAAAACCGGCCCTGTGCATATCAAACATCTTTATATTTCATGAATTCGATCTCCTGTCATATTTGATACCACCACATAAATATTGTTTTAAGCCGATTATGATTTCAAAATGCTGAAAAGATATATAGGCAATACCTTTATCACCCGAAAATGCTGCAGCATGCAAAGCCGTTCTACCCAAGGGGCCATCATAAGCTGGATACTTGAATTTGTTTAAAATTTCTGACACCAAATCTGGAAAATGTCTCTCGGCAGCCAAGTAAAGTGGGGTCTCACCAGCATCGATCATTAGCACGAAACGAAAATTTTGGATCTACCTCCATTAGTAACTGTTTTACCACTTCAATGTGATTGTGACGTACAGCCTCATGTAAGGCCGTGTCTCTCTCTTTGTTCAACTTCCCAATCATCTCCGTAGTAGCTTGGACTCCACTTTCGAGATCTTGATGTTGGGATTTTTGATGTTCAATCAGGACTTCGACTATGGAAGCATGCCCATACCTTGCCGCCACATGTAACGGAGTATCGTTATCCGCGTTGGCTTTCAATAAAAGTGACGGACACTTGTCCAGTACATCTTTCACAAATTTTGCCGCTGAGGCTGGATCGGTTCCTCCAGCGGCAGGAAACTCTTCTTCAACGAGGATACTCGAAATGCAAATATGCAGGATTGTATTTTGATTAACTGTTAAAAACCCATCAAGTGGATCGCGACTTTCACGTTCCAAGACCTCCAAGTTGCCTTTCGCCGCCGCTTCATAGATTTTAGGATCCATTGCAATGATGGCGCCTCTGTATGCTGCACCGTCGTGATTATTTACGATAAAAATGTCCGAGATTGCATCCCTCTCCATCATGATATGTTGATATTAATAATATATTTTATTTGATTTATTTTTTAAAAACATAGCCTCGTTTGCATTCAAAATCCACCTCAACTCATCTCAATTCATCTCATAAAGTTTTTCTCGGACGTTTTTATGGGGATGTACTTTGGTTTCGTATTGGCCTAGGGTTAGCCCATGGCGGCGCCCACTGCCCCTCCTTCAACGGAGGGGGCTTCTGGAGGAGATGGAGGGGCTCTATCATATGTACAGATCGTTTCGAAGGCGGTGACGCCTTCATCTTTCAAGGTACCAATGAGATATTCTGTGGATGTGGACGGGGAACCCGGTTTCGTTTTTACGGAACCAGAGATGTCGAAGGCTGCATAGGATTTTCGTTATGCTCTTGTCCTGAAGTTTGTGCGTATGAGGCCTACGTTTGATGATATACGTTTGGCTATTATTAAGTCGTGGGGTTTATTGGAGATTCTGACGGTGAGTATTATGGATGATTATTATGTTCTGGTGAAGATGCAAACCGAACGGGATTTTGTGCATGGCTGGGCACGAGAGGGCCGGTTGATTGCTGGATCTGTTTTCCGCCTGGATTTTGATATGCGAAAGAGTCAACGCTAGCGCCCTAGTGGATTTTTTTGCCAGGCTTGCCTCTTCATATGTATCGGACGGATGTTCTGCAAATTCTAGCAACAAGGTTTGGGCATTTTTTGGGGATTGATAATGCTACATTGCATAGAACCAGAGCTTTGGGGGCCCGAATGTGTGTGGAAATAGACTTGACAGATGAGCCGGTGCAGAGTTTTCCAATAGTAATGGCAAACAAAAAATTTTGGCAGGAGGTTAGCTATGAAAGACCTAGTTTCTATTGCAACAAGTGTTGTCGTCAGGGTCAAACATCAGTTGTATGTCGAGCTAGTGAAGGGTTTTTGCGTAAGGGACGAGACGTGGCAAAAGGGGTGGTTAAAAAAATATGGCAAGAGATTTCTAAACAGAAGAGTTTGCTGTAGGTCTCGGGAGATGGGTTGAAGGAAATCCATAATTAGAATGGGGTTGAGGTGGAGACAGTGCAAGGGAAAGAGGTGGCAGTTTCTAGGGAGGAAGCAGAGACAGTTTCAAGAGATGAACCAATGAATATTGAGATGAAAATAGTGGAGGAACCATGTGAGGAAGAGGAGGCGGACGAGCAACCTTCAATCCAAATAGAAACCACGGTGCCGCTGGTGTTTGAGGATGCACGGGGGGATGGTCCTGCTATGGACTTGATACTAGTTGATGCTTATAAGTCGCCGGTTAGTGGGGGTCGTGGTCAAGCTGAGATGGTCTCTGCAGTGCTTGATTTGGGTTGTCATCTACAACCGTTTACGATAGAAGAGCCACCAGATTCGTATGGTACTGATGTGGAAGAGGAGGAAAATGTTCTTGGGTTGGCCAAACATAAAGGATATGACTCTGATAATGTTCCGAAACTTGGTTCAAGTATTAAACAAAAAAATCTAGTGCTCCGTCAATCTCAGCGAGTGTCTACCCGCATCAATAAACTTAATCTATGACAGAGTCCATCATTGCATGGAATATAAGGGGGTTGGGCAGTTCTCGACGTGTTTTGCGTAGTTTGATTCGGAAAAATAATGGATCTATTGTTGCTCTATTTGAGCCTTTTGCGAGAATAGATAAACTTCAGCGTTTAGTCAGCTCGTTGGGTTTTGATGGTTTTTATTCAAACGAGGGTGTAGGGGGGAAAATCTGGATATTGTGGAGAGCTCCATATGAGTTTGAGGTGTTTAGTGTGTCAATGCAGATGATTACGGGATGGTTTTTGCTAGATGGGACATGGACTCTGGTTTCATTCGTTTACGCTAAATGCACTCAGATGGGTCGAAGAGAGTTATGGGAGAGTTTGGTCGGTTGTAGGTCTGCTGGCTTTCCGTGGACTGTTATGGGGGATTTTAACATTATACGAGAGGACCGGGAACGTGTGGGGGGTTGTCCCTGACTGCTCAAGCTATGGATGATTTTAAGGAGTGCATTGATCACTGTGGTCTAGTGGAGCTGAACTATCATGGGAATCCTCTATCCTGGTGTAATGGGCAGGAGGGGGCTGCACGAAAATGGGCGAGACTTGACCGCGTTCTTATGAATGGGCTTTTTCAGACCGATTTAATTTTGCGAATATGGAGTATATTAAACGGAAGACATCGGATCATAGTCCCATGGTGATTCGTTTATCCCAAGTCAATACGAGGTACGGCCCATCTCCTTTTCGTTTTCAAAAAATGTGGTGCTCTCATGATTCATTTCAAAGGTTGGTAGAGGAGACATGGGGACAACCTACGTTGGGTTCGGGAATGGTTAAGCTGGCAGGAAAATTGAAGCGACTTAAGATGGAGTTGAGGATATGGAATAAATCTGTGTTTGGAAGAGTGGAAAAGAATATACAGGAGCTAGAAGCGAGGATGACAGTTTTGGAAGCCCAATTGCAATCTGGATATTCAGAATAAATTGAAGTCGACTATATTGTCACCAAATTGGAGATTGATATTTGGCAGAAGCGAGAGGAGATTCGTATAGCTCAATTAGCAAAGAATAAGTGGTTAAAAGAAGGTGATCAGAACTCCAAGTTTTTTCATGCGGTTGTATCGCAGCGTCGGCGTGGTTCGGTCATTTCTCAGATGAGGTTGGCGGATGGTACTTTGCTGGATTCACCAGAAAAGGTTCACTTGGGGGCGGTGGATTAATTCACTAATTTTCTTACAGAGATGCCGCAGATTGAACCAGCAGATCTATCTCCTCTTCTGGGCTTGGAAATATCTGAGGAGGATAATTCAATTTTGTGTCGCTTGCCTTCGGAAGAGGAAGTGAAAGAGGCTATTTTCTCGATTCCAGAGCATAGTAGTCCTGGCCCGGATGGGTATGGTTCCTCTTTTTATATTTCTTGTTGGCATATTGTGAAAGAAGAGGTGGTGGAGGCCGCAGGGGATTTTTTTGCGGGTTCTCCGTTACCAAGGTTCTATACTTCGTCATATATTGTGTTAATTCCAAAAGTGCTGGACCCCAAGAGTTTTGAGAAATTCAGGCCAATAAGCCTATGTTCTGTGGCTTATAAGATTTTTTCAAAAGTCCAGGTGAATCGTTTGACGGGTTTTTTGCCTAGACTAATTTCAGCTGAACAGGGGGCATTCATTTCGGGTCGTAGTATTTTTGAAAACATAACTCTTACTCAGGAGATGGTTCATGCGTTGAAGAGGAAGACGGTTGGAGGAAATGTGATGGTAAAGCTGGATATGGCAAAGGCATATGATAAGGTGCATTGGGATTTTTTATTAAATGTCCTGGCTAGCTTTGGTTTTTCGAGAAATTTTTGTAGTTTGGTAAAGGAATGTGTGGCGTCCCCCTGGTATTCGGTGATGATGAATGGGTCGTATAAAGGTTTTTTCAAGTCCAAGAGAGGCCTGCGGCAAGGTGACCCTTTGTCGCCATATTTATTTATTCTGATGCAAGAAGTGTTCTCAAGGCTTCTTCGGCCAAGAATTTGAGGAGGGTCGCATTGGTAAGTATTATCATCCTAGAGGGGCACCGTTGGTGTCTCATTTGTTATATGCGGATGATATTTTAATTTTTTTGAATGGTGAAAAAAGATCTCTGAGACGATTGGGGTCTATTTTATCATGCTATGAACTTTGGTCAGGCCAGCGGGTTAGTAAAGAGAAATCGGCAATTTTTTCCTCACCAAGTATTAGTGTTGCCAGGCAGCGTGGTTTGGTGCGTTTAACGGGGTATGCACCTGGTAATTTTCCAGTCATGTATATGGGGGTTCCGTTGATATGTGGGCGCTTGAAAGCCGTTCACCTGGATCATTTGGTTGCGAAAGTTCGGGCTAAGGTGGCGGGGTGGAAGGCAAGGCTACTGTCGCAAGGGGGGCGATTGGTTCTACTCAAACACGTCCTATCTAGTATGGCTTCCCATTGTTTGGTTGTGATGAACGTTCCTCAGGTTGTGATTAAAAAAATTAATTCAATTCTAGCCACGGTTTTTTGGGGAGAGAAGAATGGGAAAGCAAAAATGAAGTGGTGTGCGTGGTCTCGGATCAGTAAGCCAACAGAGGAGGGTGGTTTGGGTTTGAGGAATTTTCTGGAAATTCAAAAAGCGATGCACATGAAATTGGCTTGGCGTTTTTTGCCAGTGGACTCATTGTGGACTCGGTTCATGGTGTCGAAGTATGGAAGAGGACAACATGCTTCGATGCTAGTAGCTCGCAGTAACAGTTCGAGAATTTGGAAATCTATAGTCTCGGTTATGCATGACGTCTGCGAGGCTACCAAAGTTAGAGTGAGAGAGGGGACTTCGTCCTTCTGGTATGATAGGTGGTTTTCGAATGGTCCTTTATGCAATTTGGTGGGGGTAGTTAGTAGGCCTTCATTACAAATTAAAGAGGTTTGGGTTGGGAATTCATGGGATTTTGACATGCTCCAGCAGTTAATTGGTGAGGAGTTGGCGGCTGAGTTGATTAGTAAAATTGGTGTTGGGTGTCCTGGACAAGATGTTTTAATTTGGAAACCTACTTTGGGGGGAGATTTTACAATAGCCAGTGCGTGGGAGTTAATCCGAGTGAGGGGAGATCGTCATGGTTGGATGGATTGGATATGGAGTAAATATCTGCCGAAGAAAATTTCAGTTTGCATTTGGAGGGCCCGTTTTAACTACCTAGCTACGGATACTAAGGTGCAGTCACGTGGAGTTGTTATGGCTTCAAAGTGTAACTGCTGTCAATCCCCACAGACCGAAACGCTGGATCATGTGCTTGCTACTGGGCAGATCGTAGAACAGGTTTGGAGTTTTGCTTCACTGGCACGGGGCATTGGTTGTTTGCAAACCAGAACCTGGTGGCATCGAGTGGAGGCTTGGAGGGTGTGTGCGAATAAAGGAACGCAAACGAGCATTTTAGTTGGCCTGTTACCAAGCATCATTACTTGGAGTTTATGGCGTCGACACTGTCAATCTCGGATGGAGGGAGTACATACCAGCGCAATGGAGGTTTGGAGAGTTGTTCGGTTATGGCTGGGTATCCTGGTAAATGATTTGCATGATAAGAAGGTCTCCAAGGTTGATGCACAGGTCTTGAAGGCTTTGGAAATGAATATCCCGAAACATGTAGTACGTAAACCATTGCAAGTTGTATGGTTAAAACCACCTGTGGGCTGGTGGAAATTGAATGTGGATGGCAGTTGCCGTGGCAACCCAGGGAATTGTGGTGGGGGTGGAGTTTTGCGGGATCATAGGGGTTGGATGAAGGCGGGTTTTTCTGCTCACTATGGGTTCAGCACCAACAATGAGGCTGAATTAAGAGCTTTACTTCAAGGGGTTCGACTATGTAAAGAAATGGATTGTCGAAATATTATTTTGGAGTGCGATTCTAAGGTAGTGGTGGATTGGGTGAAGAAGCGAGGTTGTAATTTATGGTATCTTTGGGATTATTGGGACTCTCTCCTTCAGGAACTAGATGGAGTTCAATTCCAAGTGGTGCATCAATTTAGAGAAGGTAACAAAGCTGCGGATTATTTGGCAAGGAAAGGCAAAGAAGGTTTAAATAGGAATTTGTTTCCTGGTGATTGCATACCGAGGTTATTGACAGCACATACCGATGGTATTGAGGGGTATTATTAGATTAGATGCCTTGGGACTTCCATCCATGAGGAAGTAATGGATTCTGAGTTTTATAGAGCTTTTTTTTTTTTCTGGTTTTGGTTTTGGGTGTTTGTTGGATATTTGGTTTTTGGGTTATATGTAAATCCTCAAGTGTTACGATGTTTTTTCCACGATATTTCTCTGCTATAAGTGAGGTTTTTTTTTAATAAACTTGGGACGGGGCTGCTATGTGGGTGGCTACCGGCTAAAAAACTTTCTCAAATTCTTATACAAAATATAATAAATAATTCAATTTTTATTCTACTATTCACAAACCCTCTCAACCATCTCAATTCATCTCTAAATCCAAACGAGCAAATTACTTATAATTAAGACAAATTCATCAGTACCACAACTACTAACGAGACATTTCACCATTCATGAACTATTTTTAGAGAGCACAAATGAAAACGAACCTTATTTCCAAGTTAGTAAGAAATATTGCTCCTTTAATTTCCCTGAAATAAGCTTACTTCTCGATCGAGCTCATGACCTGAATCCCAATGAAGCACAATTTAATCAGCAAACTCTACAATAATGAGAAAGAAAAGAAAAAGAGGGTCTTGGGTTTGTCGTCTTCGAAGGGGAAAAGAAAAGAGGCGGTGTTAAAGGGTAGGTGGTGGAGCTACAAGCAGCTTGGAGATGGCATACCATGCGAAGGAAGAAGACCTTATCCGTGAAACTGGAGTGATGGAGGTGAGATATTTATATACAAGCGCTTGATCATTAGGCGTCATTGTAGACGCAATCATTACGCGTCATTTGAGATAGGGGCACTATGAGTAAAGTTAATTTGAAATTTCAATTTATTTAATACGAAATTAATTTGTTTTGATATTTTTAAAATTTATTTTAAAATTAAAATTTTATTATTATCAAGTTGTAATATTGATATATCTCAATATATTTATATTTTTATTATTGTATACTTGTGGCCATGATTTCATTTTCCACGCATATTAAGTGTACAGTACTGGCCATGATTCACGGAGGCTAGATGTTTTTTTTTTATAAAAGGGATCACATTTCATTCATAAAAGAGAACGTACAAATTTGACTTAAAGAAGTCAGTTACATACGTTTATAGCTCCCAGCACACTTCCGTAGCTGATATGGTCTAGTCCAGACGACAGATCACTAATGACCTAAGTCTAAAGGATTCGTCATGCACATCTCTGTCCCTAATAGAGTAATAGTAACCAAATGACAAAACCTATATTCCAACTACGCGGAGTAGGGTGTACCAACCCCATACACCGCCTAAGCGGAGAGGGGACATCACACCGTTCGGATCAAGATCCGAAGGGACAACAGTTTTAAATTTTTTATTTATCAAAAGAAAAACAGGATCGATCTAAAATAAAATACAATAGAAAAACACTGTAACAACAGAAAAGTACAAAGCTCCACGGAGGCTGGATGTTGAAGTATGATATCAGGCTTATCATTGTGCTGTATCTTTACAGCTTGATCCTTTGACTTTGGGTCAATATTTGGAGAGGCTTCCTTGGCTTCATTCTTGGCTGCATTGATTTGTAGATTTCTGTCGAGGAATCTCCCATGCACGGAACGTCTATCAAGGCCGGTGGAAGAGTGAAACCTCCAGGAAAGAACTCCTTGGAAAAGTTTGAAATTTTAAAAGGTTTTGACGAGTCAAAGTCGGCATTACGGAGGGATTCCCAACGCTAAGAGTACTCTCATTCGATTTGTTAAAGTTAAAAGATATTATTTATTTTATTTTTGATGTTAAAGTTAAAGAAATTTAATTTTTAATTATTTCATTCACATAAATTTTTATTTTAAAATAATTATTTTTTTATTATATAACAATAAAATAATATAAGATAAATTTAGTTTCGGTTATTCCCATAAAATCTCCACATTAGATTATATATTTATTCATTATATAGTAATGAATAACTAATAATTTAAAAAATATTTAATTTTTTTAATTATTAACTTATTTTATTTTATCATATTTTACTATTCTACCTATTATATATTAATTAATAATTATATTCTTATTAAATTAATATATCACTAACTCAAATTAATATATCAATTGTGATAAATATGTGATAAAAAGAAAGGGAGAGAAATAATTAATAAAATATATATTTGATGTATGTACAGTAACCTTTAAATTTGAAAAAACTTTTGAAAGTCACTGTAGTTAAATTCTAAATATTTAGAATTTAGCTAATCCATTGTGAGCATATTTTACTCTCTAATAGCTAAATACTCATTGAATTTAATTTTTAACTAATTCAATGACAATGCTCTAAGACTATGGGTACCCTTGGCATCCTCTTCTGAGAATTCTCACATTGTATTTTGAAGGCATGAGAAGCAAAAGTATCCGAAGTTTTTATTATTATTTTTTAGTGTATTAAGAGTACGTAATAGGTTGTTGCTGGTGAATTGTGAATTTAATTGGGATATGGCTTGTTCTGTCTCCCTCTTTGTTTTCTTTCTTCTCTCATACCTCGTACTGTTGCTTCTAATTTCAGCCGAACAAGAAGACACATACAGATCCCATAACTGTCCTCCCTTCCCTTGGGGAGATATGGGCATGATCGGCTTCCCATTCGCCAATACCACGCACCCAAAATGCGGTGTTTTCTTTTTCTATTTTTTTTTTAAAGGAAATTTATTGAGAAGCCTCACTAAGGGGGAGGAAACCCGCGTACACAAAGGTCACAACTACAAACCAACATAACCAAAGGGAAAATCCATCCATAATTCTAACATCGCAAACACGGCAAATCCAACCGATCTAACTTCAAAATTCCTTTGAGAAGATGAGGAAGCTCACCGAACTGCTCCCATGTCCTAGAGACCAAATCAGTAGCCAATCGAGCTAGGTAATCAACTCTCGCATTACACTCCTGAAAAATATGCCGAACCGCAAACTGCATAGATAAAAAAAGATCCTGAATCTCATCCCAATAATCCTCAATATACCATATCCCACATCACTTCCGTTGTAGCCAATTAACAACTAAAAGTGAGTCTAGTTCAACTTTCACTTTCCTTATGCCAAGCTCCCCACAATGTCTCAAACCAAAATGAAGTGCCATAAGCTCCGCCAAATTATTGGTACAACGACCCAAACTAGACGAGAAGGCCAACACCAACTGACCCTCATCATCCCGTATTACTCCCCCCGCCCCCATTTGACCTGGGCTACCCAAACAACTGCCGTCAACTTCCAGTTTATACCACCCTTGCGCCGATCTTTGCCATCTAACGATAGACACCCACTTATTTTTTGGAGCTTTTACTAGAATGGAAAAAGCAGCTAAAACCTTTTCATTCCCCATTAGAAACTTCTTACCAGCCTTGAGACAAATCCCCACCCATGCAACAGCAGCCTTGATTGAATGCTAAAGGGGCTCCACCGAAGCCATATATCCTTCCATGCGTGCCTTGCAACGCCAAAGCCAAAGAGACCATGTTAAAATAGAAGGTACGAGATCAAGTAAACTACTTTTTTAGTGATGAATGTGTAGCACGGCGGAACCATAATTCCACTTTTTCTTTCCAAGGTCGATAAGGGTCAAAAGGAATGCCAACTTGCACGGAAGCTTGGCACCATATTTCCTTTGCAACCATTCCATTAGCCAAGACATGATCCAGGTCTTCCAAACACCCCCCGACACAACATTCACACTTTGAAACCAATGGAATACCCAGTTGCCTCACACGAGCATCAACGCTAAGACAAGCATGAAGTGCCTTCCACATAGTAACCGAATACTTCTTGGGTAACGCAGCATGCCAAATCCATTATGACCAACGAACTCTCGACGCCTTAACTCGAATACACTCCCAAGCACTCTTAGACGAAAACTCACCACTCAAGCTTTGAGTCCATAGCAGTACGTTTGAGCCTGCCTTATACATACCAAGACTTTCAAGAATTGCATTAGTTTTTTCATCGCCCGCCAGGTTTCAGAGCATTCCCACATCCCAGTCATCATCAATCCTGCACTCTTTGACCTATAAATTAGGACGGCTAGTTATAGGAACTGCATCTACTAGGGGACCCATTCTCGACCAGTTATCATGCCAAAAAGAAACATCCCATCTCGGATCCGCCATTTAGAATTATTGAGGACTTGTGGCAGACAACGCATAATACCCTTCCAAAACCAAGTGCCTCTATGTTGCCCCACCAAAGAGATATACATATGTTTTACATATCTGGCTTTAAAATATTGCACCCACAAAGAGTTACCAGTCAAAAGATTCCAAGTGAATTTCATAAAAAATGAAGTCTGCACTTCGTCCAGGCTTCGTAAACCCACGCCACCCTCTCTAATCGGCTTACACACTTTTTGCCAAGCAATCCACTTACGCTCGGCTTACTTCCCGAGGACCCCCAGAAAAAATTGCTCATAAGGCTGCATAACTTACTCAGTACAGCCTTCGGTGCATGAACAACCGAAAGTAGATGAACTGGCATGCTAGCCACAACTTGTTTGAGCAAAATAATCCGAGCACCATTAGATAACATATGACTTTGCCATCACCCCAACCTATCCCTGATGTGAGCTACCAGCTCATCAAAGTGACACAGCTTTAATCTACCAGAGACCAATGGAGCTCCCAAATATTTCACCGGAAAAAACCCAGCCGAGTAACCTGTCAAATGTAACAGACTCCTACGTCTAGCAGAAGAGAAATTTTTAGGAAAAAATATCGATGACTGCTCCTTACTCACTACCTGTCCTGACCAAGCCTCATACATCCAAACAATATCCCTGATCATCTTAAGAGAGGAGTGACCTCCATTCATAAAGACCATAACATCATCCGCATACAACAAATGAGAAATTAATGGTGCACCTCGTGGATAATTAAATGGTTGAATAGATCCAGTAGCAAAACTATTTTTCAGCAACCGCGATAAAATCTCTTCCACCAAAGTAAATAAATACGGTGATAGGGGGTCCCCTTGGCTTAAACCATGACCACTAGGGAAGAAACATTTCACAGTGCCATTCATAACCACAGAGAACCAAGGGGATTTAATACACTGACTAATAAGCCCACAAACACCTTGAGAAAAACCAAAGGAGCTCATAACATGCAGCAAGAAATCTCAATCAATGCTATCATAAGCTTTTGCCATATCAACTTTAATTAACACATTTCCTCCACGAACACGCTTATTAAGTTGATGAACCATTTCTTGGGCCAAAAAAATGTTCTAAAAAATACTACGTCCTGGTAAGAAGGCACCTTGATCTAGAGCAATCAACCTACTCAGAATTGGGGACAGACTCTTAAAAAGAGTTTTTTAGCACACCTTATAGACCACCGAGCAAAGACTTGTAGGTCTAAATTTTTCAAAACCAATAGGGTTTGGCACTTTCAGAATTAATACTATATAAGAGGCCGTATAAAACCTTGGCAATGGACAACCCTGAAAGAAATCCCGTACCGCCTCAACTACGTCAAATTCAACAATATCCTAGCATGCTCGATAGAAACCCGATCCGAAGCCATCGGGGCCCGAACTACTATCAATCGGGATGGAAAACATAACCTCTTTTACCTCTTGGATTGAAGGGAGCTGCAAAAGTACCTGGTATTCTTGCTCCAAAACATCATAATTAACCAGCAATGAAAAATCCGGCAATGCATGTCGTGGATGAGCACGGAGAAAGTCACCAAAATAATTGACTACCGCCAATGTATTTCCTCCGGATTCCTGAAAATATGTCCATCACTCAGTTTCATCTCATTCACCCTCGTTTTGGAAGTCGATGCAAAGGACCAAAAAAACTGGGCGGAGGCTTCCCCTTTTTCCAACCAATTTAGCTTCACTTGTTGTGATAACCTGGTATCTTCCCTTTGAGTCCACACTACCAGTTCCTCTCTTGTAACCAAGAGATCCAACTCAACCTCCTCTGAAAACTGGGTCTAGAGATTTGCTTCTAAGCTCTCAATCTGAGTCTCTAGGCTTCGAATTCTTTCATCAGTTCTACCAAACACCCGATAGTTCCAATCCTTCAAAGCCACTTTTAACTTTTTCAACTTTCCAGTGAAGCGAAACAAACCCAAATCTTCAGACTGTGCTTGCCAAACCTCCTTCACCAAGGCTTGAAAACCATCATGAGACACCCACATATGTTGGAATTTAAAGGAAGAAGGGCCATACCAAGAACCACCAGGTTTCAACTCAATGTACATAGGAGCTTGATCTGAAGATGTTCTTGGTAAATAACGCAGAGACGCCTCCGACCACAATTCAGCTGTAACCGGGTTCAATAAACACTGATCCAACTTGGACCAGCTTCTAGCCAAACCCTCCTGCCCATTACACCATGAAAATAAGTTACCAGAAGACTGCACATCCCGTAAGCCACAATCATCAATAAAATCATTAAATTCCTCCATGGCCACCCGCAGACAAGGTCTTCCACCACGACGCTCCTCATCCCCACGGATGACATTGAAATCTCCTAGTCCTAACCATGGCTCATCAGTCGGAATCTCCAGCTTTAAAGATCACCACAAATCCCTACGATCTTGGTAATTACACTTAGCATAAACTACAGAAAAATAGATCCTCCTATCATCAAGAGGCACAACAACCGTAACATGTTGATCACTCACATTCAAAACAACCATACTTTTCCTCCGCAATCCTAATTCTAAAAACATTTCTCAAACTGAAGTACATTCATTAACGATAACATCTTAGAGTCGTTAGCAAATGGTTATGCTAACATAAGAAAATTCGGCTTTTTCCTCTTAATTATTTTATGTAGCCTTCTCCATGACGTACCCAACCCCTGTATGTTCCAAAACAATGGCGTACACATCATAAATCCAAACGAGAGGGCTTGCTAGGAACCCTAGTAGAACTTCTCACGATCATAGTTTGCTTGCCCTTATCCTTTCTATCACTATCAGACGGGCAATCTTTAGCTTTTCCTATATGCTCCACACGCTCACACTCAAGCTCCAAAGAAAACCCATCATGCAAAGAAGGCACCAACTTACGCAAAACATCATTCTCCTGTACCCCCTCAGAGCCTTCTGAGGCAGACTAAACAACACCCTCTACCTCCACATCCTTTGTAGCAACATGAAAATTGTTACGATCAGCATTCTGTTCCTTATAATTCACCCCCTCCACCTGCAGAGAAGATGCCACTATCATCACACCATCCAGAGGTGTGCTACTATTTGTGTTTTCTGGATCAAGCATAGCATTCACCTCTCCCTTTTCCATCTCAACCCTAGCCACAACCTCCGAAATTGGAACCATCTTTCCTGCTTTGAAACCTGACTTGGCCCCCCAACGTCACTCACCTTCTTATGGCCTGACTCCCGTTGATTTTCCTGCTCTTCCACATTTTTATTCCCAGACTTGGGAGCCCACTTCCGTAGAGGCTTCTCCCCCTCCTTTCTCTTCATCTCCCCCTTCTTTTTTCCTCCATCCCGCCAATGACATGTTTTCAAATTATGACCTTGAACACTACATCAACAGCAGAAAGCCGGTAAAGTTTCATAGGCAATCTCAATATACAAACTGGAAGCCTGATGAGAAATACCGATCCAGATCCCACGAAGAGGTTCCTTAGCTGCATTCATCTCAATACACACGCGAGCCCCATCAGTTTGAGTAGCACACTTTGTTGAATTATCTCGACACAAGAACCTACCTAAAGGTGCAGTAATATTCTTCAAAAACGATTCATGATAAAAATTTGGAGGCAATCCCAGAAGGTCAACCCAAACCGCACCATAGATGGCTCCTTGTCCTCATTGAAATCAGGATGCCAGTGAAACCCACGATAATGAACCCCGTCAATATCAGTGGCTTCCTGTGAAAGAGCCTTCAAAAACTCTGCTTCATTCGATAGCCGAATAAACACATTGCGAGGCCTACGCATGGAAGAAACAACAGGCTGTGAAAGCAACCCCAACGAGCCTTGATAAAAGAATGAATAGAATCCAACGAAGGGCGTTGTCACAAGAATTTAAGAACCAACGAAAACTTGAATGGAGCAGCCGAACGTTCAATCTCCTCCCTCGAGAAAATTACGCAAACCTCACCATCAATCACCTTAGAAAGCCTCAACGGGACATCAACCTCCGGAAGGGCCTACGGGGACTGTGCAACCATATCAGCAAAGGTGCGCACCTCCCAATCGGCACTTGAGAGTCCGGAAGGCCCACGGCGGCGGCCATAGCAGCACGCGACACACAAACCAAAGCCCTAACAGAGCAAAAAAAAAGGAAAAGGACACATCAGCAAAATTGTAGCCTGGCACGATTTATATCGAAGGAAAAGGATCCTTTCAATGGACTTAGCATTTCCCTTAATACAAAATGTGTCCTTACATGTCCTTGCATATTTTATATCCAACACTACCCAACTTTCCAAAGATATATATATTACATGGAAAAGAAAACATACCGAAGTTTAATATTGCAAATAAGAAAACAAAGAAAAGTTATCGTAATGTTTCATTTTATCATGTTTATGAGTAACTCACTTGATATTGAAGCAAATCCGAGTTTGTACACAGTACTGTCTTTAACCTTATAATGTTTATATACAAATTTTGACAAACAAGTTCGAGTTTGCACTTGCTTATAATGTTTATAAGCAAGTGCAAGTTATAATGTATTTTATAAGTTTATAATATACAAACTTTAACAAACACAGTCTTTAACCTTTTCCTAATATTTTTATATAGTTTATAATACATATATTCAGATGTGGAGCTAAAAGTTTTATTTAGTGGGTGCAAAGTCTATCTAAACTCAATAAATAAAATATTAAACATATTATATTTTGTGTTTTTAAGAAAACTCATTCGGCTAAGATTTTCATATTCTAAAAGTTTTGCACATTTGCTCAGTCTCTATTAATGCTATTAAAAAGAACTCTCAATATAAGTAAATAGATAATCGTTCATTAATCAAACATTCCATTTCGGCTATGATGATCTTCATGTTCCCAATTGTAAATAAACCAAGAATATGTTATGTTTGACTCCAATGGTTGTACTCTTATTTTATGGGAATTGGAATTAGCTAGTCTTGATCAGTACATGATAAATATTTTTTCTGATTCTGATTTTTAAATTTTAACAAAGTTTTCATAAAGTTTTATGGGTGCAACTAAAAAAATAACTCTCATAGTTGATCCAAGAAATATTTATAGTGGGTGCAATTATAAAAAAAAAAAAAAAAAATCTCAAAATAAATCACATATATATACATTTAAATGATTTTCCAAAAATCTACGGGATGCAATTGCACCCACTCACATACATGTGGCTCGGCTACTCCACGTATCAATGATTATATTCAATATAGATTCAAGTAACATGTTTAGTATTAGGATATGATTCCTACTCTCTCTTAAAATGTGTAGAATATTCTCTTTATAAATTGTAGAATAATACTATAATAAATGGAAAGAAAGATTCTACAAATCACACTCTCATCTCACTCTCATCCCATTATGATGAGGTGACATTGCCAATCAATCTTTGAATTTCTTCTTTAAAAAAATAAGGGATCATCCAAAGGTGGTAAAAGTGCCACATTTTACCTAGTGAGATGAAAGTGGGATAAGTATTTGTAGCATTTCTCAAATAATAAATATGAATTAATTATTTTGGTTTATACGAGCTTATAAGAGTCTAGTCAAGTTTTATAGAGTTATTTCAATTAATAATCAATCATAATTTTAGGTGTTAATAGCTTATTAAATTAATGAGTCAAGTGAAACTCGAATTTGATCAAGTCTATAAAGGCTATTTGATGAAAGGTGAAAGGGGTATTTGGTGGGATACCAATAGACAACTGTTAATAATGGAATTGGGAAGCCTGCTAGCTCTAACCCGGGAGAGATTTAAGCAGAACTAGATAACAGGTTTTTTCTTGAATTAGTTATGTAGCAACCCTACCCCAATATTCATAGAGTCAAAATATGGATAATTTATAATGCCTAAATTAGGTTTAATGAGCTATTTTGGATAAGCCTATTGAACAATAATTTATTGAGTTTGGCTATGAGTTTTTAATTAAGCCTATAGGCCCAAAATTTTATTTTAAGGCTCATTGAGGTTTAGGCAAGGATTTTGGATGGAATTAATTGGCCAATATTTTTTGGAAAACCCAATTGATATTTATCATATAATTTTAAATAAGCTACAGACTCAACATTTATATAATATGTTAATGATTTTTATTGAGCAAATGGACCCATATTTAATTGATATTAGGCCCAATGATTTATTTTAAAAGATCCAAAACATTTATTAGACGAGTTGGATTATTTTGAAATTTAAGATCAGTCCATTGGACTTGTTAAATGACTTGGCCCATAAAATTATAGGCAACCCTCGTAATATTGTAACAACAGAGATAAAATAAAAACAAAATTGGGTAAGCGTATTTCAAATTATAATTATAGAAAAAATCTAATTGCAAGCAAGTTTGTGCACCAATTTGTGCACCAATATTGATATATAATATATATGTTTAACGAAATGATATGAATTAAAGATGAAAATAATTTTTATGATATATGAGATTTTCTTCTTCTCTTAAAAAAATTTTTTTCATTTTTTTTTAAATAAAAAAAATCATCGGTACGCGATATGGTGCACGAACTCGCTTATATCTAGCAAAACCCATAATTATATAATTGCATAGGACAAAAAATTCCAAAAAGCTTTTAAAGGCTCTAAGAAATCAAATTAGCCAAAAAGAAAAGTGAATGAGATTTAATTAAAATATCTAGAATTTAATAATAATAATAATAATAATAATGAGTTAACAAAACTTTAAAAAAAATTATAAAGGCACCAAACATTAAAAAATTAATGATTTAAACAAAATGATTTTTATTGAGCAAATGGGCCCATATTTAATCGATATTAGGCTTGATAAATTATTTTAAAAGTTTAAAAATGTTTATTGGACGAGTTAGACTGATTTTGAAATTTAAAATAAGCCTATTAAGACTTGTTAAGTGACTTGGCACACGTAATCTGGAGGAAAATCGTGGTTACAAATCAAGCATCTGGGGTACAAAAGAAAACCCAGCATGCAAGCCAAAAAAATTAATAAACCAAGAAAAAACAAGATAAATAAACAAACACCCGAAACTAACTAAAAACGAATCGAAGGCAATCCAGAGTAATCCATACGGATAAGACCACGCAACACTCGGGGAGTCTCCATCAATTGAGAGACAACTAAATCATTCCCAGAAGCCCCATGTTTGGCTAACCAATCTGTAACTTTATTTCCCTCACGAAAAACATGATGAATCGAGCACGTCATGGAATTCATAATGTCCATAATTTCCTCCTAGAAATCCTCCAAGTACCACACCCCCACATCTTTTACTCCTCCACCAGGAAATAACAGTCATAGAATCAAGTTCAATATCCACGTAATTGAGAGATAAAGATTTACAAACCTGGAGTCCATGAAGAAAAGCTAAAAGTTCTGCCCGATTATTAGAACCTGTACCAATGAACGAAGAAAAAGCGTGAATTAGCTTACCATGATTAGTTCTAATAATCCCACCTATACCTGAGGCACCCGGATTACCCAAACTACTTCCATCTGTGTTAAGCTTAACCCATCCCGTCGAAGGCCGTTGCCAATCAATAACTTTACAACGCCTAATTGGGGGGAAAACGGGCTGGACATGCAAACTTTCAAGTACCTGCAAATCAAAACTAGATATGTGAGAACTAGCATGCATATCTAGACAAATAAGACTAATCCACCGGCGAACATAGTGAATAATGTCAGAGGTAGATTCAAAGCGACCCTCCATACGCGCCAAACAGCGCCTCCTCCAGATTCTCCAAGTGATAATAACCAAAAGAATTCCCACAATAATGCCAACTTGAGACGAAAAAGTCGCACGGCGAAACCAAATCTTCACTGTGTCTTTCCAATTCTGACCTATCGGGATCCCAAGGCTAGCCCCAAAATATCTCCAAATGGTGTGCGCAATATCAACTGCAAAAAGAACATGATTTTGGTCCTCATACTGGCCGTTAGCACAACAATCACAACGAGAAGTAATAGGAATGCCAATACGTCGAAGATGATGATCGACACTAAGGGTCATATACCAAGCTTTCCACATATGAGTAGACATTTTAAGAGGTAGACTCTTATGCCACATCCAAGAGTGCCCCTCAATAGTATCACCCCTAATTCGGACACAATCCCATGCCGACTTAGTGGAAAACAAACCATTATCATTATTGGTCCAAATCAGAACATCCAAACCCGGTTTAGCCTTACAAATATCCTCTAGAATACCATCAAAGTGATCCGGCCCCACTAACTGACAAATAAAATCCACATCCCAATCATTATTTAATTTGCAATCCTTCACTTGAAGATGAGGATGCCCCACAATATTCATATCGGGCCTCTATCCCTTTAATGTAAAGGGATGCTTAGGGAATGAGATGAGATGAGACTTTTGTAAATAGTAGTAAGATGATTTGTAAATAGTAGTGAGATAGTTTGAGTTAAGTATTTATTAGATTTTAGGAAAATTAGAGAGAAAAAGTTGAATAAAAAATATTATAAAATTAAAATATTGTTAGAATATAATTTTTAATATAATTTTAGTTTTGGGATTTGAAAATATTTTTTATTTTTTATTTGAAAGTTTAGGAAATTTGTAATGATTAGTTTGAAAGTGTTTTTATTTAAATGATGTTTGGAAAGGAAATGAGATAGGATGAGATGAGATGGAAACTTTTTCCAAACATCCCCAAGTCTCTCTACAATTTTATAACGTCACTTTGTAATCATTATATCAGCATCATGTGTTTATAAATATTGATATCTATTGTGAATTATGTTATAACGTATGTTCTATGCTCTTTGAAGCAAAATATTATATAATTCACATGACTTCATAGACTTTATGAGTTTTGTATATTCTTTTCTTAATTTCATAATACCTACTAATTTGATTTTTAATATATTTGTTATAGATAATGTCAAATCTTACAAAATTATAATTTGTTGCTCTTAACGTTTCTTGCAATAATTACTTATCTTGGATGATAAGATTCATCTTGATGCAATGAACCTTGGAAATACTATCCAAGAAGAGATTGAAACCTTCCTGTAAAATAGCACCAAATCAATGATTTTGCTTCGTCATCATTTACATGAAGAATTGAAAACTGAGTATCTCGCTATAAAAAAATCCCTTGATTCTATGGAATAGTCTAAGGGAGGATACGAGCACCATAAGACTGTAATCCTGCCAAAAGCTCGCTATGATCGGATGCACTTGAGGTTGCAAGATTCTAGAACAGAGAAATAAGCTAACAGTTGAAATTATGTGGAGAGAAAATCACTTATGAGGATATGTTAGAAAATACATATACCACATTTCATGCCTCGAGTGTGCTTTTGCAGCAGTAATATTGAGAGCGCAAATTTATAAAATATTATAAACTAATATCTTGTTTGTTAGTGGCTGAATAGAACAATGAGCTTTTAATAAAAATTCATCAGTCTCTTCCAACCGGTTCTACTTCACTCCCTAAAGCGAATGGAACCTCATTTTATAATCATAAAGCAAATCATGGACGTGGACATCGTAGGAAAAGCTATAAGAATTAAGGATACCATACTCAAAATTATTCAAAGAGGAACTTAGTATACCACCGGAAGTGGAACCACACAGAGACAAAAAATGATGAAAATAAAAGCTTCCAAAATAAGCCTGCGAAAAACTATGAGGATAAATGTTATAAATGTGGTATGAATGGACTTTGGTCACGTGGCTATTGTACAGCAAAATATTTGGTAGACCTATATCAAGCCTATATCAAAGAAAAGGAAAAGGGGGTCGAAATGAATTTTACTGATCACAAGAATCCGATAGATCCAACTTATACCCCAAATGGAATGGATCTCACCCACCTGGATGTTTCTAATTTCTTTGTAAGCTCCAACAAAAATATAAATTTTTTTATTGGTGATGATTATGGTTACGACAATTAATTTTCCTTCTTTTTCTTGTAATCACATTATATTGCAGTTATTATCTTTAAATATACTTTGTAATTTTCATTTAAATTAATGAAGTTTTATATATATTTTGCTTTTACAAAGAAGCATGAATTTTACTGATGAATTAATCAATTTGAAGAAAATTGGTGGAAAGGTATATCTCCCAGACAGTTGTACCACACATACAATTCTTAAAGATAAAAAATATTTTCAATGTTTAACATTGAATAGAGCTAATATCAATACCATATCTAGTTCTTCAAATCTAATTAAAGGCTCTAGAAGAGCAAATATAGTGTTACTAGAATGAATAAAATTTTGTATTGACGATATTTTATATTTTTCAAAATCTAGAATAAATTTACTAAGTTTTAAAGATATACATCATAATGGTTATCATGTTGAAACATCAATGAAAACAGTAATGCACATCTTTATACTTCTATGATTTCGGTCTAGAAACTCATATTAGAAAAACTGTCAGCTTTCTTTTCGGTGTTATATTAAACAATTATGAGTACAGTTGAATCAAATATTGTAATGCACCTAAAGTGCTCTATTAATCCAAAGATCTTTATGCTTTGGCATGATCACCTTGGACATCCGAGATCAATTATTATGCGTTGAATAATTAAGAACTCACATGGACATCCTCTAAAAAATCAGAAGATTCTTTTACCAAGTGATCATCCATGTGCATCATGTTCTCAAAGTAAACTAATTATCATACCATCCCCTTCTAAAGTAGTAATTGAATCCCTGTTATTTCTAGAAAGAACCATTTAGATATTTTATGATCTTAGTAGATGCATCAACTAGGTGGTCACATATTTGTCTATCTTTACTCGTAATGTTGCATTTGCTAGACTTCTTGCATAATAATTAAATTACAAGCTCAATTTCCTGATTATTTAATCAAATCTATCAGATTGAATAAAGCAGAAGAACTTACATCCTACCTAAGCCTTTGATGATTATTGCATGTTAATAGGAATTCATGTTGAACATTTAGTTGCCCATGTACATACTCAGAATGATTTGGCAGAATTGTATATTAAACGACTACAATTAATTACTAGACCTTTGCTTATGAGAACAAAACTACCCATTTTTGCTTGGGGACATTTAATTTTATATGTTGCATCATTAGTTTGGATTAGACCAATTGTTCATAGGAAATACTCTCTGTTACGACTTCCTTTTGGTCAATCATCATATATTTTTCATTTTTCGTATTTTTTTATTGTGCTATCTATGTTCTAATTGCAGCTTCCAAACGCACTAAGATGGACCCTCAACGAAGACTTGGAACTTATATTGGTTTTGACTTTCCATCTATTGTTAGATACGTTGAATGTTTATCTGGTGATATTTTTAAAGTACGTTTCAAAAATTGTCATTTTGATAAAACAATTTTCCCACCATTAGGAAAAGAAAATGTGTCTGGAGCACAAAAAGAAATAACGTGGAATGCTTCGACATTATCCGTCTTAATCCTCATACAAATTAATGTGATTTGGAAGTTCAGAGGATTATTCATTTGCAAGGTATTACGAATCATTTACCAGATGAGAGTAAGAAAATAATAAAATCTTATATTTCAGCTGCTAATATCACTGTGATGATTTAAGTCCCTATAGGACAATTAAGAAATCTAGCAGCAAACGAATCAAAGACATGCATGAAGCATGGAAGACCTATTAGTGCAAAGGACAAGATTCTCCAAAAGAGAAGAGTAAAAGAAAAAGAAACTAGTGTTCCTAGAGAAGCCATACCCACAAAACATGCATGGACTATTCTGGATGCCTTCGCTTCATTTTAGTTAGGTTCGGTATTTTTTATTTTATTGCTTGGGTTTTGTTGATTTTGTTTCTGCTTTGGTTTGGTCTTTTTTTTTTTTGCATGTTGGGCTTCTTTTTTGTAATCCCCAGATGATTGATCTGTAACCACGGTTTTCCTCCACCACAAGTAAGGGTTATTAATAAAATTGGGGAAGGGTTGCTCTTGGATAGGTGGTCCTAACTCTTTCTAAAAAAAAAATGCAACAAAATCAATTGATCCATCCAAACTCTCAACACCAAATTCTCCTAAAAAATAATCCCCTAAAGAGAAATAAGAGGAACAGGTACTTGAAAATAATAAGATCTCGGTACATTATGTAAGTACAGGAGAATTATGGGATAGAAATAAAATTGTTGTTGACAACATATTTTCATTTAAAGTTTCCCTAGACATTACAAGCAGTAACGATGAAATTGAACTACAAACAGTCGCAAAATGCTGACGTAGAAATGATTGGCCAAAATGAAAAAAATATAATTCATGCATAATTGAATTCACTTGCAAAACGTGAAGTATTTGGACCTGTAGTCCTAACACCTAAAGGTGTGACGCCTGTTGGATATAAATGTGTATTTGTATGTAAATATAATGAGAAAAATGAAGTCGTGATATATAAAGCACGACTTGTTGCACAAGGTTTCTAGTAGAAACCTGGCATTGATTATCAAGAAACATATTCTCCTGTAATGGATTCAATCATATTCATATTTTTTACCAACTTGGTAGTCATAGAAAGTTTAGATATGCGTTTAATGGATATGATTACTGCATATTTATATGACTTACTAGATAATGATATATACATGAAAATCTTTGAATGATATCAAATGCCCGAAGCATATAATTCAAAATCCGGTGGTATTTATTCTATCAAGTTACAAAAATCATTATATGGTTTAAAGCAATATGGACGCATGTGGTTTAATCGTCTTAGTAAATATCTATTAAAAGAATGATTTGATAATAATCCAATATTTTTATGTGTTTTCATTAAGAAGTCAGAGTCTGGATTCGCAATTATTGCAGTATATGTAGACAATTTAAATCTCGTTGGGACTCCAGAAGAGCTCACGAAAATTACAACTAATTTGAAAAATGAGTTTGAATTGAAAGATCTTGGAAAAACTAAATTTTGTCCTGGTCTATAAATTGAACATTTTTCAAATGGAATTTTAGTTCATTAGTCTACGTATACAGAAAAAGTCTTGAAACACTTTTATATGGATAAAGCTCACTCTTTTAGCACTCCAATGGTTGTTCGATCACTTATTGTAGAGAAAAACCATCTTTGACCTTGAGCGAAGGATGAAGAAATTCTTGGTCCTAAAATGCAATACCTTAGTGCAATTTGGGTTTTAATGTATCTTGCAAATTGTACATGACTTGATATTACATTTTCAGTTAACGTACCAGCAAGATAGTTCTGCACCAACTAATATGCATTGGAATGGGGTCAAACATGTTCTACAATACCTTCGTGGTATGATCAACATAAGACTATTTTATTCAAAAGAATCAAGCTCACAATTAATTGAGTAATGCTACAAACAGTTTTGGAGTGCGCAAGCACCGTGCAGTCGCTTTGAAAAAGTGTGAAGTCTACTATTAAAAACTTAATTTCTTTTCATGTGGGTTCCATATTTATTCACTTTTTTCAAAGTGATTGCACAACACTTGCACACTCACGACTACAAGTATCATTTCTCTAATTTATTAGATATGTAGATACAGGTTATCTATCTGATCCACGTTAAGAGGAGGCTACATCAAATGTGATAGAACCAAATATATTTCACCAAAATTCTTTTATACACTTGAGCATGCCTGTCCACATAGAATTGGAAGGATTGTCCGAGACAAAGACAATCCTTGCCTATCCGATAGGGGTGCTACCCGCACCATACAGTGCGGGGGCACCCCCTCCCTTCCCCCTGCCCACATAGGACGCGGGTGAGATTTTTCCACCCAACACCCGCCCCTATGGCGCAGGGGCAGGGTACCCCGTCTGGGTACCGAAGTGCAGGGCGAGGACCCCCCCCCCCCCCGGCACTTTCACTCACTCACTGAACACCTAAAAAATCTGCAAATTTTGAATATAATGCTTTTCATTTCATGGCATCTGACTCGGGAAATTACTTAATCAATAGAGAGAAATCTATCCTTTTAGCAGCCTTGTTTTATCTACGATACTAGCATCCACTTATTCAACTCGAGCAATCACATCGGTTCTTCCTTCAACGGCAGCTGAAATAGCAGGGGATCTCTCTGTCAACAAAAGCCATTCTTGGCTTGGTCACATTCATTCAACCATCAACCATTTCACGCAGGATGGGCTCGTACCTTCTTTCTTTTCATGTAGTAGGACTCCTTCTTCATCAGTCAGAGACAGCAGCATATAAGACAAGAGCGAGAATTGCTAATGGTTCTGTTATACGAAACTTTATTTACAAGTTCTTGGAGAACTATTCTCCCCTATTGTAAGTCAGATCTAAAAATGGGTGAAAGAAAGAAGTAGATCGCCACCTTACAGATTCAAGCTTCCTTCGTCAAAGAACCAAAGATTGCCAACTTCACTTTGTTTAGGAGTCAATTTAACAATCGAGGACATTCCACAATCCTCTGCCATGACCGAGTGCCTAACTAACCTAACTAAGATCATGCCAACAATCTTTCATGAGTACCTTAGCACAAGCGCTAAGCAATAATAATACCTTTAATCCTTTTCAAGCTTTTGCACTAAGCCACCAGAATCCTCTTGCCTTGCCTGACCACTAACAGCTGGGAAGAGATCTGCCTTTCCTGCCTTGCTCAACAAAGCCTGCTTTCCGACTACAGGTACTAATGACTTTCCTTGCCCTGTCGATCACACCTACTAGCCCGATGTTTGGGCAGTAGTACAATCAGTAACCCTTCGCAAGTCTCTGTTTAGAAGCTGGGTCGCATAGTTCTCACATAATAAATAGTCTTTATTAAATAAGCCTCTAGGGATCGAATTGGAATGTTTTCTCCAATCATTCTTTCTTTCTCCCATATCATTGAAGCCCGAGCTTACCCCCAGAACCTCTACATTGACATTTTGATCCCCATATTCATAAACTAAGCTTGCAAGATCTAAAGTGGAGTCTCGCTGCAAGTCGAGCTTGAAATGGAAAGTCCAATGGATAAAGTATTAACAATAATACAAATTATGAAATTAAGATAAAACAATTGTAAAATTACAAACATAAAAGAGACATTATGATTGTATCAACATTACAAAGAATTGAATATTTAAAATTTAAATACAATTGTCAATTGAACATAAATGATAAAAGTGACAATGGGGAACTTTCACTTTGACATTTGGGGCGGGTGGCCAAGAGTGGAAATATAATTTAGTGCTGCCTGTTGTGAGTCGTGAGATCATAAAATCTGAAATATTAACAATTGAATAGGAAGATAAATTAGAATTATAAACAAGAAACAAATTAAAAATTTACAAATTAAAATATGTCTAACCAAGATGATCAGATGAGGATCAAGATGCGACATTGAGAATATATCATTTGAATTTCGACTTGGAATTAGGATTGAGGCTTGAGGTGCACATATGACAATAAGATTATAAAAACAATTAGATACAAAAAAATAAAATAAAATAAATACAAAAAACAAATTAAGGAACAATACGAATTGTACAAACCTACGGCAAATGGCAATGGTGGGTCAGGGTGCAATATGGTGAAATCATACTCCAGCGGATGTAGACGTCGTATCATGTATGGCTACAACATTTAAATTTAAAATTAATAATTTAATACCGATGAAATGAATATAAATTATAAATAAAATAAATCAAAACAATAAAATGAAACATTGAAATCAACGATTACCAAATCTAGGCTGATCACCACCCTCCTCCTCGTCTGCCTCATTATAGTCAAGAACATCCAGAACATGAATTTGAGTTCCTTTGATCCAATTTTGCATGCAAATCAATGTCTCCACAATGGTAGGGGACAAAGAATTCCGGAATCGATCCAACATGCTCCCTCCATTGCTAAAGGCCAACTCCGAGGCTAATAGGAATGACCAAAATACTGCGGGCTATCTCTCCAAAAAGGGGATACTTCACAGCATTGATCTTCCACCAAACTGATATATCAAACCCTTTCATATATGGAAGAAGATCCCCTACCAAATATCGATCTACCTCTGACTTCACCTCTGTAAATTGATGGAATAGTTGGGGGTTCTATGAAAGGCTTTGGGCCCACACCATCCTACGCTTTTTTCTCACCCTGACTTTTAGAGGAGGCGCTGGGGTTGGTGTAAGTGTAGGTACATTACCACCCCTAATCACGGTAAACTCATCAAACAATCTACCAAGGGTGTCTCTAACCATGCCCCCAATAAGCTCAGCTCATACGGCCCTGTGCCCAAGTCTCAAACCATATACCATATCATAAATCTTAAGCTGGGGGTCAAGAACAATAGCCAAATATAACAAAATATTTTGCCTACTCAAATCACCCCAATACTTGTCATATTTGACTCTCATCATCAATGTCATCTCCCGCATCCTAGTATGGTCACTCATATACGTCTCATCCAATTCTTCTTTTACCTTACATATTTGTTGAGTGAACTCATTGGATGTAGGGTATAAAGAACTAGATATTTTCAATGTCACCTCATAGAAAAGCCTTAAAAAATGTACAAAGATAGCAACCACCTCCCAATCATCATCAATAGGCTTTCCTAATCCCCCATGTTCATTAACATATCTGATGTAACATCCCGTATTTTAGTGTATTTTTATTGAATGATTATTTTGAATATTTCAAAAAATTTATTCTCTTGTTTTAAAATTATCGGATATTTTTAGTGGGTTTATTTTTATGATTTTTAAAATTTGCGAAAATTAAATTTGTTATGTTTTCTTAATATTTATTATTGTGATGTATTTAAATTGTTCTTTATTTTAAATTAATTGATTGTTGGATTTAATTATTGTATTTTCATTGTATCATTACGTTTAAATTATTTTAATTGAGATGTTGTTTTGAAATCATTTTCGTTGGATCATTTTTGTGACTCATGATGTGAGGATTGTACCTCATTTCTTTCCCTTCACTTTTCTTTTTCCCCTTTTTCTTTTTCTTTCTTTTCTTTTTCTCCATTCCTTTCTCTTCCTTCTCTCTCCCCGCGCGCGAAGTCCCTGCACTCTCCCTCCCCGTCCGTTTTCTCCTCCACCCAGCCCGCCGCCGTGAGCCACCCGTGACCGACACCGCCCACCGCCACAAGTTCCCCTCCCGCCGGCCATCATCCCCCACCAATCTCAGCCCCTAACACGCTGTCGTTTCTCCCCACGCACAACACCAAGCCGCGGCGCTCTCTTCATTTCAACGCCGCCGTGTGCCGCTCGTGCCCAGCACCGCCCAGCCCACCAACTCCACTACCATTGGCTTCACCGACATCCCTAAGCCCTACCCTATCAATTTCAGGTCTTGGTTTGTCCCTGTTGAAAAATGGGTATTTGAGACACATGGCCACAGTGCATTTTGCACTGTTCTGCAGTTGTGTTGCCATTTCTGACAGCTCTGTGATCCTTCAGAAATTATTATATAGCACTGTAAGTATTTTTCCAAAAAACTATCGTGATTTAAATATATTTTTGCACTAACTCATATTGTTGTGATCTGGTTGGTTATATGCCGGACTGAGTCCGAGGAGTTCGGGGGTCGGATGGATTATGGACAGAGTTATTGTGTGATTGGTTTGCATTGTTGGTTGTTGTGGTGTTGTTTTATGTACATGGCATATTGCAAGCATGATCATGTTTGTAAATGAAACTGGATTTTCGTGTAGATACATTCATGTTCATGTGTTTATTGAAAACTGGGTTTTCATGTGTTTGTTTGAAATGATTCTGAGTGTGTTTGAAACGATTGGATTGACTGGTTTGAGAAAAAGAAAAAGAAATTATAGGGATGGTGGTAAGCAGGGATGGTGGTAGAGTCTCGCCTGCGATTCCCGCCTACGGTGCACGCGATAGGGATGGTGGTTGTGTCCCGCATGTGATTCCCGCCTACGGTGCATGCATTAGGGATGGTGGTATAGTCCCACCTGTGGTTCCCTCCTACAGTGCTCTGATAAGTATTCATTGTGTGTAATAAGTATTCATTGTGTGGAAAGGAATTGTAGGGATGGTGGTAAGCAGGGATGGTGGTAGAGTCCCGCCTGTGATTCCTGTCTATGGTGCATGCGGTAGGGATAGTGGTATAGTCCCGTCTGCGATTCCCGGCTACAGTGTCCGATAAATGGTTTGTTTTGTGTGAATCATTTTCTGAAAAAATAACAGACTATATTTTTGGGCCAAAATGGGATTTTGGCGTGTGTTGGAAATTATCATTTTTCTGGAAAAAATGATATTTTATGGCTAAGTGTATTTTGTCATATGAATGCATGTTGGTTGCATTAATATGTTTTATCCCGAGAGTTGTTTGGTTTATACTTACCTGTGGTACCATTTTATGGTATCACAGATTTTGATGCAGATGTGGATGACGAGCCTTAGCTTGGCTCCGTTGGCGGAGTGATATGGGATTGCTCCTGTTTATCGAGATTTATTTTTATCAGTTATTTATGTAATTGTCTTGTAATATATTTTGGGATGACTGTATAAATTTTTAAGGATAATTTGTTTTGAATCTTTGTATTTAAAATTCTGGTACTTAGTAGACTTATTTATATTATTCGTTGCGTTGTTTACTGTACACTGTTGCATGTACACACACTTGGCACTTTCGATGGGATGCGTGACCGAGTTGTCATCATCCTGACGTCACGATTCCTGTGTTTTTTGTACGTGGGAGTCGGGGCATCACATCTGACATATTGAATATTTTCATCACCCAATAATTCAAAAGTTGATTTAGACCACTAGTAGTGGGCTCAACAAAGCTAAAATTTGGCCAAGGTTTAACTAAGGTGCACAATAAACCACTGTAATGGACTCAACAAATAAACATTGATTATAGCCTAAGGTTATTTTATTATTCTCATAATAAGATAATTCTATCTTATTGCTACTTTGGTCTCCCGCGCGAGAGAAAAGATGAAAAATGTAAAAAAGATGAAGAAATTGTGCTGCTTTCCTCTCTTTGAAACTCTGGTGCGCAGCTTGCAACACTTGTAAAAAAAAAGTTCGAAAAAGAATATAAATTTGGGTTTAATATGTTAATGTAAATTGTGATTTGGAAAATTTTCAAAAAATATATCAATTAAAAGAATATGACCCTGGTAAAAAAATCATTAGAAAATTATATCTGTTAGGAATAATTTGAATGTTAGAAAATTAATTTGTAGTTTTTTAATAACGAATAAATGTTCAAAATACAATTAGAATTAAAATAAATGAAAAGTTTAAAATCAATATTTTAATATAATAGTGATAGATTTATTGAGCCTGTTATTTGATGTTCTTGAAAAGTGGCTAGCTAAATTTGTACAAGTGACTTTCCTAGTCAAATTTTGGCCAAAATTTGTTGAGCCCACTATTAGTGCTCTGATATTCTTGGGCCGTCTTCAACATCAAGAAAGTTGAGTTCCATCTTGTAGGAACATCAGTACAAAAACCCTTCTTGGATGTTATGTCTACATTCTTTGTAGTGGCTTTGAATTTCTTCAATCTAGCAGGCGAAGATCTCACAAATCTCACAGCCATTCTGACTCGTGCAATCGAGTCATCTACATCTCTCAAGCCATCAGACACAATTAAATTTCAAATATATGCAGCACATCTAACATGCAAACAATCAACACCCAAGATTGTCTTATTTGTCTCTCTAAGACAGGTCTTAAGATATCCCAATGCGACATCGTTAGACGAGTCATTATCAACTGTAACCGTCGAAACTTATGCCAACCCCCACTCCTTTAATGCCATTTCCAATGCCTTCCCAATCGTCTCATCCTTGTGATCGAAAATTAGATAAAACTTCACAAATTTCTTATGTAGTGTCCAATCACAATCAATGAAATGCACAGTCAAAGACTTGTAATTGAAATTTTGGACGGATGTCCAAGTATCGGTAGTGAGGCTTGCAACTTGACCCGCCAATTGGCCCCTCAACAAATCTTTCTCCTTTTGGTAATGTATTTTAATATCGTTTGCCACAGTGTGGCGAGAAGTAATATTAAATCTAGATTTCAAGCAATTGGAATATTCTTGGAACATTCTCCCCTCCACAAACTGAAAAAGTAGCTCATTCATGATAATCATACGCGCTAACCTTCTTCTACAGTCATCGTGGTCATATTTAGTATATCCCTTCAACGTAAAACCCCCACTACTCTCATTCGCCATTTTTTTTTATGTCCAATCTCTAGTTTAGATTGACTCTTCTCTTGTAAGGATCTTAATATTGGATTATTCTTGCATTGTTCTTCTAAGTGAACCTTTAACTGTGATATGCCATATTTCATATAGTGACATCCATAGAGTTTACCACAATGGTTACACTTTGCGTGGGGGTTATTGGGGTTACCCTCTAATTTGGTAAAGTGAAACCAAACTATGGAAACGGGTTTCTTGCTTTGTGTGGACTTAGAGGCAGGACAGTTGTCACTAGGGTTAGTGCTGGGTGTAGGATTAGATGTTGGGGTAAGCCCGGTAGGGGTAGGACAATTAACACTAAAATCTGAGGGAGTAGAGGAAGATATTCTCCAAAACAATCACCAAATCTAAAATTAAATAAAAAATATGCCACTAACATCAACAATCAATATATAGGAATCAACAATCAACACATAGGGATCAACAATCAAACTAGACATCATAATATAATTTATAAGCATGCACAAATAATACAAAAGCACTATCGACTGTGACACAGAAAGAGAGATAGAGAGAAAGTCATGAATGAGTCAATAAAGGCAATGCATGTGACTTTGAACAAAATTTCACTCACGTTAGTTATGGAAGTTTTTTCATTTTTGGGTCGGTAGTGGTAGTTTTTTTTTTTCTCGGCATGGTCGGTAGTGGTAGTTAATGAAAGCTTAGTCTCAAAAGCAATAAAATAAATTAAAAAAAATAAATATTTCGATTTTTTTTTATTATCTCTTCTCCCTTCTCAGTTCTCTCTAATTTTATGGTACTTCTTCCTTTCAAATGTTATCATTCGTATCATTTAGTGTGATGATGATCAAGATTACGAAATTTAAAACAAAAATAATATTAATTCTCAATATAAAAGAACAAAAATTCAAACAAGTACTAAAGGATGCCAATTCTTTATCAAGAAACATCAGTACTTTGTTTTATATGACAAAAAGGAAAGACGTATTTGGACAATTTAATGATTTTATGTTAAGAAAAAAAAAGGTGACTCAAAGATGATGGTTTCTTAAGCAACTATATAATAGAAATTTAGGTAACCTAATATATAGAAATATATCTTCTCCTTTATCCATCTTTTCTACCTCTCATTTCCATTAATTCTTTCCACTTTTATATATAACCTAGCAAAATCAATTACATTAAAAAAAATAAGAAAAATAAATGAGACCCATTACATAAAAATCAAGATTTTCAAGTAGTTTAAGTATTTAATATTAGACCATATCCACCTCAAAGATTTCCTTTTTTTATATAAATAAATTAGATAAATATAGATAAATGATATCTATATATAAAGATAATTGAGTATAATCCATAGTTAACCTAAATCTTGGGACCAAAATAAAGATTTCCTAACCATTGATATTGATTTGGTGCCCACTCTCTCAAGGGTTCTTTAATTAATTCCTTCCCAAAATTCTGTTTTGATTCGTTCTTTCCTTTCACAGAAATACATTCTGAAAGTGCATATGAATTTAGGATTCCAATTTTTGAAAAATCTGAATTTCAAAACCCTAAATTAATTTAGGAGTTTCAATCTAAATTAATTTTGGATTTCGGATTGGAACCCAAAACTAATTTAGGGTTTCAATCTTTGAAAAAATCGAATTTTGAAACTCTAAATAAATTTAGGGTTCCAATCCGAATTTTGAAACCCACAGAATCACTATTATAGACACAGTATCATGGATTCAATCATTCACAGAAAAAACTTAACACACATCAATCATCAAAACACAATGCACATATGCACAATCGAGTCTCCACAGCACACAATTCACAAACACAATCCCATCCTCCAACTCTAATTAAACTCCATCCCTCCTCCAATCTTCATTCCATAACTCAACAAAAAATAAAATTTGTGAAATTGGAGATTGAGAGCAGATTCTTACCTTCGGCGATAGAGATGCAGACGGACTGCGACTGCAAAGGCGTAGTGGGCACGATGGCAACGTTGGATGGCAAGAGAGTGAGAGCGACTTAGGGAGAGAGAGAGAGAGAGATTTCACAAAAGCAAAGGAGCTAAGGGGGGTAGTACTGTGGGAGGGGGTTTGGTCATTTGTTATTAAGTTTTAAACAAAAAACCCCCGAGTCGTTTCGTGTGTAGGAGGTTTTTTTATATATAAATACATATATAATAATTTATATATATATTATATATATAAGTGGGGCAGGGAAACCCGGAGCGGGGCTGGGCCCCCTCGGGCGAGGCCACCTACCCCCCGCATCTGCGACACGGAGGCAGCGAACGAGGGCGAGGCTGCTAGGTGTGGGGCCCCGCTGCCCACCCCTACTATCCACAAGTCTCAACTATGGGGCTATCTAGTATCTACTATTAGCCTAACAACAATTATACATAAATTATACATAATAAGGTCTCCGATCCTTAGAACTTGTATGTTAAGAATTATGATGAGAAATAGATGAACTTTCGAAATAGGTGCTTCGGGTAAAAACTATTGCGACTTGAATCCAATGAGAATTTTGTTGAAATGGGAAGAGTAGTGATTCTACTAGGTTGGGGAGTAAAACTTGGAGATAGAAGTTAAAGAAAATAGAGGAACATCAAGGTAAAGTCTCGGGTTGGAATAATCTTTGCACATACTTGATTATATTTTGTAGATAATTTAACTCGAGGTGAGAATATAATTAAAAAGAATATTAAGGGTGAAATTGGTATCTTTACAATAACTATATAGAAATCAATGACACACAACAATCAAGAATTTAAAAAACTAAGCATGCAAATGTAAATGGAAATATGTAAATTAAACTTGTAGGTTATGTTTCTAGAATTGAATTACTTTGAGAATTTATTGTTTTATTCAGGATTGAGTACAATGGGATGGCATCTCATGGGTTGATGACGAACAAGCAATAACTTCGGGGGTGATGAGCGAACCTCGAGCCAAAGACTTACCCTTTTGGCTGGGGAAGGGCCATGGTTTGTTCTTGAACGGGGAGAGAGTACCACGATCAAGAATCAGGTTAAATAATGAGCTATCATCCTTAGACGATACAGATGCCAGAACACTAGGGCTAGGGGTGTAAATTTAAATCGGGAAATCGAAAAACCGGACCGGAACTGACCGGTTGGTCCGGTTTTGAATCGGTCAGGTTTGGGACCGGTTCCTATATTAGGAAAACCGGCCGAACCTGGTCCGGTTTCAGTTTCGTAGTTTTTGGGATCGGACCGAACTTGTTGGAAAAAATATATAAAAATTAATTTTATATATTAATATATTATACAAAATATTTTATATATATAAGTGTTATATATAATATAAAATTATATATGAAATTTTTATATATAATATATAATTATATATCATATATCAGTACAACAAACATTATATATATTAGTATTGTTTGATCATAGAGTATTCATATTATAAATTATAAATTATAACATAAAATATTAATCTTAAATATGAACATTTATAATTTGTTTAATCATATGTTAAATAATCACATATAAAATAATGATATGGTAATATAGACTATAGTAATACTAAATCACTATAACTAATGCTAATATATAGCCATACTAATAGTCTAATATTAATACTATTATATAGTCTAATATATTATATAGCTATATTAATATATAACTAATACTAATAGTCTAATAATATAGATTATAGTTATAGTTATACTAATATAGTTATACTAAATTACTATAACTAATACTGATATCATTATAATAGATTAGAGTTAGCATAATATATGTATAATAGACTAATAGTATTGTTAACTTAATATGTTATTATTAAGTTCACTATAAGTCTATAACTATATATATTATGGATATCACTATTAATATTGGTATAGTCTATAGTTATTTATTGACAATTAACATAGATTCATAATATTAATACATTGACATACTCTAAGTAGGGGTGGCAATATGTGACACGACACGTTAACCCAACACGAACACGACACGTTAACCCAACACGAACACGACACGATAAAAGCGGGTTAGGGTTTAGCCTTAACGGGTTCGGGTCAAAACGGGTTGACCCGTTAAGACACGATAGCTTAACGGGTTGATAACGGGTCAACCTGTTATAACCCGTTATGACCCGTTAAGAAAGTTAAAGTTACAATTATACCCTTATACCTAAAAAATAAAATTGTTGGGATTTTAATTTCGATATTTTTAGTATTTGGATTGTAATTTTGGACTTGCAGTTAGTTTTATATTTTTTATAGATATTGTGATTTTAACATTTATATAAAATTATGCTAAACTTAACTAGATCAAATGAGTTAATTTTGGATCTGTTCAATCCATTTACATAAACGGGTCAAAACGGGTTGACACGACCCGTTATGTTAATGGGTCGTGTTAGGGTTTGAGATTTTGACACGATAAGCTTAACGGGTCGGGTTAGGGTTGACCTATATAGTATAATATACATGTCTTGACATGACACAAACATGACCCGTTAACACGATTTGACACTCCTAACTCTAAGTTAGTAACAAATTAGTAATTAACATCATAAATATAATTATAAATATACTCTAAGTTTAGTATAAACTAGGACCTAAATGGTGTCATTTAAGTCTAGGGGCAGAATTTTAAAACTGAGTTGCGTGAAATGTCGTCATTTCACATATAGAAACCCGAAGTTCGACAAATGCCATAAATCGAGGAGTCCTGGGTCCTTGATACGTGTTGTAAAACTCGAGCCGACAACGCTTTAAAGCCTCGAGCTCCGCCTCGGGTCCCGATTCGTGCAATAAAGCGCGAGCCGACAATGCTTTAGAGCCTCGAGCTCCACCCGGGTACCACCTGGATCAGCTTTCGCAGAGCCTTGAATGCCCTGGGTTTCTATATAAGAGACCATTTTCACCCTTCGAAATACACAGAACAATTTCTCTGCATTTCTCACATTTCTCACAATTCTCTCAATTTCTCACAATCTCCCAAATGGTCGAGCAAAATTCTTCTAATAATATTCCTGATTTGAATCAGGAACCATTTACGTCTCAACCATTAATCTTATGTCCTGATGTCGTCAACGCCATGATCGGAGCATAGATACATTTTTCTACCAGGACCAATGTTGAGGTTGTTGTAGGATCGAGAATGCTCAGTGCTCAATATGCTGCTGCTATTACAACCATGTCTCGAGGTTACTGTCACGGGTGAGTGAGATTGATCAACTTAAAAATCAAATTTCTAAGTTGCAACAAAGGCTTGCTAATAAAAGTAGAAAAAATAAAATATTAAAACAAGAAAATAAGGCGTTGAAGAAATGTGTGGACTGGTACGCTCAAAACTAGCAACCACGAATAGCGGAACTGGAATGAGTGAAAGAACAAATACAAAGCCATCATCAGCAGTTAACAGCAGAGGTTCAGCGTTCACGAGAAACATAAGGACAAAAAATTTGGACTTGTAATTTTTTGGACTTTTGGACTTGTAATTTAGACTTTTGGAATTTGGACTTGTAATTTGTTGGAGTTTTGGTCTTCTAATTTAGACTTTTGAACTAATTTTATTCCATGGCAGATTTTTCTTTTTATTGCAGATATTTTTTTGGATGTTTTAGATCTATACATATTACCGATGGTTTTTCAATTTGGTTTGTTCTCGTGTACATCGGTGTGATTTTTTTAGCCCTTGTAACTAACTTATGAAGATAAACTAAAACTACACCATTTTTTAGCCCTTCAAACAATGCGTTTACATTAAAGAGTCCTAGACCCTTACGTAAATCCAAACTATGCCGTTTCCCTTCCTCAGCCAGGTGACGTCTTTTTTGCCCATCAAAGACTTGCCAATGTTGTGCCGTTTCGAGCTCCTGAAGACCAAAGTCCCAAACTCCTCTTCACTTCGCATTCTTCCAGCTTCCAGCCTCATACCTAGAAACCCTAAAGTTCCTATATTTGCTTCCATAGATTCCCAAACTCGGAGATACCTAATAGCATCTATGCCCTCACGAGTCACGCGAGCCATTCCCGGCCTCACCTCTCTTCCTCACGGCCTCCATCTTTGCCCTCTCACGGCCTCTATGCATCCAACGTTCCCTGCCTCTCTTCTTTTCCTCACTCTCTCATCGTCTCACGCAGCCCTCCCATCTCTCACGCAGACAGCAGCCCCTTTCTCACGTCTCTCTGCTTCGATGGTAATTTTTCTTGAGGATCTTTATTTGTCTAACGTCAATACTCAATAGTGAAGCATTGAAGCTTTGTTTGTTTAATCTACAATGAAATGTTTCGATTGTGGACTTCCTAGTTTTTTTTTCTAAGGACCACGTTAGCCTAAAGCTCTGTTTGTTTTGTTTGATTAAGCATCTGAGATTCTGAGTTGAATGAAATCTTTCAAGTGGCTTTGCTCCATTGCATATCATCAGTTTTAAACTGATTTTATCATCTGCATCTGCATATCATTATCATCGATTCATCTGCTAAGTAAAAAATCTCATTATTCTCTTGTATGTTCCAAAATGATTTTATCATCTGCATCTGCATATTACAACATCTCATATTGTTTTAAACTGTGAAGGCTCAACAAAAATAAATAAAAATAAGGAATAATAACATGTAAGAAATTACTTTGAAATTAACATATGCATGCAGATGAGAGACTTTCATATATGGATCGGGTGAAGAAATTAATTGGAGCTTATAATATTAATATATATATATATATATATATATATATATATCTAGCATATATAAACCCACTATAGCATATGGATGTTTATAGCTAAAAGAATGGTTGTACTTGGTCTTTGACACTAAATGAAGCAAAATATAGTAGTTGAATAGGTTGCCTGCATTAAGCTCCCCACCTTTGGTTTAGTTATTAATAATTATATAGTTATAGTTGCTTTTATTAAGATGTCTATTTTAGTATTGGTTTGGGAGGATAACCGGTGCGTAATTGGTTTTAGAAAATGCAAAACTGGTACATACCGATTCGGTCCTAAATTTTGTCCAAAACCAGACCGGACCGGTTACGGTTACGGTTACAGTTACACCCCTAACTTGGGCAATATGTGGGGTGATGGCTTGTGTATAAAGTAAAGTATAAAAGAAAAAGAAAATGAAAGAAAGTATTTATTGTTTATGAAACGAATGTCCATTGATAAAGTTATGATGAACAATCAATAGCCTCGGGCGTGATGAGCAAACCTCAGCCCAAGGACTTACCTCTTTTTTTTCACAATTCCTCTCAATTCATCTCATCTCATCTAATCATTACAAGTTTTTCAAATTCTCACATAAAATAAAATGAACAATTCAAATTTTTCAAATCTCAAAATAAAAATAATATTAAAAATATATATTCTAACAATATTTTATTTAACTGTTAACTTTAATCTCAACACATCTCATCTCATTTGTAAAAACAAACGATGCCTCATTTTGGATGGGGAAGGGCTTCTTAAATGGGGAGAGAGTACCCACGATCAAGAACTAGGTTAAATAATGAGTTATCGTCCTTGGACAATAGAGCTGCCAAAACACTAGGGCATAATGAGGGGTCATGGCTTGTGTATGAAGTAAAGTATAAAAGTAAAAAAAACGAATGAAAGTATTTATTGTATATGAAATGAACTATTGTTAAAGTTTATGGAATTAATGTTTTATTGACAAGTTATATGATAAAGTAAAGAGTTGGAATTAATTCTGAATTAATGATTGGTTATGTTTATTGCTTTTATGATTAATTATGAAATGAATTGTGCTTCTTAATATACTGTTTATTCATTTTTTTAATCTATTTATGCATTAAAAAGAATTGGGAAGTACAAAAATCCATAGCAATCACAAATCTAATTTATGGATCTCAAACATTGAGATGTAAATCTCACCGTAGTGGTCCACCTATGGTTTCAACATTTACCATAACGACACCGCAGATTTTATGGGAGGAACACTTAGGACCCGTTTGGATATTAAGAATATATCATAACATATGTAAATAATAGTGAAATAGTTTGTGAATAATAATGAAATAATTTTAGTTAAGCTGTTTTATTAGGTTTTTTAAAAAAAAGAGAGAAAATTAAATAAAGATATTATAAAGTTCAAAATTATTTAAAGGTGTTGGGTATCAAGTAATACCTAATCCAAGCCGATACCGTTCTGATTTCCGACATGTTTCATTTCGGTCAAATTATTTTAAGCTGGGTCGGTCGGGTAGGATTTCAGTTCATACTGAAAATTCGATTTTTTGTAAACTCCTATTCTTAATTTTATTTCTGGATCTCAAACAATGAGATGTAAATCTCACCGTAATGGTCCACCTATGGTTTCAACATTTACCATAACGACACCACAGATTTTATGGGAGGAACACTTAAGACCCATTTGGATACTAAGAATATATCATAACATATGTAAATAATAGTAAAATAGTTTGTGAATAATAATGAAATAATTTTAGTTAAGATGTTTTATTAGTTTTTTTTTTTAAAAAAATGAATAAAAATATTATAAAGTTAAAAAATTATTTAAAAGTGAGTCAGGTATCGAGCAATACCGAATCCAAACCGATTCCGTTCTGATTTCTGACCTGTTTCATTTCGGTCAGATTATTTTGAGCCGGGTCAGTCGGGTAGGGTTTCGGTTCATACCGAAAATTTGATTTTTGTACACTCCTATTCTTAATTTTATTTCTGGTAGAGTAATTATAGTTAGTTTAAATGTATCGGTCAATGAAAAACAAATTTATCCCATTTTTCACATTTTTTTTAAATGGCACGGCAAAACCTTACAAAATTTAAGCACCTCACGTTTCCGCAAAAACTTTTGGGAGCAACTGCAAATTTTAACATGGTACTGTGGAGGGGTCAAGGGGTCGGTAACATACTCAAAAAAAAAACACTGATTATGAATGCATTCAAGATGTACGCATCAGGTCAACGCCTCATGCAAACATATAGATGCTGCATGCCATCCCATTGATGCTATTAAAACATATATATGTATAGCAATTTGGTGCAGGAAGAATAGGAACAGATCATATGTGAGTTTCAAGCACCATCCGAGGGAAGAGTAGTTTGTATGTTAGAAGGCATCAGGATGTTGAAACCATCTGCTGCAGTAGATACGACCATTCCTGGAATCTGCGAATGCCAATGTATTTCTTTCAAGTCTTTCTGACCCTGTTTAAAGTCAAAGCATTGTTGAGTTAACACACTGAGTTGAATCAATAGAGAAATTTCTAAATCCATCATCTCACTAAGAGGTAAGTTCGAATAAAAGAGGAGGGGAGTGGGTTACCTGATGAACAAACAGAAGTTGTGGGTTTATATCTTCAGGGTCATTTACTTGTTGTTTTGTTTTAGCTCTGAACTCTGCCTCCTCTTCGTCATCCTTTTCTAAGGAAAGGTCCCATATTCTACGCAATGAAGCCAAGCGATCAAAAATAAATAAACGAAACTCAGAAAAATTTAACATAAGAACTTCTATCCAAAATAGAATAATAAAACTACAAACATATATATTTAGTTGACCACTTCTTATTTATGCGCCAACCCAATCTATCATGCGTATTACTTACGTTAGCTGATTGTCTGATGATGAAACAGCCAAAGTATAGGCTTCATGTGGACTCCACTCAATGGACGTGATAGGGGTTTATGGTATTCAAAATGTGCCACTACAGAATCTCCTTCCTGCCCACAGAAAAATCGCATTTAACATCAGCATTATCAACATCAAGAAATCCAATTCATAACCTACAATCCTTCTTTGCTAGCATAAGAAAAAGAAAGAGAGGCAGAGAGAGAGGGAGATCAACCATTTCTCTGACTCCAAAAAATATATACCTGCGTATGTAGGAACATAATACACACATACATGCACATATAAAACAAGGCCTTGACCCACCCCTAAGAAAAAAGGGGAAAAACACAAAGTGCCTTATCCCCCCTTTTTAGCAGTCTCAAGTATCATACAATGCATACTAAAGAGACAAAGCAATTTCTATTCTTTTCTTTTCTTTTGATGCCGGGAAACTCTCCAAGGCGGGGCCCTTCGGACCCACCCCTGCAAAGCAAAACCCCGGTCCTGTGCACCGTACCCTCAGAAGTTTTCCTATACAGAATTGGTTAAATCGCTAGCTTTACACCAGGGGGTGTGGTTCCAAAGGATTGTTTGCACCCATGAGGTGTTGAACTTTGGACCTTGAAGGGAGTGATACCCCAAAAACAAGGCCTTCACCACTTGGGCCAACCCCTTGGGATTAAAGAGGCAAAGCACTTTCTTTAAAGAATGCAGCTGGTTCCACCTTTCTTTTGTTAGTTAACCAACTTTTTTTAAACAGGGATTGTAGTAATTGTGTGTGACCAATCTAAATACATGCAAGTCACAATATAAGTTACACAATCAATGTAGAAGAATGACAGCAATAGGATTGAAGACATACTATTATAACAATGGCCCTTAACCTGATAATTTATTATAGATCATATATGTTTTTAGAAAATATGATGGAATATCCATACTGGACCATACCTTAAGCAATCTGAGGTCACGAATAGAAAATGTCCCGTCATCACTGCCAGATGCCAACATACAGCTAGCCAGCCTAATCAGAATCAAGGAAGTGCCAAGAGTGATCACCACATAAATATGTATGGACGTAAGGATTTTCTAATAGAGCAACAACCAGAAATATTAGCAACCTGTTCCACGATATGGCATTCACATCTGCTGCATAAATAGATAATCCCAAAATTTGTACGTACATAAATAGATAATCCCAAAATTTGTACGCAAAAAACCATCAGTTGCTTGGAGGCCTGTACTGTTGCATAAGCTGCTGCATTTGGAGTTGCATCTGTCTTCTGAACTCTTCTTGCTATTCTTCATGTTGTTTGACGTGCATCTTCATATCTAATTGTTTTGCCAGCTGAGCCTCTAACTCATGCTACCTTGCAGTCAATTCTTCGATTCTGGAATTCGCATTCTCTAGCGCTATAGAAGTCATAGATGCATTCCCAGAAGAAGATGAAGAGGGAGAAGGCTTTACACAGCGACCCAAACCCCTCAAATATCCTAAACGTTGACCCAAGACTTGTATAAAAATATCAATATCACTTGTTGAGGAATTTTGATCTGACGTAGATTCAGCACGTAGGGCAACCATTTTATCGTAGACATATATAAGATAAAGAATTAATATCGTCATAAATATTCTAATATATTTAATGAAAACAGGTTATAATACTTGCATAATTTTCACAGGCATCAGGATGAGTCCACTCTCCATTACGATCAGTGTGCGATGCAGCATATAATTTTATCAGATCATAATTGGTATCTGAATCTTGCTACAATAAATGTGTTAAGATATAAAGTCATTATGATTCATCCAAATAATTAAATATATCCGATAAAAAAAATAGCAATACCAATTTCTTAGAGAGACGATGGAAAGATCTTGAGCTTGCATGATGATTAATTTTCAATTTTGATCTATTTGTTTTGTTTATAGAACTTTGCTCATGTGAAGAAATTGAACATATTATGAAGCGAAATGACAAATAGGACAAGTAAAATAATTAAATTTAATTATACCTGATATGATGGATCCTCAAACATGTCATAAAGTTTTTCCCACTCAAAAGGTCGGACATCCTGAAAAGGACGTTGGCATGCATCTTCCTTCTTCTCAAACTTATTATAATGCTTATGACACCTCGCCTTATATTTACGGAATGCATTACCCATAAGCTCTTCCACAAGCCTTATATTTACACAAACACATTATCATTTATAATATTCTAAATTTAAGTAAAATATAGATATTTATTCTACTAAATCAATGTTTTAAACATTACCAAACAACGTTTCTTGATAAGCTCTTTAACATCTTGGAGAACGTTCTTCCTTGGTCTAGCACGGAGCTCGCATTCATTTTTTTTATTTTATTTTATTTAATTATTATTATTTACTTTTTTTTTCTCCCAACCGTTTCTCTTCTCACTCATCTGTTCCCCATGCCCACGTACAAGAAGTTCTCTGCATCAAGCACGGCAACTGCATTGGTAACCGATGCCCCCATGCACGTAACCACCCTTTCCCGTGCGTTTCTTCGATGCCAGGCATTTCGGTTTCTCAATACACCTCACCTTGTAGATCGATGCTCTCTACATTTTTCTATCTTCTCTGCACCAAGTCGCAAGGCATCTAGAAACCCACCACAAACTAGTTGCTGCATATGTGAACCCGAGTTACCCATCAACCTCCAACAAACGCCACCATCCAACCACCTCGTAAGCCCCAACTCCTCCACGCACAACCAATGCAACACCCCTGTGTAACCACCGTGTGAAATTGCTCAGCTCCATGCACAACATCTAGCGACGCTGACCAGCATGCCGAGGTACTCTCCCACACATGTCGAAAGCCATCGAGCCACACTTTAAACCTCCACTGCTCTGCCCTGCACCACCGTACCCCACACTTAGCCGCCCAACGTACAAGCTCTGTCGCACGCATCACCGAAACACCCCTGTTTTTGCATCTCAAAACAGAGCACCACTCAACGCTTTCGGTGCCACTAGCCACAGCAAGGGAAGTCCAACGCCGTTGACGCCCAACGACTCCGTGACCTGCTGCGGCCCCAACCACCTTGTTGTTGTCTCTTGCTGCCTCGGTGAGTATCTCGCACGGTATCCCTCTCACCGTGTTTCATCTCTCTGGTGTCTCTCTCTCTCTCTCTCTCATCGTTCTCTCTCTCTCGCTCATCTCGCTCTCGTTCTCTCAGTGCGAGGCTGTCAAGACACCCACCTTCCACTGCAACCCAACTCCGTCGCGACCTATTTCCCCCACGGTGCCGCTGCCTCTTAGTTTTCCTTGGGTAAGTGCTGATGCTGCCGCTCACGTCTAGGTCCTCTGTTTTACTAGTAGTTTACTTAAAAATGAAATATTTTTATGTCTCGGTTAACCTAATAGATGATATGTTCTATTACCATTTTTGCCCCTATGATTTTTCCAGATATATTATTTCGGATGTTTAGGTTAATGGATTTATATTTTAATGAGTTGATTATATATATTGGGTTTGAAATCATGAGTTTCATACTACATGCATGTTATATTTTTATTTGGACGTAGACGTATGGCCTTATACTACTAAGTCAGTTCACTGATGCTTTTAACAGAGTAATTATAAGTTGATCGTGTTTTAACTTTTATATAATAAACTCACTTTGTATGAGTTTTGTTTTAAATACAGATTAAATAAATATTTGAAATATATTATTAGTACTATATATATTATTTTTAGAAGAACATAGTAGTGCAAGACTTCTATTTTGAATTCTTTAAAGAGATACTAAGCAGTCTATTTTTATTAAATGAAATATTTGTTCTCCTACTTTAATCAGTTTTGTTTTAATGAGTCTTTAAACCAAAAATGTATTTTATGGTATAATTTTATTTATTATTAATATTATTATGCAATTTTAGAAATATTCTGAGTTTAATAGTTATGTGGATATTGAGGAATTTAGGAAGCGATGGCATCTTAGAATTAAGAAAAATTTTAGTTTTTTTGAGGAATTAAAATAGTTACTTCAGGTGTAACATGAGATTATCTGTCCATTGGAGATTTATTTAAGTTAAATGAATTTTTATAGGTGACGATTGAAAATTGTTCAGTACTGTTATAGAGAATTTCTGAAAAGTTAAGAAGTTTAGGTAAGCGGGGTTCATATACTAGTTTTGCATAAAAGAAATTATATGAGATTGATTTTGAAAATAAGTATGTTTGTTTTTGAAAAGAAATCTGAAAACGACCTTAAATGTTTATTCTGCATATGCATAAATTCTATATAAGAGAGAGTAATTTATGTCATGACTGGTGTAGACATGAGCTAATTTTGTGCATTCTGTTTCTGAACTATGCAAAAAGAGTGAATAAGAAAATATAAAATTTTTTGCTATGAATAAATGAAGGGATTCTATTTATTTCGAACATGTAAAATGATCTGAAGCTATTCAGTATTTTATTTTGATGTGATGTGTCATCTGAAAACCTTGGCATGAAGTTCTGATTCTGTATCTGAATGTGATCTGATTCCGATGATGTTCCGTTCCGTTTCTGTTAAGGCCCATCCACGGGTATAATGGTGGTTTGTAACCCTACCACGGGGGTGAAACATGGTATACGGCCCAGCCACGGGTATAATGGTGGTTTATAACCCTACAAAGAGGTTGAAACATGGTATACAGCCCAGCCATGGGTATAATAGTGATTTATAACCCTACCACGAGGGTGAAACATGGAATACGGCCTAGCCACAGGTATAATGGTGGTTTATAACCCTACCACGGGGGTGAAACATGGTATACGACCCAGCCACGGGTATAATGGTGGTTTATAACCCTACCACGGGGGTGAAACATGGTATGCGACCCAGCCACGGGTATAATGGTAGTTTATAACCCTACCACGAGGGTTAAAGATGGTATTTGTCCCGATGTGATGCTATGAGATGATATGAATATAATGTTTCAATTTGGATATGCCAAATGATTTTCTTTTTTGGGATCAAGTTTGTTTTTCTAAAAATTTCGCTCTGATATTTTGTACCAAATTTTGTTTATGCATTCCGAAAATAAATATGTTGTTTCTGTATTCTGAACGTAAATGTTTTCTTCTGCATACCGAACTTTGTAAATGCTCATGTTTACATGCTAGTATATGTTCTTTGCTTACTAAGTTGTTAATAACGCACCCTTTATCTCCACAATATTTTTCAGATATTTTGATGGTTCAGCTGAGGATCAAGATTATGAGGCATTGGGTGAGATGATTTAAGTATAGTAATTTAGGCATAGGAAGTTTTTTTTAGTATTGTCGATTTTTATTAAGAAATTTTATTGTGTTATGATGACTTGGCATTTTGGAAAATTGGTTATATTGAAGAAATTAGATTGAATCAGATTTTCTATATGATATTGGGAATTTGAAGTCTATTTTTATATTGTTGAAAGGTGAGTTTAAGTGTTAGGAAGTAACTCTCCTATCTGTGCGGGACCGAGGCGTTATACGTAAGTTCGTGTAAGAGCACCCACATGCGATGCAAGCCAAGCTGCTGGTTGTCCTTTGCCCCAGGTATGTTCGTTAGGAATGTTAACCTTGATCTTACCCACCTTCCGATATTTTTCCAACACCACCCCTCTAGTGGTGCCTCGACCTTGACAAAATTGTACTATAGACTCTATAAAATATAACATTGTAATCAATTTCATTTATATGTCTATTATAGGACCTTAATTAATAACTTTTATAAGTATTAGATTTTTACGTTGTTCTGTAGAGTCAATCTCTAATGGTGAGTCTGAAGGAGAGCTAGGAACAGGTGGAGATGGGTTACGAACTTCCTTCCTTTTTGGCGGCATAATTTCAAACTACTGATACATTCAATAAGTAAAATATTTGTCATCAAGTGTAATGTTAACACATAATTGGTCAATCATAATCTGTATCAGTTTCATTTGACAATTCGCTCTCATCATCTGTAGATATTTCAGATGATTCAACATTTTCCTCAACTGTCACATCAACAATTTCAGCCTCAATATCTTCTCTATTTAATGGAATCATCTCATACTGGCTCAAATTCACAAACAAATTTAAGGCAGATTGACTCTCTTGGTATGCTTCTTGAGTAGAGGGGTCATCTTCTTCTTCATCTTGTCCTTCCGCCTGAGGGATAACATCATCTATATTTCTTGGAGAATATTTTTGTACTACTCGCCATTGATTTCCTAACTTTGGGTCATCTAAGTAGAATACTTGAGATGCTTGAGAAGCCAAAATAAAATGATCATCTTCATACCATTTTTTTAATGTATTAACACTAAAAAAATATTCATCATCATCGACTCCAGTACGAGGATTGCTTAAATCCCACCAATCACACTTAAACAGATACACCGCAAGCTCTCTCAAATATTTCATTCCAATTGAGTAATGCTATGTACAGTCGTGGAGTGCGCAAGTGTTGTGCAGTCGCTTTGAAAAAGAGTGGGGTCCACTATTAAAAATTTAATTTATTTTCATGTGGGTCCCGTATTTATTCACTTTTTTCAAAGCGACTGCACGGTGCTTGCACACTCACGACTGCAAGTATCATTTCTCTTTTGGGTTTTCCTATAACAATCTCGATCCATTGTGTGATACCTACTTCCCCGAGAAATACATGCAGAATATCGAGCAGCGCGTCTCAATGGGCCACGCGCCAATGCATACAGTTCATCCGATATATCATTTAGATTATTCGCATGAATTTGTACAACCTACATATTGAGTAAAGTATATATTATATCAAAATTTAAATCAATATTTTTTCGTTGGTTATTGAGTAAAGCATATGTAATGTCATTACCCGTTCTTCAAACCATCTCGGGAACTCCTCTTCATGTTTTTGGTTTATATCATTTACTCTCAGTTCCTTGAGCACGTTAATATGATCATTGAAATTGATGATTACCACAAATCTTTTATATTTTTAGACCTTTTTTAAAGTAAATGAGGGAATTTAAATTAAGAAAACGTTATAACTTACTTCAAGTAGTTCTCTATCTCAGGGCCATTGTTCAGCACGTACTACTGACCTTTCTCAAACTCTTTTCCACACAAGTCATAACCACGCACTGCACCAATTGGACGAACTTGTTGGGAAAACACAGAAAACACATGCCGTTGTCTTGCTCGGTCAACGTCAAAGTTTCTTTCCGGCCGATCAAACCGAGTGTCAACTCCGTGGAAATATTTAGAACAGAAGGTATGTCACTCATCGTCAATATATGCTTCTGCAATTGATCCTTCTGGGCTGGCCTTGTTACCCACTGTACGTTTCAACTTTCCAAGAAATCGTTCAATGGGATACATCTATCTATATTGAACTGGTCCTACAAGTTGAGCCTCACGTGGCAAATGAACGGCTAGGTGAACCATGACGTCGAAGAATGACGGTGGGTAAATACTGTACGTTTCAACTTTCCGAGAAATCGTTCAATGTGATACATCTGTCTACCAAAATCATAATGTTGGATGACAACAGATATAGTTCGATAGTTTGCGAGAATGATCTTACAATCTCAAACTGTCCATTATGGACAATTCAAGAGTTATCAATCAAGCATTCATCCGGATTGATAACTCTCAAACGGGTCTAAGGTTTATTTTGATGAACAAACAATGCAAGATATGCTAACATATGTCAAACAATAACAACATATTATTTATACAACAATACAATAAAAACATAATTAGTAGGTATTATTTAAAGATTTAATAGTATTTTAATTTAAATATTAATTTTATTAATTTAGAATTAACTATTTAAGTGTTATTAAATCCTAACTATATTTGTATTTTAATTTAAAGATTTAGTAGTACATATAATTTACAAACTTCATTTTATTAATTTAGAATTAAGTATTTAAGTATTATTAAATCTTAACTATTGTATTTTAATTTCAAGATTTAGTAGTACATATAATTTACAAATATCCTTATATATTTGTATTCTAATTGTAAATATATTGATGTATAGTTTACGTTCCAAACGGTGCCACACTATGTTCGAATATAACATACACGTTCGAACGGGTAATCCTAACCCGTTCGAACGTGTTCATTCTAGATTTCAGTCGTCTTCAACAACCGAAAACCCCATTAATCCGAGAATACAAATTTCTCACAACAACACAAACAACAATATCAATAGCATACAAATTTATAACATTGTAAAATATTATATTCAAACCAAAATGAGAATATAAAAGGCATACCTGAATTTTTGGAGATGAAAATGCAAGGAGATTAGATTATATGCCGTGCGAATGAGCTCCCCAACAAGTAGTAATCCGAGAATAATTGAGTGAGAAGTTAATATTTTGAGTTTGGGAGCTAGTTTGAGGAAGAATGGCTCTGGTTCGCGAAGGGGCTTATCTGTTTCGTAAGAGACTGAGAGTGGTGCGCGGGAGGAGAGCGAGATTGTGAGGTTCTGTCGTGTATTTGCAGAAGATTTCATGTTCGAACGGTTATTTACTAACCGTTCGAACGTGAAAATATTTAGCGGAAATAAATTCCCTCCTAACTTTTCACGTTCGAACGTATAAATAGTATGTTCGAGCGTTAATGGATGCATTCCCGCTCGATCATTAACGTTCGAACGTTATTGTTAACAGTTCGAACGGTTTGATAAATATTTATTAATATATTATGTTAATATATTAGATTATATATATAACATATATATAGTATCATATATAGGGTCATCTAATTAGACTATAACTAAAATATATTATGTTAATATATTAGATTATATATATAACATATATATAGTATCATATATAATGTCATCTATAGTACTAGTATAAATAGTGTCATCTAATTAAACCATAACTAAAATATAATATGTCAATATATTAGACTATATAGATAACATATATATAGTGTCATATATACTGTCATCTAATTAGATTATAACTAAAATATATTATGTTAATATATTAGACTATATATATAACATATATATAGTATCATATATAATGTCATCTATAGTACTAGCATAGATAGTGTCATCTAATTAGACCATAAATACTTAATTAATATCTTAATATATTAGACTATAGATAACATATATATAGTATCATATATAGTGTCATCTAATTAGACTATAACTAAAATAATAATATATTAATATATTAGTATAATATTTAAATGTATTGAAGTAGACCGTTCGAACGTATTTACTAACCGTTCGAACGGTATTGCATAAATAAGTTCTTGCGGACGGTCATTTTCACGGATGTTCAAACTATTAACAAAACTTCGTTTTCTCCAAGTGAACTGTCCATCTCCGCCGTTTAAAGCTGTCGTCGCCACCGCGAATAGTGCCCAATCAAAGCCTTTTTCTCTAAGCACCGGTATGCTATTTTTCTAACTATTTTACCGTTTAAATTTAGGTTTTTGATGAATTATTTGTTTAAATTAAGATAAAACAATTTATCCATCAATACTCACCGTAGATTTGCTTAAATCCATTGTAGGAAGGTTTATTTAAGTCTCTTTCAATTTGTTTGTTGAAAAATTGATGGAATCGAAGGATTCCATGGATTTCAATGGCTGAGTCGACACAGCTAAGGCGTTGAGTTAAATTTGCATACCGTTCGAACCCTGGTTAGTGCGTTCGAACGGTACGATCCAAACAATTAGTAGACCATTCGAACGTTGTTTTATACGTTCGAACGGTATACCAGCCAAACAGGTTTGCATACCGTTCGAACACTATTTTAAGCGTTCGAACGGAATAAATAATTTTACTAACATTAGTGAATCGATCTTTTTATTCCATATTGTAGTTCTATTAAATCTTTACGAGAATAGATATTATTTTATAATTAAATTAATATAGAAATTTATCACATTTTGTTAAATATTTAATTTCTATTAAATATTAATCTAATTAATATTAAATAATGTGATATTATTTTTATAAAATTCTGTTGTTCACAATGTCTCACTTTATTAAATTACTATTCATATGTAATTTAGTGATTAGTTATTTATTATATTTTTACGTTAATGTATTGATAAACTCTTTAATTGTAAATTTCAGGTTGATTAAAATGTCTTCTTCTAGGGTGGGACGTAAGCGACGCAATCCAGCTAAGACTAGTATCAGTCCAGGCAGGGAGATGACTGTTTCAGTAGAGCGACAAGTGAAGCTTTCTGACTTCCAGAGTCATGTCTGGGAGGGTCGTTCCCTGCCATCAGTCTTCAGCGAACATGGTTGGGGACCTATCTTAGAGGAGCGGGAGGAGTCATGGGGGACCGTCTCCTATATTGACGTTGTTTCTGAGTTCTATAGAGAGCTCGGTGGTGCCAGCCCAGATGACGGAGGGGCATACAGGATCTCTGTCCGAGGAGTTTCAGTTGTATTTTCACGGGACGGACTCACTGAGCTTCTCGGTATTCCTAGGCTGCCAGATGCATATCCAAACGTGGTGCCTAGAGAGTCTGATCCTTTAGCTGAGGTGGACAATTGAGGAGGAGGCACCAGTTTATACAGATGAGGTCGATACCCTTGATGATCATGAGGTGAGGGATTTGGTTGTTGGTCCAGATGCTCCCCCGTATGACAGGATGAAGAGCATCAAGCAAGCAGATCTATCTTCTTTCTTCAAGATCTTGAATTTGATAATCGCCAATAATATTGACCCTCGGCAGCACAAGACAGAGGTTGTCATTGACCGGACGAAATTTATGTTACGGGTTGCTCGTGGTATTCCTATCGACCTGGTGGGGTATATATTCGATAGGATTCGATCAGAGTCTCGGTACATTTCGACGGATATACTGCCATTCGGGATCCTGATCACCCGATTTCTGCTATTTGCCGGTGTCGTGCCTGATGTTGCCGAGCGTAAACGGGAGCCGATGGGACCGATCAACAACACCACCCTCTCACGCAGCTTGGGACACTCGAGACTGCGTCTTCGTGGACATGTTCCAGACCCGGTTGAGCTTCAGAGAGATGCACAGCCGGGAGATCACGGAGTATCAGCCGCTGAGACATCCAGACAGACCGAGGCATTAATACACAGCGCTACTCGTGAGGACATGGCCGAGGTCGTGCGTGCAGCGAACAACGAACAGACATCAGCATTGATCGATGCAGTGCGTATGGAGGTCCGTTCTGCTGTGTTTGAGTTTCGTACAGAGATTACTGGTACCATCTCTGAGTTATGTACGAAGCTTGATGCCATGTCTGCGACTCAGGTCTCCATCAGTACTCGACTGACACAGATAGAGAAACGCTTAGCTGCAGTCGAGGAAGTGTGCAAAGATTTGGCGTCTTAGTACTTTCTATATTTTATTTATTTATTTATTTATTTTTAGAATGGACAATATTTAGTGTTTTGTAAATTCAGTATTTAATTATGAATTAGTAGTAGTTTATATTTTCTAAACTAATTATTAATTGATATTATTCCTATAATTAAATTGATAATTTTTTTATAATTACTAGTTAATATAAATATAATTCTAAAAAAAAAACATATGATCACCGTTCAAACCATGAAAATAACGTTTGAACAGTATTGATTCATCATTCGAACGATGAATATTGTACATTCGAACGGTATATCAATTTCCCGCTATATTAATGTTACTTAATGCGCAAATTGCACGTTCGAACAGTGCTGATTTATCATTCGAACGGTAAAATTGTACATTCGAACGTAATGCAGTTTTCCGCTATAATAATTATACTTAACGCGCCAAAATGTACATTCGAACAGTGCTGATTAATCATTCGAATGGTTAAAATTGTACGTTCGAACGGTGGAATAATTTCCCGCTATCATAATATTACTTAACGCACTAAAATGTATTTTCGAATGGTTAAATCTAACCGTCCAAACATTAAAACATTATATTCGAACGGTTTCATTATTAGGGGCAAAATATTTCGTCCCTAATTATACCGTTCGAACGTGTTCGAATGGTTTTGTTTTTCTATCATTTTTTTGGGACGAAATCTGAAATTCGTCTCAAAATCTCACTTTTTGGACGATTTTCATTTCATTCCAAAAGAAAATCGTCCCAAAAGTCTTTTTTGTTGTAGTGGAAACTCTCGGATTTACCCATTTTGCCGAATATTTGATCCCTAATGAGGGAAAGAAAGAAACAAAGTTTGAGCAATGACTCAACCATAATTTTTATGACCTAGTCACGAGAACAATTGTTGTAGAGGAAGACATTCAGAAAATTATGAAATAGAGTGAACAAATGAAACGTTCCTTGTAGTCTACTAAGCAAGGACAAGCTAATAGGTCCTTTTGAGATAATGAAGAGAGGCCACGACATAGTGAGATAGGATGACATTCTATATGTGAGAAGTATGGTAAGAGGCATGCAAGGGAATGTTAGGGACTGACACATGCTTCAAGTGTCGAAAAGGACATCATATTCGAGACTACAATACCAATTATGATAAATGATGAGGTTTTATGAGATAGGCTTACCAAGTACCAATTGTTGGAAAATAGTATTAATTTTCATTTTCTTACATTCCTCTAACTAAGGGGGACGGGAAGGCGGGGGTCGGACGTAGATGCCTACACGCACCTGGGAACTGGGGGACGTGCTTTTGTTTTAAAACGTCCATTGCCCCCTTGCATCACTCTCTCTCTTTCCTCTCTCAGTCTCTCTGTTTAAAATTCTCGTCCCCGTCGTCCTAGTTGATCGCTGTCATATATTCTCCCTCCCCCTCGCCATCGCCCCCAGGCAGTATCTCTCTCTCTCTCTCTCTCTCTCTCTCTCTCTCTATGTTGGTTTTGATTTTTGGTTTTTCATAGTGGGTGGAAGGTGGCCGAAGGTGAGCGGACGACTGTGGGGGCCAATCGAGACGAGCTCGAGGCCCAAACTACCACCCCCCCCCCCCCCCCCCAAATGCGGAGGTGGCATGGAGGTGGTAGACAGGACAAGTGCAGCCCCTATTTGGGGGATGCGGGTAGCAGCCCTACCTTTGAATTGTTAACATATTATCCGATAACTAGTTGATAGAATTTTTGACTTGGTTATGATGGGCATATCTCAATCTAGAGACAATATAGGGAGTTTGGATCAAATTTTCCAAAAACAAATATTTAATATTTATATTTTTCGTTTTCAGTTCAGATGTATATATTTCTTTGTCTCATATGTTGTAACAACCCGACTCCAATATTATTAGGGATCGAATGTGAATACTTTTATGTTTTATTAACTTTATAAACATTCTATTATTGTTATTATTACTATTATATTTTTATCAAATTTTATATCATTAATAAGTTGTTCAGGATTGTTTTTATTATTATTATTATTATTATTAAAAATTAAGTTAAATTGTTTATACTTTTGTCACTCTTCCCCCTTCTCTCGGATGATTCTTCGGTGAGTGAGCCGTTACATCGGCCGTAACTGAAATTGGAATGTGTTGAGCACTTTTAAAACTCTCCCTCTCCTTCAGAAATCTTCCCAAGAAATCGTAGCAGTTTATTGTTATCTTCCTAGCAAGTACTCCTCGGCACCACAAGGCAGTTCACCATTAAAACCCACTACCAGTAGAGAACCCAACGCAACCACGGCCCCTATACCTCCGCAAACCACCATAAACAAGTCAGAGCACCAAGAGATCATCACGCATGGAAATGCAGTCGCCTTTCAGCCCATGCACGGCAGCCAACCATCACCTGTCACTCTCTGTTTGGAGACACCAAGAACAGAGCCTGTCGCCATCGCTCAACCACCAAGAGAGGAAGCTAGCTCTGCCCTACACCGTCTTACACCATCATGACTCCTTCCCTTCCCACGGCAAGCCGCTGCCAAAGCCTCCACATCCTGCTATTGCTACAAGACGAAGTGCCATTAAATTCCGACAGCCACCATGAGCCATCAAACATCGAAAGAACCCATGCGCGTGAACCCAAGGTAGCCACCTCCATATCGTCGGAATCCACCCAATTAGCCTCAGATCCGCCGCACACAACTTTCCCTCGGTGAGTCTCCGTTGCAAACCATTATCAACTTTTCCCATCGCTTTTCTTCCCTAACTGAACAGAAACTATATTTGTCTCAGAAGTTCCGCCACAGTCAACCCCAGCCGCACCGCCGTCGATCTTCACCCAGACCAGCCCCTGCACGTTGCTCTCTCGGTGCGTCCGTAGCACGACCCTTCTCTGCCCCAGTGGTTTTGTTTTAAAAATGACTTAACTAGCGTAGTTTGTTTTTACTATTCCTCTCAATTTATCTTATCTAATTATTATAATTTTCTTAAATTTCTACACAAAATAAAATTAACAATTCTACTTTTTCAAATTTAAAAAAAATAATAATATTAAAAATATATATTTTAACAATATTTTATTCAACTTTTAACTTTAATTTCAACTCAATTCATCTCATCTCATCTCTAAAAACAAACGAGGTCTCTCATAAAACATGTTAGGATACACCAGGTGAGCTTGGACTCAACAAGTCACATGGGTTTTGTTTAAGTACTGAGCTTGGTTTTAATTGGAGTTGTGTTATGTTAAATGATTATTAAGTAAGAATAATTCTTCTCATCACTTACTATTTACTATACACATTCTACTTTATAAAAAAATAAAAAATAAATGTTGTCAGGTGTGGAGTGTGGAAATAAATAGTGACTGACGCATAACATTTAAGATGGTTTAGATTCAAAACTCACTTCAACTCATCTCATCTCATCATTATAACTTTCCTAAATTCCTACACAAAATATAATAAACAATTCAACTTTTTCAAATCTCAAAACAATAATAATATTAAAAAATAATATTCTAACAATATTTTATTTTATTAGTTACAAATCATCTTAACTCATCTCCGAATCTAAACTATCCTAAATAAACATGTATGTTATTGAGTTGGGTTATATTTATTTACACAACCACTTTATAATGTTTTATATAGGCTCAATTTTCATCGAATAAATATGTTAGTACAAAAACTTTACTTTTTACAAAAAATATTTAAGGATTTTTAAATTTAATTATTAAGCATTGAATTATGATTAAACTATAGTAATAGTTTACAAGAATTAATATTAAATATTATTAAGTCTATTTTACGAACTAATGTTTACACCATTATTTTTATAAAGTTAGATAAAAAAAAAATATTCTTTACTAAATTATATTTGAAAGGTTAGATATAATATTATTATTTAAATAATTATATGAAATCAATATTTATTAATAATAGTATATAACTGAATATTTTATTAGATTAGTTTTTCCAGTATGTATTTATTTAAGTAAAATATTATGACACGTTTTTTTAAAAAAGTAGTGACGATTCGTATTTCGTATAGTCAAGAATTATGAAGTAAGAATCAAGAAGCAGTACAACGAGGTAAGTAACTTGATCATAAATTAGGATTAACACATGTTAGCTAGTTTAGATAGATTATTATTAAAGCCAGTGATTTGATAGACACTTTTTATGTACATGTATGCCATGATTTTTGCAAGCATGTCATTCATCATAATATATGATTATGTTAATTTTTCGTATCATGTTCAGATTCAACATTTTACAGTTATTTATATTAGTATGTATGTCATGCATCTCACGTCGTATAAGACACGTAAACTTTCTTAAGTTCAAGTGCAATATAAAATCAGATCAGTTTAATCAGATGATCATTTAGATAACGAAGAAAGCTCTCTCTCCATTTTCTCTCCAGAGACTCGCCTCCAACAAAAACCCAACCCCAGGGGGGGTGGAGTTTCGGCTCCTCCTTCCCTCCTCTCATCTAGTTAGACTAGAAACTGTGTAGTCCTTTTTTTTTAGTTTTTGTTTGTTTTTCTGTCTAAAGTATGAAGAAACGCCGATCTGCTATTTTTCGGAGCCTAGCGACCATCACGCGCCCTACCGCAGGATTTCCTAGCCTGCCGATCCTTCGGACGACTAAAGGCTTTCGTCAAACGGAGTGGCGCGTGAGTCAAAGCAGCGTGTGAGATCCACGCACGACCACACTAGGATGTTTCAACTGCTACCTCGCTCAGCGCTTCTGGGATCGGGAACCTTGGTTTTTTCAGACTCAACTGGCCATCACACTCCTAGCGTGGCGTGTGTCCCTCACGAGCCACCAAAGTCTTTTTGTTTCTTGTATTTTGCTTTCTTTCAAGCTGAAAATTCAGATCTACAGTTGTAATTCATCATTGTCACATCTATTTTTATGTTTATTGTTATTTCCTTTTGTTTAGGTAAAAATACAAAAGAAATAGTCTCTTGAACATTTTATCCATAGAGTGAAAAATCATCTCCTCCTTTAGAAGATGGGGTTTGAAATCTCTGCTTTAGGCAGAGTGTGGTCTCTCAGATGGTTTGTCTGTAGAAAGTTATAGAAGTTAAGACCATTCAAGTCACAAATAAATTTGTCTACTGGTGGAGCTCCAACTGTGAGTACTTTGCTTGTAATCTGGGATTTTTCCTGTATGTATCAGGTCATAGTTGTAACTTCGATTTCATGAATGAATGAAGTCTATTTTCCATAAAAAAAATAAAAAATAAAAAAGCAAGATGAAGAAGAAAACATAAAAAAAAAGATGGTTATTAGATGCATGGTACCAATGCAGATTTATGGTCGATGTACAAGCCACAGACCTAAGCGTGGTCCATTGTAGTATGCCAGAATACTACTCAGCGGCTCCCCTTACGGCCACGAGATGTGGGGCCGGTACATAACCTTGCACATAAGATTAAGTATGTTGGCCAGTCAAATAAATCAAATCAATCAAATAATTCAAATAAATCAAGACAAGTCATGCATAGCATGAGTATCGGTATGAAATGTCATAAATTTAGTTCTTAGCATGAAAATTTTTATAAAAATCCTTACATTTATTATATTTATATTGTGATGGATTTCTTACCGAATCTTAGATATAGTTTAGTTTTATATCATATTTTTAAACCACCCAAGTAAAGATGATGAGATGGAAGGGTCGATTTAGTTCCGGGCATTATTTATTTATTAAATTTGATTTATTAAATTATAAAATCTCTTCCTAACTTTATTTACTTTAAGAACGTAACATTCGTAGGAAAGGGAGTGTTACATATGTGCATTTCTTTTTCTTTTTATTATGTAACAACAATATCGCACCAATGGCCTTGGGGTTGAATGGGCCGGCACTCCCCCTGGACCATGTTCGAGCATGAATTAGACTTTACACTTGAAAGAAAAAACAAAAAAAAAAAGATGTTTGTACTTAATCATAAAATTGTTAGGTTTGAACGTGAATATTTAGGTGCTGTTTAAAATTTGGACTAATTTGAGATTAATTCTGTTTAGTTCAGTTTAATTTTAAACTGAGTCTAACATCTAAATATCTAACTCTTAAATTACTAAATTCATCTTATCTCAAAACATCTTTACATTAGAGATCCATAATATTTTTCAACTCAACATCTCTTTACACACGAGATTCACAATCTTTTTTAACTTATCATAAATACATATAAATTCATCTTAACATCTAAATACATCTAAACACATCTAAACTCATCTTAGGTGGGTCCTATAAAACTCACTCCACCATCTCAACTTACTACTATTCATAAAAAAATTCAATTCATTTCAACTCACCTCAACATCCAAATAGAGACTTGATCAACTCTTTTGTTACGATTTAGCAAAACTATCACGGGAACTTCCCTTTAGTACTGGCGTTTTATTTCAATGTTCGTGAGCAATGCATTTCCGAATATTACAAGAAAGAAATCGACTATTTAAAAAACTCCATGAGCCAGAAACTATAAACAAAGCATTCATATCTGATGCCTTTGAATCCAGCTTTGGTTGCCAAGGCCATGAATTCTTCTTCGGTCCTTTCCTTTCCTCCTGGGTTTTGAGTCAGCATTAGCACATCAAGTTGTGAGGTGCACCTCATAGAAGTGCTAACCTCGGGCATCTTGGGAAGAACTGCCTCCACAACTATTACCTTCCCATCATTTGGAATTGCTGCATAGCAGTTTTTCAGAAGCTTCACGCAGTGTTCGTCACTCCAATCGTGAAGTATCCACTACAATATTATCCAAAATTATATATGGCATCACATATCTTGAATAAGAAATGCTGCTCTTCATCATATATTTTATAATTCTTGGTCAAATTCACTGATCATCATGTGATATATTTTAAGTAAGTTTTATAAATCAAATACTTATATATAATATAGAACTCATTTAAAATGTGACACTTCAAACTGGTGCGACAATATATGAATGACAATAAATTCGGAATAATGTATTTGGATGACTAAGGGAATTAATATTGCGTTTGGATAGTGAGGTATTCTCGGTTATTCTGTGAATGATAGTGAAAAAATAATGATGGAATATTGAATAATAATGAATAGTAATGAAAAGCAATAATAAAAAAATTAATAGTAGTGAGGTATTCTCACCTTCTCAGGACCCAAACTAGACAGAATCGTCACCTCATACTAGTTACATGCAAAACATGACAAAATCCCAGCAGAATATGAAACTCACCTTCATAAATATTGCGTCTGCTTTAGGAACGCTTTTGAACATATCCCCTCCTACATGTTCCACACCTGCAACAAGAGTTACACGCTTTTTATCTACACAGCTCTTGATTTTACAAACCCTGGTGTTTAATTCTCACAATTACCTATATATAGTGATATCTAAGGCTAGAAGTATTTGATAGAATTAACCCATGTGAATCTTACATGATGAGCTAAACATTAGAGGTTACGGTTTCTTGTTATTAACTTCGGATTGAAATGGGTCAATTCGATGAGACGGTTAAGAAACGAGTCAATTATGCATGATCAACCCTTAAACAAACAATTGACCAACATAACCTGTATAAATTAAAATTATATATTGCGAATTTAAACCTTGAAATTTAAAAATCCTTTTTACTCCTATGTGTTTATTTGTTTTAAGAAAATAGTCAAATATAATTTAGACATGCACTCAAATTTTAGGGTATATTCTTAATTGTATGTTCACATGAATATTTATTCATTCTGTGATGAGTCTGTGTACATGATAATAGCTATATGTATAACATATGAGCCTAGATCACATGAAAGTACTGTGTTAATCGAATCAAGTCAATCGTTTGAATTAATCAACCCATTTATATTAAACATGCCATTAAAACAGGTTGAAACATGTCACTTTCAAGTCAATTCAAAGTAATATGTTTACTTTGAATAGAGTTATGGGGATGTCAATTCAAAGTAAGACATGATTAATTAAATGGACATAGGATTAGAATTAAACAAAATTGGAAAGGTGGAGAATTATGATCAAAATTCATACCCGGATAAGATGGGGCATGCTGTACAACATGAGGCAAGTCAAAATTAATGCCCTTAATATGGGGATACTTGGAAGTAATTAAGTTAAGAGCGACTCCTAGACCACCGCCAACATCGACCAATTGCTTGAGTGTCTCGAAGCCCTTGTAGCACTCGAGGATCTTCTTAATAACCATTGTAGTATGGTTGAGCATAGCTTTGTTAAAAACCTGATTAAACTTGGGGTCCAAACCAGGATATTCAAAAGCATTCGTGCCATGAACCCTATCGAATGGAATTCCTCCCTCAAGAATCGCACCTTTCAGTTGGAACCTATGAATATTACGGTTAGATACCATATTTGATTTGAAGCATAATTATACCAGAGGGCTAAAAAAAAAAAACAAGGATATGCATCAATTGTAATAGCACATGGTAGATGGTTATAATATAATATAAATAATTAAATCTACACATTTCCATCAGTTTAAACTTTTGATACTAGTGATTTCACGTGGTATCAGAGCAAAAATTTTGAGTTTGAACCCTGACTCTACATTTTATCCCATTTTAATATTTCACGTGTTGGACCACCCATTAAGAGAGAGTCTAGCCCACAAGTGAGGAAGAGTGTTAAAAATATAATACAAATAATTAAATTTATATCTTCTCATCAATTTAAATTTTTGAGACAAATGATAATTTTACAGGTAGATAATTTGATGGACCGACCCCTATATTCAACTATGAAAGTAATAATTAGATCAATTTGATCTTCAACTTTTAAGCAAATAACAATTATTATCAAGCTGGTAATTAAAAGGAAACAAGAGAAACTAAAACCTTAAATAATGATTTGGAAAATTACCATATTGACCTTGAAATATTTGTTATATTAAAACTAGAAAACGCTTTTGAAAGTAGCATAAAGTCAAAAGAGGAGTGCTATTCCCACCGAATTGGGTTTGCATTGTGTTTATTTATTTTTTATTTTTATAAAGCATTTCTTTTGTGTATTTAAAAAATAAACAAACAGAAATACTAAAAATAACAATCCGATTTGCGTTTTTTTTTGGGCAGTGAGGTATGCTGTAATATTATATGAACAGTAATAAAAGTAATAAAAAAAAATAACAATAGAATATTAAATAATAATAAATAATAATAAAAAATATTAATAAAATATTCTCATCACAAACTACGTTGTCGGTATACGTATCATTCTCCTAAGCCAAAATTCCTAACCAAAAAGACCGGACGATCTCGAACAAACAGAGAGCAACCAAGAACAGAGTGTCAGGACAGCACTAATGCTAATCATCTTATCTTGTTTCATGCACATTCCAATCAGATTTTGGCAAGTCGATTTCACCCGAACAATATTTCACCAAATCCTAATCATCTTATCTTGTTTGATATTCTTGTCGGATTTGCAACTCCTATAAACAATTTTAACTCTTCGTATTGGATCACGACAAAGCTATGTTAGAATATATACACATAAATTATGTAGTGCTACTTTTTAAAAAAAATATATATAAATCAATAAATACAAAATTTATATAAAAAATAAAATTTTTAATAATAAATTTCATTTAATAATAATAATAATAATAAAAACGAGTAAAAGATAGATACGGACCAGCTATCTACGAAGACCTTGTCTTGAAGCAAAGCCATCATAGGGCCGAACGAGATCCCATCTTCGTCAGGGACAAACTGTTTAGCCACAGGAGAAAGAGAGTAGAGCCTCTGAAAAGCCCCAGCGTCATCAGCACCCGCAGAGCATCTTACCACGGAATGGCTGGCCAGCATCCTGAGGATGCGGTCCAGCATCTGGGGCGCCTCAGGATTGGTGGTGGGCATCTTTGCCACAATCTGCGAGGAGGACAGCTTGGCTCCAGGACCTGCTTTGGCCAGAATCTCGAAAACGCCGAGCTCAATGGCCGTTTGCAGGGCCATGGGCAGCACAAGTGAATTTACGAGTTGCCCGGCGTAGAGGAAGCTCTCATTTTCTTCTTTTTCGTCATGACCATCAAGAATATTGTTTAAGCTGAGGGATTCCGTCTGAGACGCCATTATAGGAACTTAAACCGAACTCCGTCTTGTCTTGTGAAGGTTTTTAATTGATTGGTTTGATTTATAAGCTGTGCCAAGTTATTGAAGTAGGTAAAGTGTGGCGAGGACTCGAGCGAAAGTACCCCGACAGCGACAGGCTGGACACAGCGATTAGTCTATTCCATCAATTGGCTTTATGGTTGATGTAGCATTGTCCTTTCCTCCATATGCTTATTCACGTGGAAAAGCCAACCAATCCAAGCTTTATATATTGCCAAATTAGGTGAAGGTCCGTCAATCCTGGTGGCTGGGTGCGATAGCCTTTCTTTTAATAGTCTTCATTAACTAAAAATTTTCAACGTGATTTGAGTTAATTTGACTCTTAAGAGTGACAGGGATGTTAGCCTAGATTAGTTTGCATGAAAATATATATTAAAGAAGGGTTATAAAAGAAAAGCTTATAAAAAAAAAAAGACATGAAACGAAACAAATCAAATTATATAAAGAGTTATCTTAGAAATCGTTTAGAATATGCAAGTTTCGAGCAATTTTTTTTTTTAAAATGTGAGGTCCATCATAAAAAAAAAAATTTATTTTTCATGTAAATTTTAAATTTTTCTTACTTTTTTTTAATAAGAATATGCAAAATATTACACAATCTAATACAGTATAAATAATTTCTTAAATGAATACAGTTAATGGCCCTAATCATCAACATCTGTGCAAGATGAAAAGATACCGATATATTATTAAACTTTCAAACAAACCTATTCCAGCTTGGACTTTCATTGCTAAAATTCCCGTCCCAAAGGACATTCTTTTTTGAAACTTTCAAAGTATTCACATTTGGTTAACCAATTTTAATTAACATTTTACTGTTTCAACTATCAACCTTTTTAAACATCCTACCTCTATTCTTTTAATGCTCCCCACTTTAGACGGTCCTGTTTTACTCATTCTCTAACATAATTTTGCAAAACAGTTTCCTTCTTCATCGTCCTATTTTGAAAAAGTTGTCTTAAGAGCATTGGTATTGGATTAGTCAAATATATTTTTATCTTCAAATTTAATAAATATCATCCATATTTGTTCCACATTAAATTAACTAAATTGTTTTCATCCAAACTATAAGCTACAGTAAATCTATTCTTCTTTTCAAATATGAAAATAGCTATACCAAATCTAAAAGTATTTTTTTAGATTATTATATTATAGATATAAGATTTTTATTCATATAAGATTATTATATTATAGATTGTTAAATTATAAAAATAAAAATGAATATGATTTGTTAGAGGTTATTGAAGATTATGAAAATAAAATAAAAAAGATATAAAAAATAAAAAATAATAATATTTTATTATTCTAGAGAGTGTGATGACTAATCCAACGTAGACTTCAAGTTTTGAATGATTAGCTAAATGTAAAAAAAACTACATATTAGTCAAAATTTGAATAATAGAATGACCAATCCAATGCTAATGCTTAACAAGTCATAATTTTGAAGTGAGAATGGGCACCCAGGGCAGATTTGGATAGCAAAGTACTTCCAATTCATCTCATTTTAATATTCAAACATCACAAACACAAACACTTTTCAATTTCAAAAGATTTAATTTTTTTATCTAATCATTACCTAATTACTATAATTTTTCCAAACTTTCAAATAAAATAGAAAAAATAATTCAATTTTTTCAAATCTTAAAACAAAAATTATATAAAACATTATATTTTAATAATATTTTAACTTTATAATATTTGTATTCAACTTTTTCTCTCTTCTTTTCCAAAACACCATAAACATATTAACTCAAATAATTTTCCTATTATTTACAAACTATTTCACTACTATTCAAAGATCATCTCATTTCATATCTCTATCTAAACCAAGCCTTAGAGTGTTCCCAACATGATATGCAATTATGCTCGGACTAAGTGGCGAAGCCAACAAATTTTAAGAGGGAAGTCAACTTTTCTACCGTGTAACATATTTAAATATATTAAAAAGAAATTAAAAAAATCATAAAAATCATAAAAATATAACTATATATAAAACTATATCTCAATAATTTGATATATACACGTAAAAATAAAATTCTAAAAACAAAACCTAATATATGTTTCAGATTTGTGACAATAATGTTTCATATAATAATATTCATCCATTATTTTTTTTGTAATATTGGGAATTTCTTTTCTTCATAGAAACTATCATGTGATATTTTAAAATGTCATCTTTCATCCTAGTTAGGGGTGAAAAGAAAAACCGAAAAACCAGTTGAACTAGTTCTGTCCTGGTTTTCATATTTTGAAATCTGGCTTGTATCGAACTAGACCGGAATATATATAATATTTTTATATGATATATATATATATATATATTATATGCTAATTAATATAACATGAAACTTTAATCTTAATCACAAATATTAATATTAAGTTATTAATATAAATTTAATTTTGATATATATATATATACACACACCATTGATAAATACATTTTTGGCATAATAACTATATATATATATATATATATATATATATATTCTTTTTTATAAATACATTCTTACACATTTGATCATATATACTCATAAAAAATCTAAGACTTATATAGACTATAGTTAAATTCAAGATTATACTAGTATGTGTTAATAATTATAAAATAATGTACTTATAGTATAATGTAAATAGACTAATAGTTTAGTATATGTAAACCTCATAGTATTATTACCATATATAATCAAGTATAAAAATAAATTGATCAAAAAATATATAAATAAGTTAGACACTAGTATAATAACATGTAATTAGACACTAGTATAAGTCTAGCATAGAGATAAATTAGACACTACTAGTAAGGGGTGAAAAAATACCGAAACACAGTTAAACCAAACTATTTTATTAAGTTTCATATAAAATCTAAATGCTTTCGTGTCACATTAAGCATATAATGCTATAACTGAGACCTTAAATAAATTTTTTCTTATTCAATGAAATCTAGATGATAAAACCTCTCAACTATTTTTCAAATAAATCTTTAACCTTAAATAATTTTTATTACATTTTCACTTTGGATTCCATATAAAAAAAAAAACCTAATATTGTATAACAAAAAATTTTGGGATCCATATTAATAATTTTATTATTTCTCCTAAACTTAGTTTTAATTTAATTTAATTTTGGCGAGGCCATATCCTTAAAATAGATAATATATAGAAATTATACAAAATTTTAGGACTATAGGAAGAAAATTGGAGAGAGCTAGGCATTTCTAATTATATTGACATTCTAAAAACTCTGGAAAGCATATGAGGATTATAAACTTTTTGTGGAGATCATTTTCTATATTTATAGAATTATGAATAAAATCAAGGGATACTTTGAATGTTCAAAACCGATGAGCTCAAAGGCAATGTGAAAGCATGCACAAGTCTCCAAAACATGATCATTGAAAACGAGGAGATGAAATTGGAGCACTGTCCTTGATCATACAAATGAGCTTATGTAGTCTTTTCACATCATTATAGTTTATGCAATTTCCAGCAGTGCCAACGACGCACTCAAAACCTGCAACTATAAACAAACCTTGGGCTCCTGCTGGGAGTCTCTAATGGCTAAGTTAGAAAGAAATTGACTTATCCTAGTAAATAATGAATGAATCAACTCTAGAACATACTTGGTAGGTTACTTATAAAGGTTGAGGTGTTCTACTTTGGCATGACCCATTCGAGTGCACGCTTCATGGCACTCAAATGGTAGGTTACCTTTCAAAGCATGATTCTGCCGTTGATAATGTTCGTTCGATGCAGGTATTTCACTTGAACTTATCTTTGTAGATTTTGATCTTAATGGGATACGATCAATTCAGTGTCCATGTCTGGTGCAATGTCTTTCTAGGTTTTATCTTTTGGCTCATACGGTGCGTTTTATGTAGCCTTATCCTTTATTCACACTCAATCACGTGATTCCCACATGATTCTGCCCAAGCTCACTCTTTACTTGCCAATTTCTTTTTCCTTGCCAGTAACATATATATGTACCCAACAGTTACCATGTAAATTCTAGCCATATGTGTCAAAGGGAATTCTCTTCCACCCATTTTCACCGATTTTGAATCAGCCACACTTTTCCCAGATGTCCTTTCTATGTTGTGCACTGTCTGTCTCTTATGACGTTCCTTCTGCCTGACGATTCGTTTGACTCCATTACGATCTTATCGTACAACACAAAATAAGACGACTTGTTTGACACCCTCGTGTTGTGCAATGCGAAAAATGACTTTTCTAGGCAAATAGATGTTTTAGACTCTTGTGATCGGCGTACACCTCGTAGTCTTTATCATAAACAAGTCCAAAAAACGGTTGAAACACTCTTTTCATGATGTCTATAAAAGCTGCTAGGCATTAGATAATCCGAAGGGCATCACTGTAAACTCATAATGACCATACCTAGTCTGAAAGGCTATCTTTGGTATGTTGCATTCCTTAATTCTCAATTGGTGATATCCTGACTTAAGATCAATATTAGAAAATGATGCAGCTCCTTGTATCTGGTCAAATAAGTCATCTATCATCAGCAACGAGTATCTATTTTTTATGGTTACCTTATTCAATTCTCAATAGTCGATGCACATCCTAAGGGTTCTATATTTCTTTTTCACTAATATTATCAGTACACCCAAGATGAGATACTAGGCCTAATAAATCCTTTCATCAATAATTCTTGTAGTTGACTTTTCAATTTCTTTAACTCCGTTGGGGCCATCCTGTAATGCGCCTTGTGTACTGAATTGCTCTTGGTTTTGTCTCAACCGAAAAATCAATTTCTCTAAAAGGGGGTAACCCTGGCAGTTCTCTAAAGATCTCCAAGAATTCTGTTACCACCGGTATGTTCTTGATTTCTTTAGGTTCCTTCTCCTTAAGCACTAAGCACTTTAAGTAGGCCTCAACCTCATTCGCCAAATTCTTCTTAGCCTATAACTAGGTAGTTACTTCCAGTATCGATCTCAACTTACTTTTATGAAAGATCCTGTCTTCCATTCCAGATACGTGGAATGTTATTGTCCTCATCTGACAATCTATGCTTGCAAAGTGTCTAAACAACCAGCCTATTCCTAAAATGACATCGAACCCCAATATATCAAACACTATCAGATTTGCTTCCAAAGGGATCCCATTTATCTCCAAAGGGCACTCTTTAACTACCTTGGTGTAAAACACTATTCCTCCATTGGGTAGCATTACAGAGACTCCTTGACACATTGGTTTTGCCTGAAGACCAATCATCCTGATGAATGTAGTAGACACAAATGATTGGAAAGCTCCTGAGTCAAATAGTTTACTCGCATAGAAATGTAATATCCTAACTTTCACTTAATGACCAACTTTGACTTTGTGGCGCCTAAGGGCAATCCTTGGCATAATGTCCCGTCTGTCTATAAAGATAACATGAGATCGGGACCTGTCAGCAGTCCCCCTCGTGAGCTCTATGGAAACTACCGCAAATTGGCATCCTTCCTCTCATGCGTACTTTGGGAGTAGTTGCCAGTTGTCCACCTGTCAGTGGCACAAACTTCTGAGGGGCAGCTGAGCTGCTTCCCTCACCAAAAAGTGCCCTATTCCTTAGACTCATGGGCACGACCCACAAATTGTGCTTCTCATGCTCAACAATGGAGGCTACATGTACTAACTTATGGAAATCCTTAATCTCCAAACATACTATTTGGGGTCTAACTCGGGTTTGCAATCCGTCCTCATAGTCTCCATAGGGATAAGATGAGGGACAGATCTCCCTAGCTCCATGAACTTAGTGGCGTACTGTTCTATCGTCATACTACCATGAACCAAGTTAGAGAAATCCTTCAACTTTTGCTGCTTCACTATAGTAGGAAAGTATTGATCGCTAATTTCTCTCTTAAATTTCTCCCACAAGATCCTTACCATAGCTCCAGCTCCATGGTAAGTAACTGCCTCTTGGCACTCTGCCATAGTGATACATCTCCTTGTAGCAAATAGCTTGCATACAATACCTTCTGACTCTTGGTGCACCCTCACACCTTAAAGTCCTTTCGATGTTTGTTATCCACCTCTCCGCCTTCATCAAACCATCATTATCGAAAAATCTTGGATAGCGTTAAGTCAAGAATCGTTCATACGTACATCCCTTTTGCTTCTCCCCGGGAGATTCTAATGACTGAACTTGCAGGTGATGTGAATATAGTTCACAGTTTTGTTCCAATACATCTTAAATACAATTTAGCGTTCTCGCTAGCTCTTCATCTCTCCTCTCACTAGATGGTCCTCCCTCGTGACCACTCAGTGGTCGCTCTTCTCGTGGGACTCTCGATCGCACCATACTTAAATCCTGCCATATAATCTAAACCTATCACTTTCTATCCCATCACTCATTTCTAAATGCGGATCAAACCTAGGGTACTTAAAATCTCAAGCTTATAATACTAAAATCAGCTCCTACAGTTCTGGAACCGTCCTCCATCCTTCGTAACATATAGGTTTACCTAGAGTCCGGCCCATATTAGTGTGCTCTGATACCAAATTGTGGCGTTCTATTCCTCGATATGGGACCTGGCAAGCATCCGTAGTGCCAAAGGATTGAGATTTTCTAGAGTTTGCACCAAAATCCAAATTTAAATTTGTTAAAAGATAAATATATGAATTGGGTAATATATTATTGTTTATATTAACTTATTACGCAACATTAAATATTCAATATAAATTTCCGATCGACTTAATATATAGTTATGTTTTGGTGATATAACGTGAGATAACATACACGTAGCGTTGTTATACCAATATAATAAATTAAAATTATATTCACAAGACTTTCGACGGGCATGATTTTTTTTATCTTTTTATATGACTTCAAACAATTAGCAATCATGCACGTAAAAATAACGTCAAATAGTTTTCTGAGCATTTAATTTCAATCGCGTAATAGATTCTCAATTAATTATATCATTTTTATTTAAAGGTTTTTTTTTTTTTCCTTAAGTGCTTAGTCTTTTCCATGACATTTGCATGATTGACAAAGAGTGGTTATGGGACCAATGCTAGCTCTTTCTTTGAAGAGAAATAATACTTGCAGTCGTGAGTGTACATGTGCCGTGCAGTCGCTTTAAAAAAAGTGAATAAATATGGAATCCACATAAAAATAAATTAATTTTTTAACAATGGACCCCACTCTTTTTCAAAACGACTGCACGACATTTACGCATTCCACGACTGTATATAACATTACTCTTCTTTAAATTTTTACGTTCTATGGACGTCTTCTTCATTGAAAATTCAAGCTTAGATTCTTCTATAATTGTTGTTGTTAGTCAAGATAGAACTGTTTACCAACCTCAAATTTGTCGGATACGTTTGAATTTAGTCAACCGTTTGATTATTTTTTTGTATATAATTTTTATTTTCACAGAAAACAAATGTCATCATTAAAGTCTTATAACTTATACTATATCAAGATATATAATAATATTTATGAATTTATAGAAAATAAATGCCCCAAACTTTTACTAAAAATACATATCTTAGTAAAACTCTATAATTGATCTATTTTATCAATGAGATGTCCTTTTCAAAAAAAAGAAAAAAACATATTTTACGGCACCATGTTTTTTTTTTTAAATAAACTGATTTCATTAAAATCAAACTTATAACATCTCAATTGCTACAATTGATTGAATGCAAAGCGGGCATTCTTGAATATCATATAGGTCTACAGAGAAATTGAGAGCTGATTTAGCTAGGTAGTGTGCAGCCATATTAGCCTATCTACACGCATGTGATCCTGTCCATTGATTGAAAGTGTTCAATATTTGTCTTACATCTTCAATCATCATTCCCCCTTTGCTCCAGTTGGATCCCTCCTTTTGTAGGAGATCAATGACTTGTTTCGAATCCCCTTCCAGTATTAACTGCTTCAAGCCAATTTCCTTGCAAAAGACTGCTGCTAAAAGGAGACCTTGAGCTTCAGCAACAAAAGGATTTTCTGTGAATATCTGAGATGCCCTGAGTGCACCTATAACCCGACCATTGTGATCTCTAATGGTTACTCCCATCCCCATTCTACCTGTATTAAAACTCAAGGTTGCATCCCAATTTGCTTTAAAGAGGCCTCCTTCTGGTTTTTGCCACATGAGTTCTTTTTTATTACTCTGTATTAGATTGGGTTGGTGGGACTGGTTTGCCTCATTGAAAGAAACCATCTCAATTCTTGCTGTTTGGGATATGCTGGTGGGATGCCTGAAACCTTTACCATGCATAAACTCATTTCTTCTAGTCCATATCCCCTTTAATGTTACAGCCACCTCTTCCAAATCATTTCGATCTAGTTACTGCACTAGAGGCATCCATATATTGAAGAACAAATCATTTTGGTATGACATCTTTTGGACCTTGCTGCACCCTTTACTCTACGCATCCATTGTTGGAGAATTGTATGGCACCAAGTATATCAACGTCCCATTGTCTTACATCAATGACATACATGAAAGTATTTAAGCTATATTTCTTTATTTTGGAAAATAAATTGTTCTTGAATTTTTCTTTTAATTTTTAGGGTGTTTCGATACATCAAACACCAAAGATAATTTCTCATTTCATCAAAGATATTTTGGAGAATAAACCTGTGGTGTTTGCTTCGGCCATGCAGGAAGCTAGGTAGAGGTTCTGGGCGTGGTGGCTAGTCTGGTTACACAAAATTAAATTATCTCATCTCATCTCATCTCATATAGTCGTTACAACTTTTCTAAACTCTTACGTAAAATATAATAAATAATTTAATTTTTTTCACATCTAAAAAAAATAATATTTTAACAATATTTTATTCAACTTACAACAAAACATCTCATCTCATCTCATCTGAATTGCGTAACCAAACGAGGCCTGGTTTGGGGCATGTGATGAGATATAAAATTCTTATCTAATCTAATTTTGTCTCATCCCATTTTATTCACAAACATAATTCAAATATAAAATTTTCAAACTAATCATTACAACTTTTTCAAACTAATCATTATAACTTTTTCAAATTTTCAAATAAAAAATAGTTCCAACATATTCAAATCTCAAACAAAAATAATATTATAAAACTATATTCTTACAATATTTTAACTTTATAATATTTTTATTTAACTTTTTCTCTCATTTTCCAAAACTCAAAAAATACTCAATTCATACTATCTAACTACTATTCACAAAATTTGCATCTCATCTCACTCTCTAAATATGCTCTGAGCTTGTTTGGAAATAGATCTCATCCCAAAATTCTTATCTCGTCCTATCTCATTTCCATAAATAATTCATTTTCAAATTAATCATTACAACTTTTTTAAACTTTTAAATAAAAAATAATATTATATTAAAGAAGGGTTATAAAAGAAAAGCTTATAAAAAATAGACATCAAAGGAAACGAATCAAATTATATAAAGATTTATCCTAGATATCGTTTAGAATATGCAAGTTTCGAATATTTTTATTTTTAAATGAGAGGTCCATCATAAAAAATAAAAAAAAGTTTATTTTTCATGTAAATTTTAAATTTTTCTTACTTTTTTTTAATAAGAATATACAAAATATTACACAATCTAATATGGTATAAATCATTTCTTAAATGAATACAGTCAATGGCCCTAATCATCAAATTTTATTAAACTTTCATCTCATCTCATCTTACTATCCAAACCAACTACTAGCTTGGACTTTCGTTGCTAAAATTCTCGTCCCAAAGGACATTCTTTTTGAAACCATCTAAGTATTCACATTTGGTTACCCAATTTTAATTATCATTTTACTGTTTCAACTATCAACCTTTTTAATCATCCTAATTCTATTCTTTTAATGCTCCCCACTTTAGACGGTCCTAACATGATTTTGGAAAACAATTTCCTTCTTCGTCGCCTTATTTTGAAAAAGCTGCCTCTTAACAAGTCATAATTTTGAAGTGAGAATTTGCACCCAGGGCTGATTTGGATAGCAAAGTGCTTCCAATTCATCCAATAGCATCTCATCTTAATATCTAAATATCATAAATACAAACACTTTTTAATTTCAAAATATTCATTTTTTCATCTAATCATTACCTAATCACTACAATTTTCCCAAACTTTCAAATAAAATATAAAAAACAATTCAATTTTTTCAAATCTTAAAACAAAAATAATATTAAAACATTATATTCTAATAATATTTTAACTTTATAATATTTTTATTGAACTTTTTCTCTCTGCTTTCTCAAAACACCATAAAACATAGTAACTCAAATCATTTTCCTATTATTCACAAATCATTTCACTACTATTCACAGATCATCTCATTTCATATCAGTATCCAAACCAGGTCTTAGACTAGTGTTCCCAACATGATATGCAATTATGCTCGGACTAAGTGGCGAAGCCAACAAATTTTAGGAGGGAGGTCAACTTTTCTGCCGTGTGACATATTATGTATATTAAAAAGAGATTAAAAAAATCATAAAAACATAACTATATATAAAATTAGATCTCAATAATTTGATATATACACATAGAAATAAAATTCTAAAAACACAATTTAAATATTTTTTAGATTTCTAACGATAATGTTTCATATAATAATATTCATCTATTTTTATTTTTGTAATATTGGAAATTTCTTTTCTTTATAGAGACTATCAAGTGATATTTTAAAATGTCATCTTTCACTTTATTTAGGGGTGAAAAAAAATCAGAAAACCAGTTGAACGAGTTATGTCTTGCTTTTCATATTTCGAAAATCGGCTTGTATCGAACCGGACCGGAATATATATCTATATTTTTTATTTTATATAAAATATTTTTATTTGATATATATATTATATGCTAATTAATATAACATGAAACTTTAATCTTAAACATGAATATTAATTTTAAGTTATTAATATAAATTTAATTTTGATATATATATATATATATATATACCAATGATAAATACATTTTTGGTATAATAACTATATATATATATTCTTTTTTATAAATACATTCTTACACATTTGATCATATATACTCATATAAAAAGTTTAAGATTTATATAGACTATAGTTAAATTCAATATTATACTAGTATGTGTTAATTATTATAAAATAATGTATATTATACTAAAATGTAAATAGACTAATAGTTTAGTATATGTAAACCTCATAGTATTATTACCATATATAATTAAGTATAAAAATAAGTTGATCAAAAAGTATATAAATAAGTTAGATACTAGTATAATAACATGTAATTATACACTAGTATAAGTCTAGTATAGAGATACATTAGACACAAAAAGTAAGGGGTAAAAAAAAAAATCGAAATACGGTTAAACCAAACCAAACCAAACTGAAACTAGAAAAACTGAAAGTTTCAATTTCAGTGATGAATTGGTTCATATTTGTTTGGTTCTAAAATTTGTCTAAAACTGGATCGAATCGGACCGGTTACACCCATAATTCTTGTATGTAAGCTAATTTATCAAGTTTCATATAAAATCTAAATATTTTCATGTCACATTAAGCTTATAATGCTATAATTGAGACCTTGAATAAATTTTTTCTTGCTCAATGAAATCTAGATGATAAAACCTTTCAACTATTTTTCTTATAAATCATCAACCTTAAATGATTTTTATTGTGTTTTCACTTTGGATTCTATATTAAAAAGCCTAATATTGTATAATAAAAAACTTTGGATCCATGCTAATAATTTTATTATTTCTCATAAACTTAGTTTTAATTTAATTTTGGTGAGGCCATATCCTTGAAAATAGATAATATATAGAAATTATACAAAATTTTAGGACTATAGGAAGAAAAGGCACCGTCGTCCCAGTCAGTCGCTGTCATAGTCTCTCTCTCCCCCTCGCCATCACCCCCAGCTAGTCTCTCTCTCTCTCTCTCTCTCTCCCTCTCTCTCTCTATGTTGGTTTTGGTTTTTCGTAGTGGGTGGAAGGTGGATGAAGGTGAGCGGACGGCCGTGGGGGCCAATTGGGACGGGCTTGGGGCCCAAATTGCCACCCCCCCATGGGGTGGTGGTGGACGGGGCTGGTGCAACGCCGTTTGGGGTATGCGGGTAATAGCCCTAGCTCTGACTTGTTAACATATTATCCGTCAGTTATAATGGGCAAATCTCAATCTAGAGACAATATAGGGAGTTTGGATCAAATTTTCCAAAAAAAAAAAATTTAATATTTATATTTCTTTTTTTCATTTCAGATGTATGTATTTTTTTGTCTCATATGTTGTAAAAACCCGACCCCAATATTATTAGGATAGAATGTGAATAATTTTATGTATATTATCTTTAAAAACATTATATTATTGTTATTATTACTATTATATTTTTTTTATCAAATTTTATGTCATTAATAAGTTGTTCAGGATGGTTATTATTATTATTATTATTAAAAATTAAGTTAAATGGTTTATACTTTTGTCACTCTTCCCCTTCTCTCGGATGATTCTTCGGTGAGTGAGCCGTTCCATCGGTCGTAACTGAAATTGGATCGTGTTGAACACTTTTAAAACTCTCCCTCTCATTCAGAAATCTTCCCAAAAAATTGCAGCAATTTCTTGTTATCTTCTTGGCAAGTACTCCTCGGCACCGCATGGCAGTTCACCGTTAAAACCCACTACCAGTAGAGAACCCAATGCAACCACGACCCTTATACCTCCTCAAACCACCATAAACAAATCAGAGCACCAAGAGATCATCACGTATGACAGTGTAGTCGCCTTTCAGCCCATGCACGGCAACCCAACCAACACCTGTCACTCTCTATTTGGTGACATCAAGAACAGAGCATGTCGTGATCGCTCAACCACAAAGAGAAGAAGCTAGCTCTGCCCTACACTATCTTACACCATCATGACTCCTTCCCTTCCCACGGCAAGCCGCTGCCAAAGCCTCCACATCTTGCTATTGCTACAAGAAGAAGTACCATTAAATCACGACATCCACCGTGAGCCATCAAACACTGAAAGGGCCCATGAGCGTGAACCCAAGGTAGCCACCCCCATATCATCGGAAACCACCCAAACAACCCTCAGATCCTGCACACAACTTTACTCGGTTAGTCTCCATTGCAAACCATTATCTCCTTTTTCCATCACTTTTCTTCCCTATAGCACTTAAACTATCTTTGTCTTAGAAGTTCCACCACAATCAACCCCAGCCGCACCGCTGTCAATCTTCACCCAAACCCGCCACTGCACGTTGCTCTCTTGTTGAGTTCGTAGCACGACCCTTTTCTGCCTAAGTGGTTTTGTTTTATAAATGACTTATTTTGTAGGACTAGTTTGTTTTCACAACTCCTTTCAACTGATCTCAACCAGTCATTACAATTTTATTAAATTTTCACACAAAATAAAATAAACAATTCTACTTTTTCAAATAAAAAAAAGAAAAAATTTAAAAAATATATTCTATTAATATTTTATTCAACTTTTAGCTTTAATCTCAACTAAGTTCATCTCATCTGTAAAAATAAAAAATAAATAAATAAGGTCTCTCGAAAGGCATGTTATGATGAGTTTTGAATAGATATTACATTTATACCCCTAATACTCCAGGTGGGCTTGGACTCACATGTCACAAGGGTTTTATTTACGGATTAAGCTTGGTTTTAATTGGAGTTGGATTATGTTAAATGATTATTAAATGATTCTTGTCATCGCCCACTATTCGCTATATACACTCCCACATCTTATGAAAAAATAAAAAATAAATTTTGTCAGATGTGGAGTGTGGAGGTGAATAGTGGCTGATGCATAACAAAACCTATTAAATAAACATGTATGTTATTGAGTTGGGTTATATTTATTTACACAAAACCACTCTATAATGCTTTATATAGGCTCAATTTTCATCCAATAAATATGTTAGTACAAAAACCTTACTTTTTACAGAAAATATTTAAGGATTTTTAAATTAAAGGGTTAATTACACTTTGTCCCTTTGAACTTTCACTCAATTCACAATGTGCCTTCAAAACTACTAATTGCATCAAAGTAGACCCTTGAACTTTCAAAACTTCTCAATCCCCCCTTCTAACGGAAATTCACTGTAAAGATGTAATTTTCATCTAATTTATTATGATTGACCATATAAAATGTAAAATAACATATGCTATCAATTAATAATAAATCATTAATCATTAACTATATATAAAATTATTTTATACCTAAGTTGCAAGCAAGTATGAAAAATCTATGTACACAATGAAATTACTTGATATTCATTCACCTTTGCAGTGAATGTTATGCATATGAGCAGCACGTGTAGTGAATTTTCGTTACATTTAATGATGTTGGGAGATGGAAGGGGAGATTGAGAAGTTTTGAAAGTTCGACAATCCACTTTGATGCAATTTGTAGTTTCGGAGGCACATTGTGAATTGAGTGAAAGTCTGAGGGGGCAAAGTGTAATTAACCCTAAATTAAATTATTAAGCATTGAATTATGATTAAACTATAGTAATAGTTGACAAGATATAATATTAAATATTATTAAGTCTATTTTACGAACTAAATGTTTACACCAATATTTTTATGAAGTTAGATAAAAAAATATATTATTTACTAAATTATATTTGAAATGTTAGATATGATATTAGTATTTAAATAATTATATGATATCAATATTTAGTAATAATAGTATATAACTGAATATTTTATTAGATTAGTTTTTCCGGTATGTATTTAATTAAGTAAAATATTACAACAATTTTTTCTAGAAAAATTAGTGACGATTCGTATTTCGTATAAGTGAAGAATTACGAAGTAAGAATCAGGAAGCAGTGCAACGAGATAAGTAACTTGATCATAAATTATGATTAGCACATATTAGCTAGTTTAGATAGATGATTATTAAAGCCAGTTATTCGATAGCCACTTTTTATGTACCACGCATGCCATGATTTTTGTAAACATGTCATTCCTCATAACACACGATTATGTTAATTTTTCGTATCATGTTCAGATTCAACATTTTACAGTTATTTATATTAGTATGCATGTCATGCATCTCACATCGCATAAGACACGTAAGTTTTCTTAAGTTTAAGTGCAATATAAAATCAAATCAATTTAATCAAATGATCATTTAGATAATGAAGAGAGTTGTCTCTCACTTTTCTCTCCAGAAACTCGCCCCCGGAAAAAACCCAACCCAGACTTTTTTTTTAGGGGGGGGGGGGGGGGGAGCTTTGGCTCCTCCCTCCCTCCCTCCTCCCCATCTGGTTAGACCAGAGATTGTGTAGCCCTTATTTTCCAGTTTTTGTTTATTTTTCCTTCCAAAGTATGGCGAGAAGCCTATTTGCTGTTTTTCGGAGCCCAGCGACCACCACTCATCCCACTGCAGGATTTCCAGGTTGCCAATGCTTCGGACGGCCGAAGGCTTTCGTCGAACGAAGCGACGCGTGAGTCATACAGACGAGTCAAAGTAACAGGTGAGATCCACGCGAGACCACACCAGGAAGCTTCTACTATCGCCATGAGCGTCGTTTTTGGTACGATGGACCTTGGTTTCTTCAGACTCGATTGGCCGTCACACTCCTAGCGTGGCGCATCCCTCACAAGCCATCGGAGTCTCTTTGTTTCTTATATTTTTCTTTCCTTCAAGCTGAAAAGTCGGATCTACAATTGTAATTCGACATTTTCATATCTATCTTTATGTTTATTGTTATTTCCTTTTGATTAGGTAAAAATGAAAAATATATAGTCTCTTGGACATTTTGTCCATAGAGTGAAAGTCATTTCCTCCTCTGGAGGGTGATGTTTGAAATTTCTAGTTTAGGCAGAATGTGGTCTCTTTCATGAATGAATGAAGTCTATTTCCCATAAAAAAAAATTGAGGAAGAAAACATAAAAAAAGATAATCATTTAAATGCATGGTACCAATGCAAACTCAGGGTTGATGTGCAAGCCACAAATCAAAGCTTGATCCATTGTAGTATGTCAGAATACTACTTAGCGGCTCCCCTTATGGTTGCGGGATGTGGGGCCGGTACACAATCTTGCACATAAGATTAAGTGTGTTGACCAGTCAGATAAATCAAATCAATCAATTAATTCAAATAAATCAAGACAAGTCATACATAGCATGAGTATCGGTATGAAATGTCATAAATTTAGTTCTCAGTATGAAAATTTTTACGAAAATCCTTACATTTATTATGTTTATATTGTGATGGGTTTTTTACTGAATCTTCAACTTATTTTAGTTTTATATCATGTTTTTAAACTATTCAAGTAAGGATGATGATGAATACGAGCAGACAAATCATATTTAGATGGAGGAGTCAATTTAGTTCCTGGTATTATTTATTTATTTAATTTGATTTATTAAATTATAAAATGTCTTGCATAACTTTATTTACTTTAAGAACGTTACATTCGTTTCGTATGTGCATTTCCTTTTCTTTTTATTATGTAACAACAATATTGCACCAATGGCCTTGGGGTTGATTGGGCCGGCACTCCCCCTGGACCATGTTCGAGCAAGAATTGGACTTTACACTGAAAAGCATAAATAAATAAATAAAAAGTGTGTACTGTAGTTCAGTTATAAAATTGTTATGTTTGAACGTGAGGATTTAGGTCTTGTTTGAAATTTAGACTGATTTAAGATTAATTTAATTCAGTTTACTTTTAAACTGAGTTTAATATCTAAATTCTAACTCTTAAATCACTAAATTAATTTCAACTTAAAACCTATTTATACTTGGGATTCACAATCATTTTCAACTTAACATCTCTTTACACATGAGATTCACATCCTTTTTCAACTTCTTATAAATACATCTAAACTCATCTTAGGTGTGTCCCACAAAACTCACTCAACCATCTCAACTTATTACTATTCATAAAAAACTCAACTTAGCTTAACATCTAAAAGGAGACTGTCAACTCTTTTGGATCCCAAACCCATCTCGACTCATCATTACAACTTTTTCAAATTTCAAAACAAAATATAATAAATAATTCAAAATTTTCAAATCTCAAAATAATAATAATATTAAAAAATAATATTCTGACAATATTTTCACTACAACAAATTTAAGATTTTGGGACGAAATTATTTAGGGACGAAATTTTTTTCATCCCTAAAAGTCATTTTTTGGGACGAAATTTAAATTTTGTCCCAAAAAATCGATGAATTTAGAAAATCGTTCGAACGTCAAAATAACATTTCGAACTGTATTTTCTGCGACGAATTAAATCGTCTCAAAAAATTTTTCGCGTTCGAACGTGAAAAATACGTTCGAACAGTAAAATTTGGCGGATAATTACTTTATTATGGCGGGGAAAGTTCAAAAACGTTCGAACGAGAATTTGTTGTGTTCGAACGGAAAATATTATATGGCAAATCATGGCAGGAAGGTTTCTAAACCGTTCGAACGGAATATATTTAGTTAGAACATATTCAAGCACCACATTTATACATTCGAAGGTATAACATTAATCTCGGTACGAAACTCAAAATATAAAAAATATCTATCATATATACAAATTCATTAATTAATTTTATGTAATTAATTTTAAAATATTTTAATGATTTCTTTTACGTTAAATAAGATTTTTAGTTAAATAAATATTATCAACCACATATATATTAATCAACCAAATAAAGCAAATTGTCAAAATGCCATATATATTTTTCATAATTACAACAAAAGAAAATATAAATAAAAGATAAAAACTATTGTGATGCGAGGTCTCTACACACATCCTCGACTGCAGCTAATTGTGTCTCTACCTGTGTCAGTCGAGTACTAACTGTGATCTGAGTTGCATTATTGGCATTAATCGCTGTACGTAACTCATTAACCTCTGTACGTAACCCAGAGACGGTAGCCATAATCTATGTATGCAACTCAGACATGGCAATATGCACTGCATCAATCACTGCTGATGTGTGTACGCCGATCTCAGCACGCAATATGTCAGCCATCTCCTCGCGAATATATGTGCGTGATGTCTCAGCCTGTGTAGATGTCTCACCAGCCGATACTCCAGTATCTCCCGGCTGCGCATCTCTCTGAATCTCAGCCCTGTCAGGAACAGCCCCACGAAAACGAAATCTAGAGTGTCCCGTGCTCCGTGATAGGGTGGTGCTGTTGATTGGTGCCATCGGAAATCAGGAACGCTCGGCAGGTTCGGACACAACCCCGGCATGTAGCAAAAATCGAGTGATGAGGATCCCAAACGGCAGTATATCTATCGTAATGAACCGTGCCTCTAATCGGATCCTCTCAAATATATAACCAACGAGGTCGATCGGGATGCCACGAGCGACCCGTATCATAAATCTCGCTCGATCCATGCCGACCTCGGTCTTGTGCTGCCATGGGTCAATATTGTTGGCAATGATCAAATTCATAATCTTGAAAAAAGAAGATAAATCTGCCTGCCTAATACTCTTGGAGCCATTGTACACTGGAGCATCTGGACCAACAATCAAGTCTCTGATCTCGTGATCAGCAAGTGTATCGATCTCATCTGTGTAATCTGGTCCCTCGTCCTGAGACATAGCTGCATCACCTAAAGGACCAGACTCTCTAGGCGGCAGGTTTGGATAGGCATCAAGAAGCCTAGGAATACCCAGATATGCAGCGAGTCCGTCCGCTGAAAATATAACAGGAGCTCCTCGGACACAGATCCTATATGCCCCTCCATCGTCTGGGCTAGCAGCACCGAGCTCTTTATAGAACTCAGTAACGATCTCAATGAAGGAAACGAGCTCCATTCCTTCTTCTCGCTGATCTAAGATTGGTGCCCAACCACGATCATTGAATACTGATGGGAGGGAATGACCCTCCCATATAAGAGCGACAAAATCAGACAGTTTTACCTGTCGTTCAAGTAAAACGGTCTACTCTCGAACTGTTTGGATGGAAGGTTCTCCTGATCTACCACGTTTACGGCCCCGATAAGACATTATTATGATCCTGAAATTTTAAAAATAAAATATACATTCAAGATTAGTGATAAAATCTAATTACGACTAAAAGATTTACAAAATTATATACTAATAGCAATTTAATAAATTAATTGATAGAACATATAATCAATTAAACGATGAAAACAATTTAATAAGCTAATAAAATGTTAATGGATTGAATTTAATAATTAGCGTTCGAACGTCTATATATATGGTCGAACGGACAATTAATAATGTTCAAACGTGTCGATCAAGTTCGAACGTACAGGTTTACCCGTTCGAACGGACTGGTTAATAACGTTCGAACGTAAAACAGATCTAACTCGGCCATGGCTGAGTCAATTCGGCCATGGCTGAGTCAACTCAGCGGCCATGAAAATACTCAAAAATTAATCGATTCCGTGGTTTCTTCGACTAAAAATAAAGTACTTTTAATTTCTAAACATCCTACGATAGATTTATGATGTTCTACGGTAATTATTGATGAAAAAATGTAATTTAAAAAAAACAAATAAAACCATAAAATTATAAAATAAACGGTAAAATGAGTTTGAAAATACATACATTTACTTGGAAGGAAAAGTGTTTGACGTATGTGCTGATCACGACGGCAGACGGCGGTGAATGTAGTGCGTTCAAACGTTTTCTCGCTTTTTCAAACGGTGGGGACGGCGGCGTGAGAGAAATCGCTGCCCACGATAACTTATACGTGCATAACCATTCGAACGTTAATAGTTAAAGTTCGAACGTTAATATAAAACCGTTCGACCGTTACTATTTCACGTTCGAACTGAAGTTTTGGAAGTTTATTAAAAAATATATTAAATGTATACTATATTTATATTCCTATAAATTATTATAATATATATACTATTATAGTAGATTATATATACTGTAATATATATGTAATATTATAATATATATTATAATAGTAGAATACTTTAAATGAAAGCATAATAACTTATAAAATATTTTTTTATAGTATAATAGTAATATATCATAATACTTTACTATCAAAGTGTTATATATGATATATTAATATATATATAGTACCATATAATAGCATATAGTACTATATGGTATGAGTTTATACTTAACTAATATATGTCATATTATATATTCCATTATACTTTACTTACTAAAGTTATATATGATATTATACAATATATATATATAGAGTATAGCTTACTAATATACTATCATCTTATAAATTTCTCTACACTTTATTATGTGACCTTAGTATATTTGAGGCTATATATATGTGAGTATATATTACTAATACATATGATCTTAATAATATATATGATAGTATAGGTCACTATATATATGATAATATATATTACTATATATACTATATATTTAGTATAGATTACTATATATATGATAGCATATATTACATTATATATGATAGTATATATAACTAATACATATGATGTTATAGTACTTTTCATTTAATGATGAAAAAAGTTATATTTAAACATAAAGGATATATTAATTTTCGAGCGGGAATAAATCAATAACGTTCGAACATACTTTTTATACGTTCGAACGTGAAAATTAGGAGGGAATTTTCTCCCGCTTAATATTTTCACGTTCGAACGGTTAGTAAATAACCGTTCGAACATGAAATGTTCTTCAAAAACACGACAGAACCTCACAATTCTGTTTCTCTCCTCCTGTGCTGTCGCTCCGTGTGGTCGCCTGAAGATTACCCCTTCGCATATCAGAGGTATTCTTTCTCAAACTAGCCCTTAAGCTCAAAAAAATTGTTCATCTTACTCCATTATTCTCGGATTAATACTTGTAGGATAGTTTGTGATTATTCTCGGATTATTCTCGGATTATCTCGGATTATTTCCTTTTCATCTTCAAAAATTCAGGTATTTCTTTTAAAATAGAAATGTATGGTTTGAACTTAATATTTTGCAATGTTAGAAAGTTGTATGCTTTGAGATTGTTGTTTGTGTTTGTTAGAGTTTGTAATTAATGGAGTTTTCGGCGTTGTTGAAGACGACTGAAATCTGGAATGAATACGTTCGAACGGGTTAGGATTACCGTTCGAACGTATTCATTTTGTTCGAACATAGGTTCTCATCGTTCGAACGGGTAATGACATTACATCAATAACGTATACAGAATACAAATAGTTTGGGATAGTTATAAATTATATGTACTACTAAATCACAAATAATTAGGACCAACTACCATTTAATATTGTTAATTCTAAATAAATAAAATTAATATTCAAATTAAAATAATACTAAATCTTTAAATTAAAATATAAATAGTTAAGATTTAATAATACTTAAATACTTAATTATAAATTAATAAAATTAATATTCAAATTAAAATACTACTAAATCTTTAAATTCAAATATAAATAGTTAAGATTTAATAATACTTAAATACTTAATTATAAATTAATAAAATTAATATTCAAATTAAAATACTTAATTATTAATTAATAAAATTAATATTCAAATTAAAATACTTAATTATAAACAGGTAAAACTAATATTTAAATTAAAATCTGGAATAAATCTTGAAATAATACCTACTAATTATGTTTTTGTTGTATTGTTGTATAAATAATATGTTGTTATTGTTTGACATATATTAGCATATTTTGTATTGTTTGTTCATCAAAATAAACCTTAGACCCGTTCGAGAGTTATCAATCCGGATGAATGCTTGATTGATAACTCTTGAATTGTCCAGAGTGGACAGTTTGGGATTGTAAGATCATTCTCGCAAACTATAGAACTATATCTGTTGTCGTCCAACATTATGATTTTGGTAGATTCATCCATTGTTCTCTGGATATGCAGTTTCGGTGATGGTGCAACGACGTGTTAATCGTCAGTGCACACAACCAAACGAGCATATTTGGAGAACTATGGGGAGATGCTGCCGAAATTTTGTTGGACGTGACAGATAATAGATCATAGGTTGGCGACTATGATCTTACAATCCCGAACGGGATAGGACCAACTACCCGGTGAAAGGTGGCATACTCATTAATTGGTACATGATACATGGTTGTTTGCTGATGCATTACAATATTGTTTGTAATGAATATAGTCGGCATGGATAAGAGTTGGATGAGAGTTAGCGATCGATTGGGTCAGAATTACAATGTATATGCTGAAGGTGTTAAGAAATTCTTGGAGTTTGCATTGGGTACATGTGATAGTGATGGGCGTATCAGATGCCCATGCAGAGAATGCAGGAATTTGCGTTCTCATAAGATAGACTTGGTGAGAGAGCATCTGTTTGTCAAAGATATTGATAAGGGTTATACTGATTGGGTCTTACACGGCGAACCATATCCAACTTCATTTGAGGCTCCACATGAAGAAGAAGAGATCGATGAAGATGTACAACCAGAGATTGTTGGAGATGATTACGATGAGGATATGGAGGAAATGTTAGGTGACATCGGTGTGGGAATGTTTATGGATCAAGGTGACACGGACACATCAAGCTCAAATGATGGGGGCCATAACACTTTTGCACGCTTGTGGAATGATTCACAGCGTGAGCTATATCCAGGATGCAGAAGACATAGTAAGTTGTCGTTTACCGTAAGATTGTTTCACATAAAATCAATGTGTCGATTATCTATTAAGGCAGTCAATATGTTACTTGAGCTGTTTAAAGAGGCACTGCCGACAGACAATACTTTACCTCGTAACTTCTATGAAGCAAAAAAGTTGAAACGAGGACTCGGATTTGATTACAACGTAATACATGCATGTAAGAATGACTGCATATTATTTTGGCGAGAGAATGAGCAGTTGAACGAGTGTCCTATATGCCACGAGTCAAGATGGACATCGGACAAGGCAAATGTTCCGCAAAAGGTCGTACGCCACTTTCCATTGATACCTGGATTACAACGATTATTTATGTCACGCACAACGGCTGCTGATATGACATGGCACTCATCAGATAGAGTAAGGAACGATAATATTTTGTCACATCCTGCTGACTCCCAGGTGTGGAAGGAATTTGATCAGGAACATCCATGGTTTGCTGAAGAACCGCGTAACGTAAGACTTGGGTTGGCAACAGATGGATTTAATCCTTTTGGGAACATGAGTACTAGTCATAGTACTTGGCCAGTTGTACTTATGCCGTATAATTTACCACCGTGGAAGTGTATGAAAGATCCATATTTCATGATGAGTTTGATCATCCCAGATCCGAGGTCACCGGGAAATGATATAGACATACACTTACAGCCATTGATTGCAGAATTGAAAGATTTGTGGGAAAATGGTTTGTCTGTCTACATGCCGATTGGGTGGTATATATTGTCAAGGAATGAAAGGGTTACATTTTGTGAGTGGCTAATGAAGATCAAATTACCGGACGATTATGCCTCGAATCTAACAAGGTGTGTGAGAACAAATGATTGGAAAATAACTGGATTAAAAAGTCATGATTGTCATGTTTTCTTACAGCGTATCTTGCCTATTGGTATCCGTGGGTACTTGACCAGAGATGTGCGCGTGGCTTTGACTGAGTTTGGTGCATTTGTTAAAGACTTATGTGCTAGGACGTTGAATGTAGAAGCTTTGGATCGAATGGAACGAGAAATTGTCATAATATTGTGTAAGCTAGAAAGTATTTATCCACCGTCATTCTTCGATGTCATGGTTCACCTAGCCGTTCATTTGCCACGTGAGGCTCAACTTGCAGGACCAGTTCAATATAGATGGATGTATCCCATTGAATGATTTCTTGGAAAGTTGAAACGTACAGTGGGTAACAAGGCCCGTCCAGAAGGATCAATTGCAGAAGCATATATTGACGATGAGTGGCATACCTTCTGTTCCAAATATTTCCACGGAGTTGACACTCGGTTTGATCGGCCAGAAAGAAACTTTGACGTTGACCGAGCAAGACAACGGAATATATTTTCTGTGTTTTCCCAACAAGTTCGTCCAATTGGTGCAGTGCGTGGTTATGACTTGTGTGGAAGAGAGTTTGGGAAAGCTCAGTGGTACGTGCTGAACAATTGCCCTGAGATAGAGAACTACTTGAAGTAAGTTATAACTTTTTCTTAATTTAAATTGCCTCATTACTTTTTAAAAAATACAAAATATAAAATATTTGTGGTAATCATCAATTTCAGTGATCATATTAACTTGCTCAAGGAACTAGGAGTAAATGATATAAACCAGAAACATGAAGAGGAGTTCCCGAGATGGTTTGAAGAACGGTTAATGAATTACATATGCGTTACTCAATAACAAATGAAAAAATATTAATTTCAACTTTGATATAGTATATGCTTTACTCAATATGTAGGTTGTACAATTGCATGCGAATAATCCAAATGATATATCTGATGAACTGTATGCATTGGTGCGTGGCCCATCGAGACGCGCTGCTCGATATTCTGCATGTATTTCTCGAGGAAGTAGGTATCACACACTGGATTGAGATTGTTATAGGAAAACCCAAAATAGTGGTGTCCTAGTCGAAGGAAGTCATGATGGAGAAAATATTGATATCTATGGGGTTATTGTCGATATAATTGGAATGAAATATTTGGGAGAGCTTGCGGTGTATCTGTTTAAGTGTGATTGGTGGGATTTGAGCAATCCTCGTACTGGAGTCCGTGATGATGAATATTTTTTGAGTGTTAATACATCAAAAAAATGGTATGAAGATGATCTTTTTATTTTGGCTTCTCAAGCATCTCAAGTATTCTACTTAGATGACCCGAAGTTAGGAAATCAATGGCGAGTAGTTCAAAAATATTCTCCAAGAAATATATATGATGTTATCCCTCAGGCGGAAGGACAAGATGAAGAAGAAGATGACTCTTCTACTCAAGAAGCATACCAAGAGAGTCAACCCGCCTTAAATTTGTTTGTGGATTTGAGCCAGTATGAGATGATTCCATTAAATAGAGAAGATATTGAGGCTGAAATTGTTGATGCGACAGTTGAGGAAAATGTTGAATCATCTGAAGTATCTACAGATGATGAGAGCGAATTGTCAAATGAAACTGATACAGATTCTGATTGACCAATTATGTGTTAACATTACACTTGATGACAAATATTTTACTTATTGAATGTATCAGTAGTTTGAAATTATGCCGCCAAAGAGGAAGGAAGTTCGCAACCCATCTCCACCTGTTCCTAGATCTCCTTTTTACTCACCATTAGAGATTGATTCTACAGAATAAGGTAAAAATCTAATACTCATAACAGTTATTAATTAAGGTCCTATAATAGAGATATAAATGAAATTTATTACAATGTTATATTTTATAGAATCTATAGTACAATCTCGTCAAGGTCGAGGCACCACTAGAGGGGTGACGTTGGAAAAATATTGGAAGGTGGGTAAGATCAAGGTTAACATTCCTGACGAACATACTGGGGGCGAAGGACAACCAGCAACTTGGCTTGCATCACATGTGGGTGCTCTTACACGAACTTACGCACCTTTGGCAACGACTTCATGGAAGCAAGTCCCCTAAGATGTTAAAGAGCTTATCAAGAAGCGTTGTTTGGTAATGTTTAAAACATTGATTTAGTAGAATAAATTTCTATATTTTACTTAAATTTAAAATATTATAAATGATAATGTGTTTGTGACTATTTTTTTAAGGATGATTTCGAATTAAATTTTGGTCGGAGAGAGGAGCGTAAGACTGTGGAAGAGCTTATGGGTAATGCATTCCGCAAATATAAGGCGAGGTGTCATGAGCATTATAATAAGTTTGAGAAGAAGGAAGATGCACGCCAACATCCTTTCCAGGATGTCCGACCTTCTGAGTGGGAAAAACTTTGTGACATGTTTGAGGATCCATCATATCAGGTATAATGAAATTTAATTATTTTACTTGTCCTATCTGTCATTTCGCTTCATAATATTTTCAATTTCTTTGCAGGAGCGAAGTTCTATAAACAAAACAAATAGATCAAAATTGAAGATTAATCATCATGCAGGCTCAAGATCTTTCCATCGCCTTTCTAAGAAATTGGTATTGCTATTTTTTTTATTGGATATAGTTAATTATTTGGATGAATCATAATGACTTTATATCTTAACACATTTATTGTAGCAAGATTCAGATACTAATTATGATTTGATAAAATTATATGCTGCATCGTACACTAATCGTAATGGAGAGTGGACTCATCCTGATGCCGTGAAAATTATGTAAGTTTTATAACCTGTTTTAATTAAATATATTAGAATATTTATGACCATATTAATTATTTATCTTATATATGGCTAGGATAAAATGGTTGCCCTACGTGCTGAATCTGCGTCAGATCAAAATTCCTCAACAAGTGATATTGAGATTTTTACACAAGTCCTGGGTCAACGTTCAGGATATTTGAGGGGTTTGGGTCGTTGTGTAAAGCCTAGTCCCTCTTCCTCTTCTTCTGGGAATGCATCTATGACTTCTATAGCGCTAGAGAATGCGGATTCCAGAATCGAAGAATTGACTGCAAGACAGCATGAGTTAGAGGCTCAATTGGCAAAACAAGCAGATATGGAGATGCGCCTCAAACAACATGAAGAACAACAAGAAGAGTTCAGAAGACAGATGCAACTCCAAATGCAGCAGCTTATGCAATAGTACATGCCTCCAAGCAACTGATGGATTTTGGGATTATCTATTTATGTACGAACAATACCCGTCTCGACTGTTATTTATTTAGTTTGCGCTTATTTTAACACTTTTGTGAGTGTTAAACAGTTTCTAATGTATTTTTTCAAATAGTATGAATGTCTATTTGGTTTTCTATTATTGATTTAAATTAAAGAGATATCGTTCGAACGAACGTAAAACGTTCGAACTCTATGTAATGACAATAGCGTTCGAACGTAAACGTAATGTTCGAATGAAATTTATGTTCGTAGAGTTCAAACGATCACATAACGTTCGAACGTAAATAATTTCAGTCATGTTCGTACATAGCCTATACCGTTCGAAGCCATATACCGTTCGACCTGACCATTTAACGTTCGAACACAAAGACAATTTATAACGTTCGAACGAATTCATGTGTGTTCGAACATATTTCGAAATCGTTCAAACACGTCACTACTGTTCGAACTTAAAATTTTTTCCGTTCGAACTATTTTCTGGCACGAATTTAAACCGTGACAAAAAAAAATTTTCGTTCGAACGTGTTCGAACGGTTTCCTTCAATTTCGTCCCAAAAGAAATTTTTGGGACGAAATGGTGATTTTCGTCCCAAAATACCTTTTGGCACAGTGATATTGGAACGACTTTGGGACGAATTTTTTTCGTCCCAAAAATTTTTTCGGGACGAAATTGGGGTCTTTTGGGATGAAAATTTTCGTCCCAAAAGACCCTTTCTGTTATAGTGTTTATCATTTCAACTCAACTCAACTCAACTCAATTCAGTTCAACATCCAAACGCAGCTTATAAAAACTATCACGGGAACTTACCTTTAGTACTGGCGTTTTATTTCAATGTTCATGAGCGATGCATTTCCGAATATTACAAGAAAGAAATCGACTATTTAAAAAACTCCATGAGCCAGAAAGTATTAACAAAGCATTCCTGATATCTGATGCCTTTGAATCCAGCTTTGGTTGCCAAGGCCATGAATTCTTCTTCTGTCCTTTCCTTTCCTCCTGGGATTTGAGTCAGCATAAGCACATCAAGTTGTGAGGTGCACCTCATAGAAGTGCTAACCTCGGGCATCTTGGGAAGAATTGCGTCCACAACTATTACATTCCCATCATTTGGAATTGCTGCATAGCAGTTTTTCAGAAGCTTCACGCAGTGTTCGTCACTCCAATTGTGAAGTATCCACTGCAATATTATCCAATTATATATGGCATCACACATCTTGGGAATAAGAAACGCTGCTCTTCATCTTATATTTTATAAATCAAATACTTATATATAATATAGAAGTCATTTAAAATGTGACACTCCAAACTGGTGAGATTATATATGAATGACAATAAATTTGGAATGTATTTGGATGACTAAGGGAATTAAATTGCGTTTGGGTAATGAGGTATTCTCGGGTATTCTGTGAATAGTAGTAAAAAGTAATACTATGAATAATAGTGAGGTATTCTGAGAATACATCCTCAGTACCCAAACTAGATAGAATCGTCACCTCATACTAGCTAGTTACATGTCATACATGACAAAATCCCAGCAGAATATGAAACTCACCTTCATAAATATTGCGTCTGCTTTAGGAACGCTTTTGAACATATCCCCTCCTACATGTTCCACACCTGCAACAAGAGTTACACGCTTTTTTATCTACACAGCTCTTGATTTTACAAACCATGGTGTTTCTCACAACCTATAATATTATATAGTGATATCTAAGGCTAGAAATATTTGACCGAATTAACCCATGTGAATCTAACATGAGCTAAACATTAAAGGTTACGGTTTCATGTTATCAACTTTGGATCGATATGGGTCAATTTGATAAGACACGGTTAATAAACAAGTCAATTATAGGTCAACCCTTAAACAAACAATTGACCAACATACCTGTATAAATTAAAATTATATATTGCGAATATGAACCTTGAAATTTTAAAAATCCTTTTACTGCTTTGTGGTTGTTTGTTTAAAAAAAATTGTCAAATTTAATTTAGTCATGCACTCAAAATTTAGGGTATATTCTTAATTGTTGTCACGAAGATTTACTCATTCTGTGACGAGTCTGTGTAAATGATAATATCTGTATGTATAATATGTGATCTAAGATCACATGGGAAGTACTGTGTTAATTTAATCAAGTCAATCGTTTGAATTAATCAACCCATTTATATTAAACATGCCATTAAAACAGGTTGAAACATGTCACTTTCAAGTCAATTAATTCAAAGTAATAGGTTTACTAAGGGAGTTATGATACAACCAGGTTATTTCAAGTATCATGCAGTGTTGAGGGGTAAGACATGATTAATTAAATGGATGGGATTAGAATTAAACAAAATTGGAAAGGTGGAGAATTATGATAAAAATTCATACCCGGATAAGATGGGGCATGCTTTACAACATGAGGCAAGTCGAAATTAATGCCCTTAATATGGGGATACTTGGAAGTAATAAAGTTGAGAGAAACTCCTAGACCACCGCCAACATCAACCAATTGCTTGAGTGTCTCGAAGCCCTTGTAGCACTCGAGGATCTTCTTAATAATCATTGTAGTGGGGTTGAGCATAGCTTTGTTAAAAACCTGATTAAACTTGGGGTCCAAACCAGTATATTCGAAAGCATTTATGCCATGAACCCTGTCGAATGGAATTCCTCCCTCAAGAATCGCACCTTTCAATTGGAACCTATGAATATTAGGGTTAGATACTATATTTAATTAAGTAATACTATACACCACACCATTATCTTACTTGCATCCCACTATATAAGATGTGGCATATTTATCACTATTGGATAATAAAAAATTATCTAATAAATGATCATTTAATGGTAATAAATGTACCACATCATGTATAATAAGATGAAAGTGAGATGGTGGTGTAGTGTATAACATTTTCCTATTTGATTTGAAGCATAATTATATCAGAGGCTAAGAAACAAAAACAAGGATGCATCAATTGTAATAGCATATGGTAGATGGAGAGAATATAATACAAATGATTAAATTTACTTCTTTTCATCAATTTAAACTTTTGGGACAAGGGGTAATTTTACATACCCCATTTTAATATTTCACGTGTTCAGCCACCCATCAAAGAAGAGTCTAGCCCACAAATGAGGGAAAATATTAAGAATATAATACTAGAAAAGGCTTTTGCAAGTAGCCTAAGGTCAAAAGGGAGTGCTATTCCCACCGATTTGGGTACTCCCCAGTACATTGTGTTTATTTATTTTTTATTTTTATAAAACATTTTTTTGTGTATTTTAAAATTACTGAAAAATAAACAAACATAAATACTAAAAATAAGAATTTGATAAAAAATGATAGTAAACCTTGTCGGTATACGTATCATTCTCAAACAAGCAGACCGGACGACCTCGAACAAACAGAGAGCAACCAAGAACAGAGTGTCAGGACAGCACTAATGCTAATCATCTTATCTTGTTTCATGCACATTCCAATTAGATTGTCACCCGAACAATATTTCACCAAATCCTATAAAGAATTTTAACTCTACGTATTGGATCACGACAAAGTATGTGGGGAATCTAGCTGGAAAGAAGATTGGGAGGGTTGAAGAAGTGGATTTGGATAAGGGGGAGTTGGCATGGGGGGAGTTTTTACGTCTTCGAGTGACTCTTGATGTCCTTAAACCTCTGTTAAGGGGCACAAAACTTGCTTTGGGGGATGGTAATACAGTCTGGGTTAAATTCTCCTACGAGAGACTCCCAAATTTTTGCTACTGGTGTGGCTGTTAAGGGCATGGAGATAAGGAGTGTGGGTTAAAGAAAAATGTTTCACAGGTGGATGGTGAAGAAGTGATCCAGTATGGTGATTGGTTGAGAGCAACCAGTTATGGTGATCAATTCAGAGATGGTAGATCGTGGGTAAGACAGGATGCTCAGAGTAGGGTTCGACGAATCTCTCCGGTGTAGTTTGCAGGGTTGGAGGAGATGGCAACGATGGCGACTGCAGTTGAACGGGTCCCTGATTCTTCGGCTAGATTAAAGGAGACAGTGATAGAGGATACTCATAATATGGAGTGTGTTGCGGAGAACAAGACGGAACTAGTTGAGGGTGGGGCGAAAAATACTGTTTTCGTTATAGATGGGGGGAACGTACACAAGAATTCTGGAAATAAAGTTTCAGCAGGAAAGGAAGTGTCCAATACGGGGTCGTTTCAGGTTATGCCAAAAGCTGGGCCTCAGGGGCAGGTTGAATTGGGTTTGATTAATGAGGCAGTGCAATTGGGCCAAGTGGGGAAAGACAAGCCCGATGGGCTTACCAGTTGAAAGTGGAAAAGGCTTTCGATTTTATCCAGCTCTCTTCATATTGCGTGTGACAGAGCACAACTATTGGAGGGTTCTAAAAAAAAAAGGGATTGGTTAGTGAAGACGATGGGGACAACAGACCTTCGAAGAGGGGCTACTCCGGTGGTAACCAAGCGACGACTGCTACTTAGAGTACGATTATTGAAGCGGCGGCGGCTGTTGAACAACCCCGCCGATATCAATGAAAATATTGAGTTGGAATGCCCTTGGGCTTGGGAACCCACAGGGCATTCGAACCCTCTGTGACCTTGTGAAGAGGGAAGCTCTTGACATTCTATTTTTACAGGAGACTCGATTGAAGGTTCATGAATTCGAGGTATGTAAAAACAGATTAGGTTTTGGTAATTGTTTGTTGGTTGATTGCCGCGGTCGAAAGGGGGGTCTTGCGTTGTTGTGGGGAAAGGATTTAAATTTATCTATCTTGAATTATTCGCAATGCCATATTGATGTGATAATAGACAATGATCCTAAAAAGGGTCCCTGGTTTTTGACTGGTATTTATGGATTCCCTGAAGTTAGCCATAGAGCTAGGTTGTGGGACTTGCTGAGATATTTTGGAAGGAAAAATGGGGAATCTTGGTTGGTGGTTGGTGATTTTAATGAGATACTGCATCATCACGAAAAATGGGGTGGCAGATACGGCCAGATTGGCAAATGACATCTTTTAGAGATATGGTAGATGACTGTGAATTGAGGGATTTGGGTTTTCAGGGTAACAAGTATACTTGGAGCAACAAAAGGGGAGGGAACGATGGTGTTTGTGAGAGGCTGGATAGAGCTTTCGTAAATATGCCTTGGTGGAGTAGGTTTCCACATGCCTCAGTTACTCATGGCTTGGTTGCTTACTCTGATCATGTCCCTATATGGTTTATCACTGAAGGTGAGGCAGGTTCTATTCACACTAGAAGGCAATTTAAGCTTGAAGAAATGTGGGTAGGGGTGAAAGCCTGTGAGGAAATCATAAAGGAAACATGGAGGAGGAGTATGGATGGGAATAATACTATGTCTGATGTTATGGGTTTGATTAAGGAGTGTGGTACAAGTAGGATAGATGGAATAGAAACGAGTTTGGTAATGTTCAGAAGCAGTTAAACCTAGCAAGGCAACATATGGAACAGCTGCTAGTTACTGATCCAGTTTTGGACTGCCCAGCTGATCACAATACTGCCAGAGAAGAAGTGCAAAAGTGGATGGAACTGGATGAAATTATGTGGAGACAACGATCAAAAGCTTTATGGTTAATAGATGGGGACAAAAACTCAAAGTATTTTTTTATGAAGGCTTCTCTGAGGATGAGAAAGAATAGATTGGGGAAATTGAAGGATGAGGAGGGGATTTAGCAGTTTGGAGAGCAGAGAGATAGAGTTGTTTTACAATATTTTCATAAAATGTTTCAGAGTTCGTGCCCTACTGGTGAGACTAATTTTCTAGAGTCAGTGGCTGGCAGAGTTACTTCGTTATGAATGAAGAACTGACCAGGGTCTATACAGAAGATGAGGTTTCAGTGGCTCTATTAGCAATGAATCCTACAAAAGCACCAGGCCCCGATGGGATGTCCCCAGCTTTTTTCCAAAAATACTGGCATGTGGTTGGAAAATCTGTTACTAGGGTAGCTCTACAAGTTCTAAATTCAGGTTATTTCCCTCCATCTCTGAATCATACTTATATCACGCTTATTCCAAAGAAAAGTATCCTGTTTCTGTTGCAGATTATAGGCCTATAAGCTTGTGTAATGTGGCCTATAAGTTGATTGCTAAGGTTATTTCCAATAGGTTGAAAACCATTTTGCCAAATGTAATTGGAGAGAGTCAAAGTGCCTTTGTACCGGAGCGTTTGATAACGGATAATGTGTTAATCGCCTATGAGGTAATGCATTTCTTAAAACATAAGACGAAGAGGAAAAAAGGTTTTATGTCCATCAAATTGAATATGAGCAAGGCTTATGACCGAGTAGAGTGGAATTTTCTTGAAAAGGTGATGCGAATGATGGGATTTCATTCTGGTTTTATCTCTCTGGTGATAATGTGTGTTCAGACTGTATATTTTTGTGTGTTAATTAATGGTGAACCAAAAGGACCAGTTGTTCCTTCTAGGGGTTTGAGGCAAGGGGATCCCCTTTCCCCTTATCTCTTTCTTATGTGCACTGAAGGGCTCACTGCTTTATTAAAGGAAGCCGGTATTAAGCAGGAAATTTCTGGGATAAAAATTTGTAGGGGTGCTCCAACCATAAATCATCAGCTGTTTGTGGATGATAGAGTAATTTTTTGTACAGCAGATGTGGAGGAAAACAGAAGAGTTCAAGCTGTCTTGGATGTTTATGAGAGGGTGTCAGGGTAGTATATTAATAAAGAGAAGACATCAATGGTTTTTAGTAGCAATGTGGGGAGGGAGGTTAGAGAGGACATTAGATTGTTATGGGGAAATAGCGAGATACAACAATATGAGAAGTATTTGAGACTACCTCCAATCTTAGGTAGATCTAAGTCACATTCTTTTCAATCCATTAAGCAAAGAGTTTGGAATAAGTTGCAAAGTTGGAAGGAAAAATTGTTATCTCAAGTGGGAAAGGGAATTTTATTGAAAGCCGTGGCCCTTTCTACCCCAACTTAATGAGTTGTTTCTTATTGCCTGCTGGGTTTTGTTTAGATTTAGAGGGTTTAATGTCAAGATTTTGGTGGGGGCAAAAAGGGGAAGAGAAAAGGATTCATTGGGTTAGTTGGAGGAAACTGTGTGATAGGAAGGTTAGAGGAGGGATGGGTTTTAAGGATCTTCGATCTTTTAACATTGCCCTAATCGCTAAGCAAGGGTGGAGGCTGCTCCAGAACGAGAATTCAATGTTACATAAGATCCTTAAAGCAAGATATTTTTCTAAGACTGATTTCATGAATTCTAGTTTGGGTTATTGTCCATCATATACATGGAGGAGAATATGGGAGGCAAAGAAGAGCTTAAGGGCTGGATGTAGATGGAGGATTGGGGATGGGAATACAGCAAAATTGTGGACTGATCAATGGATCTCTGGGCATAAATCTCTGGAGGAGGAATTTGGTTTACAGACAGAGGACATAAGTGTTGTGGTGGCTTCTATTATTGATGGAGACACAGGATGGTGGAATTTGCAACAGCTTAGAACTCTCTTCAATCCAAGTATAGTAGCTAATATTATGAAAATCAGAATCTATTCTGAAGCAGGAGCATATAAATGGGTGTGGAATTATGAAATGAATGGTGGTGTTTTTTCTGTTAAAAGTTGCTACCAATTTATTGTCTCTCATAATAATATGGTTATAGCAGAATCATCCTCAAGGGGTACGCAACAGAGGTTATGGAGAGTATTGTGGAAGATGCAAGTGCCTCACAAGATTAGAGTATTTGCCTGGCGTGCATGCTTAGATATTCTACCTTCAAAAGATAATTTGTTAAGAAACATGTGGTTACTGAAGCTCAGTGCAGTTTCTGTGGTCATCCATTGGAAGATTCAATCCATGCTATTTTCTATTGTAGTCATCTAAGGGTTTTATGGAAGCAGTTTTTTCCTTCATTAATTCAGAAGGTTTTTCAGACTGTTGCTGATCTAGCTTTGAAGTTGATTGAGGAACAGGATCACGACAAGTTGGCCCAATTTTTCTGTTTAGCATGGGGTTTTTGGTTTAGGAGAAATAAGTTGTTATTTGAGAAGGTTAGATTGAGCCCTAATCAAGTGGCTAATCATGGGGTGGGATTAATGCATAGTTTCAAAGCAGTTTCTGTTATGTCACGGGTTCAGATTAGAAAACATGTCATATGGAAGCCTCCTCCTGCAGGTGTTTTAAGGCTTAACACAGATGGGGCAATGTTTGGGGATCTCCAAAAAGCTGGGATTGGTATTATCTTGAGAGATGCTTCAGGGAACATGGTCATGGCTGCAAGTAGTACTGAAAATGAAGTTGAAGACCCAAAAGCTATTAAGCTGTTGCAGTTTTTAGAGGTCTTCAGTTGTGTTCTACTTTGGGTATACCGCGTCTGTTGGTGGAGAGTGATAGTCTATTACTAGTGAATTCCTTACAGCAGAATGATATGGGGAATTCCATCCATGGGATCCTATTTGAAGAAGTTCAGAGACTCAAAGTTTGTTTTGGGAGTTGTTATTTCACTCATGTGTATAGGGAAGGGAATATGACTGCTCATCAGCTTGCAAGAAATGCTTTGAGAGTAGATAATGTTGAAATGTGGTGAGATTGTATTCCAAACTTTCTTTCTCAAGTCATTTGGCTTGATAAATGTCTGTAATTGTTTTGATCTCAATTGAAATGGATTGTTTTATCAAAAAAAAAAAAAATCCTGGTGGCTGGTTGCGATAGCCTTTATTTTAAGAATTCAATTGAAGTTGAGATTAGAAAAAAAAGGAAACTAAACATAGCCTTTCTTTTAATAGTTTTTATTAAATAAAAATTTTCAACGTGATCATTTGAGTTAATTTGACTCTTAAGAGTGACAGGAATGTTAGCCTAGATTAGTTTGCATGAAAATATATATTAAAGAAGGGTTATAAAAGAAAAGCTTATAAAAAAAAGACATCAAACGAAACAAATCAAATTATATAAAGAGTTATCCTAGATATCGTTTAGAATATACAAGTTTCGAGCATTTTTTTTTTTTAAATGTGAGGTCCATCATATAAAAAAAAAAAAAAGTTTATTTTTCATGTAAATTTTAGATTTTTCTTACTTTTTTTAATAAGAATATGCAAAATATTACACAATCGAATACGGTATAAATCATTTCTTAAATTAATACAGTTAATGGCCCTAATCATCAACATTTGTGCAAGATGAAAAGATAATAACCAACCTATACCAGCTTGGACTTTCATTGTTAAAATTCTCGTCCCAAAGGACATTCTTTTTTGAAACTTTCTAAGTATTCACATTTGGTTACCCAATTTTAATTAAAATTTTGCTGTTTCAACTATCAACCTTTTTAAACATCCTACCTCTATTCTTTTAATGCTCCCCACTTTAGACGGTCCTAACATGATTTTGGAAAACAATTTCCTTCTTCGTCGCCCTATTTTGAAAAAGTTGCCTCTTAACAAGTCATAATTTTGAAGTGAGAATTTGTACCCAGGGCTGATTTCGATAGCAAAGTGCTTTTAATTCATCCTATCGCATCTTATCTTAATATCTAAATATCACGAACACAAACACTTTTTAATTTCAAAATATTCATTTTGTTATTTAATCATTACATAATCACTATAACTTTCCCAAACTATCAAATAAAATATATAAAATAATTCAATTTTTTTCAAATCTTAAAACAAAAATTATATAAAACATTATATTCTAATAATATTTTAACTTTATAATATTTTTATGCAACTTTTTCTCTCTTTTTCCAATGATATACACATTTTTGGTATTATAACTTTACAATATATATACACCAATGATAAATACATTTTTGGTATTATAACTATATATATATATATATATATATTTTTTATAAATACATTCTTACACATTTGATCATATATATTCGTATAAAAATTTTAAGATTTATATAGACTATATTTAAATTCAATATTATACTAGTATGTGTTAATTATTATAAAATAATGTATATTATACTATAATGTAAATAGACTAATAGTTTAGTATATGTAAACCTTATAGTATTATTACCATATATAATCAAGTATAAAAATAAGTTGATCAAAAAGTATATAAATAAGTTAGACACTAGTATAAGTATAGTATTGAGATAAATTAGACACTACTAGTAAGGGGTGAGAAAACCGAAACACCGGTTAAACCAAACCGAACCAGACTGAAACTAGAAAAACTGAAAGTTTCAGTTTTGGTGATGAATCAGTCCATATTGATTCGATTCCAAAATATATCTAAAACTAGATCGAACTGAATCGGTTACACCCATAATTCTAGTATGTAAGCTAGTTTATCAAGTTTCATATAAATTAAATTTAAATATTTTCGTGTTACATTAAGCATATAATGCTATAATTTAGACCTTAGATAAATTTTTTTCTTGTTCAATGTAGTCTAGATGATAAAACCTCTAAACTATTTTTCATATAAATCATCAACCTTAAATTATTTTTATTGTATTCCATATAAAAAAACCTAATATTATATAACAAAAACTTTGGGATCCATATTAATAATTTTATTATTTTTCCTAAGATTAATTTTAATTTAATTTTGGCGAGGCCATATCTTTGAAAATAGATAATATATAAAAATTTTACAAAATTTTAAGACTATAGGAAGAAACTTGGAGATAGCTAGACATTTCTAGATATATTGAAATTTTAAAAAACTTTGGAGAGCATATGTGGATTATAAATTTTTTGAGGGGTCATTTTCTATATTTATAGAATTATGAATAAAATCAAGGATACTTTGAATTTTTAGAAATTTGTTGGGGCCAAGCTTAACGTAGTCCTGCCACTGTGTGGACTTACATGAATAATCAAAACCGATGAGCTCAAAGGCAACGTCAAAGCATGCAAGTCTCCAAAACATGATCATTGAAAACGAGGAGATGAAATTGGAGCACTGTCCCTTGATCATACAAATCAGCTTATAGAGTCTTTTCACATCATTATTATTGATGCAATTTCCCGTATTGCCTACGACGTACTCAACAACCTGCAACTACAAACAAACCTTGGGATCCTGTGGGGGAATGACTAAGTTAGAGAGGAATGGACTTATCCTAGTGAATAATGAATGAATCATCTCTAGAACATACTTGGTTTGTTACTTATAAAGTTGAGGTGTTCTACTATGGCATTACCCATTCGAGTGCACGATTCATGGCACTGAAATGGTAGGTTACCTTTCAAAGCATGATTCTGTCGTTGATAATGTTCATTTGATGTGGGTATCTTTCACTCGAACTTATCTTTGTAGATTTTGATCTTAATGGGATAGGATCAATTTAGTGTCCATGTCCGATGCAATGCTTTCTAGGTTTTATCTTTTGGCTCGTACGGTGTATTTTACGTAGCCTTATCCTTTATTCACACTTAATCACGTGATTCCCACATGATTCTGCCCAAACTCACTCTTTACTTGCCAGTTTCTTTTTCCTCACCAGTAACAAATATATGTAATGTACCTAACAGTTACCATGTAAATTCTAGCCACACGTGTCAAAGGGAATTCTCTTCCACCCATTTTCACCGATTTCAAATCAACCACACTTCTCCCAGACGTCCTTTCTACATTGTGCATGATCTATCTTTTAGGACGTTCCTTTTGCTTGACAATTCGTTTGACACAATCACGAGATTCGTCTGACACCATCACGATCTTATCATACAACACAAAATACGACGACTTGTCTGACACCCTTGTGTTGTGCAATGCGAAAAATGACTTTTCTGGGCGAAGAGATGTTTCAGACTCTGGTGATCGGTGTACACCTCGCAGTCTTCACCACGAACAAGTCCAAAAAATGGCCAAAATACTTTATTCATGATGTCCATAAAAGTTGCTGGGCATTAGCTAATCTGAAGGGCATCACTATAAACTCATAATGACCATATATAATCCGAAAGGTTGTCTTTGGTATGTTGCCTTCCTTAATTCTCAATTGGTGATATCCTGACCTAAGATCAATTTTAGAAAATGTTGTATCTCCTTGTAGCTGGTCAAATAATTCATCTATCTTCGACAACGGGTATCTATTTTTTATGGTCATCTTATTCAGTTCTCAATAGTTGATGCACATCCTAAGGGTTCTATATTTCTTTTTCACAAATAGTATCGATACTCCCAAGGTGAGATACTAGGCCTAATAAATCCTTTCATCAATAATTCATGTAGTTGACTTTTCAATTTCTTTAACTTCGTTGGGGCTATCCTGTAATGCGCATTGTGTACCGAAATTGCTCCTAGTTTTGTCGCAATCAAAAAATCAATTTCTCTAAAAGGGGGTAACCCTGACAGTTCTCTAAAAATCTCCAGGAATTATGTTACCACTGGTATGTTCTCGATTTCTTTAGGTTCCTTCTCCTTAAACACTAAGCACTTTAAGTAGGCTTCAACCCATTCGCCAAATTCTTCTTGGCCTGTAACGAGGTAGTTATTTCCAATATCGACCTAAACTTGCTTTTACAAAAGATCCTATCTTCCATTCCAGATATGTGGAATGTTATTATCCTTGTTCGACAATCTATTCTTGCAAAGTGCCTAAACAACCAATCTATTCCTAAAATGACATCGAACCCCAACATGTCGAACACTATTAGATGTGCTTCCAAAGGGATCCCATCTATCTCCAAAGGGCACTCTTTAACTACCTTAGTGTAAAACGTTATTCCTACATCGGGTAGCGTTACTAAGACTCCTTGACACATTGGTTTTACCCGAAGACCAATCATCCTGATTAATGTAGTAGACACAAATGACTGGAAAGCTCCTGAGTCAAATAGTTTACTCGCATATAAATGTGATATCCTAACTCATCCTGTAACGACCAACTTTGACTTAGTACTTATACTAAGTTCCTATGAACATAGCCAGTTAATCATAAGTTACGGTTCCATACCTGTGATGATGCCTGTCTCATGAGTCTCCTGGAGTGAGGGCATAAACTTTAGCTTGCACAACCTGTCTATGATCTCCACATCCTCCACCCTATCCACCCTGTCCCGCTCGCTACATTAGTGGTGCCTGAGGGTAATCATTGGCATAATGTACCGTTTGTCTATAACGATAACTTGAGATCAGGGCCTATCAGCAGTCTCCCTCGTGAGCTCTATGGCAACTACTGCAAACTGGCATCCTTCCTCCCATGTGTACTTTGGGAGTAGTTGGTAGTCGTCCACCTGTTAGTGACACAAACTTCTAAGGGGCACCTGAGCTGCTTCCCTCACCAGAAACATCCTATACCTTAGACTCGTGGGCACAACCCACAAATTGTGTTGCTCATGCTCAATAATGGAGCTACATTTACCAACTTTTGGAAATCCTTAATCTCCAAACATGCTATTTGGGTGCTAACTGAGGTTTGCAATCCGTCCTCATACTCTCCATAGGGATAAGATGAGGGGCAGATCTCCCTAACTCCATGAACTTAGTGGCGTATTGTTCTATCATCATACTACCATGAACTAAGTTAGCGAAATCTTTCGAATTTGGCTACTCTATAGTAGTCAAGTATTGATCGTCAATTTCTCTCTTAAATTTCTTCCACAAGATTTTTACCATAGCTCCAGCACCATGGTAAGTAACTGCCTCTTGGCACTCTACCACAATGGTGCATCTCCTTGTAACAAATAGCTTGCATACAATACCTTCTGACTCTTGGTGCACCCTCACACCTCGAAGCCCTTTCGATGTTCATTATCCACCTCTCCACCTTTATCAAACCCTCTTTATCGAAAAATCTTGAGTAGCGTTAATACAAGAATCATTCATACGTACATCCCTTTTGCTTCTCCCCGGAAGATTCTAATGACTGAACTTGCAGGTGATGTGAATATAGTTCACATTTTTGTTCCAATACATCTTAAATACAGTTTAGCATTCTCGCTAGCTCTTCATCTCTCCTCTCACTAGATGGTCCTCCCTCGTGACCACTTCGTGGTCGCTCTTCTCGTGGGACTCGGTCGCACCATACTCAAATCCTGCCATATAATCTAAACCTATCACTTTCTATCCCATCACTCATTTCTAAATGTGGATCAAACCTAGGGTACTTAAAATCTCAAGCTTATAATACTAAAATCAGCTCCTACAGTTCTGGAACCGTCCTCCGTCCATCGTAACATATAGGTTTACCTAGAGTCCGGCCCATATAAGTGTGCTCTAATACCAAATTGTGGCGTTCTATTCCTCGATAAGGGACCTGGCAAGCATCCGTAATGCCAAAGGATTGAGATTTTCTAGAGTTTGCACCAAAATCCAAATTTAAATTTGTTAAAAGATAAATATATGAATTGGGTAATATATTATTGTTTATATTAACTTATTTATACGCAACATTAAATATTCAATATAAATTTCCGATCGACTTAATAGTTATGTTTTGGTGATATAACGTGAGATAACATACACGTAGCGTTGTTATACCAATATAATAAATTAAAATTATATTCACAAGACTTTCGACGGGCATGATGTTTTTTTATCTTTTTATATGACTTCAAACAATTAGCAATCATGCACGTAAAAATAACGTCAAATAGTTTTCTGAGCATTTAATTTCAATCGCGTAATAGATTCTCAATTAATTATATCATTTATATTTAAAGTTATTTTTTTTTATTTCCTTAAGTGCTTAATTAATCTTTTCCATGACATTTACTTGATTGACAAAGAGTGGTTATGGGACTATGCTAGCTCTTTCTTTGAATTTTTATGTTCTTGGACGTCATTGACGCTTCTTCATTGAAAATTCAAGCTTAGATTCTTTTATAATTGTTGTTGTTAGTCAAGATAGAACTGTTTACCAACCTCAAATTTGTCGGATACGTTTGAATTTAGTCAACCGTTTGATTATTTTTTTTTTTAAACCAAACTTGTTTCTCATTACTACAGCAAATGTTGGATACATGGAGGGGTTTCCTCCATAGTGATGCTCTCCTCAGAGAGTTTTACAGCATCTTTTGCTAAACTATGGGCCATACAATTTGATGATCTAGGTAATGATGAAATGACCAGGATTTCAATCCTCTAAGTTCTACTTTAATATCTTGAATCATCAGACCTACTGTGCTCCAATCTCTTCTCTCTACGTTAATGTCTTCAACCACATTGAGTGCGTCACCTTCCAATATGAGGTTTTGAAGCTGTAGATGATTACATAAGATTACAGCCTTTAGAGCCGCCAAAGCCTCAGCCAGCTTCGCCTCCGAAAACAAAGTCCTTTGAGATCTCATGGTAGCAATTACCTTACCTTCCCAGTTCCTCACCACCACCCCTATGCCTATTTTGCACCTTGATCTGTCAATAGCCGCATCCCAGTTTGCCTTGAAGCCATTCACTTGTGGAGGAGTCCATTCTGCTGCTTGGGGCCTGTCACTATGTCTGGAGGGACAGCTTGCGTTTGCATCTTTAAAATCTCTCAGTTTCTGGTAGCTGTTATAAATGAGCTTGGAGGGGTTCTCGAATTTCTTCTCAAACACCAGTTCGTTCCTTCTCTTCCAAACTTGGTACACTGTGGTTGCGAAAACTTCGAAGTCTCTCTCGCTTACTTCTTATTCTAGGTGGCTCAATAAGTCATTGAAAGAATGGAATCTGACTTTCATTTTCTGAAGCTTCCTTGAGCAGATTCCCCATACATGACCATACAAATATCATCATTCAAGTCTTATAACCACTATATAAAGATTATATATAATCATATTTATGAATTTATAGAAAATAAATGCCCCAAACTTTTACTAAAAATACATATCTTATGGCACCATGTATAGCAACCAAATGTCTTACATCAATGACATACATGAAAGTATTAATTAAGGCACTATATTTCTTTATTTTGGAAAATAAATTGTTCTTGAATTTTTCTTTTAATTTTTAGGGTATTTGGATACATCAAACATAAAAGATATTTTCTCTTTTCACCAAAGATATTTTGGAAAATAAACCTGTGGTGTCTAACTGCTGTGTTATCTTCTTCTTCTTTTTTAATTATATATATATATAAAGTTTTCTAAAATTATTTATTATATTAATGGAAGATATTTTTTTTTTTACCATCCATCAAACCGATGTCGTCTCAAAATTCTTTTTATACCTATTTACAAACATTTCTATACCATTTATGATCTTATTTTAAATCCAAATATGTCCTTAAGGTATTGTTAACGTCGTGTTTTGCACACCTCTGAGTCAAGGTCTAACAACTCAGGTCTTTAAAAATGGGTCCTGCACAAGGTAGAAAAGACTACGACTTTGAGAGAGCAGCCTAGGGGCCGGGTAACCTCCTATGCCAAAGTTAGTAAATATTCTTGGAGGGTAGCAAATAAGTAAATGAGTCTAGGGATCAGAGAAGCTTTTTTGGTACCTGGAGCTGGCCATTTATACCGTGTCTGGAGATGGTACATATAGTCTTTTTCTCACAAAGTCCATGCTTTCTTTTGTGTCTGCTGTCAGACTTTCTTTACTGTGGTGTGACTCTACATCGGCTCTATAAATGTGGCGTGTGACTTAATTAATAGCGTTATTAATGCGGTGTGGTTCTCTGACCTCTGATCTGATTGGTATGAGTCGTAGATGACCTAATGTCGATGAATCGAGGGTCTTCCGTGTTTCCCATGTATTTTGTGCATATACTATTCCCTAGGGCGGCCGCAGAATGTCAGATCGATCTGTCTTGTCGACTAGATGGCTCCCCTCCTTGGTTGACGTTCTGTTCCTTGCTTTGATAGGGAACCCTGTGGGTCGGATTCTGGGCCGAGGCCCGATTAGGAGAAAAATCCCCTTACAAGTAGTGTTACTATAAAATTAAAATGATAAAAAGGAACTCTAAATTGTATTGAATGTATGTACAATAAGTTAACCAAAATTTCATTTTTTTTAAGAGTAAGAAAAAGGGTTTATTGGTAGTGACATCAAAAGAAAAGAACGATTTTTATTATGTGTTGAGGTAACTAGAGTATGAGAGAGATATACATATAAAATGAATTATACAATATTTATTAATCATTTAATACTATTAAAAAAATCCACTCAAACTAGTTATAAATATTATAAAATCTAATTTTTATATTTATTTCTCTCTCATTCTAAGTTCAAAAATTCAATTATTAGCCTGATAAATGTTTTAAAATAAGCAAAAGATTCATATAAAATGAAAGGTGAGTAGGTGACATTACCTAACGTGAATGTCGTTGAAAATAAAATACCATTTTAGGGAGCACCTGCCCTTATTCGGCTCGGAGAGAAAAAAATAAAAACTCGCTTTATATTAATAATATTAAAAAATAAAAATGCTTATTTTTATGAGCAATCATTGCAATAACAACCTTTCCATTGACCTACAACTTTTTATAAAATATGATTTTAAAAAAAAAAAAACTACGAATACATCAAATCAAAATAAAATATTTAAAGAATTGAGTTTTTAATTAGTTGTTAGTTTATCTTTATTTTTTATTCATAGTCACTGTCCATGAAGTTATTTTAAAATATTTCTTTAAGCGTAACATGTCAGTTGAGTTACTAATCTTCTTGCTACAGGTTCCGTGAAATTTTCACTAAAGTTTATCTGTCACTTTATTTATTTTCTTTATGTTCGGATGTAGTCTGTATCTTCACATACATGTTTATTTCACTGAGTCTTTCTCTAAAATAGTGTCTAGATCGTTATGCCTTTTGTGCAATAAAGAATTTTACTATCTTAAGACCGTTATAGACTATAGTTACAACCGTTGTTCACGGGGACTTCCATCGCCAGCTTCTAAGGAATGGGAATGGGAATGAGAATGAGAATGAGAATCGGCACCGTTCCTGCTATGAGAGCTTGACTGATGCTATTCTACCTTACTTTTTTATTTACTTTTGTAAAGTATGGAGGCTCACTTAGAGGTTTTTGAATGGTCACACTTTACCGCGTTGTCTCATTGGTAGGAGGGCTATAACCTAAGCTATACTTGTAAGCCGGCTCCGCTATCATCAAGTCACTAACTTTCTTGACCTTCTGGCATTGGGCAGACATGAGGCCCCATACATGATCTCATGACTTTGTGGAGACCTATATTTTTTTATAAACAATCACCCTGGCCTGGTCACTGTAACCTCCTTTACGATGAGGCACCCCTTGACACCAAAGTCCACCATAAAAGCTAGTAGAGAATAACTAGAGATGGCACCTAAGCCTCGAAATTGAGCTCACGCTACACAAATTCTTCTTTTGAAGCACTTGCCTAGTGCCTGGCTTCCCCTGCCCAAGTCTTGCTATCCTCTTATTGGTGATTGCTTAATTTAATTCCCAGCAGCCAACCTTCTGACTCTACAAAGTGAAATAGTGAGTCCTCCCATTTTTTTTTCTTTTTCTATTTTATTTACATCTTCTTTCTTTATTTTTTAATTATTATATAATTAAGATTTTATTTTCTTTAACCGTCATATTTTCATAAATCCAATGGTATTTTTTTTAGAAATAAATACTTTCATTCAGAATAATTTCTACCACATTGCATCCCAAGTCAGAGCAACCTAAATACACTCAATAACTTCTTCCATCTCTGTAACTGCATATGCCAACTTTAATTCATTTTTGCTAAAACATGAGCAACATTATTTGCTTCCCTATGGACATGCCAACCTTGCAACATGAAGAATCTCTAATCAATTCTATTGATGCAATTTCCAGCAATGCCCGTGACACGATCAACAACTTATAACCAGAAACAAAGCCTCAAGAGTTTTGTGGACGTCTCCAATGGTTAAGTCAGAGAGGAATGAACTTTTCTAACTGAATAATGAATGAAATGTCTCCCGATCGTACCTACTAGTCTATTTACAGGGCTTTATATGTTCTATTATGGCATGACCCCTTTAGGGGCACGAGTCATTGTAACATTAGTCCCTCTAAGGCTCGTTGAACTAGAGAAACCAAATGCTACTAACATTAAAGCATACATTCTTTGTATTAGACATAAGAGATCCCATAAATAAAATATTCACTAAATATCTTAATAAAAATAAATCTGTAAAAAATAAACGTTGTAAGGGGATTTTCTCCGCGTAGGGGACGGAACGTCCACCACTAAAGGGTGTCGAATGGTCGACTAGACATATCAGCCTAAGATATTGTGGCCGCCTTTGAAACCCAGAAACCTACCTAGAGCGAGCATTAAATGCGGATGACCCTTGATCCATCGGCAACAAATCATCTACGGCTCGTATAGACACGTGGGGTTAGGGAACCACGTGGCATTAATGCGCTGCTAAGTGACATGCCGCATTTATGGAGCTGACGCAGAGTCACGCCACATTAAAGAAGGTCTGACAGCATAAACAGAAAGGAAGGCACGAACTTTGTGGAGATAGAGGCAATCAGCACCCCCTACTCCGGAAAATAGCCAACTCCAGGTACAAAAAATCTCTCTATGATCCCTAGACTCTATTACTTATTTGCTACCCTCCAAGAATATTTACTAACTTTGGCATCGGAGGTTTCTCGGTCCCTAGGCCACCTTCTCAAAGTCGCAATCTTTTCTACCTTGAGCAGGGCCCGTTTTCGAAAGCCTGAGTTGTTGGAGCTTGGCCAAAAGGTGTGCGAAATACAATGTTAACAGTGGCACCGTCTGTGGGATCGTAATAAATCCTGCGTGTCCTTCTCATACCTGAGGCAACCCATTCCTGGCAATTTAGAGGTTTGCCAAAGCTATCCGAGACATGGAGACAGGCCAAGAGGAGGACCAGGCATGCAGAAATGGAAAGATTGCGATGGGAGAAGACCATGCATATGTAGATGAAGCACAACATGTAGCGAAGGATACCAACGCTCTACCTCAAGGCCCCGATCGCGCGGAGGTTATAAGTGAAGTTTGAGACGAGCAGGAGCTTTGGAAGGCAGAGCCAATCGAACCGTTGGAACTCGTTATCCTCCACCCAGATCGACCAGAAGCTACGTTGACGATTTGTAGTGAAATGACATCTGAAGCCTGAGGTGCCATGCAGTGGCTCCTCGCTGAACATCTGGATGTGTTCGCATGGAACCACGGGGACATGCTCGGGATAACACCTGAAATCATACATCACAGCTTGAATGTAGATCCAAAGGCTAAAGGGGTATGACATAAGTGCCGAAGCGTCAGTGCAGAAAAGAATACCGCCATAGCCGAGGAGGTAGACCGACTGCTATAGGCAGGGTTCATCCGAGAAGCTCACTACTTGAAGTGGTTGTCTAATGTAGTGCTAGTGAAGAAGCCGAGTGGCAAATGGAGAATGTGCGTCGACTTCACTGACCTCAACAAAGCCTGTCCGAAAGACAGCTTCCACTTCCTTGCATCGACCTCATTGTCGACTCGACGGCGAGTCATCGCATGCTCAGTTTCATGGATGCATACTCGGGGTATAACCAAATTCGTATGAAGCTTGAAGACGAGGAGAAAACTTCTTTCATCACAGACCAAGGATTGTACTGCTACAAGGCGATGCCCTTGGGTCTGCGGCAGCCACCTACCAACGGTTTGTCAACCGGATGTTCAAAGATCAGATAGGAAGAAATGTGGAAGTCTATGTGGATGACCTGTTGGTCAAGAGTAAGACGTTAGAACAACATCTGAACTACTTAAGGGAAGCTTTTGCGAAACTGCGGCACTACCAAATGAAGTTGAACCCCACAAAGTGCGCCTTTGGTGTCAGGTCGAAAAAATTCCTAGGGTTCATGGTGTCCAAACGAGGGATCGACGTCAATCCTGAGAAGGTGGAAGCCATCCTTAGCATGGCCCCACCGAAAAATATAAATGAAGTGCAAAGGCTACCTGGGCGAGTAGTCGCCCTCAACAGATTCGTCTCAAGATCAACCTACAAATGCCTGGCCGTTTGCCCAATGGGGAGTCGATTTGGTCGGCCCACTACCCCCGGGTAAAGGAGAAGTCAAGTTCGCAGTAGTGGCCATGGACTACTTCACCAAGTGGGTCGAAGCTGATGCCATAGGTACTATCACCGTGAGCAATATCCACTACAACATATAACTCTTTTTGTGTCCAAAAAAACCACTGCAATAGCATAGATTGTAGACGCAAATTATTTTTAATGTCCAACTGATTTTGCCACTACATGGTCAATAAAGATTCGTCCAAAAAAGTTTTAAACAACAAAAGATATTTTGCATGCAAAAGCGTTTCTCTTTCCAGTAAAATCGGGCGCCGCAAAATTTCTTCCCTATGACGCAAAAAAAAAGTAAATGATAGGAATAATAAATATTAGCGTCCAAATGTAAGGGTCACAAAGACACATAATTTGCCGTAAACTATATTTTACAATGGTACACTTAACGTCACAACAACTTACCTTTGTTACACAAATGTCAAGTTTGAAAATTTGTAAAACTTGCGGCGAAAATCATCATGGACACTAATATGGAATTGTCGCGGCAAATATTTTAGCAGCGATAGTGGTGCAGCAAATAGCCCAATTACCGTCCATTTTTTACGTCGTAAATAACTCATCTACCACAACAATTAATACACCCATAGGTAACGCAAAAGAATTTCACAATGACGCCAATGGTGAGTGTAACCGACGCCCATTCATGTGTCACAAAAAGTTTTTTGAGTCATAAAGAGTTCATTTTTTTTTGGCGTAGGCCTAGGGACGCAAATAAATTTAAGTTGCCCCCTTATGAATATTAGTGGTGATATTTATTTTGCATTACATTAGAACCTTCAACACAAATGGACTGATTAATGCCTTTCTCCCTTGTGTCCATATAAATAGTTTCGCAGCAAGTAATTGCAATTATAAAGAATCATGCTTATTTTTTTCAGTTTTCCCCGTGGCGAAAAATTATTTGGTTTACGGTCCTCTCTCTTGAGCAGATGGGGTTTTCTCTCTTTGCTTCTTAGGAACATAGAGTTTTGTCTCTTGGATCTCCTTGATACATAAAGGTTCTGGTTTCATCTCAGTAGCTCAGTTAACCACTCACGAGATTTAAGCATCCATGGAGGAGGAAATTTATGCAAGGGCCTCAAGCTCACAGAGGAGGAACAAAAAGAATCTGATCTACTAGAGGAGGAGATTACGCTCGCACAAGATATCAGCAACTCCTGTGTTGTTGCTCTGGTAGCTTCAGACAGGGAAGTGAATAAAGGGGCATTCAAAATAACAATGTACAGGGTCTGGAATGCTGAAGGTGGGATATCCTTCAGAGACATAGGAAGGAACAAATTCTTGCTCGAGTTCCATAGTTCCATCGTGCGGACCAGGGTGTTAACGAGTCTACCTTGGTCTTTCGACAGAATTTTGATCTGTATTCAAGAATGTATTGGCAGGCTTGCCTTAAAAGATATTGAGTTTTCATTGGAACCATTCTGGATCCAACTCCACGACCTTCCCTTTGCTGCTATGAATAGAAGAATGGGTGAGAAACACAGGGCTAGTGCTGGAAAGGTCATCATTGTGGATGTTGATGAAAAAGGAAGAGCTTGGGGGGGGGGGGGGGGAGTCCTACGTGTGAAGGTGCTGCTTGACTTATCAAAACCTTTGACTAGGGGATGTGTAATCAACATAGGGGACTCTCGATCCTGGATACCTTTCAAATATGAAAGACTACCTTCCTTTTGTTCCCATTGTGGTATAATTCTGCATACACAACTCAATTGTACAAGACATGTCTCAGATGGTAGTACTCATGCTACTTCTCAGCTCCAATATGGTCCCTGGCTCAGAGCTGACCCTACTCAAAAGCCAAGGTTTCACAAAGCTCAATCAAACAGTCCAGAGGGAAAGGCCTCAGGCAGAGGTCGGCAGGCTACTTCTGATGACCAAGGATCTGATTTTGGCGGGAACAACACTTTTCAACGGTCAGTTGATTTTGCGCAAACAGGCCCGTGTGAACTTATGCAACCAGACGGTGCGTTGGAAAAGGAAAGAGGAGTTGACGACCTTTTGTCAAAGAGGTACAATGTTAGCTGTCAATTGTCAAATAAGGAAACACCAACTTGTCTCAAAGTGTCACCAACAGCAGCGGTCAGGACCACATTTTTCAACAGGCAGGTTGGCTTTACACTTTTGGATACAAATATGGCCCTTGCAGAAAACAGTCCCCTTCTAAGTCCTTCTTCTTTATACTCCCAGCTAGACCCAAAGCTACAAACAAAAAATCCCTTTTTGTCAAATTGGAAAAGTAGAACCCGAGACAAGATAGGATTAAATACTGAGACAAGCATGGCCAATCTCACTACTGAAACTGTAACCAGTAAAAAGAAAAAAAGATCCACTGCTTTGACTACAAAACCCACGAGATCTTCAAAAAGACTCAAACTCAACACTATGGCAGAGGCTGTTCAACAGCCCTGCCCATCTCCATGATCACCCTATGCTGGAACTGCCGAGGGCTTGGGAACCCTCGGACAGTTAGAGAACTCCACCTATTGGTGAGAGTTAAGTCCCCATCTCTAGTCTTTTTAATAGAAACCAAGTGTAAAAGAGAAAAAATGGAATTCATAAGAAACAAGTTAGTTTATGAATGCAGTTTCACAGTGGACTGCATAGGTCGAAGTGGTGGCCTAGCTTTCTTTTGGAAGCAAGAAACATTTGTTAATATGTTGTCTTATTCTCTTAGCCATATATCTCTCCATGTCCAAATGAGTAATGCAGCAAAACAATTCATCATCACTGGTTTTTATGGTTAGCCTATTACTGCCAAAAGAAAAGAAAGCTGGAACCTCTCAAGACAACTAAAAGTGAACTGTGACACTTCCTGGCTGTGCATGGGAGATTTTAATGAAATCACTTCTCATAGAGAAAAAATGGGTGGCCCCCCCAAACCTTTTAATCAAATGAAAGACTTCAGCCAACTCTTGTTGATTGTGACCTTGGAGACGTTGGGTTTGAGGGCTCCCAATTTACCTGATGTAATAATCGTGAGGGACCAAATTTCACAAAAGAAAGATTGGATAGGGGCTTAGCAAACTGTGCGTGGCAGGATTTATATGACTCTAACTCAGTCACCATTCTACCTACTATAAGTTCTGACCACAACCCCCTCGTTATCTTGAGCAAGTCTTTTGTTTCCTCCTTTTCCATTAACAAAAGGATCTTCAGATATGAGGCCTTGTGGGCCAAACAGGAGGGGTGTGAGACTGTGATCAAAAGGGCCTGGCAAGGCTCTCTCCAATCTGGTTCAAGGGCAGATGTCACAAGAAGGGGACTTGAGGGGTGTAGATACCAATTGAGAGAGTGGAGTAACCTCTCTAGAAGATCTCACCAACAGACCATAACTACCAAAATTGAGCTTTTGAGATCTTTGCAAGCTTCCAATACTAGTTAGGTCAATAATCAGATTCGAATATTACAGAAAGATTTGGATGCTTCCCTAGAGGAAGTTGATCTAAAGTGGCGACAAAGAGCCAAGATGAAATGGCTCAAGTAGGGGGATAGGAATACCAAATATTTTCACAAATGTGCCTCGGTTAGAAAACAAAAAAATCTAATTCAGAAACTCCAAACTAGGGCGGGGTAGATCTTGACTACTCCTGAAGACATTGGGGGAGAACTCCAATAAGTTTTTAGGGACCTATTCACTTCCTCCAATCCTACTGTCCCTAACCCTCTATTGGATAATTTCAGAGCTACTGTCACCCCTGAGATGGATTTTTCCCTAACGAAGGCTTACTCTAGAGAGGAGATCGAGCTAGCTATCTTTCAAATGAAGCCTCTAGGTTCCCCAGTCCCAGATGGTTTCCCTGCTATCTTTTTCCAAAATCATTGGCACATTGTTGGGGTGATGTGGTAGCTGGTATTCTAGAGCTCCTTAACTCCAAGTCTGGTTTTCAAGGAATCAATCAAAATTTCATCACCCTCATTCCCAAGAAGAAGTCCCCTTTGTTTGTCACAGATTATAGGCCCATTAGCCTTTGCAACGTTTCCTACAAAATCATTGCAAAGGTTATTGCAAATCGCCTAAAAACCATCTTGCCTCAAGTAATTTTAGACACTTAAAGTGTCTTTGTCCCAGGAAGAATGATTTCTGATAACACTATAGTGGCTTATAAGCTATTACACTCAATGCAGAATAGATGGAGGAACCACAAAGAAGGTTTCATGGCCCTCAAGCTCGATATGCACAAGGCCTATGATAGGCTAGAGTGGACTTTTATTCAGTATGTGCTTCAACGTATGGGTTTTGATAAGGAGTGGATCGAGCTGATTATGCAATGTATTGGAACCGTGTCTTACTCAATCCTACTCAATGGTTCACCTCAAACACCCTTCAAGCCTTCAAGGGGTATATGTCAAGGAGACGCCCTCTCTCCCTACTTGTTCATTCTATGCTCAGAAGTACTCACCTTTGCATTAAACCAATCTGAATAGAAGGGCTTGATCTCTGGCTTCCCCATTACTAGAGGCTCCTTCACTATTAATCATCTCTTTTTTGCAGATGATAGTCTGGTTTTTTGTAAAGCTCAATTGCAGGAATGGAGCAGGCTTCATAACATTCTAAATTTGTATGAAGCAGCCTCGGGTCAGAGGCTCAACCTTGAGAAGTCTTCAATCTTCTTTAGCAATAATACAAGGCTAGAGATCCAAAATTCCATCCTGTCCACTGCTGGGATTAAAGCCTCAGGACCATTTGAAAAAACTCTAGGATTACCTTCTTATATTGGTAAGAACAAATCAAGGGCTTTCTTTCCCATCCTGGATAGAATCAAAGCTCAAATGAACAACTGGAAAACAAACCTGCTATCCTCAGCTGGTAAGGAGATTTTGCTGAAATCAGTCATTCAATCCATCCCCACATATTGAATGGGCATTTTTCTAATTCCCAAGGGCATACTGAAGAACATTAATAAACTGATGCTATCCTTTTGGTGGGGGATTAGAAACCAAACTTCCAAGATGCATTGGCTTAATTGGAAAGGGATTGGAAAGAGCAAACAGGTCAGGGGTCCGGGATTCAGAGATTTTGAAGACTTCAACAAAGTTTTATTAGCCAAGCAAGGGTGGAAGCTCATCACCAATACTCAGCCCTTGGCCTCTTGAGTCCTTAAAGCCAAGTACTTCCCTTCAACTGAATTTTCCTCAGCAAGAGTTAGAAGGGGTGATTCCTTTGTGTGAAAAAGTATCACAACAGGTAGACCATTACTGTTTGAGGGGCTTCTATGGAAGATAGGAAATGGAAACAAAGTGAAGACTTGGTCAAACCGATGGTTGCCCATTCCAATGTCCTATAAGACTCAGTCTGCTCCCAAGGAGCTCAGCACAGAAGCAACTGTGAGCTCTCTCATCAATCAAGACACTCACTCTTGGAACTTACCTCTTATTCAGAGTGTCTTCATCCCTGAGGAGGCTGCAATTATACCTAGAATTCATATTAGTCCTTGCAACAACGACGACAAGGTGGTATGGAGATGCACTACAAATAGTACCTTCTCAGTTAAGTCAGCATACCATCTCCAAGTCTCTGTGAATGACATCAATAAAGGGCAAGCATCAGGGTGCCATACAACTAATGAAGGGGTCCTATGAAAATTACTATTGAAGCTTAGAGTGCCAAACAAAGTCAAAATGTTCCTCTGGAGATCAGCAAGGGACATTCTTCCTACCAGGGTAAACTTGCACAAAAGGAAGATCATAGATTCACCCATGTGCCCAATATGTCTAACTCACCCAGAAACCACGTCCCATGTTCTATGGACATGCAAAGCAGCCCAGGATATATGAAGCAATAGTTCGAGAAGATTTCAGAAAAGCAGGACATAGGAGGCTCCGTTTTACAAGTTGCTCACAGAGCTTCTATCTACTCTTCCTATAGAGGAACACACTAAGCAAGCTCTCATAGCTAAGGAACTCTGGTACAGAAGGAACAAATTTATCTTTGAATCCAGATTCACCTCACCTCAACAGGTTTTAAAGCTTGTCTCAACCAGCATATCAGACTTGGATGAGCTAGAAAGACACCAACAGAAGATAACCCCCAAAAGTCAGTCTCCTGCCAAGTGGTGTAAGCCTCCTACCAACAGTTATAAAATACATTGGGATGCAGCCATCGACAAGGATAACTGCAAGGTGGGCATCGGTGTGCCAATTAGAGATTGGGATGGCCTTGTGACAGCAACACTCAGGAGCCTTTTTTACTCTTTTCCTGATCCACTTCTGGGAGAAGCATTATCTGCTTTGAGAGCAGTGCAATTTGGCATCGAGATTGGACTTAACAATGTCATCTTCGAAGGGGATTCAAAGCAGGTGGTAAACGGCATAAATGATTTAGCTGAAAACTGGAGTACTGCGGGACTGATCTTTCAAGACATCAAGAAATTACTACGCACATACCTATCTTGGTCTGTTTGTTATGTACCTCGACAAGCCAATGTAGTGGCTCACTGCCTGGCTAAGAGTTCACTAGACCTATCTGAGGTCTCAATTCATGTAGAGGATTATCCTCAATGTATTCACAATCATCTCTTCTGAAATATTAATATGAAGTTACCTTTTCTCAAAAAAATAAAATAAAATAAAGAATCATGCTTTACATAATTTGCCCTCTTTTATAAGCTATAAATATTATTATAAAGAATGAGGATAAGCAAATTAAAGTGTATGAAAAACAATCATACACATGATTTTTCATGACCATAACCCTGACTATAAACCCAAGCCGCATTGTTTTTGTAAAACCTGAAAATCATCAAGCCATCCCAGTAGTACACGTAAACTCTATGGCCACTTACTAATCTATATACATATAGGCCAATGTACTTACAATTTTAAAACAGATTCAAAGCCAACTAATAATATATATTCATCAATATTTCATGCAGAGGCCAACCATCAAAGTGTGCACATAAATTATAATATTTCCTGCAGTTTGTATTTCGTCATCCAAGTGAATGATATTGTACCAATCACTCACTTGGAAATGTTCAACAACTACGAAATACATGCAAGAAAATCCCAATACATTTGCACATGTTCAACATGTAACTAATACTCAAGCAACGGCAAACTGGAAACATTTAATATATACAAGGCAACATTAATATATTTTATAGTCATGTGGTAGACAACATATTTGTCCTCTCTATCTTGGAAGCATGGTGAGATAGAAATTAGCCCTTGGAAGCATGGTGCGATATAAATTAGCTCAGAACCTGTACATCCCATCTCTTTAGCAATGACCCATCATGGCAGTGTAATATACCCTTTGCTGCATCCATGCTTTCAAAGAATTAAAGAAACCAAGTAATATTAAATGGGAATGAAAGACCAATAATCCAAGTTTAAATAAGTTATAAGACTAATGAAATAGATGGCATCAACATCAGCGCCTATCATCACTTCCAACCAGTTAAATAAACTGACATATCATATTTAACCCCATGTCTATGTTAAAACTAATAAATACCGCAAATCTAATTCATCATGTAGTGGACTAGCTCTGCACCCAAGAACATTGTACTTAGGCCATATTAATGAAATATATGACATTTCATTACTAAATCCCAGAATAGTTCATTCCAACCATCATTATACAGAATGCTGATTAAAAGAAAAAGACCATCAGACCATCAGAAAATTAAACTAGCTCAATTCTAAAGAAACATACTACAAGTATCAAACTATTTATAGTTAAATATGTTGTTCCCAACTATTATATCATTGAACCACTATAATGAACAGAAGAAGATGCCTTTATATGAGAGTCATCTAAAGCTGAGTTAAGGCCAATACTTATAAGACTAAATTATATTAATGCCTACCCATTATTAGTGCCACCAAAGTATATAATAAATATCAAATGTAACTCATCCATGTCACTGGAGTTTTGAGGAGATACTTGTTTCAAAAGTTGTCGGCCCCACAACAGTACACTTCATAGTATCTCCATGTAGTACATGCAATAACCCACAAGCTATCCCTCTTGAGTGACACCAAGGCTACAAAGGCATCTCATAGAAGCCATTGCCCATTACTAATATCTGTTCAGATCTGGATGTTGCAAAAGCAATACTTAGTTTCCAGTCCGATTTCAGTGCTAATCCATGGCTACAACAAAATCAATGTCTCAAGCCACCCACCCAGGACATTCCTCTTTTCAACCAGGGTGTTGCTAAGGAATACTTAGTTTACAGTCCAGCAGTGCTAATAAACATTCCTCTAATGATTCATGTAAAGAGATGGCCAAGTCCCGTCCCAACCAGCTTATCTAGAGAAGCCACTCACAAAAGTACCACAGACAACCACCTACTAGTACTTTATCTAGTTGCCTATCATAAGTCAAAAGATCCAAAAAAGTGTTGTCTACCATTATTAGACAGGTCCAGGTGTCTCCCTCGGAGACTTTCCCTGGGACAGTTGCTGTGACATTGAGTGTGTCATAAATTTGTCAAATTTCGCTTGCTTTTCCAATATTTCTTGGACATTTGCCTTTAAAGCCTCAAATTGGGCCTTGTAAAACAACGCGTCCTCTGACAATTCACCTCTATTTGACAGATTACTCGTTGTTACTAATGTCTCGGGCACCACCTTCTCGCCCAAACCCCTTTCGTAGCCTAATCTTCTCCCTAGAACCTCCTTGAACATTGCAGCAGTTGCGTCCTTAGTATGCAGTTCCAGTTCCAAATCATTCAGTTTTTCTCCCATTTTTTCCTTCCAAAATAATATATGAATATTCAAAAGTGTAAGTTGGATTCAATAGATTTTAACAAAACATGATCAGGCAAAGGTAGTAAATATCCAACAGCTAATAAATACTTAAAAAAGATTAGGTATAATTAAGTCGAGAGTAGCAAATGTCACTCACATGCAACTCTTCAGTCATGTTGGTCACAAACCATTTTTTCTTCTTTGACCAGCGAGTCTCTTTAAAAAAATCCACCAGATTATTAACACCATCATGCTGAAACATTCAATTATAATATCATTTTCATGGACCAGCCTGATTGGGTGCCATAGTTGTCCAACATATTATAATATAATGGTGAATTTAGTACTCATAGGCATAACCACAAAAATGTATACCTGCTCTTCGAGTATTCAAACAAAGGACTTCCTGCCGGCAGTATGGTTGGTTCCCTGTAGTGCCCTATTCCCCTTGTTTTGCAATGACAAGGCATGGTCCACAATAGGCATTCAAAACATCAATGTAACATCAAACCGGCCATATTTTATTCAAAAACATATGTTTCTTCAACTAATAATATATGGCAATTCTTGATAAACTTTATATCAACATTAAACAACTTCATTCTACCCCAACCTAAGGATTTACCTTGAACTCCTTGCTGCCCCAGCGCATGCACAATTTCCTCCAAACTGCTTCATCACCATCTTCGTCCCTCTTGCAATAGCAACTTTATGACTTCCATAGCCGAGGTAGATTTTGTGTAGCTCGTAGTGGAAAGAATTGAATCTCATACGTAGTTGCTCGGTAACAGCCTTACGATGGTTTTGTTTTTCTCATTGTATGATAAAGTCAGCCTATACACCAATAGAAAACCATATATTATTAGCACATTCCCCCAAAAATTTATTCAACATCAACTTCACTATGCATGAAAGGCAGTTCACTTACTCAGACGCAAGCACACAACTCTTCTTGTTCAGCTTCTGACACCTCATTCCAACGTTGGTAACCCACGTCTGCATAATGCTTGATGATCCAGGTGACCTTTCCACTAAATACACTTGCATTCTGGCATGACACCTTAGTGCCCCCATCCTTGATCAGTAACGGAATCGGTCCAATCTTCCGAAGCATGTCAAATATTGTCATCTTTGCCTGTCCTCGACCTTTTTTTTTACTCACAGCTTCTGAATTGTCATGAACAGTAGCAAACAAAGGTCAATACTACAATGAAGTAATCCCAACAAAACTCTTCTAATCAAGGATATTAAATTTGAAGATTGTAGTAAATTCAACAAGCTGGTTACATGACAAAGTTCAACTAAAAAGCAATGGTAATTGGACCATCTCTACCTGTTGTTGAGGGCGGTTTCGGGAACTCAGTTTCAAATACGACATCGGGTGGTTGGGTTGAGTCATCCGATGAGGAGTTGGGATCGTCTCTTAGCGCCGGTACATTTTGTGGTGGAGATGGCTCATCTTGTATAATTGGCCTGTGCACTAAATTCCCCCCCCCCCCCCCCCCCCCCCCCCGGTCCACGTACTCCTCTTCGTATACTTCGCACCATGTCTATCGTGGTTGAGAAACTACAAGATGATGCTATCTTAGTTGAATTCATAAAGTATTATGACTATTGAAAAACAGACGCATATCTTATACGCTTTTCAATAATTGCAACAAAAATACTTAATGATGTGTAACCTCTTCTCTAAATATTGAAGAATGTCATTAAAAAAATCCGCACAACCATATTCTGATCCCTTGTAAAAACTGAACATCTGTGAAACAAAAATTTATGGAACAAGTCAAAATAACACATTTTTTAATTCCAACCAATGCTATTTAATTTCCTCCCAAGCCATTGACGAAGGTCGTCCATACAATGCCACCCAAAAAGTCATAAGCTTTTTGCCAAAAACCCACAAGCTAGCTACCCACAGGATGTTGTTTTGCTATACTAAGAGTATACCAGAAAAAATACCCTTCAACTTATTAAACACCTAAAGTTATGACTCCTTTATAGCGTTGCTTGCGAAACCCACATGATACCATTGCAGACTCTCACAAAAAGGTTATGGATATCTATCACGGCAAGTAAAACTCGATTGAGTGGGTCTAACCTTTTCTATTTTGCAGATTACGCATGAATGAGAAAAGATGTTACCTGCCGTTAGTAGCAAAGTCGTAGGCTGCAACAATTTCGAAATGCCACCTTCCTCGCCTCCTTGCAAATTGTGCATTGAAAGTGGTTCGCTCGGGTTCTCTCAGAAATGTTTTTAGCTTCTTGTGGGCTAAAACGTAAAGAACTTGCCTTGAGTTGTGTGTTGAAAGAACTGGCCTCTTGTGTGATGTCTATCGTGCTTTTTACTGACATGATTACACTTTTGCCCCTCCACTTTATTTCCTTAACCCGCCAAAGTGTTTTCACCTTCCCGCCTATTAGTATTTGGAGATATTTCATCTAATAATCCAATGACACGAATAATCTTCATAACGACATGCATTTGTTTATTCTATTTAAATTCAATCCTCACATTGGATTATCTATTCACACTCTATATAATAATAAAATATTATTAATTTAATAATTTTTTTATTTAATCTATTTTTATCACAATTTGTAGTTCTACCAATTAAATGTTAATGATACTTATATTCTAAGTAAATTAATATTAAAAAAATCATATTTTCAAGTCATTTAATGCTAACAAAAAAAATATTTGATTAAGTTCATCCAAAATTCTATCTAAATTTCTTAATTACAAACCAAATAATATTTTTGCTTGGAGTGAGAAACTAGTATTTTAATGTTTGATGGACCAACAGTAGTCTTTTATCTTTAGTCAAACGCTGTAGCTGAAATCCAAATTATTTTAGATATGCCGAACCCAATGTAGGGTCTTTTTGATACAGATTATCCTAATTTTGGTTATCAGTCTCATTTGGCCAAACCAATGAGATCAAATGCTTTAAATTCTACTGTAATATAATTTATTATCATTTACCATTTAATTTATGAAGTAATATAGTGCCTTACCAGCTTACTTGCCTTGTTTTTACCTTCCCGCCTATTAGTATTTGGGAATATCCCATCTAAAATATTTAACCATGAATAATATTTAACCTATTTTTCTTTTTAATAATTTATTTCCTACCCTTCGCCAATTTTATGGAGTTGGCTCTATTAGATGTTTCTCAGGGCTATCTTGATTGTTTTTCATTTTTAGCCTGTTATATTATTCTTCTGTCATCTAATTTATTATCATTTACCATTTAATTTTTTAAATAATATAGTGCTCTATCTGCCTTCTTTTTACCTTCCCGCCTATGAGTATTTAGGAATATCCCATCTAAAATATTTAGCTATGAAAAATATTTAACTTATTTTCCTTTCTAATAATTTATTTCCTACCCTATGCCAATTTTATGAAGTTGGCTCTATTGGATGGGATACTCAATAGGGAAATGATATATTATATTATTTAATATATCATTTCCCTATTATAATATTACTTGTATAAACTTATTAGAGTTGGAAGTCTGATCTCTGCTAATATTGTCCCCTCATTGAAGTGATAAGGTATCGATATTATCCATTTACAAATGGGATAATCGATAATTCTCATCATTGAAGTCTTTAATGACGGGTATTCAAGTGACTTTATATCTCAACCATTTTACAATTTATCTCGAATTTAGTTTGATAGATGTTTTGGAGCGTGGAGCTCCACTTTATATTTTATTTTAGTCCCTTGTTTTTCATTTTGCCAATACAAGTTACTATCATTCACAAAATAAATAACAAGTTGCTACCATTAAATAAATAAAAATTCGAAGCCATCAGACCATACTCATTCCTTCACAAGCCAACATTCAAATCATTCAACTTGTATTGCTATCATTCACGCCTATAAGTAACAAGGTGCTGCCATATCTAAAATGCAATTCCAAGCATCAACCCCACGATCATTCCATACCAATTATTTATTTAGACCACAATCCAACAATTCCAAGCATCAGCCCACAATCAACCCCTGCTGCATGTTGCTGCACCTAAACACACTGGTTGTTTTTCTTGTCTTATAGGAATAATGTTGTATAAGGAAGTCTAATGGTAACCAAAGCATGCATTAAATAAAACAGAACAATCCATTTCTGACAGAATTGGTAAAACAGCTTAAGCATAATTAATTTCTGAGTTCAAATAGAACAAGGTCATTTACTTAGGCTTTTAGATGTTGATAAAAAGGGTATGACACAAAATCAATAAAAAAAAAAGCTATGATTCCTCACCAATGTTCTTCGTAGGTGTCAAACCAAACTCAAGAAAAATAATTTGCTTTTGAATATCATGTATCTACTTTGACCCTAAGAAAAGTAAGGGTTCTTCGAAGGTGTTATTTAATAATTGCACAACTAGGATAAATGCAATATTCAATCCAAAGGGATAAATGTAACAAGGTTCTTGTTTAAAAGGGGAAAAAAACAAGAACACATAAAACCCACACTAATATTCAATAAATGCAATACTCAATCCAAAAGCTTCTATATATAAAATTAATGGTACGTACCATAACTGAGAAATAAAAACAGTCCATGCCCACCAGCAATGCTCTCATAGCCCAGAACCTTTGTTCTGAAAAGAAACAAACTATAAAAGTGTTAATGCTTAGACTTAAAAAAGAAAAAAAAAATTGTTAAGATTTGAGACTTTCTCCTGTAAAAACACGATAGTAATTAGCAATAAGAAATTTTAAAAGAAGATAGATGAAAGCATGCATTTCTTTGCAACTTAACAAAAGATGTAATAGTGCAAAATGACAACACTAATAGTCTTATTGCAGAAAATAAAGTTACCTCCAAAAGCAAACCAATGCACAAAACACATATAGATAGACACAATATCCAGATTCCAATAAAGCCATGACTTGATCAGTGGAAAAATAAGCACGTTATGCTCTAACCCCAACCTTCTAACCTGGGGACAAAGGGCAAACAAATATTGCAATACATTTTTCTAATAATTGATATTCTTAGACATGCAGTGTCTAGCAAACCACACCTTAGTTTGAATTAGATGGTCGATTGGTGTCATCAGTGGAACTATTTTCATCATCGGTCTCTACATCAGTGTCTTCAAGTAGGTCTTCATCAATGGAAGGGTTGGATATAATATCACTAGAATAAGACTCTTCCTCCCTAATACACCTTCCATATTAGTCTGGTCCTCGACAATGTGATGACTTCCCCCATATAATGCATCAGTGCATACAATGTTGGGCTGAACATCTGCCCTTAGCCATGGGGACTGAATGTCATTGTGGTCTATCTGGACATGTCTAAGAACATCAAAAGACTGTTCTTGAAACACATTGGCCTTAGTAGAGTCATCCCCTTCATCATCTAAGTGTACTAAGTCAACATTATAGACATTCCTATATGCGATCTTCTGCACGACATGCCAAGAGCCAGATAGTTTTGTGTCTTTGAGGTAAAATACTTTCAAATCTTGGAATGCCAATACGAACGAGTCATCCTTATACCAAGTTTTGGACATATTGACACTTGTAAGATGGTCACCGATCTTGATACCTCTAATCGTATCGCCAACATCAAACCAATCACACGAAAAATAACCATACTCGTCGCCATCCCATGTACCTCACCTCCAATATATCATTCAGAACACCATAGAAGTCAACCATAGTCCCTTGCTGTTCACTTATAACTAATACACCACTATTTTGTGTCCAATGGTTCACTTTCCGAAGCTTTGTATGAAACTGTATACCGTTCATTATACAACCAGAATATGAACACACCCAAGGGTCTGGTCCACAAGCTATTGCATAAAAATCATCAGAGACACTTGGAGGATCCGTAGCACGAAGCGCTTGAATCTAGAAATGATGAAGAAAAGTATGTGAAAATGCAACCATAATGACTAAGGCTTAATGATCATCCATACCAAAGTTGATAGATAGGTGCATTAATAGAACTTACACGTTTCCTGAACCACGATGGAAATTCAGGTTCATGCCTCATTTCAATGTTAGATATGCTCAGCTCCTTCAAAATGTTATTATGCTCCCTGCAACGTGTAATAAAATGATTTCAAAACCCATCTTAACCCACTTCAAATCATCTCAACTCATTTTATCTCATCATTACAACTTTCTCAAATTTCTACATAAAATATAATAAACAATTCAACTTTTTCAAATCCCAAAATAACTTTCCCAAATTTTCACACAAAATATAATAAATAATTCAACTTTTATCCTACTATTCACAAATCATCTCAGCCCATCTCAACTCATCTCTGAATCCAAACCACTCATTAGTTCCAACCAAAGTGTGAAGATGGTGAATGGCCACCACAATTAAAGTTTAGGTAACGAGCCAGAGTCAATGTCAGGTTCTTACTCCAAATATTGGACAATCTCAGTTCAGTTGTTGAGGGCATACCATCTGGCAGTTTTAAATAGTTTCTTCTCTAAGTGGATGGCTATTACATTACCGAGTGGCTATACTTTCTGAGAAAATATTGAGAAGCCAGATATCTCGGATGTTTGCACACCACCATCAATATTTCGATCCTCTCGAGTGAACCTAGTTAATACGTCATGTAGATACATCGATGAGAAAGTCAAACATTCTTCATGAATATAAGCCTCAGCAATGGACCCTTTTGGGCGGGTTTTATTTTTCACGTACCGCTTAAATTTCTCCAAATACCTTTCGAACAGATACATCCCTCTGTATTAAACTGGGCCTCCAAGTATAAACTCTCGGGGCAAGTGGATAGCTAGGTGGACCATTACGTCAAAAAATTTAGGTGAAAATATCATTTCCAACTTTCAAATAATGAGGACAATGTTAGTCTCAAGACGTTTCACTACTTCTTTCTTACATGTTCGTGCACATAATTCGTTGAAGAATGTGCTAAGTTCTATCAATGCCACCCGGATGTCATGTCTTAAGTACCCTCCGATTGCAGCTGGCAATAGCCTTTGCATGAATATGTGGGCATCATGGCTTTTTATACCAGATATTTTGCAGTCAGTAACATTAACACATCTGGAAATATTAGATGCAAAACCATCAAGAAATTTGACCGAGTTTAGCCATACACAAAACTCTTTTCTCTCATCTCCATGCAACATGAAATATGCATGAGGGATTATAACTCGATCACCAACTTCTCTCAAATGTAACTCTTTTCTTATACAGAGTTCGGCCAAGTCCCATTGGGCATTGATACCATCTTATGTTTTACCTGGAATATTCATCTATATACCCAACACATTGTCACAAATATTTTTCTCGATATGCATGACATCTAGATTATGTCGAAGTTTTAGAGATGACCAATAGGGTAGATCGAAGAAGATACTTCGTTCTGTCCAATTTAACTCCTCAGGGGTGCGTTTCCTTCTCAACTGGCCTTGCCAAAATCTACATGACCGATTCCATTTAATTGTTGCAGTATGTCCTCTCCCAAAAGCTGCGTAGGTTGTATCCGATGATCTTATTTGCCATTAAAAGAGCTCTTCTTGGATCTCCAGATGTGACCTACTGGTAGGAAGTGCCGATGACCCATGTAACAATGTTTTCGCCCATGTCTCAACCACTGAAATTCTGTATCCAGATTGCAACAAGGGCATGCCAACTTTCTTTTAGTGCTCTAGCCAGAAAAGTTACTGTATGTGGGGAAATTGTTAATTGTCCACAATAATGCTGCGTGTAATTGAAATCTTTGTACAACCATGGCATCATACGTATCAACACCATTTTCCCAAAAATCAACTAGTTCATCAACTAAAGGACTTGAGTAAACATCAATTTCATTGCCAAGATATTTAGGCCCAGGAATAAGTGTAGACAACATAAAGAACGGATCTTTCATACATAACCATGGATGCAAGTTATATGGAACTAGAATCACTGGCCATATACTGTATGGTTTGCTCATATTATTGAATGAGTTAGATCCATCACTAGCAAGACCGAGCCTGACATTACGAGCATCTTCAGCAAACCAATGATGCTCTCTGTGAAATGTGATCCACACCTCTGACTGCAGGATGTCGCAAAGTGCTTTCATCGTGCACCCTTTCTAATCGATGCCACCTCATGGATGATGCAGTTTTCTTGGACATAAATAGTCTTTGCAACCTTAGCTTCAGTGAAAATACTGCATTACCTTTTGGGGTACTGGTCATTTAGAAGGTGTGGAGAAGGAAAACCACCTAGATGCTTTACACTTTGGGCACTCTTGCTTGTTGATATTTTCCTTGTAAAATAGTACACAATCGTTTGGACATGCATGAATTTTAATGTTTGTAAATCCCAACCCGCGCTCCAATGATCGTGCATCATGGAAAGAATCTGTTAAGAGCACTTCGGGAAAAGCTGTTTTCAATAGTTTAAGTAGCATGTCAAAGGATTTTACACTCCACCCCCAATTGATTTGATGTGGAGCAACTTCACAATGATAGTTTAGAAAATGTTGTGCAACTATCGTAAAGTGGACGCCGAGCATCTTCCAAGAGCTTCTCAAAAGTGGTTGGTTCGGGTTCAACCGTGCTGGTTCCCGAGATATGTGGAGCTGCGTCTTCATCAATCCCAACGGTGGTTGCTGCATGAATGTCACCCAACATATCATTGATGTCATCAACGTAACTATCATCAAGATTATCAGGCTCCTCTTCGTTGGGGCCCATGAAATTCAGGGGTTCTTACTCCCCATGAAAAATCCAATCAGTGTAAGTTGGATCTATGCCTGTAATAAATAAATGTCGTTCTACTTGGCTTATAGGCAGGAACAAGTTATTATGACATTACGACATGGGCACTTAATATTGTTGTTTCCGAGGGCATGAGCTCGAGCCATTGTGTGAAACTACCTAACTCCTTCGCCATATTCCCTTGACCTAAACATATCGGTGAGGTGCATCCAAGTTTTGTCCATCTAAAAAATTAAATATTTGAACACTAGGTTTATTATAAAAGCACACCAATCTAAAAAACATGAATTGGAGTTCGATGTCAAAACTACCCATTATTATTTCAAAAACATAATGTGAATGCCTCCCTTAATTAACAAAATGTTAATGGCTCATTTTTAATTGGTGAGCAAAATTTCTATATAGTAGGAATATCATGTGAAGCTGAAAACATCAAGTTATGAAAAGATAATATGAAAGGGCCATTTTTGCTAAAAGGGGCAACGAAGTTGGAAATATTGAGAAGGCTCAATATTAGTTAACTATGAGTCACATGTTGTCTTAACAATGAAAGCATGGCCTGTAAATCATGGTTGAAAAGCACAAGTTAATTGGGAAATCATGCTGATCCAGTTTCCTCGTGATTACACTCCCCTTTCTAGTAAAGAAAATAGGTACGGGTTACAATGTATTTTGCTCGTAAAGTGAACCAGTTTCCTGTTAAAATGATGCCTTTATATGCATGTATGTGTTCTTTGTGTGGCATAAATCCGGCATAACTGAGGGCACAAGCTGTGAATGAACAATAAAAAAATACAGTGATTACTCGAATTCATTTCATCAAGATGATGCTGGGTCAGTGGGTTTCAATGGTCTGCCTGCTCGATTCATGGATTTCACCAAAACTCAAATCCATGCAACACAATGGCTCTTTGAACACCTTTAAGGCCATTGTGAGTAATATATATATTTGGGTAAATTTACTAACATGTAGCTCTGCCTTATCAACCCAAGAATTGAGATAGGAATTATTGGATTAGCAATAGTCTAAAGAAATAATATATACCTAAAAGGCTGATCTTAAGATACAACTAAATTTTAAAGCCATAATTCTAGATTGTTAGAGTCAAGGCGATAGAGAAGCATGCTAGGCATCGGACGGACGCAAGCATACTGGTGTTTGACTCCTACTTATGGTGGAGAAGGCCATACATGAAAGTTTTGTAAGTATCTTCGATACATGATAAAAGTAGGCCAACATTAGCAGCTAGATAGTTAGCTCCTTAATTGATCATTTGTCACAATATCAACTTAATTAGCAATCTAATCTTATAATAATAATTTTTGGTGGCAATGAGTAGGTGGGGATCATTTGAAAGTCCAGATGATGCTATTATAAAGAAATAGAGATGCTTCGCGAAATCAGGCTCTAAGAACAGCAAGCAGATTGGGTGGAAGTTCAGGTATAATAGAACCAAGACCCAATTGTTTTTTGTTAGCATGCCACCAACTCATGAAATGTATAATTAATATATCTTGACTCCCTCCTACCCTTGTTCCCCAGCCGGCCCAGTCTGTATGTGTATATGTATATATAAAAACAATTCAGAATTTGGGTACCTCTTAGAATTTCTAGGATAATGCAAAATGATGGATCAGAAAAAAAATTTATATTCTCAATAAATTAATGATGCATAGCCCAAAAATATATATACATTAGTGCTTGAGACACAGTACGTACTAATAACAGAAGAAAACGGAAGATTATATACTAAGTAATTATTATCTAACTTTCATCATATACATATATTGCTATTAGTTCTATATATATATATATATATATATACATATACATATACATATAGACACACCATGCAATCAGTTATTGCTTTTTAGAATAAGAAATCATGATGAAATAGGGATGGATTGTGGCCCAAATAATAGTTCATGGAAATAAAACCTAACATTCAGTGCATATTGGGGAAATGACAGATCGAAAAGTGATGCGAGTGCTTAAAATTTCATGAGGTCTTTGACTATCCCAATTGAAATGGTCTGACATCTACCATTGAAATATATTAACCATGAAATTCCATACGGTCTTTAACCCGATTTGATTATCACAATTGATACTCAAATACATGCAAAATATTAACCCTTCCACTAACTGATGGAGATGCACAAAGACAGCAGAGCTTTTTGAAAACAGAAAATCTGGTGGATCTCATAATTGGAAATTGTTGGCAACATCTAATTATCCCATCACTAACCAAAGAAAACACACAAGAGTTCAAAAGAAACCATATGATAGGGGTATAAAGCCCGATGTACGGGGGTGAAATAGACCGATTGAAGGTCAGTGAGGAGAGGGAGAGAGGGATAGAGGAGAATCACGGGAGTGAGTCTGCATTTACCACATACCTGATTTTTTATGGTGTGTGCGTGATTGTGGGTGTCAACTGGAGTGAGAGAGCTGAACCAATCCACCAGATCAGCACTCTTGTGATGCAAAAGCAGAGAGAGAGAGAGAGGGCTACCGCGAGGAGGTGATGGCGCGAGGTGGGAAGGGGCCTTTAGGGCAGTTTGTGAGATGTATACACAGGCTAATGGGAAATTGTAGGGTATCGAGTTGGGGGAGAAGAAACAGAGTGACAAAATTGACAAAATTTCCTTTAACGGCGACGAAATTCGTTGCAAGCATATTTCCCAGCTGCATAGCTATTGTGTCAGCCCAAGATTGCCGTGATATATCACCCCAATGCGGTAAAAACATTAATAGGTCCAAACTTAATGCGGCGATAGCACATTCAACGCAATTAATCACTTTTCATGACATTCTTAGGATCGCCACACTAAAATGATCAACTGCTTGCTGTTGCGTTAAATATACATGGCACCGCAAATATATTGGACGTAAAAAGGGGTATATGTTGTAGTGATCAAGTGATGGTTAGCAGGTTCGGCATCTCGCACACTATCATCTCAGACAAAGGAAGACAGTTTGGTTCTGATCACTATCATCAGGTCACTAGCTTCCTTGACCTTCTGGCATTGGGTAGGCGTGAACTCCCATACATGATCTCATGACTTTGTGGAGACCTATATTTTTTATAAACAGTCACCCTGGCTTGGTCACTGTAATCGCATTTATGATGAGGCACCCCTTGACACCAAAGTCCACTATAAAAAGCTAGTAGAGAATAACTAGAGATGGCGCCTAAGCCTCAAAATTGAGCTCACGCTATGTGAACTCTTCTTTTGAAGCACTTGCCTAGTGACTGGCTTCCTTCGCCCAAGTCATGCTATCCTCCTATAGGTGATTGCTTAACTGAATTGCCCTCAGCCAACCTTCTGACTCTACAAAGTGAAATAGTGAGTCCTCCCATTTTTTATTCTTTTTCTATTTCATTTACATCTTCTTTCTTTATTTTTTAATGATTATATAATTAAAATTTTATTTTATTTAACTGTCATATTTTCATAAATCCAATGGTATTTTTTTACAAATAAATACTTTCATTCAGATAACTTCTACCACATTGCATCCCAAGTCAGAGCAGCCTGAATACACTCAAGAATTTCTTCCATCTCTGTAGCTGCATATGCCAACTTTAATGCAATTTAGCTAAAACATGAGCAACATTATTCACTTCCCTATGGACATAACAACCTTGCAAAATGAAGAATCTTTAAGAAATTCTATTGATGTAATTTCCAGCAATGCCCGTGACACGATCAACAACCTGTAACTAGAAACAAAGCCTCAAGAGTCCTGTGGACGTCTCCAATGGTTAAGTCAAAGAGGAATGGACTTTTCTTAGTGAATAATGAATGAATTGTCTCCCGAGCGTACATAGTAACCTATTTATAAGGCTTTATATGTTCTACTATGACATGACCCCTTCAGGGGCACGATTCATTGTAACACTAGTCCTTCTAAGGCTTGTTGAGCTAGAGAAACCGGATGCTGCTAACATTAAAACATACATTATTTGCATCAGGCATAAGAGATCCCATAAATAAAATATTCACTAAATATTTTAATAAAATAAATCTCTAAAAAATAAACGTCTTGTTCAATAACACTTATTTAAAATATTAAAGTCTAACTTGTTATAAATTATGTAATAGTAAAAATAAAAATCTAAATCCTTTTTCTAAGCCGCAAGCCTCATTGTCAATGTCAACCTCCTAAACGACATCCTCTAACTCTTCCCCACCTGGGGCAGAAAAATATTTAAAAACAACTAAAATGAGTCGAATATTTAATAAGAACCATATTAGGAAATAAACATAATATAAACATAAGGTTTTTATTTAATATCAGCGTTCTCTAGAAAACTCAACTTCAAGCCTAAATAAAACTATAATATATGTAAAACAATAACTATAAAGCAATAAGAAATTACCTCACAAGCAAAAGAAAATTAAACATAAAGCATTAGAAGTAATATTTGTTAGGGGGTAAATATGCCAGTCCTAGTCCATCGTACAACCATTAGTAATTTCATGAGGAAAAATAAAGGGAGGAAAAGATAGAGCAAGAATTGTGGGAGAAAGTGAAGTTAGACACACAAAGAAGAATGGTGAAGTGATATAAAACTGACATTCCTCACCAACTATCCACAAGATCTCAATAAAGGAGGCTTTCCTACCCAAGACCAAGAGAGACACCGTGAAACTTTTGGAAGGCCTTCTCGGGAGGCTTCTTCAACCTCAATCCATAAGACTCCCGAGTGATTATTCTCTCTAGGCAAAGGGGTCATTGGCCCCCATTGTACTGTGAGATAGAGAGACCATGAGAGACTAAACGAATTACCCATTATAGTGGATTTACCCTCTAAGAATCCGTGGACTAGGCTTTATGCCGAATTACGTAAATCTGAGGGTCTCCCTATTATTTGCACTCCATTTATTATTTATTGCCACAAATGAACCCAAGCACGCCGTATCGACATACGAGCGACCACCAATCCATTATCATGGGTCGGGGATGACTCTTTCTTCCATTCGACTTGTTGGTGCTAATTTGTGCATCAACTGTATGGCACCGTTTGTGGGATCTGGGCCTCACCATCGATTTCTTTCTTTGCGTCAATGGAAGAAGGATGATTCCCCGGCTAACAAGATCGTCTCCAAAGAAGATTAGATGATTCTTTCAACTTTTTACTTGTTATTTCCCCCAGTGTGCACAGTGCATGTGTTGTGCATGCCATACACAAGCATGTAATCAATAGCTCCTGCCACCAGGCCAAATGGGGCGATAGGAGTTTTCCTGCTGGTTCCTCGCCATCAAAAGTACAGTAGTTGTGCGGGTTACTACTCGCTCGCTACCCACGAGTTGTTAAGGCCACCAGCAGCCATAATTGCACCCACCAGAGTTGTTTGTCGCAATGTGGTGTTCCCTACCCAGGACGGACGAGTACTTAACTTCAATCCAAGAGACTCCAGGGCGGTTATTTTCTCTAGATAAAGGGGTCATTGATCTCCATTGTACTGTGAGATGCGAGAGACCATGAGAGACTATACGAATCACCCATTATAGTGGATTTGCCCTCCAAACACCCATGTGGATGTAAGTTTTATGTCAAACCACATAAATCTATGTGTCTCCCTATTATTTACACTTCATATATTATTTATTGCCATGGATGAATCCAAGCATGCCATATCGACCCACGAGCGACCACCAAGCCACTATCGTGGGCGAGGGATGACGCTTTCTTTCGTCTACCCTATTGGAAAGATTTGTTCATCAACAGTTTGACACCGTTTGTGTGATTTGAACCTACACCATCGACTTCTTTCTTCCCTGTAATGGAAGCAAGATGATTCCCCGACTCACGAGATTGTCTCCAAAGAAGATTAGAAAAGTCTTTCAAGTTTTTACCTATTATTTTTATTTCGTTAGCACTATTAGATTAAGAAAAATAGAGAGAACTCAAGGGAAGGGTGGCATGCAGTGTGCACGTGCAGCATGCACTAGGCACATCCACAACGCATTGTGCATGGTGCATGAATTGTGCATGCCATGCACAAGCACGTAATGTGCAATACTCAAGAGCTTCAAACAGAGGGCTTCCTGCTTGCCACCTCCGTGCATGGCTTGGCACAGGTCCGGCCACCAGTAGGGGTGCAACCAGTCCAGTCCGATCCAGTTTTAGACAAAATTTATGATCAAACCGGTATGTACCGGTTTTACATTTTCTAAAACCGATTACACATTGATTACCCTCATAAACTGATACCTCATGTTTTACCGGTTTCCGATCCGGTCCATTCCGGTTTTTCTATTTTTTTTAACTGTAAATTTGTCATTAAAAATCTATACTAATATCATAGTATTAATACTAACATATTAAGTTAACTATATTATGCTATAACTCTTATAATATATTCATATATATTAATACTATATATCGTGTTGAGAATTTATTACGCTATAAAATGTAATTAATATTATAATATATATTTTTTATATTAATAATATATGATCAAACAAATTACAAATATTCATATTTAAGATTAACATTTTATGTTATAAATTATAATATGAAATTATTTCATATATGATATATAATTATATATATTATATATAAAAATTTCATATATAATTATATATTATATATAACATTTATATATAAAAAATATATATATTTTTCCCAACCGGTCCTGCATGGTCCTGGAAACTACGAAACTAAAACTAGACCGAGTCCAGCTGGTTTTCATAATACAAAAATGGGTTCTAGACTAGACCGGTTCAAAACAGGACCAACCAGTCAAGGTCGGTTTTCCGGTTTCCTGGATTAAATTTACACCCCTAGCCACCAGGCCGAACAACTCGATGGAGCTGATGGGAGTTTTCCCTCCGGTTGTTACCCACGAGATGCTAAGGCCCCTAGCGGCCACAACTGAAGGTTTGAGGTGTTACATTCATGGCACTCAGCTTGGTAGGTTACTTTCTAGAGCATGGTTCTGTAGTTGATAATGCTCATCCAGCGCGGGTATCTCGCTTTGACTTATCTCTATAGATTTTGATCTTAACGGGATACAATCAGTTGAGTTCCCATATCAAGTGAAATTTCTTCCTAGGTTTTATCTATAGGCCCGTATGATGCATTTTATCCTTTAGTTGCCCTCAATCATGTGAGTCCCACGTGATTTCGCCCTTGCTCACTCTTTACTCTCTCATTAGTCTTTCTTCCCCCAATAACATATATTTGTACCCAACAACCTTGTAAATTCTCACCACATGTGTGTCGATGGGAATTTTCTTTCTCCGAATATCACCAGTTTCGAATCAACCGCACTTTTCTCAGACACGTGTCCTTTCTATCTTGTGTGCTCTGCTATTAGTTTTGTTGTAATCTTACTTTAGCCTGTTGTCACTTAGTCTTGTAATTTGTTGCAGAGTTTATTTTCTCTAGCTCATTAGTATTTATTCATACTGTCAAATATGATAGGAGTCTACAATGCCAATTTTTACCATAGAATTGCTACAAGGAGGCCTACAACCCGACTTGAAATAGTCAGGTTTATCACCGACCCGACTTGGAATGAAAGTTGTCAGGAGACAACCCGACCCGATCAAACTAAAACTGGGTTGGACCCATATGACCCGACCAGCTGCTCTTTCTTCTTCTTCTCAAAAAAGTAGAAACGGTGCAATCCACAATTTTAAAATTCAAATAACACTCGTCCCCAAATCCCTTTTTGAAATGTATTGGAATCTTCCCTCACAACTAAAAGTTTAGAAAATTCAACCAAATCCCATTTCAGAATTCTCTTCTCTCCCTTACAATTTTTTTGAAAAGACTGAACAACAGTGTGCTTTTTTCGCTTTTGTCTTTCTTCTAATGCCGTTTCTCAAGATGTCTAGAACCCCACATCTTCTTTTTCCCTTCTCTCTCCTATTATAAAAGTGTAGCTCCCTCGGAACTTTGAAGAAGAATAATACCCCAGGCTTTTTCAGGAGTTATTGTATTTTTCTATCAACCCCAAGTACCGGATTCGTTGCTCATGACCAATGGAATCTAATTGGAGCAACAATCCGGTTCACTCTCGGTTCTTTCTCTGATCAGGTTTCTACTGCTTGGATTGGGAGTTCTTGACAGCTCTCCTGCTTTTCAGTTGCTGAAAAAATCACAATTAATCCCTGTGGTAGGAAACAGATCATTCTCGTTCTCGTTTTCATTTTATTCATCCTTTCCAGTTTTGCGTCTTTTTTTTTTCTTTTTCTTTTTTGGTTTTCTTTTATTTTTGGGTTAAGGGAGGTCATTTCAAAGGTAGGTCGGTGAGGGGAAAAATCCAGAGGACAAAATGGCGCAGAGGTCAGTTCCGGCGCTGTTCATAACGAAGACGTATCAGTTGGTCGATGATTTGGGCATGGATGATGTGATATCGTTGGGTGATTTTGTGGTGTGGAAGACTGCGGGTTTCTCCAAGGATTTGCTGCCTAACTATTTCAAACTCAACTTCTCCAGTTTCGTCCGCCAGCTTAACACATATATGGACAGGTTGAAATCAAGATATAAAACCATTAATTAGTCGGGTTGCAGAGCCGATCATATCATAACCCGTTAAATACGGGTTGGGTCGTTATAAACGAGTTCATCGGGTTCATGGGTCATTTGCACAGGCCTAGTTACATGGGTAACTAATCTTCATTGGGCCGAAAGCTATCATTTGCGGCCCCCAACTTGTGATTAAAGACATCCTGTCAAATAAACTCGAATATTTTTTGGACCATTTATGACCATCGATTTGTTTAAGAATGATCTGTTGATCACTGTCCGGCCATTAATTTTGAAACGGAAATGTCTTGTTAAAAGTAGAACTAGAGGTAAGGCAGACCCTTCTTTCAATCGCTAAGTTAAAGTGTTCAAATCTCATTGTTAGCACAAGATTTTTTTCACCAAATACGAAGTCAAAACTAGTTTCAAAGTTTTCCATTTGTGAAAGTTCAAGCTCTTATGGTAAATTTTGAAAAGTCATCTTTTGAACCCTTCAATCATCTTCACTCTTGGCTTTAAAAGATCCTTATACATGTTATATATGTTTGTTTAGTTGTAACTCTCCAACATGTCCTCTCTTATATTGCTAATGCTTCTTTTAGTTCTCGAGATCGGCTTTGTTCAGGACGTGTTTCTTACTCCTGCCAACGATGTCCAATGACCTGCACCAAGAAAACCAAGAAAAGGCTCGAGGTAGTATGGGATACTTCCGATACCTAAGTCAAGATAAGTTTGTGCGATATCTCAACTCTAGCAAAGATGATTTAGAAGTTAGTTCAGGTACGTGCTTCTCCTCCATATATATAGAGTGAGCGTTCAATTTATATATATGGCTTGCTTGACAGTTTAGCTTCCCTCCCGATCTAGATAGGATTGTGGGTTGTTAGTAATTTGAACTTGCTTCCGTGTCGGAGAGAATTCATATTCCAGGCGGGTCTTATCTTGCTGAGAATGGTTCGTGGTGATCCTTTCATTTACATCATTAATTCGGTACGAGTGATCACGATCCAGCCACAATCTTGTATGGACACGTCTGTGGTCATGGCCTTGGTTTTTATTTAGTGGGCTTGTGATCCTGGGTGTACGGCCCCCTTTAAGGTACGGGTACTCGGCCCACTTTTGAGAGGGGAATAGTACTTGTTCATCCAGGCTTATTGTTGAATTCTCTGGGAGTTTTGCAACTTCATTTTTTTTTTTTTTTGGTCTATGTGGAAACTTTCTTAACAACCAAAGAGTACCCTAACTAGCTCTTGTTGAAGTCCCTGCCCAAGCAAGACTGCTTGCTGCTCAACCTTCAGTGGATTTTGCAGTTACCTATTGAATGCAACAAATTAATGCATTCATATATGAGGCGATGTTAGTCTATAAATTGAAGCTCCATGCGACAGCGTTAGACACATCCAAGGAGGAAAGAAAAGAGAGAAAGCCGGGAGAGCTCTGAAAGAAAAGAAGAGAGTTGAGTTGAGTGGAGTATGATCATCTTCTTCTGTAATATTTTCTTGTATTCCACTATTTATTAGTGAAGCTCTTTTCTGTGGATGCAGGCAGTTGTCGAACCACGTTAAATTCTTGGTATCACTGAGTGCGTAAGTGTACTTTTTTATTTCCGCTTTTATTCCTTCCGCTGTGTTAATTTCCCCAACAGCTCTTGTGGGTACTCCACATACTATAGTTTTTCCCATTTAGCTGAGGAATACATCCTGGATTAATGAATCGTTAAGTGCTATATATTAGTGATCTGTCTCTAATAGCAAAACGAAACTCGATGAGTACGGCTCCAAAATTACATTTGTTGGGGCAGATATACAAAAATAAAACAAGGGATACAGGAAAGAATGGGATTTATAACTGTGACGCTACTGATGATTTCTACTTCATATGAATCAAAATAGTTAATAGCAGCTTAATGTTTACTGTACTAATAATTATTAATCGTCGATATAAAGTAATTAAGCTTCATTTACTAAAAGGCAAGTGTTTCGAATGGCGAGATTAGCGTACTCTTTGATGTCAAGATCAATATATATTTCCCCAGTAAGATAATTAACGCTGACATGAATTTGAACTCAAGAAAACTTGAAAATGAACCAAGATTAACATGACATTCAGCATGCGGAATATGCATGCTAAATGTATTTAAGAAAAATTTACAAAAAAATTTATTTCTCTATACATGTTAGTTATTGATATGCTAAAATTCATAAAATTTGAAATTCAAAATTTGAATTTCAAAAGAAAACTAATAAAATGAGTTTTGTAAGTAAAAACGTAAATAAAATTGTAAGTAGATATAACACTACTGTTCAACGTGCAGTGATTCTTTTTCAGAATTTTTATTAAAATTAATATCAGTACAGATACATCTAGAAGAAATATTGCACTAAACATTTATTAATTTTCAGGAAAACTAAACTATATATGCACCTCTTTATAATAACCTAAATATAAATTAGACGCACTTTCTCTTTATTATTATTATTATTATTATTATTATTTTAGAATTTAAAATTCCGAATAAGCATATATCACATAAAAAGGACATGACTATTCCATGCATGCATGCATATATATATATATAGGTTAAGGAGTACGAGAGGTCTTGAACGCATCCAAGCAGGTTTGAGTAGTGAGACCACGATCCCAAAACTTCTGGTAGTATTCAGAATAGGCAAAATTTCTGTAGTTGGGAGGAGGGTCAACGTGGATGAGCAGTGGAGCTGGTCCTATGATGGCATCAGGCGATGGGCAATAGAAGGTTGGGATAGAGATCCTCTCCTGCTCACAATTCACTACTGCCCGATGCAGCACACTCTTGTACTGATCGTTGCTAAGTACCTGCAGCATGCATACGTATGTACGTTGTCACGAGTAAAAAAAATCAACTGGTGGCGGCAGTCCGGCCACCTCTTTTGAAATTCGGTGAGAATTTTTAAATATTGTTAATGTTTTTATTTTTAGAAAAAAATGCCGACAAATTAAATGATTAATAAACAGGTAGACCACGGAGTATATATATATATATATATATATATTTTTGAAAGACTTGTCAAACTTAAGTACTTAGTTTAGGTCAAATATATATTTTTTTTTGTAAGAATTGAACCCTTAATTAATGATCAGATCATGTACGACTTGCCTCTCAACAGGATATATATATATATATATATATATATATATATATATATAAGTTTATCTCATGTTTAAATCGTCTTTCATATAGATCAATATATAGGTACACGTTGACAATCGTAAGTCTCTAATTCAATGGATTCAATTATATATAACGACTAACCAAGCGGAGTACAAATTATTTATGAATACTGCAGCCAGCACTACGTTCGTAATTGACTTCCATTCGATTCAAACAACGGTCAAATCTTGATGGTTGAAAATGGCGCCACACATGCACGTTCGTAATTGACTTCCATTCGATTCAAACAACGGTCAAATCTTGATGGTTGAAAATGGCGCCACACATGCTTTAAAGGTTATTTTGATAATAAAAAATTCTTTTCATCAGTCATTATTTACTGTCTCACATTTCACACCAGCTTATTAAAAATATTCTCACACTCTATAAAAAAAACTATAGATATAGAGTGTGAAAGTCAATACATAGTGATTGATGCATAAAATTCCTATTTTAACAAACATGGAAGAAATTTGATGCAGAAATGATAAACACACGACAAAGTAGCACATGACAAAAATATGGGATCGAGGCAAATCAAATTATGTCATGCAGATGATATGTGGTGCAAAGTTTTCAAATAGCACTAATTTTTTTTACTTCTGTTCATGCAATGTTCATGTAAACTCTAAGTTTAGAGGGTTAGATCTGGGGAGGAAGAATATTTCAATTTGGGTTTTAAAACTCAAATCTCTTGTTTGGATTATATATTAATTAAAATCTGGATTTGGATCTGGATTTGTATGCCTAATAAGATCATAATTGATTTCTAAATTCCAAATCCAGATTCAAAGTCTTAAAGTGAAACTTACTTACCCATTATAATTAGTAATGACGCATTCACTTTTACAACTATCCATAACTCATTTTATAATCAACATGAATAGAATCATATATATTACTTAATTCTAATTCAATTTTTTTATTATTTATAAAACTACCCTCAATTTAACGTAGATTTGTGAAAGATTTGTAAGTCATTAAGTTATTTTTCTTTAAATAAAACAAACAATAATTTAGCGTATAAATTTCTTACCTGTATCTGATCGCCGATGTTGACAATAAAGGTATATGGAATGGGATTGACAGCAACCCACTTGCCATCTTTAAGGACCTGCAATCCCGGAACCTCATCTTGGAGGAGTATGGTTATGGCGTTCGGATCGGTGTGTCCCGGCAATCCAAAGGTCAAGTCTGGTTGGGGACATGGCGGATAGTAGTTGATGGCCATGTGCTGCCCATGCTTCCCCAGAGCCCTATCTATGTATTCCTTTTCCAGCCCTAAGCTCTCTGATATTGCTTCAAGCAGTCTCAGTGCTATACTCCTTGCATTTTTACAATACTCAGCGACAACTTCTCTGCAAATTAAAGTAGCAAAATTACTTGAGACCCAATTACTTATAATTAGTAAAAAAATAAAATAAAATCACAATTATCGTCAGTTTTCTGTATATAGTACCTAAAAGATGGAGGGTTGAGGGGCCATTCCTGCATGTAATCCTCTAGAGGGTGGCAATGGAGTCTTAAGTAATCCCTCCAGCTGGATACGTTTTCGGTGTTGACGTTGAAACTAGTGGATAGCCTCGTCGTCTTCATTGGATCATCACAATAGTTTTTTAGCCTCTCACTTTCTGGCAGATGAAAAAACTCCCTCGATACGCGTAACATATTATCGATCACTGCTTCAGAAACTCCATGGTTTTTAACCTTCAAAATCAAGAACGTAACAGGAAAATTATATATAAACAGTGCAAAGTGTGCTGTACAAAAATTACTGATTAATTCAGAGATGGGAATGAATGCATGCATATGTGTGTGTGTATCTGCTCAGAATGAAATCAAATATATATGTAAAGGCACCTGAAAGAAACCATAGCTTTTGCAGGCAAGGCCTATCTCTTTGATTATATTAAAACGGTTAGGACCATTAAGGCCTTGAAGATCGATGAGAGGAATGGCACCATCCATTGATTCAACCTCATGAAGATTTGGACGGTCAGATGTGGGTTGGATGTAGTTCGGGGGAACACGGGACATGCCGGCAACGAGGTCAGACAACAGTAGTTTTGTCGTCGTAGCCATTTCAACAGCTCAAACTTCCTGCAGCCTGATTTCTGAATATTTCCAACAAGCTTTGTAATGGCGCTCCAATTTTAACAGGGTTAAGCTAATTCCTGAGCTTATAAATAATTCATGCATGTCAATAAATAATTCATTTAAACGGCAACCTCTTTATTTCGTGGGTCCCACTATTTTCCATTCTCGAGATAGTATTAGTTAGGCTTTATGAAAGATGACAATGCAGTGATTAATGATATTATATCTGTTTGGAAAATAAGAAAAATTTACAAAAAAAAACTTACTTTTCTCTACGAGTTAGTTATTGACATATGAAATTTATGAAATTTAAAATAATTTTAAAAAAAATTAACAAAATGAGTCTCATAAGTAAAAATATAAGTACATGTAGCACTATTCTTTAATATTATCTAAAACATTTCACACATAGATATTAAATGAAAAATTATACTTATCATCCTCACACTATACATAAGGGTATAAATTTACACTAAAAAATCGGTCCGGTCCGGATCGATATTTCCGGTTTTGAACCGGTCTGGTCCGGGACCGGTTCGTGTATTATGAAAACCGGCAAGAACCGGTCCGATTCCGATTTTACACTTTCCCAAATCTGACCAGACCGGTTGGAGTAATATATATATAAATTAATATTTTATATATAAATTTTATTATTTTATACAAAATTAATATTATACAAAATACTTTTTATACATAAGTTTTATATATAATATATAATTATATGTGAAAGTTGTATATATAATTATATATCATATATGAAATAATTTCATATTATAATTTATAAATTATAAGTTATAACATAAAATGTTAATCTTAAATATGAAAATTTGTAATTTGTTTGATCATATGTTATTAATATAATTATATATAAGATAATGTTATATAATTTATAAAATAAAAATTTAATCTTAAAGATGAAGATTTAATTGATCATATTCTTTAAATATAAAAATATATATTAAATTATATTATATATAGTCTAATATATTATATAGTTATACTAATATATAAGTTTATAACTAATACTAATATATAACTATACTAATAGTATAATATTAATACTATTATATAGTCTATTATATTATATAGCTATACTAAATCACTATAAGTTTATAACTAATACTAATATATAATATAGACTATAGTTATACCTATAGTAATATAGTTATACTAAATCACTATAAGTTTATAACTAATACTAATATATAATATAGACTATAGTTATACTTACAGTAATTTAGTAATATACTTTAAATCTATGTATAAATTAGTATATAAATCACTATACTAAATAATCACATATAAAATAATGATATAGTAATACTAATACTATCATATCACTATAATACTATCGATAATATAGTTATAATAAATTAAACTCACTATAACAAGTAATAAATACTAATATATAGTTATTCTAATCACTATAACTAATAGTCTAATACTAATATTTATAATAATATTAGAGTCTACTACTATATTACTATCATAAATATACTTTAAGTTTATGTATAAATTAGTATATAAATCACTATACTAAATAATAAATTACTATACTAAAACTATCACTATAATACTATCAATAATATAGTTATAATAAATTAAATTCACTATAACAATTAACAAATACTAACATATAGTCTAAATCACTATAACTAATACCATACCAATATATAGCTAATTAGCTATGCTAAATTGCTAATACCTAATATTAATACTATTATATAGTCTAATATATTATATAGTTATAACTAATACTAATATATATACTAATATTAATAGTCTAATATAGCCTATAGTTATACTTATACTATATCACTATAACTAATATTAATATATATATCTATACTAAAAGTCTAATATTAATATTATTATATAGTCTAATATATTATATAGCTATAACTAATATATAACTGATACTAATATATATACTAATACTAATAGTCTAATATTAATACTATTATATAGTCTAATATATTATATAGCTACACTAATATATAGCTAATATTAATATATAACTATACTAATAGTCTAATATAGACTATAGTTATACTTATACTAATCTATATTAAATCACTATAACTATTAACTAATTCTAAACTAATATAGTTATATTAAATCACTATAAGTCTATAAAAAAAATTTAATAGGTTAATTCACTACAACAAAATATATATAACTAATATTAATATATAGCTATACTAATAGTCTAATATACACTATAGTTATACTTATACTAATCTATATTAAATCACTATAACTATTAACTAATACTAAACTAATATAGTTATATTAGATCACTATAAGTCTATAACAATTTTTTTTAATAGGTTAATTCACTATTAAAAATATATATATATATATGGCATTAAATTACTCTAAGAAATCCCCCCCCCCCCCCCATTTCGTTCCCCCCAAACCCACCCCCCTCCCCCTCAAGTTTTACTTTCACTTTCAGTTTTAGTTTCCCACCCCTTCCCTTAGAAACCCTAGATCCCCCCGGCCTCTCCAAGAACTGCGCTGCACGTAACAATCGCAACCTCTAGTCCCTCCGTCGGCGCCCATTTCTTCCTCACTCTCCGCCTCTCTACGACTCACGGCCTCCATCTATGCTCTCTCACGGCCTCTCTACATCCAACGTTCCAAGCCTCACCTCTCTTCCTCACTCTCTCCTCTCTTCCTCACTCTCTCAGCATCTCACACAGCCCTCCCATCTCTCACGCAATCGACTCTCACGTCTCTCTGCTTCGACGGTAATTTTTCTTGAGGATTTTTATTTGTCTAACGTCAATACTCAATAGTAAAGCACTAAAGCTCTATTTGTTTAATCTGCAATGATATGTTTGGGTTGCAGACTTCCTAGTTTTTTTTTTTTGTTCTATGAACCACGTTAGCCTAAAGCTCTGTTTGTTTTGTTTGATTAAGCATCTGAGATTCTGAGTTGAATGAAAGCTTTCAAGTGGCTTTGCTCCATTGCATATCATCTGTTTTAAACTGATTTTATCATTATCATCGATTCATCTGCTAAGTCAAAAATCTCATTATTCTCTTGTATGTTCCAAAATGATTTTATCATCTACATCTGCATATCATTATCATCGATTCATCTGTTAAGTAAAAAATCCTATTATTCTCTTGTATGTTCCAAAATGATTTTATCATCTGTATATGCATATTACAACATCTCATATTATTTTAAAGTGTGAAGGCTCAACAAAAAAAAAAAAAACATAATGAATAATAACATATAAGAAATTACTTTGAAATTAACATATGCATGTAGATAGGAGACTTTCATATATGGATTGGGTGAAGAAATTAATTGGAGCTTATAATATTAATATATATATATATATATATATATATATTATAGCATATATAAACCCGCTATAGCAGATGGATGTTTATAGTTAAAAGAATGGTTGTACTTGGTCTTTGACACTGAATGAAGCAAAATATAGTAGTTGGACAGGTTGCCTGCATTAAGCTTGACCTTTGGTTTAGTTATTAATAATTATATAGTTTTAGGATATAGCTGCTTTTATTACGATATTTATTTTTGTTACTACATATATAAACCGGAAAACCAGTAAAACCAGAAGTATCGGTTTAGGAGGATAACCGGTGCGTAATCGGTTTTAAAAAATGCAAAACTTGTACATACCGGTTCGGTCCTAAATTTTATCCAAAACCAGACCGAACCGGACCGGTTACAACCCTAACCATACACCACACATAATTTTTTCATTTTTTATGTTTTCTCTTACCAAATATGCAGTGTATAGATGATGAGTTGAAGAATTCATTTAGGTTAGGAAGAACAAAAAAAAAAAAAAAAATGGTGTACGAGGATAATGAATGGCGAAGCTATAATTAAATACTAATATAAGGTCTACATGCATTTATTTCTCTCAAATTTCGAGCAGGATGAAATCTTCTTCCACTTTTTTTTTTTTTTTTTGGACGTTGGATCTTCATTGTAGCGTTATTTGGATCAATTTACTATAAATTTTTTGTCAAAATATTTTGTAATTTGAGGAGGATTATTTATGAACTTGATAGTCTTAAATGTTGAGAATCTTGAGATCCACAGTACTCTTTTCTGATAATGTTTATAAATACTATAGCGATAGCATATTATATCTATCTATTTTCAAATTATACAAATATTTTAGTCATAGAATTATTAAAACATAAAAATAAAAATCTGACTCATATTATCCAACGTACTCAATGTCTAGCTTCTAGCCGGACACTGTACCTTCATGCATGTTGTTGAATTTCTTAGGACTCGTTTGTTTTTGAGATGAGATGAATGAAATGAGATTAAAGTTAAAAAATTGAATAAAATATTGTTAGAATATATTTTTTAATATTATTTTTGTTTTGGGATTTGAAAAAGTTGAATTGTTTATTTTATTTTTGTTTTGAGATTTGAAAAAGTTGAATTGTTTATTTTATTTTATGTGAGGATTTAAAAAATTTATAATAATGAGATGAGGTGAGATGAAATGAGATATTTCCTACAAACAAACGAGGAATTGCTGGATTGGATTGACATCATAAGGCGATAATTATGCACAACCCACGTATATATGGATAACGTCACTGATTTTCTTAATTTGACGGCTCACGATGTTATAGTAGCTTTCCTTCACTAACTTTTTTTTACCCAACCCAACCAAATGCTTGTCACTTAAATATATATGCTCTTTCAAAATGAATAATTTTTCTCATTAGTCATAGTTACTACTCTACATCTCACATCTTATGAAAAAAGAAAAAAAGAAAATTAAAAACTGTCAAGTGCAGAGTGTGAAAATAAATAGTGACTGATGTATAACAAAGTACTCTCTGAATATTAATGCTTATATATAATACGTGTCATCAATGTATTGAAATTACGTTACCATATAAAATATATTACCACTAAATTATTATAACTTACCCAAAATGTCTAAACTGACGATATTTGTAACGATGAAGTGGGTACAAAGCTGTTGTGCCATCTTTGAAAAGTACAAACTGACGATATTCAACAACCAAACTTTCTTACATTTTGACCGTCTTGTTTGCTTAAATTTCGCACTAGAACTTTCTTTCAACTAATTTCAACACAAAATGTCGTAAAAAAAAAAAAACGTTATTTAATTGGAGAGAACGTACGAAAAAAAAGCATTCATTCAATGAGAAATGATACCTGCAGTCGTGAATATGCAAGTACTATATAGTCGCTTTGAAAAAAATAAATAAATATGGGACCCACATGAAAAGAAATTAATTTTTTAACAGTGGATTCCACTCTTTTTCAAAGCGACTGAACGGCGCTTGCGCATTCTACGACTGTATGTAGCATTACTTTTCATTCAATTCAAATGGTCAAATTTTATAATTTAATATTGGAAGTACAAAATCTTGTACCTCTGAAAGGCAGGCATATGCTATAAAATCTGTCGGTGCAGGTGAGAAATTTAACATGTATATATTCTTATTGAAGGCAGGATTTCATAACCGGCCCTAGCTGAAAAGCTTTATCATCATGGCTAACGCACATTTAATTCTACAAGTATCACGTCATTAGACCTTCGTCACACACAAGAACGAGTTTCGCCCATTTTCATGGTTGGCGACCTAGCTAGATCCATCGATCGTGTCAAACTTAAATGTTGACATCCAGTGTATCGATTATTTGAGATGGTAAATTTCTAGAATAAGGAGTACTTTTGCTCGGTCAAGCAATTCCTCTGATCTAAGCTTCAATTTTGAACTTATAAATGACGAAAACTTTCAGAGTACCACAGATAAATTGGCTTTTGGATCAACCAAAATTCTTGGTATCATGAGATGAAAATCTTTCCTAAATCATGTTTTTAGGTACGAAATTTGTTATGATGTTGAAAGTTAAATGTTTAACTAAATCAGTATCCAACAATCTTAAGATTTTTGGATTAATGGTTAATGTTAGGTCTTTAACAGAATTTAGATTTAATTCTAGGAGCAACATGAATCTAATTCAGCAGTTTTGTCTATAGATACCCCAAAAATTGTTTGAACTATAAATTTATTTTGCCTTTGGAAGAAAATAATTATCGCACAATTGTGTTAATTGAAATAATCCCAACATATTGGAATAGATTTTTAAGGTTTGAATGTCATTTTGATATGTTAATTTTCAAAAATAATTCAAATACATGTGTTAATGTCGTGTTTTGTATGCCTAGACGAGATTCTAGCAACTCGGATCACGATCTTTACCTGCAAACACAAAGACAAAGGTGGGCTCAGGGCGATCTAGAAATCCTCTGATGCTTAAGTCAATCTCACCTGTTTATAGTATTGGTTTTTTCGAATAATAGAATCCAGAGAGCATTCCTTGTACCTGAGATGTAGCTTTTATATGAGGTTTCAAGAGGGACATTCTATACCCGGTGTCAGGGTTTGGCTGTCCCGCCCGTAGCTGTTTTGCCTGGGTATTTAATGCGATGAGGTGTTATGAAGTAAGGCTTTCAATGCGGCATGGCTTCCAAGGTGCGTCCCGATGGTGGGTGTGCAATGCGGTCATTTTCGGTCACCCTCGTTAGAGAATGGGGAGCTGTCAACGTCTTCCATTCATTTGCTGGTGCAGGTTCTTTAATGCTAGGTGTTACAAAGGATGTCAGAGTCGGCGCGTCCTATCTATCCCCCTTAGCTTGGTTTCCCGCGTTGTGCACTCTCTTTATCTGATACAACTTAAAGGGTTGTGCCCTTTAGGCGACTCCGAGGCCCCTGGAGGGTAAGGCCTAGATTGAGATGGACCTCACAGTTCGGCCCAAGCCTAACCAACGTGGACCAGGTGGGAAATAACCCTTCTAGTTACTCCGCCAATTCTCACTAAATAACTTCAATGGGAATTTCTTTGTTTTTCGGGTCGTTTTGGTGGCACACTTCTGACAGATTAAAGTGCTCTTGATTGCGCCCGTCTAGCTCTCCTTGAGTGGGCTAACCGGTTGATGGTTCCTTTCCCATGTCGCTTCGTGTAGATTGTATCGTGGGGTCCGCACACATCCACCTTCCTTCTTACAGCACATGCTCGCCCGTTACCTGGGTTAGTTCAACTGGCGCGGGGGGGCTATTTAAAGCCCCTCCCTTTCCCATTTATGGTCTGTTTGCCTCTATTCTCTTTTGGTGCCTTAGAAACCGTTCTCTTGTTCCCCTTTTTTTCCACTCCCTTCTCTCCTTTCTTCTTGTCTCTAACTAATCCCGTGTTCTTGCTCTAATGGTTGCTAAGAATACCTCTCACACCGCCGCCCAAGGCGTGGGCTCTGGCTGTCCCATCGTATCCTTCCAAAACCCATGAGGAACTAACCTGTTACTGGCTCGCGACGCCTCCCAACTTTTTGAGGGCTCCAACAGGAGGTCAGAGGTCACTTCCGCGATTTTGCAATCGCTGAAGGCCACCTGTGGTCTCCCAGACCCCGTTGTCTTGGAGGTTCCTATGGCCCGCGAGGGGGCCATGGATGTTGAATTGTGACGCCTCTAAACCCCCGCTTGGGATGTAATGGAGACTTGGAGTATCAGGACATGCAACACAAGGTTACATACCTCCATTCATGACAGTTAATATGCAATGCATCCTAGTATGCAACTAGCAGTATGCAATAACTGCAGCGGAATAAGGGTAATTAATTATAATTCATGCCAGAATGAACTACAAACATCTCAATAGCATTAATAACCATCATAAGTTCAACTTAAAGATAAAATTTCCTTAATACAAAATACTTAATCCAAGTTTCATGGTTAGATCAACTATTTCATACGCTCTGAAGTATGAAGAGACAATGCTTATGAGTATCAAAATTTTATCTAGTCTTCGCTCAGGGTCTGGCTCCTCTTCAACCATTTGTAATCCAGTTGTCCTTCCTGTTCTTCCTCTACTGGTCCTGACACAACTTCTATCATTCCAAGGGTAATGATAGTAAGTTCGTAAGGGTGAGATTTACTTGAAATCTCAATAAGTTAAACAACCAACTTGTACAGAGATAAGATATGCATGATTAATGATAAACATGAGATGCATGCAATGATATGCAGAAAAAAAAAGTTGTATTTGTCTCCCATCCAGGTCCCTAAACATTTTCAGAAAAACTTTGATTCACTTTCTCTTTCAGAGAACATTTTCACTTTCTCATTTAAAAAAATGACATTTCGAAAGTGAACATTTCATACCTCATTGCTTCAAAAAATCATAGCATTTCATTGTTATTAAAGTCATCATTAATATACGTATGGTAGCAACATGGTTCCCCATATGTAACGTGAGCACCTGCAGATGACCGTAGCACAACTCATATTGACACTACGTCTTTGTCTGCATACATCGTTCTCAATGCATTGGTAATATAACATAAAATTATCATACCATCATAACATATACATCCACCAGCATTAGGTATTATAACATTTGACTTCGCTCCTGCATTCTTTAAAAAGAACTCATTCGAAACTCGTTGACTGTTCTTCGTCAACCCAGGGGTTACCACTCCATTCTTAAACACTCCAGAGTGGGCAGAGGAGTTCCACTAGGATAATTCCCCATCCTAGCCTTTGGAGTCGTGACAAAAATTATTTTCATGCTATACTTGAAAAATGTATTTCATGACATGTGCATATGTGGCAAGCTTTCATGTGAAAATGTCATTTATATGCAATATGCTAAAAATAGTAAGAATTTCACATGTTATGTAAACAAGTAATCAAATGCTCAATGATGTATCATATGATATTTCATGCTCAAAATGACATTTAATATGAATGTGGTGTTAACACAATAATCATAAATAAATTATCTAAGAGTAAGTTAGAAGCTAACTTACAAACTTCCCGAGTTTGGAAATATCGTAGCGGCTGAAATCAAATTCGTACTAAGTTAGGATTAATATTACTATGGATGAGGTTCATAATCAAAATGTTTCAAAAATGAGTATTTATAAAAATACCTATAAACTCTAAAAAATTGCCACTAAGGCCTTAATTTTTCACTATTTGTAAATAAACCTAAAATTCAACCAAACTTCATGGATCTCATATTTTTTATATTCTAAAACCATCCATATCCTTAGAATTGTGAAATTCAAAGTGCAATTAGCTCAAACACTCTCAACCCGTGGCATACACTCTAGTTGATGCCTAAGTGTGATTTCAATTATTGATCCCTATGAATGCATGCATATAAAATTTTCTTTAGTCACAAATAATCACTACAGTCATTAATGATATGATAAAGTCCAATTCTTTGGTAAGTAAGTTCATCCCAACACTTAATCATAGCTAAAAACTTTAATCTTCATTAATCCTTCATTAATCAAGCTTAATGTCTAGTGTAAATCACAAAGGCATGCTTTCAAAACTCACCCAAGAGATGCATTTTCATTCTTATCTCAATCAGAAGGTTTCTAAATTCTTAATCATCAAGCCTAGGTGGAACAAATCAAGCTCTATGCCTTAATCACAACTTACTTAAAACCCATGCATATTTTGATGATCAAAACAAGATAGAATCAAAACCTATCATGACACGCTTCTAATCAAAAATCAAACTTTCCATGATCATTCTAAGACATTAATAAATCATATCAAAATATACTTAAGACATGCCATAGCAAAATTTTCACTTAAAATAATTCAAAGATTTAACCCATCCTTAATGAACCTGGTTTTGAATCAAGCATGGTAACTTTATCTAAACTTAACCAAAATTTATTCTAAGACTAGAAAACAAGACTTGACTTGCAAACTAAGATCTAGGGAAAGAAAACTCACAAATTTCGTGGCCCACTCAAGCTTTCAACACAAGAACACCAAGAACTTCAAGAACACTCAAGCTCACACACTTTTCAGTTTTTCTCAAGAACTATGGGGGAGATGGCTCTTAAATGCTCAAGAGGAGCTAGAGTTGAGGTGTGGAGGAAATGAGGGGGTGAATGGGCTTTTTATAGTCAGCCAAAGGGGAGGGGACGTTGACCTTGGTCCATGGGGATTGGTTGAGGTGGGAGGTGGTGTAAGAGGGTTGATTTTTCAGATTGCCTTCATCAGCTTGTGTCATCTTGTGCAAGAGGAATAGTGGCTTAAAATCACCATGACCTCATCAAGTCAAGTGCTACATCAAGCCTAAAGAAGCTGGTTTGGTCGTGGTGTAGAAGAAATAGAAGGAAAACCAACAAAAACAAACCATGGGGCTGACAGGTTCAAAGTGGTTTTTTTGGACAGTTTTGTTCATTGCCTTGACTCATCATCATGGTGATTTGTGTAGGTGCAAGGTCACTTTTTAAAGGATTTTTCAGGTGGTATGAGGTGGAGGGTTGGCTACCAACTGATCATGAAGGTGCAGCTCAAAGAAGATGATGCAATGGAGGGTAGTTGCTGAAATGGAGTTTGCACAAAAGCCATTTGGTTTTGGTGCCTTCTTTGGGTGGAAAAATCTTGTCAAAGGCTCATAATGGTCATGAGGGCCTCTTGGGGATTGGGTGGTGCTGGAGGTGGCATGGGGTGGTGGCTTAACCATGGCAGATGGGTGGTTGAAACTCAACCAATTCAGTTTGTATCCAACTAGCTTCCTAGGTGCAATCGGTTTTATCTATTTGGTTTGGTTTTTTAAAATAATTTTGCCCAAGGCTTGGTTTGGGTTAAAAGGGATTATATGAGGTATTTAAGGACCATAGTGTCCTTGAGAAAAAGGCATAAAAATATTGGGCTTAAGGGCAAAACAGTCCATACACACAAATGGCACACATGTGTACCAATTGGTGTAGTTTGAAGTTTGATATGTCATTTCCTTTAATGACATGTGTGGAGTGTTATCAAGGGTCCTAATATGATCTAAGAATGATTTAATTGAGTAATAAAACAAGAAAATTTCAGATCAAAAGGTTAAAAAGGATGAAGAAAGAAAATTAAGCTTCAAAGCATGGTTTAAAGATCACTAATATTGGGTAAATTGATTAATGGTTTTAACCAATTTTAAAACTTAATTTAGGTACTTAGGGTATGACATGGGCTTGAGGAAACTCATGATATGATGTATTGGGCTTTTAAATTGAATAGTGAAATAGAACAAAACAAGGCTTTAGACCTTGTGGGCATAAAAAGATCATGGGTGTGGGTTAATAGTCCAAGGGCTTTTGGGTTTGAATGAATGAGGGCCTTGTTTATTGGTTTTGAAGGATTAAAATAGACCTCAAGATCCACTAAGATGGGGCTTGAAAAGCTTACCTTGACATAATTGGGCCATGGGTCAAATCTATGCCAATCTTGGCCCAAAGGCCTTATTCCTTCCTCATACTTAGGCCAAGGCTATTCTACCAAGTATTGTACTCCTATGAGGCTTGTTTTAGGGCTTCTAAGGATTGGCCCATAAATGTTCTAAGGTTCTAAAGGCCTTAATAAGATTACTAATGAGCTCGCTTCTCTAATCCTTCATGCTTAATAAGTTGGGCCTAATACCTTCACTCTTACTAAGTTAAGACCAATGACCTTATGTCCTTTTCATTGGGCGTATTTTCTAGTGTCCTCTAAGAAAAGCTTAAAACTTTATATCTCCCAAGTTGGGCCTAAGGCTTTTTAATATCTTATCCTTAGCCCATCACATCCTTAGTGTAATAGGGCTCTAAAGTCTTATGTCCATCAAGTAGGGCCTAAAATCTTATTGCTTCTCTTAAGCCTTTATATCCAAAAAGCTTGGGCCCTTAATAAATCAATCTCTTGGGCTTTCCTAAGTCCATAAAAAATTTTACCCAAATTACTTGGCCCAATAAGGTGGCAAAATCTCCAATATGCCACTTGTCATTCTAACATTGGCCTCTTGGCACCTTTCCTCAAAATTAATAAAGCGCTAAAAAATTTTCCAAAATAGTATTACTAAACCAATTAACCTCCAAAAATTTCATTTTTCCTCAAAAATCAATATTGCACTAGAATCTTCTAATAATTCTTCTAAACCCAAAGTAGTCCTTTTGCCAACTCAAATATCCAAAATTGTTCTTATTCTCAAATAGCCTAACTCCTAAATAATTAGGATTAAGGTTACTAAGGTCAAGGCTTAAGGAGCTTTTTAGGCAGGGTGTTACATGAATGTTTATTGGATGTTCAAATATGGATTGTTGATTTAATTGCTATGTTTTGATTCTGAGTAACGTAGCATGCTTGGTTGAGCTTTCACATGTTATGTTTAATAAAAGATATTGCATGTTCTAATTCTTTCAAACCGTAAAAGCGATGAAGTTCGATATATGACACAAGCACATGATTTCGTTGCATAAGAGTCACATGGTTCATGATGTACATATTCGAGTCATGCGTTGAAGAAAAACAAATTTTTTCATAAGTACATGTCACGTGCATTTTGGGTTGTACATTTTAAAACAAGAAAGAAAATTATTTTTGTCACGACCCCAAATGCTAGGATGGGGGAATATCATAGTGGAACTCTTATGTCCACGTTAGAGTGCTTAAATTGGTGTGGTAACCCCTAGATTAATGAAGAACAATCAATGAACTTTGAATTGGTCCTTTTTAAAGGATTTCGAAGCGAAGTAGCACCTGATGCTAGTGGGTGCACCACATTGACATTGTGGTGAAGGCGAATTGGGAACTGCAGCGTTATATGAACTCCGATGTACTCACACCCGGTTAAGAGGGTCGGTCATGTAATGCGGTAACTAGCAAGGAGTCCTCGGCGCGAAGGAGAGCCGTGAGGTGTCCACCCGTATTGTATATGGTTTAAATGGCTAAAAGTGAGTAATATGATTTAAAAACGGTGTTTCTCATGATTGTTTCTGTTTTCTTTACAAAAATACTTGGGTTATGCTTTCGAAAAGAATGCAAGAGTAAACAAGGTTTTGGGTCGAGTTAATGTCCATGCATGTCATCCTCATGGTTTAACTCTGCATGCTTATGTTATCTTCTTGTATGTTTTTGGTTAACTTGTTGAGATTTTACAAAATTTCACTGTGATAGAAGAAAGGCTAGAGGTAGCCGATAAGTTCATTAACAAAGTATTTAAGCTCTTTGAGTACTTGTAGAAGATCATAGAGAAAGACTAGCCCATTTAGGATGTGATTTGGGAATTTCTTAGTACATTGGGATTTTTTAGTTACTTCATTTGATATTATACATAAATTGCTCTATGTTTATCTAGACTTAAACATTTTTCCACTGTGATTATTACATACTGCTAGAAACATGTCAGGTGCATTGCATGTTAACTATCATGAATAAGAGGTGTGTAGCTTTGAGTCACATGTGCCGATGCTTCAGTCTCCGTCAAATCCCAAACGAGGTCTGGGGGCATCACACGTATAAACCAAGGTTATTGGTTGTTCTGAAATAGGAGTCCTGATTTTAGTAGTAAGTCTTATGACATGTGCGTGGCAAGCAAAATAATTACTTTTAGAATCTATTAATTATGTTCCATGGAATCTATAAGAAGTGGCTGCCCAAGCTGTCTAGGGTTTCTTTGATTGTTTTTTCCATTTGGTAGAGGTTGAACGGCTAGAGGATGGGATCACTTGTGATTCATTTGTAGGAAATTGAAAAAGAGGTGGACCAAAACCCACCTATGGTTGCCGCCTATCATCCACCAATGGGGTGCATGCTTAATGCTTAAGTAAGAAGCCATTGAGAGATACATGAGGAAACAATAACGCCAAGCAAAGAATTTGTGCATGTATCTAGGAGCTAATTGGATTCAATATTTGTTAGTGTAATCATTGGCGACATAAGGTTTCTTATTGGCCCATTTGAAACCAACGGTTGGGAAGGGGAAGAGACACACACTGAACACGAGAAAGTAATACTCGACATTAGCAAGGGGATGTCACATGGAATCCATGCATTGAGAGCATACCGAACACTATTTGATTTGCCTCCAAAGAGACTCCTTTTGTTTTCAACTGACATCCTTTAACTACCTTGGTGCAACCCTATTTCTCCATTCGGTACTGCCACCACGACTCCCTGGCTCATCGGTTGCATTCGAAGGTCAACCATCCTAACCAACGTGGAAGATGCAATTGACTGGGAAGCTCCCGAGTCAAATAATGGGCTCGCGTAGACTTGTAATACTCTAACTTTTCCTATGATAACCATCACTACTTGTTATACGTAAAGAACTCCTACGAAGGAAGTTAACTAAGGCGAATTATGGCTCCATACTTGTGATGACGTTGGCTTCCTGTGTCTCTATGGCATCTTTGTGGACTTCTCCCAGGATAAGTGTGTATACCCTGGCTTGCATGGGCTACCGTAGGCCTCCACTTCCTCCTCCTGGCACCGTTCCCTACACTAGTGGTGCTTGGGACAATCCCGAGCGTAATGTCCTGTCTGCCTACACCTGTAGCACACATTTTGGGCTTATCAACAGTCCCCTTCTTGAGATCTATGGCAAATGACACACTGGCATTCTTCCGATCGTTCGTGAACCTAGAGTGATTGGTGGTCGCCCATTGGTCCTTGTCACAAATTTCTGTGGGGTTCTTGCACTGCATCCTTCGCCTGCCAATATTCATCTCTTTAGATTCGGGGATACAACCAATGAGTTTTGCTGTTATGTATCGGCTATAGACGCCTTATGAACTAATTTCAAGAAATCCATGATTTTCAGTTAGGCTACTTGTCTCCTAATTTGGGTCTACAATCAATCCTGAAATCGTTATTCCCTCATGGTTTCCGTAGAGATAAGATGAGGGGTGAACCTTCCCAACTCCATAAATTTGGCGGCATATTGCTCTACCGTCATACTTCCTTGGACCAAATTAGCAAAATCCTTTGTCTTTTGATGCCTTATAATCTCTGAAAAACACTGCTAGTCAAATTATTTCTTGATCCTTTCTCGTGATATCCTCCTTGTGGCTCCCAATTCCATGGTAAGGAGTTGCTTCTTGGTATCCCACCATAGAGCTGTCTCTTGCTGGAGCAGGTAGCTAACATAAAACACCTTTTGGTCCATGGTGCGTACACACACCTCAAAGGTCCTCTCAATGTCGAATATCTATCTCTCTACCCTCACTAGTCACTTGTTTCAAAAGAATCCCATGTAACAGTGAGACAGTAATCGCTTATACGTACATCCCCTTACTTCCTCCCTAGGGGATCCTAGAGACTGAACTGGCATGTGACAAGAGTACATCTCATGATATTGTTCGAACACGTCCAATATTCTGTTTAGCGCTCTTGTTAGTTTCTCGTCTCTTCCTTCGCCCGACGATCTTCCCTCATGACCACTCAGAGGTTCCTCTCCTAGCAGGGCTCTCGGTTGCACCATCCTCAAATCTTGCTACATAACCCAAGCTTATTACATGTTATCCCATTTCTCAGTCCTAAGCACAGTTCAAGCCTAACACTGAATTTCAGCTTACGGTACTAGATTAACTCGTACTTTTTGGTACTTTCATATTATTAACTCCTACGTGAAAGATATTTATCTAAGTAATCGTAGTATAAATTTAAGCAAAATACGTTGTAGTGACAATGCTAGCTATTAACTACCAGAATACTCATCTTCACAACAAAATGGGGCCTTTCGTCGTTCATTAAATCCCGAGATATTACATCATCTAAATGTACATAAAATTTGTTGCCTTAAAGTAGCGGATTGAATACAAGTAGTTGCCAGATTGAACATAGTATATTCTAACGGTAGGTACAAGGTACTACAGCGGTTACTGGTCTCCATACTCAAGACTTGAGCGGGTTTGGCCCTTCTCCCTTGGGCGTCACGTCAGGATTTGGATTTGCATCAAAATCTATGGTTCCAGAAAAGAAACCATAGGTAGGTTAGGCAACTATGACAAGAATGCTAATGAGAGATCATGCTACCGAAAATGCTATGAACATTTTCATGAAGAAAACCAGGCAGACACATATATGCCTACCAAGGAATCACCCTCACTCTTATAGCTATCTGCATCCTCAAACGTGGCAAGGAATCAATTTCTGAGATAACGCAAGTACATACATAGGCACGATGAGGAATCACCCTCTTGGGATGTGCCTATTATTTTGTGCAAAATACAGAAACACATTAGTATTAATTTGGCAACGAATAATCTGTGTCCAATATAAGTATTAAATGTCGTAAAAACCAGTATTTGGCCTATTGTAGCCCCAGTAACATTCTTGTACCACACATGTGCTCATTACATAGATATTCTTCATACAGACTTCTCCCACATAGATACTTATTGCACCAGAGATGCTTTTATTTGACCAACCAATACATGATACGCTAGGGGATCCTACATCTCAGCTACTAGGTGAGGCCAATCACAACACCGCTCCACCCCAATCACCAAGTGTCATTCTCCTTCTCATGTGAAGCATGTGGCAACATTTCACAGGGATGGTCTGAAGAATTCTCTGACTCATCCTATGATTATAGACTTACGCAATCGAATTTTCACAGAAAGATAGATATTCTCACATAGAGATATTGGATTCCCACACAGGGATTCGGAGTCATGTATTGAAAACAGTTAACACATTCAAACATTTAAAATATTGTAAATTAGTGTGTAAATATAGCCATAAACATAATTACAGAAATATTTCTTCGTAATTTTAGGATGGGGGAGAGAAGTTACAGAGATAATGAAATGCCTCTTACTCACAACATTAACCCCACATTTCCTAGCATTGTCTTTGAAGTTAACCTACCTTTCTACGTTGAAAATCCTCTCGTCGTTTTTCTACTCCTTATTTTTTGAAGCAGTTGACTTCACAAGCTCTTTGGTGAATAAGGTCTCGAAAGTGATATCTCATCCCACTTTCAGGTCCTTTAAACAGGGTGGAATTTTCATATGTCCTTTCTGACTTCAGATTTGATGTAAGGATTTTCTTTAATCCTTTCCTGTCATATTGCAGGATGACAAAGACAGATTGCCAAGCGATGTCCGCATGCTCAGTCCTCTGACTTTCATGTAATTCAAGAAAGCTCTCTCAACATTGACACTTTTGAGACTTTTCTGAGCCATGTCTTTTGCGTTCAGATGGGCAGTATTGTGTTCTGACATGGCCCTTGGTTTTAGTCGTAGTATTGCGTTTAGACGACATGACCCATCAAGTCTTCACCTTTCACTATAGAACCACTCTGGATGTGACCCTTTGGATGGAGTGGGGGCTTCTGTGTGCAGTAGAGACATTTTTCTGAGCACTTCGTGTAATTCAAGAAAGCTCTCTCACTTACCCAATCTCTCCTAGACTGTTGCTTTCACCTTGGTGGGTAACTCTTTTATCTTGTGAAAAGTACGCTAAGTGTGAGACAAAGAGAATCCCACAGACGGCGCCAACTTTATGGACGTGTTTTACCGCCACCACCTCGCGATCACCTACAACCAAAGATTAGATGGCTTCGGGGTTCGATGGGAAGCCTTCGATGCTTAAGTCAGTAACAATATGAGAACAATAATAATCTCCAAGAATCTGATCCCTTTTACGTACCTGGGTTCTCCCCTTTTATAGAGCTTTTGAACCATTCTGTTGTTTAAGTAATAATAGATATATTTATTATTCAAATTCAAACTTAGGGATGATGGCTTCTGCTTTAATGGATTATTACAATAACTGCTCTTATCTTTTATCGCCGTTGGTTGGTTATTTAGTTGACAATGGGAAGTGGGTTGGGCCCTTCTCGGATTTAATGGGCCTCTTCGATATTGGGACTTAAATTATGAATAGGTGAAGGCCCAGGCTCATACTGTATTGGCGAGAGGAATGTCCTCTCCATTTGTTATATGGCATACCTAATTGTAGTTTGATTGATTATTCTCCGGGTCTTGGGAGTGGTGCCTTTCATTTCGAGTGGAAAAACTATTAGTAGATGATGCTTAGCAAGGATGACAATTTGGGTTCATATCCAAATTTATGTTGTTTTGTGCTGGGGGAAGTGATTAGATGGTATAATCCTAATCAGATTGATTTAATTAAAAGAGTTAAATTCTTAACCCTCGTATAAATTGCTAAATAAACAAGTCGTCTCATGAAAATCACTACTTCTAATAATATTTATAATTACTTATACACATTCACCTATAAATTCATAACAAAGTCCGTATCCATTTGTAATTAATAAATATAACCTAATTTCTAAACAAGCATACACATACAAATAAAATGGTTTTTAAATTTGAAGATTAAAGTGCTACAAACAAAGTTTCATTTTATTCGTATTACACCGCTAAATTATAAGTTGAGATGAAAGTTGAAAATTAAATAAAATATTATTTAAATATTATTTTTTAATATTATTATTATTTTGATATTTGAAAAAGTTAAATTATTTATTATATTTGTGTGAGGATTTGAAAAAGTTATAGTATTAAGATGAGATAAGATAAAACATGTTCGCTATCCAAATGGGGCTTAAGAGTTATTCTATTATCAAATCGGTGTATACAGTATATCATCAACATAACTTAAAATAATAACTTTTGATTTGTAAAATTTAAAATTTTAAAACTTATCTTCGAAATGAAAGAATATTATATAAATATTTTATTTTTTTTGGTTTTTATATAAATACTTTATTAAGTGAAACATACACATGGACTCAAGAATATATTTTTTTCATTTAATAATGATAATCTATTTATCCAATAAATAATGGTTGGTATAAATCTTTAATGTTCAAAGTCTTATACAAATTTTTTATAAAAATACAGATTTATAAAAAAAAAAATCACATTTTTTTAATTATGAGACTTTTTATAAAGTGTTTGTACAAACGTGTGATTGTAAATCATTTCTCTAGTCCCATTTTATTCAAACCACACAAATAGTGTCGGGCGTTGTCTACCCAGAATTCCTCTGTACCTGTACGTACAACGCCACGTCTTGTTCAAGCGAAACATTAGAAAAATGCTATTTTATCTATTTAATTTTTTTTTTTAATTTGATATTTCATGTATCTTAATTTTTTTAATTTAATAATTAAGAAAATGAATATTAAGGAATTGATATATTTTTTAGACTTTTTAAAAATATTTTAAAATAATAAAAAAAATAAAAACAGAATTTTGACCTAACTATCAAAATTAGCGGTGAGCGGTAGAGTAGTAGTACTCGAAACATTATCAGCTTCTAGTAACTCACCAAACGCCACGTACCAGCTGCCCAATCTGCTACGTAGATAAAAAAAACATACGTCTTCACAGGTATGACCGGCAACCACCGGTTCTCCGATTCCACGTCAGTTATGGGCCCCACGAGACAACTGGAGGCGCTTTTACGGACATTGGAACCCAAGTTCAGTTTGTGGATGAGATTTAGGTATATTTGGGTCTTGAAAAGTGTTGAGAAGTGTTGAGAATGTTTGTGAATAGTTATGAGTAGAGATTGAAGTGAGTTTGTGGGTCCCATTGAGAGTATTTTGAGTTGTTTGGATGTGTGAAGTATGTTGAGTTGTTGACTTTTGAGTAGGTAGTTGAAAAATGTGTGAGTCCCATAAATATTATAGTGATTTGATTTTTAATATAAATATTATAATGATTTTATTATAGTGATTTTTTAATATTAATAAATATTGTAGTGATTTTATTTTACTTTTATATATAATAATGATAAATATTATAATGATTTTATTTTTAATTTATATATAATAATGATAAATATTATAATGATTTTATTTTTAATTTATATATAATAGTGATAAATATTATAATGATTTTATATATATATATATATATAATAGTAATAAATATTATAGTAATGTTATTTTTTATTTATATATTATAGTGATTTTATTTTTAATTTATATATAATAGTGATAAATATTATAGTATTTTATTTTTTATTTATATATAATAGTGATTTTATTTTTATTTATATATTTTAGTGTTTTTATTTTTTATTTATATATTATAGAGATAAATATTATAATGATTTTATTTTTTATTTATATATTATAGGGATTTTATTTCTTATTTATATATAATAGTGATAAATATATTTTATTTATATATTATAGTGATTTTATTTTTTATTTATATTTAATAGTGATAAATATTATAGTAATTTTATTTTTTATTTATTATATATTATAGTGATTTTATTTTTTATTTATATATTATAGTGATTTTATTTTTTTATTTTTTATTTATATATTATAGGGATTTTATTTTTTATTTATATATAATAGTAATAAATATTTTTTTATTTCTATATTATAGCGATTTTATTTTTCATTTATATATAATAGTGATAAATATTTTTTATTTATATATTATAGGGATTTTATTTTTTATTTATATATAATAGTGATAAATATTTTTTTATTTCTATATTATAGCGATTTTATTTTTCATTTATATATAATAGTGATAAATATTTTTTATTTATATATTATAGTGATTTTATTTCTTATTTATATATTATAGTGATTTTATTTTTTATTTATATATAATAGTGATAAATATTTTTTATTTATATATTATAGTGATTTTATTTTATTTATATATATAATAGTAATAAATATTATAGTAATGTTATTTTTTATTTATATATTATAGTGATTTTATTTTTAATTTATATATAATAGTGATAAATATTATAGTATTTTATTTTTTATTTATATTTAATAGTGATAAATATTATAGTAATTTTATTTTTTATTTTTAATTTATATATAATAGTGATAAATATTATAGTATTTTATTTTTTATTTATATATAATAGTGATTTTATTTTTATTTATATATTTTAGTGTTTTTATTTTTTATTTATATATTATAGAGATAAATATTATAATGATTTTATTTTTTATTTATATATTATAGTGATTTTATTTTTTATTTATATATTATAATGATTTTATTTTTTATTTATATTTAATAGTGATAAATATTATAGTAATTTTATTTTTTATTTATTATATATTATAGTGATTTTATTTTTTATTTATATATTATATTGATTTTATTTTTTATTTATATATTATAACGATTTTATTTTTTATTTATATATAATAGTGATAAATATTTTTTATTTATATATTATAGTGATTTTATTTTTTATTTATATATTATAGTGATTTTATTTTTTATTTATATATTATAGGGATTTTATTTTTTATTTATATATAGTAGTGATAAATATTTTTTTATTTCTATATTATAGCGATTTTATTTTTCATTTATATATAATAGTGATAAATATTTTTTATTTATATATTATAGTGATTTTATTTTTTATTTATATATTATAGTGATTTTATTTTTTATTTATATATTATAGTGATTTTATTTTTTATTTATATATAATAGTGATAAATATTTTTTATTTATATATTATAGTGATTTTATTTTATTTATATTTAATAGTGATAAATATTATTGTGATTTTATTTTTTATTTATATGTAATAGTGATAAGTATTATAGAGTGTTTGTGAATAGTTATGAGTAGAGATTGAAGTGGGTTTGTGGGTCCCATTGAGAGTATTTTAAGTTGTTTGGCATGTGAAGTATTTTCAAAAGTACGAGAATAGTTGGAAAGTGTTGAGGAATTTTTGGTATCCAAACACACCTAATAAAGACAAATTTCGGAACAAAGAAAGAAAAAGAAAAGAAATGTAGGGGTTGGGCGTCGTCAGAATCAGCCACTATATCGTCGCCACTTGGCGTCATCTCGTGACCCACTCGTGTCTGTGCTTCACAGCCTCAAATAAAAACGAAAATAATAAATAACAAAGAAAATAAAATCCGCAAGATAAAATAGATAGTGGCTGTGATTGCTTGCGGAGGGACTCTCCAACTGTAAAAGGTCTCTGGTGGGTTTGTCTCACGGCAACTCTCACTACTTCTTCTTCTTCTTCTTCTTCCTTCTGTAGCTCTCTTCTTCTCCTTCTCTCTATCTTTGTCTCTCTCCGAGGAATTCGATTATTTCTGATTGACCGATCGAAGTTTGACGCATTCCGATCCACCATTGCCGGAAACCATGGGTTCTCCGCCGCAATGTGTCCGGTGAGCTCACTCCCCACCCATGCCCGATCCGAATCACCGTCCTTGTCTCGAGAGTTCACATCCACCATGGTTTTCTCCGAAAGTACTTTCCTCTTTTTTTTTTCTCTTCCAATTTATGGATCTCTTTTCAACTATTGCTCTCAGTTTGGTTACCGAGAAATTACAAGCAAAGGAAGTGGAAACCATATGCAGAGTCTATTATTTTATGTTTTTTTCATCTTGAAAACCCACCTCAACCGAGTTAAAGAGTTATTATGCGCAGAGCTGTGGATTGAAAAATCTGAGATTTGGAACTCTTCTTCCTTTGCTTTTTTTTTTTCCTTTACGTTTCCCGGTAAACAAACAAAGAAAAACCATTACTGAAGCGGTAGTGTATGCGTATTAAAGAATTATATCAGAGGTGGATGGATTCATGTATACTGATTAAAGTTTCTCTCTTTCTTTTCTACATTTCTTAAGGTTTTGGCGTCTTCGGGTTCGTTTTGGTGAGGATTCTGATTAAGAAATTTTCTTTTAGTAATTATTTCCGAGAAGCGTCTCTCTATGCTCCGGTGGTTTCTTAATATTTTTAAAAGGGTTTAATTATTTATTTATCTGATAGTATGATTCAAACTAAAGGTGCTTGTGAATTGGAATTCCAAACTGTGCCTATACAATACAGAGGTGGATCTCTACGGATTGTTGTCCATTTTGTTTTTCTTTTGCAGTAGCATCGGCATATCAGCTTTCGTTATTGACGACGGTGGCTTTAATAATCGTAGCTTTCGATGTGGTTGGAAATGAATGGACATTTTCGTTATACCCGTTGCTCATTAGTGAGGGTTTGAAGCAGCCGCTGGTTGCCCGAGTCCGGCAATGGACACATACTCCTCTGGTGAAGAACTTGCTATTAAGGTGATAATAGACGATTTATATGGGGATGATTTAACTTCAAATTTTTATTTTTATTTTGGCTGCTTGTTGAAATTGAATCCATATGTTAGAAGCTAAATATGTAAATTACGAATTTCTGTTAATGGTAGACAAGAAAACCATATACAATTACGAAGCAACGAGAGCGATGGACAGAGGAGGAGCATAATAGGTTTCTAGAAGCCTTGAAGCTTTATGGGCGAGCTTGGCAGCGGATAGAAGGTTTTACTTCCCTTGCACCTAACTTTTTTTATTTTTTATTTTTATTGTTGTACATACCGTTATTTATTAGTCCTTATCAAAAAAAAAAAACATACCGTTATTTATTAGTCGGGTGGGAAATGCAAATTGAAATGTATGCTATCTATGGTTCAAACTTAGGATATTTGGAAACATGTCTTAAGCTGAATGAATCCCTTGGATATTTCCTACCATGAAATGCCATCAAATTCTGTTGTAATGTATTTTTTCTCTTAATTGGAGATTCGTTGTTTTCTCCTTTTGTGTTTTACTTGGTGGTGCGCAGAACATATAGGAACAAAGACTGCTGTGCAGATCAGGAGTCATGCACAGAAATTCTTTTCAAAGGTCAATCGCTAGCTTCTCAGATCATGCTTGTATGGGATGGCTTTTTGCTAGTTGTAAACAATACTTATACTTTTGCTCACAGTTATAGTTCTGTCTACTTTTTTTAATTGTTTTATTGCCTTACTATATCCTTTCAGCTTGATTGTCATGTGCATAACTTGTGTTCTCTTTTAACTATGAAACACCCTGACAGCAAGTTTAGTGCTTGTAAGGGGAAATATTATGTTGTTTTTCTTATGTTTGCTTCTTATGCGCAATGATAATAGCTTGATTGTCATGTGCATAACTTGTGTTCTCTTTTAACTATGAAACACCCTGACAGCAAGTTTAGTGCTTGTAAGGGGAAATATTATGTTGTTTTTCTTATGTTTGCTTCTTATGCGCAATGATAATCATTTAAAATTGTTGAGAGCTTTTGTTGTCTCAAATAACACTTTCTTTTATAAGAACAGAGTGAAAGTAAGTTAGTGCGTGTGATACCCCATATTGAATGAGGATAGGTAGTGGATGGGATCCTACATTACTTGGGAGGGAGAAGTTCTTGCTCTTTATAATGATTCCAAGGGACTTCAATTGTATCATTAACTAGTCCTTTTGGAATATGATCCCAGATATGCCTTGGGCCTTTCTTGGGTCGTTACAAATATGTGCATGTCTAACTTAACAGTAAGGAATAAAAAAGCCTTGTTGTGAGGCTTTTTATCTGAAAGCACTATATTCATTGACAGAGTCACAATGATAAAATACTTCTACAACAGCAGTAGAGGCTGTATATTTCCTTCCAAGGCTGCCTATTTCAGGATGACGGGAATGGGATTAGGTTCACTTACAAGATTTCTCCTCAGTTCCCCTCTAGTTCAAAACATATCCCTTAAAATAGATGTTCAAACGATTGGGGTCACTATGTAGCAAGAAACCCCTAGGGGTTGGCTCAAGTGGTAACAGCCTTGGGCTTGTAGGTATGCTTCCTCTACGTCTAAGGTTTGAATCCCATTGGGTACATACAATCTCTAGGGGTCATTGGACTGGGAGATTTTTCCCTTAAATTACCCGAGGTACACTTGCAGGAAACTCTTTGCCGAGTGTCTGTGCACCCCCGAGATTAGTCGGGACGCAGTTGCCGGACTCCCGCTGCCAATAAAAAAAAAACTATATAGCAAGAAGTCAAAAAATGAATATAGTGACTTAGAAATTCATAGCTTGAAGAGAACTGTTGCCATATTTGTTTATACTTCATTTCAATCAGGGAAGGAAGAATAAAATAAAATAAAATTGGAATTCGATAGGAAAAAGGTTTATGTAAAAATCTTTGGTTCCTCTATTGCCTTGGCAATTGAGTTGAGCATCAAGTGGAATAAACTGACATAAGCAAGTGCAGATATATTGCTCAAGTTTTGAGTTATTCTAGGAAGCCTGTTTCGTTCGAGGTAAACAATGACTCTTATTCAAGGTGATCGTAGTGGAGGTTTTTTTTCTTGTATATAGAATATATAGCTCATGAACACTGAGGTATAAGGAATGGGCAAAATCTGCATAAACAGAATCTCCTGTTTTTGCCTAAACCAAATCATTAAAAAAATGTTTAGAGCATGTGAGATATTGCATGAGAGGTTCTGTTATGGATAACTAGTTACTTTCACTTATGATACAATTAAATGATTAAATATACCCTTTCTTATCTATGAAGTTTATGCTTTTACACTATTTTTGGGTTCTCATAAAACTGGAGCATTAGAATATTAAAATTTCCTATTAGTTTAATATTAGGAACAAGTGGTGATTTAACATGCAAATATAATGGTTGTCATTCAATAACCTCTTGGTACTATGGTTTTGGATGAAGGATGATATCCATCCTTCCACTCAAGCTGCAGAAGATTTCTTTATCTAGATGCCTTGAACTCCCTCAGGCTTGTAATTTCATTTTTGTTTTTGATTCCTGATCCAAGCCTTTTTGGCAATGGTGTGTTTGGACTATACCTCTTTTCTTTTCTTGTATTTCCCCACAAGGTCAACAAATCTAGCATAAAGTTTATTTTTTCTCATTGAATTAAATGCTAGCAACTTTTTATCCAAGCGTTCGGTAATTAAGTGCTAATAGAAATGAAGACTAGTGTTGGAAATGCAGCTACTAGGATAGTCGGATAAAATCGGGTGTTCCCTTGTTTTCTGATGAGAAAGTCATTCAATAGGCTACAGAGCTATTGAGCTGGCTGCTGGTGGAAATTGGTAGGCAAAAAATGTATATTGTATTCATTTTTATGGTAAAGGTGGCTTAACTATATGGATGTATGGATAGTAAAGACCTACTGCAAGGATTGGGAGGTAATATGATATGAGGTGGCCTGCTGGTACTTGGGTTAGGCAGAGTTTAAACTCTTGGATGCTGTGAGTTGATGGAGTGTAGTTGTAGACTCTATTGTTGTCTTCATATAACAACCTACTTTTTCTAGGTTGCAACATACTTGAGAATTTCACTAAATTTATAACTTTTCTTAGGTTTTTATAATTCACAGTTTAGTTCACATGCAGAAGAAATATCTAGTAGTTCTATACTAGCATAAGATAATAGTGGCTACTCTCAAGCATTCTTTTGTCACATAGATCGCGGTTATTCTGAATCATGTTCATGTGGATTTTATAGCTTGTGGTACGATTCAACAATTATTGCTGTGGTATTGACATCTTTGATTCAATGGAAGAATTTGGTGATATTGAAATATCTATTGGTCGGATCGAAAGGTCTTTGAGTTCCTGGTGGATGATGGTGTCATTGTGCAAAGCATAAATGAGAAAAAGAAAAGGGTTGAGTCGTGTTGTTGGGGAGAATTAGTGTGGGATGGTTGGCAGCCACGGTGGACGAGTGCATAAAGCTGGGAGGAAGGATGGAGTTTAAATAAACCCATTATGTCGGAAACAGAGCATATCTCACACAGGTGTCACAATGCTCACAGTCACTATATGGGAGGTTGGCAAAGTATAGGGGTGGCAGGTGATGTGATTTCATTGCTACATCAGATGGGGGTGGAAAACAATCGTTGAGGTTCATCACCCTTTTATCCCACATTACCATTCGAGGGGTAGATATGACCAGCCTACGTACTGGCAAGCGCCAAATACTCCGGATAGTACTTCTTGTGATAAGCTTCAATTTAGTTTCCATCAAACAAATGATGTCCATCTTCCAATGTCTTAACAAAGATCTTATTCGAAGGCGTTTATTGATCTCGTTGAACCTCCTAACATTCCAAATAAGAATCTTAAGCTTCATTTATCAACTACTCTAGCCCTCCCTTTGTTCCTTCCATGGCTTGCACTCCCCTTCTTTCCATCATAGTTAATAGACCAAGTTAGCCTTCTCAACTCCCTATTTGTTTTTAACCCTATTCCATGGTGATAATGTCTTGCCTCAATTGCTGTTAGAAGTGCCTTCAATTGATCTTCATAACCCTCACATGATATCCCTACACATCTCTGAATTTCCTCCTCCACTTTTTGCATTACCCAATCGGAGGATAGAGAAGGAGAAATAGTACATATTGGCATAGGATCATCCCCTGTAAGCTCCTCACCCTCTGTTCGATTTTTATTTGACCCAAATAGGATCAAAATTCCTTCCCCTTCTACCTCACCCTTCTCCTTCCCATTCTCACTCTCAAAAACTACAAGAACTTTAGCAGAATCTGCCAGGATTTCTCGCTCTCCCATTAATATATTTTTTCCAAGCACCATACTGTACATTTGTGGCCCTTGCTCCTGCGACCCATTCTGTGTTGTCTCTCCTTGTTGCAGAGTTCCCGGTACCATTACGACCCCCTCATCCTCCACAAATTTAGTCACCAACGTGTTCTGTGCCAGCCCACAGAGTGGCAGCCCTCCCGGCGTGGTGTCAGACTGCAACCCAGAGCTCGACGGCATGTTCTGTGACAGCCTACAGAGTATCGGCCCTCCCAGTGCAACGCCGTGCCTCCCCCATCCTCCACAGACCTGTGCGTCAGGTATATTTGTAGATCTCGAGCACAGGCGTTGCCAGAATCTCACTCAGACCTCGCTGGCACAAGTTTGAAGTTGATTGTCTCTCTCTCTCTCTCTCTCTCCCCCCAAATCAGTTTTTTAATTGAAAATCATACTCTTAAATTGAACTTAATTCAACTACATCTAGGATGCAACTATACCTTAAATTACTCATAGACCTCTTGTACTGAGGGAAACAAGAGCTTGGTGTAGTCCTCCTTCAAGTTAGCAGTGCAATAATGGTGTCTTTTCTCATTCCACCAGGGCTGGAACATTTGTATGTGAAACCAAAGGGGCCTACCACTTATCGTAACTGAAAGCCACCATCATATGGCAGAAAGAGTAAATCTGATTCTACGTCCTTTTTATTTTCAACTTCACTCAGAACTTTGGGAGACTGTTGTTTGTTTGAAATCACATCATAGACATAATTATAGGATTCATAGGAAGACCATCCATTCAATAATATTGCGGATGCTTCACGTTAAACCCAACAGAAACAATATACCATCTGAGTAGTACTAATAAATTATTATGTATTTGGATTTTTGTACCATTAAATCAAATAAAATTGCGAGGCCAAAGCATAAATAAATATACATTAGTCATTCAGGACATAGGTTTTGTGGGTTCACACTTAAAAGGTCAATCCTAATGAATCCATGGTGCAGTGTCTTGGATTTCTATCTGTTCTTGAGAGCAGGTTGAAAAAAATAATAATTAAGCAAATTGAAGTGTATGGAAATGATTCTATCTCGAAAATGTGGGAAGAACTGATCTGAAATGTGTCTTATTGAAGAATTAAGCAGAGATTTGTGCTACCTTCTTTAGGATCATTGATACTGTGTCTCAATCTCATCAATTAGCAAAGTCAATTATGAGCAGTTTGTACCATTGATGTGATAGAGTCTGGAATAGAGTAATTCAAATGAAGTACTTGCCACCAAAGTTTGTGCTTACAACAGATACCTCTGGTCTGACAAGATATTTCACGAGTTAATATATATTATATAATGTGGATGTGAAAATTTTTTTATGTATCAATGGATCTCCCTTCTCATTTTAGTTTTCTACCATTAGTGCATTTCCTGAGATGGATCTCTTAACTTCAGCTCAAAAGTTCCAGATGTGATTGTGAGTTTCTAAAGTCGTTTGTAGTGGCCTATATGTGCAAACAACTATCATTTTGAAATTGTCTAGGCCCTGTTCTCCTGCATTTTAAAACTTCTATACAAGGCACAAGGTGAATATTTTATTTTGTTCCATCCTGGGTTACAGATCTCTTAACATTGTTCTTCGTTTATACATTAGGTAGTTTGTTTCCAAAGTTTTAAGTCTCTGCTTTGTCATTGTTTTGGTACTAATGTGTGCAGACAATGTAAAATTTTAGAACACAGCGTCAGACCTTTCGAAAGCATTTGAGTTCTTCCATTAGATTACCTTTGAGGTTGCACTGCTGCTTTTAGTGCATTAAATGACTTCCATATTTCAACATTATCTCCTGTTGAGTATACAACTCAGGTGGCTTTGCTAACAACCTCTTCGCTTTCAGTTGGAGAAGGAGGCGGTCATTAAAGGTGTTCCAATAGGGCAAGCTCTTGAAATAGACATTCCGCCACCACGCCCTAAAAGGAGACCAACTAATCCTTATCCTCGAAAAACAAGCATTGGTGCTCCCACATCACAGGTGGGGAGCAAAGGATGGAAACCTTTTGACATCAGTTTCTTCTTTTCATTTTAAACAAGCAGTTGAGTTCGAGAAAGAGCCACTGCCTGAATTTGTTGATATATCTCATATTTGTTCTCTTAAATTCGTTTGCCATACTTAGCTTTTTCTCTTTTCTCAATAAACATCACTTGTGCATTTTTCTTTTTGCAACAGAAACCTATTGGAGATGAGAAACAAAAAAGTGCAAAAGATGATCAGGATGACTCTTTCTCAGAGGTCTTTACCCTTCTCCAAGAAACGCATCATTCCTCTGTTTCTTCACCAAGCAAAAGTCCCAAACCAACTCCTGCTCCAGTCAGAAATTCATCCACGTTAAGGGAGTTTATCCCTTCAATTAAAGGTTCGATAACTCAGGATGAAGCAAATGAATCCTATGTCACGAGTGAACATAAAGGAAATCAGAAGACAGAGAAAGCTGATGCCAAACTAACAATTCAGGGTACTTGCACTAATAAAGGCACAAAGTTGGAGAATTCTAATGTTCCACATGAGAAATCGGTTCAAGGTGAAAAAACAGATGATTTGAATTGTGCAATGCCTATGGATGAGAAGCTAGCCACTCAAAATTACCCACGGCATGTCCCTGTGCACGTTGTAGATGGGAGCCTAGGAACTTGTACTCAAACTCCTTCCTCAGACATGTCGTTCCAAGATTCCATATTTCACCCAATGGGAAAGGTTCATGGACACCCTAACCTGTTCACAAATCCAGCTGCATCTGCAACTGCTCAACATCAAACTAACATTCCCAGATCTTCTGCTGATCAATCATTTCCAGCTTTCCCTCCTCCCACCTCAACTTTCCATAACCAAGATGACTACCAATCATTTCACATTTCCTCCACCTTTCCACGTCTTATTGTATCTGCTTTGTATCAAAATCCGGCAGCCCATGCTGCAGCGAGTTTTGCTGCAACATTTTGGCCCCATGCAAATGTTGAGAATTCTGCAGATTCTCAAGCAGGGATCCGAGGAAGTTTTTTGAGGCAAATGGGTTCTACTCCAAGTATGGCAGCTATTGCTGCTGCTACTGTAGCTGCTGCAACTGCATGGTGGGCAGCCCATGGTCTGCTTCCCATATGTGCTCCTCTTCATGCTCCTTATACCTGTACTCCTGCATCCACCCTTGCAGTTCCACCTATAGATGGTCAAGCCCCAGCAGCCAAGACAGACAGAGAAGAGAGTACTCTTCAAAATCATCCATTGCAACAGCTGGAGCAAGACTATTCAGAAATTGGACAGGTTCAACATTCAGCTTCAAAATCACCAACTCTGTCATTGTCGGATTCTGAGGAGAGTGGAGGTGTAAAGCTAAACACTGGGTCAAAAGCTGCTGATCAACAGAAGGCTATATCAGCCACTGAGCTCCACGATTCAAACAAAGCAAAAGGCAGAAAACTGGTTGACCGTTCCTCATGTGGTTCCAACACAACTTCTAGCAGCGAAGTAGAGACTGATGCATTGGAGAAGCATGAGAAAGGAATGCTTGAGACGCATGAGAAAGGAAAGGAAGAGCCTGAAGAACCTGATGCAAACCACCTAGCTTCTGAGAGTGGTAATCGTCGCTGTAGAAGTGCCTGCAACATGAGTGATTCCTGGAAGTCAGTCTCTGAAGGGGTAATAGCACAGTATTTTTTTGTAATGAATACTTTATTAAATAAACTCGAAATTAACTTATTTTCTTATTGTATAACACAGATTAATTGTTGCTCTTTTTGCATGATTTTATTTCTCAGGGACGGCTGGCCTTTCAAGCTCTCTTCTCTAGAGAGGTGTTACCTCAAAGCTTTTTACCTCTAAATGATGTGAAGAACAAGGGGCATCAAAAAGACACTATCCAACAAGAGAAGCAAACAGCAGATGAGAAAGATGGAAATGCATCACTGTTAGACCTCATCAGTGAAACATGCGGTTCTTGTTCTAGCCATCAAGGAGGCAACAATAATGGAGAGGATGGGCTGTTGACAATAGGGCTTGGACATGGAAAACTCAAGGCTCGACGAACGGTGTTTAAGCCGTACAAAAGGTGTTTAGTAGAGGCTAATGAAAATAAGGTGATAAATGCCAGCAGCCAGGGAAAAGAAAAAGGTCCCAAGCGAATACGCTTGGAAGGGGCTGCTAGAACTTAAGCTTTGATATGTTCTATGCAATTAAAGGAAACCTTTGTTGCATGAGATTTCTGATTTTCCCCTTGTGTATATTTTAGTCTTTAATTTCAAGTCCACTCACGAAACTTGTCGTGTAGGCGTATGTACTATATTACATTTGCTCATAGACTATCTTGAAACTTGTCGTGCAAACTGCACTTGAAGACTTGAAGTAAAATAGATTAGTGAAGAATCGTTTTTAAGTAGTGAATAGGCCTTGATTCGGCCACTTCTCCCTAAAGGTATTTGTTAATTTTCCTCTTCTTCCCATAGGGATTGTGCCCCCACACAGGTGAGCTGAAGCCTGTTGGGGTAGCGAATACTTCTAATCGGTAGTTCTTGTAGCTCATTGCCCATTGCACAAGAATTTCACTGATGTGATAAAAACCGTAATCTTTCTGTTCCATGATGTGTTTAGAAGCACCTTTTGGTCTTGCATAAGTTAGATAAATGGTGACGGGATCGACCTCTGTTCTTGGTAGCTCAGAGTTGGATTTGAAATTGACCTTAGTGAGATAGGCAGGCAACATCAAGTGATTCTGCTGGCTAATGACACAGGAAATTTTGGCAAGGAAACCAACTCGATTTGTAAGACATGCATGCATTTAATGCATGCAGCTCTTCCCCTCACTCTGTCCATTATGTGAATGAATGCAGTCCAAGTTATTTAGTTCCAAGCGGCAGAATGGCAGAGAGATGAAAGCTATAAAATATACCTAATATAGAAAAGGGTTAAATACTAAAATGGCCTATGTGTTGAGATGATTTGAGTTGAATTGTGAATAGTAGTATTTTATGGATCCCATTGAGATGGATTTAACTAGGGGTGTAACTGGTCCAGTTTTGTATATATTTTTATAATCGAACCGGTATACACCGATTTTAAAAATTTAAAAACTGATACCAGACTGATTTACTACCGAAACTGAAATTTTTGAATTTTCTTATTTCGATCCGATCTAATCCGGTCCCTTTTTTTGATTTTACGAATTATTTATGTTAGTAATAATATAATATTTACATATACCATAACTTATTTAACACTGCTTCCATGTCCTCATTCTGGGAAAGCAAGGACGGACAAGATATTTAGAGGAACGACAAGATCTCCGGTGGCTCATCTGTAGTGCATGAAACTATACTAGTCTGTGAGACTTACACGCCGCCAGCGTAGGGGTAGCGAAAGCTATTTTCGAAATACTTGATGATGAGGGGTCGAATTGTATGGCGTGTGTAATGTTTTGCATGCTCGGATATGCGGCATTACGAAAGGCTCACAAGCGGCTCCATTTTGGGACACTTTTAGAGCACTCTCATTGGATTAGCTAAAAGCTAAATCCAATGAGTATTTAGCTATTAAAGATTAAAATATGCTCAAATTGGATTAGTCAAATTCCAAATATTTAGAATTTAGCTACAGTGACTTTCAAAAGTTTTTCCAAATTTGAAGGTTACTACTGTACATACATCAAATACATATTTTATTAATTATTTCTCTCTCCCTTTCTTTCTATCACATATTTTATCACAATTAATATATTAATTTGACTTAGTGATATATTAATTTAATAAGAACATGATTAGTAATTAACATATAATAAGTAAAATAGTAAAATATGATAAAATTAAATAAATTAATAATTAAAAAAATTAAATATTTTTGAAATTATTAGTTATTCATTACCATAAATAAATGTATAATCTAATGTGGAAATTTGATGTGAATAATCAAAATCAAATTTATCTTATATTATTTTATTATTATATAATGAAAAAATAGCTATTCCAATATGGATATTTATGTGAATGAAATAGTCAAAAGTTAAATTTTTCTTACATTCATCAAAACTGTCTTTTAATTTTGGTTAATTCAATGAGAGTGCTCTAAAGGAGGTTGTAGATCAGAGGCTTCTGAATCTTCTAACGGGGTGCTTGTATCACTTAGGTGGGCGAAAAGCGATAAGTTTGACATTTTTTATGTAAAGGAAAAGAACCAAAAACAAAAAATAATTATCGGAAAGACAAGTTAGCTATTAGTGTTTCCTTGGTTTTGGTAGAGAGAGGCGAGACAATCCTTTTATTTTGCAAAGAGGATGAAGCAACTATGAAAGAATTAAGGAGTATATTCAGAGTAATGTTAGATACAGTCCTACAGTATGTAAGTTTTGCACACACTCTTTAAAAAAAATAAGGTCCACTATGAAAAAGTTGATTTTTTTTTTCTTCTTTCTGTGGATCTTAATTTTGTTCTATTTTTTCAAAGGAAGTATGTGATACTTACACTCTAAAATTCTATATATTATTGTTGGTACATTAAGAATGACGATGAAGTAATTTATAATGACTGAATTTGTAGCCAAATGGCAGCCATGTCTTGTTCAAGAAGGTCATGTGAGAAAACTTAAACCTACTTATATTAATATATTTGTATCTTATATTATTGATTTAGAGTACCAAAGTTAGGGGTGTAAGTGTTTCGGTCCGGACCCAAAAAACCAACTGAACCGAATGGTTCAGTCCATAACAGACCGAATTGATAAGGGATTTGGTCAATTTCAATCCTTACCCTTTGCAAAAATCAATAATCACTTTCAGTTTCGGGGTGTGGTTTTATTAGACTTGATCGGATCGAAACTGATCGAATCACTTACATATAAATTTTTTAAATATTTATATATATAATATAATTTTATATAATAATTATATAAGTTAATTATGTAATTTTCATCTATCTATTACTATTAACCATATAAGATATAAAATAATATATGCTATCAATGAACTAATATATCACATGAGAAATTATGTGAGATAATATATGTTCTTATATGTAGACTCTACTATTTACACCTAATAAAAGTAATAGATAATTCTTTTTTACGATATCTAAGTTGCAAGTAAACATGAATAACTTATGGATAATTAAATTATTTAATATTCATTAACCATATATAAAATGATAGAATTTTAAAATAGGCCAATATGAATACTAAAGTACTAAGTTAGAGACTATTAACATCATAAATATAATTATAATTAATTATTTTTTAATTCATTAGTTACATAATCCATTTTAAAGAGCTCACTTAATTTCAATTTTACTAATTTAATTAAGATTTTGTATTAATTTATCTCCCAAAAAATGAAAAGAGGAAAAAAGTATTCCTAATTCATATGGAGCAAATCAGACCATTGGACTGACCAGACCGATAGTTAATGGTCTGGTCCGATTTCAAGAGGTAATTAGTCGGATCCAATTAAAAAATAAAAAGATGAACCGAAATTTTTGATTCGTAACTCTCCAGGACCGGACCGGTTATACACCTAACCAAAGTCATCCAACTAAGATTTGGATAGGAGGCTATATATGATTTCAATGCATAGACCGAGTCGAGGGTTTCTAATTGGCCCAAAGTAGGGGTTTGGAGTTGGGAAAAAAATTGAGGATGTTATTTATGTCAAAGAGAGAAACTTTAATACTAAAAATTTAATAATCATGTAAAATTTATTTAACATGTCTGTCTATCTTTATCTTTAATAAACTTTAAATCGTACAAGGATATGGCCATAGGAACTGGGAGGCGTGGGGTTCATGGACCCCGGATTCCCTAGGTTCACCGTTCATCCCTAATCTCAAGAGCAACCTTACCGTCTGAAAAGCCTTTTTTTTTTTTCTTCCAAAATCGTAAGGAAAAGTACAAAGACTAGAACTACTTGATAACAAGAAATGTTTAGAAATATTTGAGAAATTGGGAATTTATTTGAGATTAATTTTTGGGAAAAGAAATTGAAATTTTTGAATAATTTTTTTTAAAATAAGTATTGTATTAGAGTTTGTGAAAATTGATAGATAAAGTTAATAAGTTGTTTGAATATAAATTTTTAAGATTTATTTTTGTTTTAAAATTTGTAAAAATTATATTGATTTTTGTGTTCAAGTAATATTAGTGAATTAGTTACCAGAAAAGTTTAAAAATATTTAAAAATTTTTAAAAAATAATTGGTTGGAAATTCTTGATAATCCGTCAGACACCGTGGACGGTTCTCTCATCTCCGGCTTAATCCCGGAGAGGTAGACGAAAGCACAGTGACGGAGACCTTGTGATGAGGCTACGAGCCTGTGAAATTCGGCCACATGACCCAGCAAATTTGGCATCCCAATACAAGGTCACAATCACAACAACACTACCAAGAAGAGAATACCCAGAAAAATCGTCTTTCCGTTTTGACCATTTGCATGTGAGATGAAAGCAAACCAAACCAAACCAAACGTTGTGTGAGCACAAATGTCGCTGCATAGTGACTGGAGAAGCGAGTTAAAGAGTACCCAACACGCGTGGTCTTGGAATTTGTGGGTCTTTGTTAGTTACAATACAAGCAAATTTGCATTTTCGAGACTAATATATAGTACACAGATTATAGATCTGGCACACCGTAACTCTCAAACAACATTGCTTTAAATTTAGAAAAATTCTATTCATAAACCTCATACACCACACACCATCATTTTTATAATTTCTTTAATTTTATTTTCTTACTAAATGTATGGTATATGGATTATGCGTAGAATAATTCAATTATTTTAAGAATAATAAAACCAAAAAAAACTTTAAAAAAATGGTATGTATTGTATGGGCTTATGAATAGCAATGCTCTTAATTTTACATTACTATACTAATATGAATATATATATATATATAATTAGAGTAATGTTACATACAGTTATGAAGTGTACAAGTGTCGTATAATCGTTCTGAAAAAAAGTGAAATCCCATTATTAAAAAATTAATTTTTTTTATCTAGATCTTGTATTTATTCATTTTTTCAAAGTGATTGCACGACACTTTTATACTCATGACTGTAACTATCCTTTCTTATATAATTAATCTCAAAACCATTTCCATAATTTAAGGGTTACTAAAAGGAAATGAAACAAACTATGTTTATATAGAGTTTTAATTTTTTTTTTTATATGGATCCCGTATTTATTTATTTTTTTTTAAATAATTGCACGACACTTTCAAATTCATAACTGCAATTACCATTTTATATATAATTAATCTCGAAACCATTTCCATAATGTAAGGGTCACTAAAGGAAATGAAACACATCGGCCATGGTTACATAGAGCACACCCTCCCATATGGTACAAGCTGTAGGCCATTCCACAGACCAATCTTCTCACCCTTTCCCAACTTCTATGCCCTCCTCAATTCTCTACTTTATCTGTGATCTTGCCACGTTATCATCTTCTTCTATCTGTCTGAAGCTCTCTTCTGACATGGCCAAGTATATCTTGGTTAGAGATATGACAGTCAGTTATATATCTGCTTACACCTCACATTGTTCAACAACTACTGTTATGGCAGCGAAAAGGCAATGTTCGTATCCTATTTAACTCTTTATTACTCACTTCTTTCATTACTCTCTCTGGTACGCCCACCCTTTTATAGCAAATGTTTCCTCTGCTCTTTAGTTTCGTTATTATTCTTGGGCTTCTTAAACAACTGCCCGTGTCTCTGTCGCTCCCTGAACCTCAACAACATGAACTGGGACAACCCCTTTTGCTACCAACTCAGTGCAATGAGAAATGTGGGAGCTTTCATATCCCTTTCCCATTTTATTTGAACACTTCATGTGGGTCGGTTTCTGATGCTTTTAATCTCTCATGCTCCAACTCCACCATTCCTTTCCTCAATATTGCTTCTGAAAGCTATCGGATTCTCGAATTCTTCTCTGATGGTGTACTGGTCGACTTTCCAGGTCTCTCTTCCTGTCGTCAGTATAATGATTTGCATGCCTTCAGTTTTTCCAGAAGTAATTACTTCAGCGTGTCGGTTGACAATGTCATTGGGTTGTATGATTGCGAGGATTCTTCTTTATGCAAAGCAGAATGCGAAACAATTAACATGCCAGGTTGTGATGGCAGTGATGCTTCCCCTGCCTGCTGCTATCCACTTTCTGATCATAGTATATGGCATATTGGAGATGGCTTTACCGTTTTTTCCAAGTTTGGGTGCAGAGGGTTCGGAAGTTGGGCTGTTCTGAGGGGGGCTAATGCAGGTAAGCGTGGAGTTAAGTTGGAATGGGCTATTCCAAGGAATTCATCAAGGGGAGCATGTGCTAGCAATGGATATATTGTGAATGCTACAGGAATTGAAGCAGGGGTAAGGTGCCTGTGTCAAGATGGGTTTTCTGGCGATGGATTTGCAAATGGAGTAGGGTGCTTGAAGTGTAAGTTGTTATTTCAACTGCTTTCTTTTATGTTCAACTTTAGCACATCTATCATGAGCTTTTCCTTGGAAAGTGATTATGAATTAAATTTCATTTTAAGCATCCTATGTGTTTGATTTGTCGCAACTATCATCTACAGAGCTTTCAGCCAGTCTTGTGCGTTTAAGTTGCATCCCTTAACAAGGGTGAAGGGTATTTTAAAGTTCATGGTAGAAGTACATGAAACGTGTGAGTGAGATATCACTCACCTCATTATTGCATATAATTATCTTTGAAGACTATGGCCCATCAGTCATCATTATATACCTTTGTGCTGCGATTCATTAGTAGAAGACACCATAAAAATTTAAGATAATATGTATGTGTATGTTGCCTGGACCACTCTGATCTCCATTATGTCAAATTCATGATAATAATTTGTCTGAATGCTGCATGATGATAAGTATCTGAATGTACCAGTATAAACGGATGCATTCAGGCATTTGGCAGGAGCTGGTGATTTAACTACATATCCAAGGAAATGAGATTTTTATGAACCAATGGAATCCATACATTCACTGAACATAACAAAAATAAATAAATATAATCCGTGTATTCTTTATGATGATAGGCTATTAATCCTTTTGGAAATCTAATTGCAAGGGTCCCAAATCACTTGAAAGTACACATTTTTCCTCTACTTGCTTGAATTTTGTCACATTGTCATTGCTACTGAAATTGCTTAAGATACCTTCTGATAGCTATATATTCACGTGTATTAGACCTGTCTTGACAGCATGCATTAAGGACGGACGGGAAGCATTCGGGACTGACTGCTACAATAAACAAACCAGTGGAAGGAAAGTCGGGATTGTGGCTGGTAAGTATCCAAGAATCAGACTCTCATCTTTTTGCCGTTTTAGTATGAAATGGTAGTTTGAAGATTTTGTTTTCTGATTAAAAATTGCAATATATGTTCAATCAGAAAGATGGTACTGAAAATATATCCTGTCCACACAGCAAATGCATTTTTGATATAATAGAATTTTTTTGGTGATGACTGCAGAGTCAACCAAAAAATTTCCCACTTTTGGATATATACCCCACATCATGAATGTGTAGCATTTTCTTGTCCTTTAGAGAATAACAAATAATTTCATGGCCTCCTAATTGTGCAGGAGTTCTGGCTTCGGTTCTGATTGTTGCCTCATTGACTGCACTTCTCTATCTAATCAAGCGGCATGTTAAGCAGGGGAAATTTGACACGGACCAGGAATACTTTCACAGCACCATCTCATTCCGCAAAGCATGTAGGACTCGATTATTCAATTACCATGAGCTGGATCATGCCACTAAAGGGTTTGAAAAGGGTCAAACACTTGCAGCTGGCAGTAATGGCTCAATTTATGCCGGGATTCTTGGGGATAGATCCCACATAGCTGTGCTTAAGTTACACTGTGACAATGAAAGAGATCTACTTCAAGTTCTATCCCAAATCGAGGTTTTATCCCTCATTCAACACCGGAATATGGCCCGTCTCCTTGGATGCTGTATCGACGCTGGCTATGCCCCACTTGTGGTCTATGAGTATCCTGCAAATGGTACTTTGGAGGAACATTTACTTCATAGTAGAGAACATAACATTGGTCTTGACTGGTACAAGAGGTTGCACATTGCGGCTGAAACAGCTACTGTTCTTGCATTCCTGCAAAGTGAGATTTCTCCTCCCATCTACCACCATTATCTCAGATCCAGTTGCTTGTTTTTAGACGATGATTTTTCAGTGAAGATTGCCGGGCTCGGTCTACTCACCTCAAGCATTGGGAATGGGTCTGATTTGCACAAAAGTGATGTTTATAACTTGGGAGTTCTTCTTCTCCAGATTATTTCAGGCTCAAATCACTTTGACATGCCAACTGTAGCTTTGCAAAAAATAAAGTGTGGAAAGCTAGAGGAGATTGTGGATCCATTCCTTTACTATCACGAGCAACCGCCTTTTCGTCGAGAGCAAATAGAGATAGTTGCAGACCTTGCAACGAGGTGTTTGTTGTTTGGTAGAGATGGAAAACTTGGTATGATGGATGTTGCAAGGGAGTTGGTACATATTACTAAAGAAAGCATTGATGGAGGTAGTAGGAGGGGTCCTGCTCTAGAGGAAACATTTTCGAATTCCAGCCTCCTCCAAATGATATCAATGTCTCCTGATTCTATACACGTTCCCTGAATCGTTCAAAATTGATTGTTCATGTCAGCAACAAAAAGCTGAGACTCTACTGAATTTGGGAACTCAATTTAAGGATGTGAATGTCGCTGATTCTGCTAGTGTGTGTAACTTGCATGTGTAAACATGTGTATGTTTTTCAGAGATTCTAAGAAAATTAAGAACATTTGTAAAATTAGAAGAAGATGAATATTACGGGTCTTGTCAGGGATTTTATTTTTTGTGGGAAGGAATCATATTTCACTGCTAAAAACACTACTACATGTCTACTTTTAATGGCCAAGAGATCGACCTCCTTACTTATTTCTTAGATGAGGATCGGCCAAGAGCTGTGTGGGAACCCCTCAAGAATTCTCCTTACACGTAATGCGCGCACTAGAGAACACTAAGGAGAAGTAGGATCTTATATATATATAATCATGGCCTCCTCTCCAACTCCAAGTCACTTGGCTGAGGAGTTTGTCTTTTTGTTTTATATCGTCTTTTAGCCTATTTATATTATAGTAATTGGCTAAACTATTAGCCTATTTATATTATAGTATAAGTACATTATTTTATAATAGTTAACACATACTAGTATATTATTACTAACATAGATAATCTGTAAAACCAAAAAAAGGGGACCGAAACCGGAAAAACCAGAAGTTCCGGTTTCGGTAGTGATTCGGTTTGGTATCGATTCTTAATATTAACTTTATATTATAAGATTAAAATTTATATGTTATATTAAAAATAATAAGATTAATTTTATGTTATATCACATGTTATATTAATTTTATGTTATAAGATTAATAGACTTGAAGAATAAGATTAGAATTTCATGTTATATTAATTAGCAATTTAACATATAATATATATAATATAATATAAAAAATTATATATATATATATAATATATTGGTTTGGTTCAGTTTAAACCGATTTTCAAAATATGAAAACCGATACCACACCGGTTTAGGACTGGTTTTGGTTCTTAAGAACCGGTACCGCACCGAACTGCTTACAAACCAGATCGAGCCCGGTCCGGTCCAACTAGTTTTCCTTTTTTTTACACCCCTAGTTTTATTCGACCAAGCGTGTGAGAGTTGTGCCCTTAGAAGGAAAGAACATCCTGCGTACGAGACTAAGAGATTTTTCGTTTCGAAAGTAAAAGGAGAAAGCCCTGTGGAACAGTCTAGGCGAGCAAAAACCTAGATGAACAAAGACCTAAGCAAGCATGGCCCTAGGAGGGCAAAGGATCAGGAAAAGAGTGGATAACGAATGGACTAAGCTCCATTTTGGGCAAACAAAATTAAGGTGACCAATGGATATGCGAGATTGACATCAGGCGAGTAGAGGATAGATAGGCGATACGATGTCAGCAACGACACAAGCAGCAAATATAAACAAGTACAATACGGTAAATGCAATAGGAATGTAATAGGCGAATAAGTTCGCTTGTATAATAAGGTAAGTGAAATAGGAATACAATGAGTGAGTAAGTTCGGAAGTGTAACACCCCACTTCTTTACCCCATTAGGTTAACTCTTAGGTTAACCCTAGATTTTAGAAGGTTAGCTCACTTACTTCGAGGAAGACTGACTCTTGCTAGGCCGGCTGTTCAATTTCTTTCCTCAAGTTTTGTTCAAACTTCTCTTCTTTGATCATCCATTTCTAGCATTCATTAGCCATATGATGTGCTTAATTTCTATATAAGTTTTGTCATACTTTTATTCTTAATTTTATGCTAGTTTGTGTTTAATTTTCTTATTTATTAGAGTTTTTATTTATTTTTTTTATTTTTGCTTAGGAATAAATAAATTAAAGGAGTCATCAAAAGAATAGGAAATATTCAGTTCTCAAAATTTCTAAAGTACCCTTCGGTAATTGGAGGATAACTTTTTATAGACAACTCCAAAAGGGAAATTTCAGTGTCTACAAAAATCCAAGAGAAAAACCTACAACTTTCGTGTTGAAGGGAGAGCCGAAAACGAACATCTTCAGGGACGAAACAGCGCCTCAAGCAGGAGGCCGAAAATCTGCAGAATTGGAGTTCATCAACGATAGAGATTCTTGATCTACATAGAGTTTCCTTCTTAACTCTTTAATCTTCTCTTTGTATAATTCTCATTTTGAATTCCAAAATTATTATGGTTTGTTTTGATTAGATTATGAACTAATTTATATTGCTAAGGCTACGATGTAGCCTCTCCATGACAATCCCGAATCGTTTTTCATTGTGATCATAATTTTAGCATTCATTTTGAGTATACATCATTGAGTTTAATGCCTTCAATTATTTGGCCAATAGTTGAATGATTTGTTGTGCATGTTAATTCGAGAGATGATGCATGTATTTAGCTTTGTATGATGTATGCCATGAATTGAACGAAAGACAGGAATGTGCCAACGTGATTTGTGCAACTTTTATGTGAAATATTATTAATCTTAATGTGTTCAAATGCTTTTAAATTTGCATAGACATATCGCGGGTTATCGTATGTTGAGTAATTCTAATTCTACTCGAGAGAGGGTCTTAGACAAGTTAGAATATTTCGCCGTAAAAAAGGATGATAATTGATTGATTGTATGGTTAGGATTTGAGATTTGATTGGTTAGGTGAGTCGGATGCCTTAGTGTTTTCTTCTTGGATGAAATCTTCTTCTTTTCAAGTGTTTGGTCAATTCTTTAGTTGTTGATTTAATTTAATTTGTTGCTGCTTTTCTAATTTAAAATCCACCAATTTTCTTTATTTTTAAATAACTTAGAATTAGAACAATTTCAATAGTTAATAAGTAAATAGTCCTCGTGGGTTCGACATCTTTCTTATCATTATATTACTTGGTACGATTTCGTACACTTGCGAAATTTCACAACAAGTTTTTGGCGCCGTCGCCAGGGACTATTTATTTTCTATTACTTTTGATTCTAACTAGTTCTAAGTTAATTTGACTTTTTTTCTTTTTAGGATTCCCGAGTTGTGCAAAAGACGTACTCAAAGCTTGGATTTAGTACCTTTTGACCCTGAAATTGAACGCACCCTTCATCGTTTGAACAAGGAGAAGGAGGATTCCACAATCGAGAGAGAACGAAAGAATGGAAGATCAAGATGGCAATAGAACTTTGGGAGATTATGCTATCCCTTTGGTCACCGGAGCTACTTCTAGCATTAGACGACCTGCCATTCAAGCCAATAACTTTGAGATAAAGCCAATTATTCCTCAAATGATGGTTTCAACGGTGCAATTCAGTGGCATGCCACATGATGATCCAAATGCTCACATAGCTAATTTTTTGGAGTTATGTGATACTTTTAAACATAACGGGGTTTATGATGATGCTATTAGATTGAGACTCTTTCCATTCTCCCTCCGAGACAAGGCATAAGCATGGTTAAACTCACTTCCACCGTTAACCATAACTACATGTGACGATTTGGCTAAAAAGTTTCTAGCAAAGTTCTTTCCCCCAGCCAAAACTGTGAAGATGCGAAATGATATCACCACTTTTGTCCAATTTGATATGGAGTCACTTTATGAAGCTTGGGAGAGGTATAAAGAATTGCTTAGAAAGTGTCCACACCATGGACTTCCTATTTGGATTCAAGTGCAAACCTTCTACAATGGTTTGCAGCCTACAACATGTACAATGATTGATGCAGCACCGGGAGGGACTTTGATGAAGAAATCACTGGAAGATGCATATGAGTTGGTGGAGGAGATGGCAACCAACAATTATCAATGGCCAGTGGATCGAGTGACAACAAAAGGAACTCAGGGAGTTCACGAAATTGATTCTCTATCTGCTTTAGCTGCTCAAGTTGTAGCTTTATCTAAGAAATTAGACAATGTCAATGTGAGTTCCATTCAATCTACTAATGCAATTTGTGAATTTTGTGCAGGAAATCATATGGGGGTAGATTGTCAAGTGAGAAATCCATTCGCCAACAATAGTTTGGAGCAAGCAAACTTTGTGTCGAATTACCAACGACAAAGCAATCCTTATTCCAACACTTACAATCCAGGATGGCGAAACTACCCAAATTTCTCATGGAGCAACTCCCAGAATGTTGTCAAGCCTCCACAAGTTTTCCAAATCAACAATAAGAGAAGAAGATGAATATGAAGGAGGTAATGGCACAATTTATTACCAAGGTGGATGCTAAATTTCAAGAACATTACATTGCTCTAAAGAACAATGAGAACACTATATGGAGCATTGAAAGGACACTCGGTCAATTGGCAACATTTATGTTTGAAAGGCCTCAAGGATCACTTCCAAGCACCACATAAAACAGCCCGAAAGAGCAAGTGAAGGCCATTACTTTAAGAAGTGGAAGGGAGCTTAATTTAGAAGAGAAAGAGAAAAATTCTGGAAAAGAGGAAATGACTATGAGTGTTGCATTGCCCACCCCTATTCCGAGCCCAACAGTGAAAAACTCGGGAAATCCTCCCGAGTCTTCTTCTCTTACTTATCATTATGGTCCTCCTATACCTTTTCCTCAAAGACTTCAGAAAAATAAGCTAGATAAATAATTTTTTAAATTCCTTGATGTTTTCAAAAAAATTATATATTAACGTTCATTTTGTAGATACCTTGGAACAAATGCCTAGTTATGTGAAGTTCATGAAGGAGATTCTATCAAACAAGAGGAAATTAGGAGAGTATGAGACTGTGATGTTGACTGAAGAGTGCACCGCCATTTTGCAAAATAAGTTGCCACCAAAGCTTAAAGATCCAGGGAGTTTTACTATTCCTTGCACCATTGGAAACTCTTATTTCGAAAAAGTTTTGTGTGATTTAGGTGCTAGCATAAATTTGATGCCCTTTTCTATTTTCAGGCAATTGGGGATAGGAGAGGTCAAGGCCACTACTGTTTCACTTCAATTGGCGGACCGATCCATTAAACGACCAAAAGGCATAGTAGAGGATGTTCTTGTTAAAGTTGACAAGTTTATTTTTCTTGCAGATTTTATTGTTTTAGATATGGAGGAAGATAGAGAAACCCCACTTATTCTTGGTCGGCCATTCTTAGCCACGGGAAGAGCTCTCATAGATGTGCAACAAGGAAAACTAATACTATGGGTGCAAGATGAACAAGTTACATTCAATGTGTTTGAGGCAATGAAATATCCGTCAACAACTGATACATGCTTCAACATAGATGTGATTGATGAACTTGTGGTAGAAATTTTTGAAGAGAGTTATCCTAAGGAACCACTTGAGGCATGTCTTGTTCAATCTGGCACTTCCGATTCTGAGAATTCCAAGATAAGCAATTGTGCACACTATTTGGAAGCATCTCCACCTTACTTGCCTAAAGGGAAGTCGGAAAACAAACATTGGGCGAAAGCACTACTCCACAAAAGCCATCCATTATTGGGGCCCCTTCTTTAGAACTCAAACCTCTTCCTTCTCATCTTAAATATGCTTATTTACATGATTCTTCTTTACCCGTAATAATTTCTTCATCTTTGACAGGTCTTGAAGAAGAGAAGTTACTTCGAGTTTTGAGAGCTCACAAGCAAGCTTTGGGATGGACTATAGCCGACATTAAGGGAATGAACCCTTCACTTTGCATGCACAAGATTTTAATGGAAGACAATTATAAGCCTACGGTGCAGCCACAAAGGAGACTTAATCCGAACTTGCAAGAAATTGTAAAAAAAGAAGTTCTCAAATTGTTGGATGCCAGAACTATTTACCCTATTTCTGATAGCTCATGGTTAAGTCCGGTGTAAGTAGTGCCTAAGAAGGGAGGAGTGAAAATGGTAGAGAATGAAAATAATGAATTCATCCCAACAAGAACAGTCACAGGTTGGAGAGTGTGCATAGACTACCGCAAGCTCAATGATGCCATACGAAAAGATCACTTTCCACTTCCTTTCATTGATCACATGTTGGAACGGCTCACCGGTCATGCTTATTATTGTTTCCTAGATGAATACTCGGGATACAATCAAATTCACATTTCACCGGAAGATCAAGAAAAGATCACTTTCACTTGCCCGTATGGAACATTTGCCTACCGAAGGATGCCCTTTGGTTTGTGCAATGCTCTAGCCACATTTCAACGATGCATGATGGCCATTTTTTCGGATATGGTGGAAAAGTTTATTGAAATTTTTATGGATGATTTTTCTGTCTTTGGTTCTTCATTTGATAATTGTTTAAATAATCTATCTTTAGTTCTACAAAGATGTGAAGAAACTAACCTTGTTCTTAATTGGGAAAAATGTCATTTTATGGTGCAGGAAGGAATTGTACTTGGGCATAAAGTTTCTTCCAAGGGTATTGAGGTAGATCGAGCCAAAGTAGAGATCATCGAAAAATTACCTCCACCTAGCACGGTCAAGGGCGTGAGAAGTTTCTTGAGACATGCGGGGTTTTATCGTCATTTTATTCAATATTTTTCTAAGATTGTTAAACCCCTTTGCTCTCTTTTGGTCAAAGATACTTCATGTAATTTTTTTAATGATTGTTTGTAGGCATTTGCACTTTTAAAGAAGAAGTTAAGTTCAGCCCCAATTATATGTGCACCGGATTGGGCACTTCTATTTGAATTGATGTGTGATGCAAGTGATTACGCAATAGGAGCTGTGCTTGGACAAAGGAAGAAAAAGGTTCTCCATGTTATCTGCTATGCGAGTTGTACCTTGACGGATGCCCAATTAAATTATGCTACTACGGAAAAAGAATTGTTAGCTGTGGTCTTTGCTTTTGATAAATTTAGATCATATTTAATTGGGTCAAAAGTAATTGTTTACACTGATCATTCTGCTTTTAAATACTTGTTAGCTAAAAAGGAAGCTAAACCAAGGCTACTTAGGTGGATTTTACTCCTACAAGAATTTGATTTGGAGATCAAAGACAAAAAGGGAACTGAGAATCAAGTAGCCGATCATCTCTCTAGACTTGAGCACACAACCGAAGAGGGAGCTCCACTTTCTCCAATAAATGAGGTATTCCCAGATGTACAACTCTTTGTTGTATCTCTAACACAAGTTCCTTGGTATGCAGATTATGTAAACTACTTGGTAAGCAATGTGATTAATCCAGATTTTACATACCAACAAAGGAAGAAATTCTTTTCGGAGGTCAAGCACTACTATTGGGAGGAACCTTTCCCCTACAAGCATTGTAGTGATCAAGTGATTAGGAGATGTGTACTTGAGGAAGAGATAGAGTCGATCCTAAGACATTGCCATTCATTAGAGGTTGGTGGGCACCAAGGAGTGAACAAAACGGTAGCTAAAGTGCTCCAATTAGGTTTCTATTGGCCCACCATTTTGAAAGATACTTATACTTCTGTTTCTTCTTGTGATAACTGTCAAAGGAGTGGTAATATTTCCTGGAAAAATGAAATGCCATTAAATAATATACTTGTTGTTGAGCTATTTGATATTTGGGCATAGATTTTATGGGGCCATTCCCTCATTCTTTCTCTAATCAATACATTTTAGTAGCTGTGGATTATGTTTCCAAATGGGTAGAGGCCGTGGCCCTCCCTACAAATGATTCTAAAGTTGTGATGAATATTTTGAGAAAGTAGATATTCACTCGGTTTGGAACTCCAAGTGCAATAATTAGTGATGAGGGAAAACATTTTTGCAACCGGCAATTTGAGGCACTCTTGAGCAATTATGGTGTTACACACAAGTTTTCCACTCCATACCATCCTCAAACTAGTGGACAAGTAGAAATTTCCAACCGAGAGCTGAAACGAATATTGGAGAAAACCGTGAGCAGCTCAAAGAAAGATTGGTCCAAAAAGTTAGACGATGCACTATGGGCATACCGGACAGCCTTCAAAACTCCAATTGGTATGTCCCCCTATCGTCTAGTTTTCGGGAAGGCATGTCACTTACCGGTGGAGTTGGAACATAGAGCCTATTGGGCTATCAAGACTCTTAATTTTGACATGGAGGCAGCAGGTGAGAAGAGGATATTACAACTTAACGAGATGGATGAGTTTCGACATGCATCCTATGAGAATGCTCGCATATACAAGGAGAGAACCAAGAGATGGCATGATAGACACATTCTCAAGAGAAACTTTGAAGTTGGCCAAAGAGTTCTACTTTATAATTCCAGAATTCGCCTCTTCACTGGAAAATTACGATCCCAATGGTCCGGACCAATCACGGTAACAAGAGTTTTCCTGTATGGTGCCGTTGAGGTTTCTAACGACTCAAAAGGCACATTCAAAGTTAATGGTCAATGTCTAAAGCCTTACTTCGAAGGAGATTTCAACAAGCAAAAGTCTCTATTGATTTGATTGATCGGTGATTCAAAGAAGGAAATGTCAAGCTATAGACTATAACCAAGCGCTTTTTGGGAGGCAACCAAAATTTCTTTTCATTATTTTATTTTGTTTTTGTTTATTTTTCTGATTATTCCATTTTTTTTTTGTTTTTAATGCTCTCACTTTTCAAATAGTGCAACTCTGTGCCGCTGTGCTTGAAGAGCCTTCCACAGCATTCCTTTGAAACACACCCAGGCGCACACACTTGAGAGTCGGCACCGCAGCGCCCAAATGATTGCCTTAAATGTTCCCCAGACCTAGCATTGCACTCATGTAACATTTTCAGGGAAGTTTACTTTTATCCTTTCAATTTCTAATCTTTTTTTGATTCTTCACGTTGGGGACAATGTGCTCTTTAAGTTTGGGGTAGGTGTCATTTATTTTGGGAGTATCTAGTTATTTTCACAAAAAACAAAAAAATTGAAAAATTTTGAAAATCACAAAAATATTTTGTTTTCCTTTTGTTTTGTTTTTGGGTTGATGACCACAAGCCTATGATATTACCTGATTGAAATTGAGTTTGATTCTTGGAAAATGCTAAATTTTTCTTGTTTGTGCTTAATTCTTGTGTTAGCTTGGGTTATTTGAATTCTTTTGAACACTTTTGCACAATACCATGATCAATAAGTTACTTTGTTGACTTAGAGTATATTTATGTGAATTAGATATTTTCTAAGATCTCACTGAACTCTAGAACCTATTTGATAATCTCTCGAGGCAAAATCCTAAGCAGCACACCACTAGAGAAATGATCTAGGCCATCTTTGGAATGTTTGAGCATTTCTAGCCTACCCTAATTATCTATCTCTAGTCACCCCTTTGAGCCTTAAACACATTGGTCATTTTTCTTTCATTAACTCACATTTACCACACCTTTTAACCCATAAACAATCATCCTACATTTTCAAGAAATTTTGGTACTTGCTTAATCATTGGAGAAGAGAAAAAGTTTGTTAAAGAGTTAAAAGAGCAAGAGCAAGTTTTGTTATTCTATCATAAAAAAAATAATAAAATAAAATAAAATGAGAAAAAAATAATACAAATAATACAACCCGAATTATATATATAAAAAAAAGTTTGGGGGTTGTGGAAAAAAATTAAAAAAAAAGAGATGAATAAATTGCTCATAAGTTGCTCTATGAAGTAAATGTAAAACTTTGTCTCTCTCTTCATTGGAGAAGCTTATGTTGAATTTTCTTGCTTTGAATTCCATACCAATTTTTTTCTTTTGCCATCACCTTAAGCCGAACATTACAAGCTTTTATTAAGACCTTTTGATCTTTGGTGGTGTGTTTATACTACATTAGTGGAGAGTTGATTTGAAAAATAGGCATATGAAGTTCGAGAATCTCATTCTCATAGAGATCAATCATAATTCAATCGAGTTTGCATAATTTGATCCGAGTTAATGGAGTAGCAAGTTGAGATTGGTTATTCACACACACACTCAAAGGTTTTCTTGTAGCCTAAGCATGCACTTGAATTACTCTAAAAACTTGTTAAATGTTTAGACTTTCCTTGAATCAGTTTCTTTATGCAATCCATGAGGCAATCACTGTGAGAAATCAACTTATTCTATTTGTTTAATTTTTATTTTTTTTCTTTTCTCTTTTCTTTTTGCTCGAGGACTAGCAAATCTTAAGTTTGGGGGTGTTTGATGTGCTTAATTTCTATATAAGTTTTGTCATACTTTTATTCTTAATTTTATGCTAGTTTGTGTTTAATTTTCTTATTTATTAGAGTTTTTATTTATTTTGTTTATTTTTGTTTAGGAATAAATAAATTGAATGAGACATCAAGAGAATAGGAAACATTCAGTTCTCAAAATTTCTGAAGTACCCTTAGGTAATTGGAGGATAACATTTTCTAGACAACTCCAATAAGGGTAATTTCGGTGTCTGCAGAAATCCAAGAGAAAAACCTACAACTTTCGTGTTAAAGGGAGAGTCGAAAACGAACATCTTTAGGGACGAAACAGCGCCTCAAGCAGGAGGCCGAAAATCTGCAGAATTGGAGTTCATCAACGATAGAGATTCTTGATCTACATTGAGTTTCATTCTTAACTCTTTAATCTTCTCTTTGTATAATTCTCATTATGAATTCCAAAATTATTATGGTTTGTTTTGATTAGATTATGAACTAATTTCTATTGCTAAGGCTACGATGTAGCCTCTCCATGACAATCCCGAATCGTATTTCGTTGTGATCATAATTTTATCATTCCTTTTGAGTATACATCATTGAGTTTAATGCCTTCAATTATTTGGCCAATAGTTGAATGATTTGTTGTGCATGTTAATTCGAGAGGTGATGCATGTAGTTTAGCTTCGTCTGATGTATGCCATGAATTGAACGAAAGACAGAAATGTGCCAACATGATTTGTGCAGCTTTTATGTGAAATATTATTAATCTTAATGTGCTCAAATGCTTTTAAATTTGCATAGACATATCGCGGGTTATCGTATGTTGAGTAATTCTACTTCTACTCGAGAGAGGGTCTTAGACAAGTTAGAATATTTCGTCATCAGAAAGGATGATAATTGATTGATTGTATGGTTAGGATTTGGGATTTGATTGGTTAGGTGAGTCGGATGCCTTAGTGTTTTCTTTTTGGGTGAAATCTTCTTCTTTTCAAGTGTTGGGTCAATTCTTTAGTTGTTGATTTAATTTAATTTGTTGCTGTTTTTCTAATTTAAAATCCACCAATTTTCTTGATTTTCAAATAACTTAGAATTAGAACAATTTCAATAGTTAATAAGTAAATAGTCCTCGTGGGTTCGACATCTTTCTTATCATTATATTACTTGGTACGATTTCGTACACTTGCGAAATTTCACAACACAATACTTGCATTTTTATTAAGTCTTAGTACATGTCATTTTGTGTGGTGACATGTCAAACCCTAAAACCGTTTCGTTTGGCAACCATATGTACTTTGTGTGCGATGGACCAAAATACCCTTAGCCCGATATTTTTCTTCAAGGATAATTCTGTTTTCAGTCCCATGACTTATTTGTGAAAATTTCCTTGCGGTTGATTTAGGAAAAAAAAATCCTAGCCGAAACCCTAAATATTTTTAATACCGATTTTATCCTTGGGAATTTCGGCCAACCCTTTTATTTTATTTTTCATATTTTCTTCCTTTATTTGTTTTGTTTTGGTCACCGCTCCACGCCCAATCACCACCATTGAGCCACCTTAGATGGCACTTGAGTATGCCTTACATAGCCACTAGAAATCAAGGGAATAAGACAAAATTGCAAACCCCTTGTAGATACCCTAACCGCCGGTCATTAAAGGCTTAAACCCTAGCATTAATCACACCACATTTTCTCTCTCCACCGCCCACACGGCAACTCTCTCTCTCTTCTCCTTTGGTTAATTTTTACTACAACCTAGACACCATCATGCTAACCTACATGGAGGAGCTAAGCTTGACAAGGTGTTTGTAGTTAAGGGCTCTCACTTCTTCCTTACTTCACTTCACTTCCTCTCTTCTCTCTTAAGGGCTCCAATCTTTGTGAGTATTTCCTCTCTTGATCTTAGTTTCCTTGTTATTTTTATGTTTAAGGTGTTTGTAGTTATTTTAGCATGAGGATCCTTAGTAGTCGAGTTGCATATTTAGGATAGGGTTGAGATTAAATGTATTTTTGAGGAAATTAGCTATGACATGATTAATTATGATATAGTTTGATCATAAGATTATTTATGGAGGTTTAGATTAAGATGAGAAACATGCCATAACTAATTTTAAGTTCTATCTTGTTTTGAGGAAAATAGCTTATTATACTTAGGTTTGAAATGTGAGCATTTAAAAAGCCTCCTGATTAGGATAAGAAGAATGCATGATAATTAGCATGTCATCGGTGATAGGATCATATCATGCATCATTGAGATTTAGTTAGCATTTGAGGATTTCATTAGGCATGACTAAGTGTTGGGATGAGCTTGCTCAAACTTAGGATTTATATATGTTCTTGAGGATTCTAGTGAGCATGTTCCTTGGAGGTTTTGCCTTGCATGCATAATTAGTGAGTTCATTTAGGCATCAACTAGAGTGCACACCATGCATTTCATGAGATAGGTTATGGATTATTAGATAGCATGCAACATTTAGACATCTAAGGGCATTTTCATAATTTCTCTTTCATATCACTGTTTATTTTCCTTAAGTTAGTTAGATTCTAACTTAGCATAATTTATTTCATAGCCAGTACTTCGCTTACAACTTCAGTAGTCTGTAAGTTGGCATCTAACTTACACCTTGATCAATTATTTATGATTTATTGATAAATGTCATTTTTATAATTTTTATAACTGTCATATCATTTTGCATTCAAGCATCATTTTTGTGCCACTCATATGCATTTCATGAAAATCATTCTTTTTCGAAAACCTTTGCATGAAAATTATTTTATCACGACCCCAAAGGCTAGGATGGGAAGTATCCTAGTGGAACTCCTCTGTCCACTTTGGAGTGATTAAATATGGAGTGGTAACTCCTGAGTTGATGAAGAACAATCAACAGATTTCGAATAGGTTAATTTTAAAGAATGCCAGAGCGAAGTCATACATTACGACACCTAATGTTGGTGGGTGTACATGTTATGATTTTTACGATGTTATGTTATATTACCAATGCATTGAGAACGAGTCTATAAACAACGTAGTTTCAACGTGAGTTGTACTACGGTCACCAACAGGTACTCACAGTGCATATGGGGAACTGTGATGATACCATACGTTACGTCAATTCCATGATTTTATAATGAAAGACTAAGGTTTTACGACGAAAGTGAAATTATATTCTTTGTAAGAAAATGTGCATAAAAATATATTTTCTTGTTAAATCTGAATGGGAGACAAAATCAATTTTCTGCATTGCATGCATTTCATGTTTATCATTCTTTATGCATAGTCTATCTTTGTGCACGTTGGTTGTCTAACTTACTAAAATTTATGTAAATCTCACCCTTTGTGGACCCATTATCATTTCACTCGAAATGATCGAAGTTGTAGATGCAGGTGGACCCAATGGACCAGTGGATCAAAAGGATTGAGGAGGAACTAACGTCGACAGAAGACTTGATCTTATTTTGATATTTCTAACCTTTCGTGTTATAGAACGCATGAAGCAACTGGTTTAGATCCTTCTGGAGAACTTGATATTTTGTACTAAGATTAAGCTACTTGATGTTTTGAAATGTATGGTTCAATCTATATTATTGAGATGATTTAGTTATTCTGGCATAAGTTCATTTTCACCCTTACTTTCCGCTGCGATTATTGCATACTGCTATATGCATTTCTAGGATGTATTGCATATTAGCTATCAGGTACGAGGGTATGTAACCTTGTGTTGTATGTCCTGACACTCTAAGTCTCCGTTACATCCCAAGCAGAGGTTGGAGGCGTCACAGGAAGTGAGTGAGTGCATGTGGGTGAGCAATGGGGAAGCAAGTTGGAGTTGGAAGGACGTGTGCCATGAGCAAGGTAGGGAATGTAGGATACTGGTATAAGTTCCTTGCCTCAAAATCCATGCTAGGATGTGGACCATAGAGGGGAATATAGCATGGCTAGTAGGATACTCAAGAGTCCTTTGAAAATAAGAGGGTGTCCTCATGAGGAATTCATACCCAAATGACAATATTTTCTATGAAGGCACGCGTAGGATAGGAGATTAACGGATTCATGCGACTGACTAGGTGCAAAAGCTTTTGAACATGTGGACAACATTCATAAGTGAGAGACTGAGCATCCCTTGTCTTTGGGAAAACTTTTGAGATGCACAGAGCACATCCTCATCTCTATCACCCCACCACCGACATATACCTGGATAGTAGATTCTTGCCAATTCACCATCCAACCCACGTTGGTATAAGGTTTGTGAGAAGTAGACTTCTTCGCATAAAAGCCTTGTCTCGCTAAACTCATCACTCACACTTTGATATTTTCGAAAACCAAGAGAAAGCACTCTCTCTCTCTCTCTCTCTCTCTCTCTATTGTTTGTTCTAAACCTTGAGTGAAGACGAAAATTCTAACTAAGTAGGCTGAGCTAACCCTTTCACTTTTTCATACATCAAAATCAACAACGAACCAAGGGAGGCCAAATTATTGACAAGCAACTCAGTGAAAGCTCACTTTTGAGGTAGGTTCTTCTCTACGACATTCTAGTAATGTTGGTTAATGACCATAGGTATGCTACAACGTTATTGTAGTAGCATAATGTTGGTTATGATCTACTATGCCTTCGTTCTCATTCTTTTGACATTCTCTGCATGTATAATATATCATTATGGCTTACTAGCAATCTTGCTAAAAATGGGTGTTGTTATTCAATAAAAATGTTTACTTTCAGCTTTTAAGATGAGATTATGGGTGTGTGAGTGGGTCACAACCCCAAATCCAGATGGGTCATTGTCTCGATGGAACTTCTCTGTTATTCGGGAGTGTCTAATAATTGAGTGACATTCCCTGAGTTGTCACCGAGAGACAACGGGCTTGGAGATAGTAATGCTCTTGTGTCAAAGTTGATGACTCTCAACTGGAGAAGGCTAGAGGACAATGGAGTCAAGAATGGTGCACAAAGCCAGGCGTCACTCGTTACAAAGTCATACGCACTATCGTTACCCATGGTGTGATGAAAGGAGCCAAGATGTGCATATGACCGTTCTAAGGGGAGACCGTAGTGTACACGTTAATAAATGGAAATGATTGGTGAGAATCGTTTCCATGTTGTTGAATGGAACTAGGGTCTACGATACTTATATTATGTGATTATCTGAGCATTGAATGCTCGGTAACTTTAGAGTGAACTATGTTTATTTTCTTAGTTCGGAAGCTAGCACCTCAGTATGTATGATCTTCCTTCTATTTACTTTGAAATTCATATGTATATTCATTACCATTATCTTGCATTAATAGTTGTTGTCAATAGTTATAACTTACTGATATTTCCTTGCAACAATTGATTTTGGTGTAGATTTAGGACACAAGGAGTGTTACGAGGATGGAGAACAAGTGCAGCCTTAGGAATAACATGGGGGCCTGTCCCCGGTTAAGATATTAACTTACTATAAAATTATTGGTGATTATTTTATGTTAGGTGATGAACAACTTTCGATCAGTAATATTTTTTTATGATGATGTTGATGTGACTTATGGATATTGTTTTGGGTGAAATTAAGTATATTTCTCTGGTACTCATATTTCGAATTTCTGCTAGTATCTTAAACCTTTTTCCGTTGCAATTATTTATATACGTATGCTAGGCATACAGACACACAATGTTCCAGGAATGCAAGGAATGTTGCCCTTGTGGCGTGCATCCTGACGTCACAACCTTTCGCTAAGTCCCAAGCGGGAGTTGGGAGCATAAAAAAGCATATCACCCTTGGGTACACTAGTTCTCTTTGTAAATAATAAGGATGGTTTGATGAGGATTTGTCTTGATTATCGAGAACGAAATAGGGTGACTATTAAGAACAAGTATCCATTGATGTGGATTGACAATTTTTTTTTTATCAACTATAGGGAGCTCAAGTATTCTCCAAAATTGATTTTGTACTTGGGGTACCATCAACTTAAGATCAAGGTAGAGGATGTTCTGAAGATTGCTTTTAGATCGAGGTATGGGCATTATGACTTTTTGGTGAAGTCATTTGGAATGACTAACGCTCTAGAAGCTTTCATGGATCTGTAAATCTATCCTCCTTCTTGGTTGGGGCTTCCACAAGTTTCATAAAACATAATTTTGGTTGCTCTTTTTGTGAGTAGGACGAAAATCTCTAGGTAAAATGAATGGAATTAGGAACTTACTTTCTTTGAGTCTTCTTCCCATGTTGTCTAAGTCAAGGCTCCACTCCAAGTGGCGAAAAACTTGAGCTGAGAAGGAGGAAGAAGTGTTGTAAAGACCTATGCTTGAAGATGAATTTATGAAGTATTGAAGTTAAAAGGAACAAAGGAAGACACAAAATAGATAAATTTCAAGATAACATAAAGTCATTTTATAAAATAAAAATGGGTGTTTAGAAATCATGGAAATGAAACTAATAATTTTTTAAAATACTAGGAGGAAAGAAAGTGATCTAAAATAAATTGCTTGACATAAAGTTTTCCTAATAGGTTCGGGTACTACAATAATAAACTGTGAATATCTGTTTGATACTATCTTTGATGGTACTACATGTATTTTGACTATCTCCTTGACATATAAATCCGCTAGCTTGCCCATTGAATTGGTAATCTAAACCAGAATACAATGGGTTGATTTTGACAATCTATCAACAATCACCCATATTGAGTCTTGTCCTCCAGGTGCCGTAGGAAAAACCATCATGAAATCCATGCTAATCTCATTCAATGGCAAACTGGGATTGAAAATAGTTGTAGTGTTCCTGAGGTTTGACCTTGACTTGTTGACATGTTAAGCAATGTGGTGCGTAGTTGGCCACATCCCGTCTAATTACACTCCAACAATAGTCTTTTCATAGGTCTCGATACATTTTGGTTCTACCTGGATGTACTGTGTATAGAGACCTATGTGCTTCCTTTAATATCAAATCTCGTATTTCCTTCTTACATGGCACACACAACCTACCCTTAAACCACAAGGATCGATGATCAGAAATTATAAAGTCAAGTTGCTTCCCTTCTTGTATCTCCTTAATCTTCAAAAGACTAGTATCATCAAATTGAGCAGTCTTAATATGATACATTGCTATCAGACCAAGAATTAGGCTACTAAACTTTGCTTGTACATTTTGTACCTTTCCAATTGCTAGATTTTCCATATCTAATAAAATATGTCTCTAAGGATTATATATAGTAGCAAGAGTGCCAGAAGAAACTTTTCTGCTTAGAGCATCTGCAACAAGGCTATGACTATTAATACTATAGTCACAGTCTTTTAGTAGTTCTAACCATCTATGTTTTCTCATGTTTAAGTCCTTTTGAGTGAAGAAGTATTTGAGATTTTTGTGATTTGGATAAATTTCACAATGCTCCCCTTAAAGATAATGTTGCTAGATCTTCAAAGCAAAACCCATTGCAACTAGTTCTAAATCATGAGTTGGTTAATTGTGCTCATACTCCTGAAATTGATGCGAGGCATACGCTGCAACTCTTCCATGCTACATAAGAACAGATTCAGATCCTTGTGTAAAGCATCATTGTAAATCAAAAATATGCGGGTATCTGCAAGCATAGTAAGAACAAGTGTTTTCATGACTCTATTCTTCAGCTCTTGAAATTCGCTTTGCATTATGCTATCCACACAAATTTATCGTTCTTCATGGTCAACTTAGTGATAGGAGCTGCAATGTGAGAGAATCAACTCTTTTGTAATATCCAGCAAGTCCAAGGAAGCTTCTTATTTCTTGAACAATCTAGGGTCTAGGCAACTCTACTATGACCTTGAACAGTCTTCTCTACTATGACCCTTGACACCATGGGTCCTTGCCATATCCTTTACTGAGGAACAAGGGGCCACATACAGGGTTGCCCTGGACGTTTGCTCTACTTTTTATTATTCGATGGTGGCATTTTGAAGCGTGTGTGATAGTGACATTAGCAATCGGTTCACATAAAAAATAAAACGCATAACTTACTATCATTCTAACATAAAACATGATTCATAGTAAGAAAAACCCCTTTTGGGCTTGCTATAGAACTCATTAACCTTTTTTTCTCTGAAACCAAACTTGTAACAAACCTTCTTAGAGATGGAATGAGCTGCTACATTTCGTCGTACTTTCCCTTTAATACAAAAGTAATATATTTGGAGCTTTTAAAATAAATTCCAAGATGACATAAAGTCATTTTATGAATAAAAGAATGGATATTTAAAAATCATGATAATGAAAACTCATAATCTAAAAATACAACAGAAAGAAATTGATCTAAATAATTTGTTTGATATAGAATTTTTTTCCTAATTGGTTCAGGTATTACACTATGCAGCTCTAACATTTGTATACATATTAAAGTATTTTTTAATCTAAAAGCTAACAAGTACATTTCAGGAAAAGTTTTCCTCAAACGTACTTGTTCGAATAATGCGGAACGTAGTTCGAGTTATAAGGAAGACTGTCAATGGATGAAAATACCCATACAACTTTAAGATAATAATAGCTTTGCCCTTTGCCCTATGAATATTGAGCATAATTGTATTACTATTTTTCTTATTTGATTATAAGATTTGATTTCTATGAAAGATATAATCATAATCTTTAAAAAATTAAATGAACTTTTAGATTGTTTCTAATTCAAAAAGCATATTTTTAGATTGTTTCCAAACAAATGTAACATATTTAAAAGTGGTTTAGATATATAGTTACCAAACAATAAACAACATTTTAATAGTAGATCTTATTACTTAAGTTTTACAACTAAAAGTCCTAAAGTTAGAAGTTATATTATCCACTACAATCCTAGATATGGCGCTCTATTCCTCAGTAAAGAGCCTAACGAGGATCCGTGGTGCCAAGGATGCCAACCAGTCGGCAACACTTCGGCATTACTATTTGATCTAAGCACGTAATCATGAATCAAATACACGATAAGTGGAATAAGTTGAAGCATAACAAGTAAAGGTTTGGTCAGAGACTAAGCATTAATTGTACCAAAGCTCTAAACTGATAAAATGTTCATCCATTAATAATAATAATAATAATAATAATAATATCCATAAGTGTGATACCCCAAGTCAAAAAAAGAACTTAGAAATTTGTTTTCATTGATTTAGGGCTAGATTAGTTGTGCAAGGGAGTGAAATTTAGGCTTAAGAAAGCTCAAGGCAACCGACTGAATGGCCCAATTCGAAGTAGACTTGTAGCATACCACTATGCCACTTCATTTTGGGATTTCTAATCATTTATGGCCAGTTGAACAAAAGCTATTGGATATTGTAACCTAGGGTTAAGTCACCTTAGATCCATTATCACTTTTCCTTTGACATTCGGTAAGCGAACCATTTTCAACGAAGAATCTTCATATTTGTCCCCATGCGTAGTTGATTGAGCCGCCCATGCTACCCTTAGGTTTAATGATTCGATTTTGGTTGGTGGCTAATAATGACAGGTTAGGGCAATCATTGAAAATCAAATTTTATTTCAGAGTGTAAGAAAGTGAGATGATGATTGCATGGAAAGATAGAAGGGCCAGCCGAAATTCTCAACCTAGTCTCTTTAATGTTGCCGCCCACTTACCAGCAATGACACTCTAGCAATTATTACTTGATGTTTAAGTAATTACTAGAACCTTTAATGAGGAGCCATTATGGAATTCGTGGAAAACTACAGTGCATTTATGAGCCACTTAGGGAAACTCCAAAGCATGCACTTGCCACCCATTTGAACCAATATGGTCTACCATTCGTTTTGAGTGGATGTTGTCAGGGCATTTATTGGATGATATGTATTCTCAATGAGTAGTTATGATGCCCTTTAGTTTTCTACCACACCATGTCACTTGTCCTCATGCACAAGAGGTTTAAGTGACTCTTAGTCTCCCAAAATTTGAAATCATAAGAAATCTCAAAAATAAGCTTTAAATCATGAAGGAATATAGGAAATAAATACCTGAGCAATTATGGGAGAGAGAGGGACTCAAGATTGGCAGTCCAAGTTACCATTTGGAACCCATGCACTAATGTTCAGCTGCCCCTTAGATTTCTGAAGCAAACAATAATGAGGAAGAGAAATGAGCTCAAGGAAGGTAGCCACTTGGCATCCATGTACAAATAGGTTCAGTTGTCCCGTATTATTCTGAAGCAAGCAATGATGAGGGGAATGAAGAGAGAGAGAATCGGGATGGGTTATTTGCAACCCCAGCATTTATGGCCCACAATTACAAATGCTAGAGAAGGAAAAGGCTCATTTTTTCTGAAATTCCCCTATCCTTTTCTTCTCTCCTTTCATGCACACTTCCAAGGATTTTCAACCATTACTTTTCAATCTAAACACAACACAAACTCAACCACACCCGTGCCTAGGAGTTGAAGGATTGGGATTTTTGAAGCAAGGCACTCAAGGAGATTTGTATCTCAGTAAGGAAAACCCTAACCCTTCTAGCTTCTTTTCTATTTTCGTGGCATAAGATTATAAGAGTACTTCAATCCATATGGATTCCCAAAGTTAGACTAATACTTAGGAATGCTTAGTATGTTATTGTAATGAACCTTGTTCACACTTATCAGAATCTGATGTAATTCGAGGTCATCAGCCTCCAGAAATCACAAGAAGTTAGGAATAGAAAGAGAGGAAGAGAAAGAAATAGAAGAAATAGAGAGAAAGAGAATGAATTGCACTTGAATTCCGAAGTTGGCCTCCTTCCCAACTTACGGCTACTATTTATAGACGAAAGATTCAGTTACATGAAACAGTTATGGAAACTACACAGCTTGACTCAAACGACAACCAAAAAACGACACTGTTCTATTTATTCCTCCTTAGCACTAAACGACACCATTACAGACAGTTAAACAACCAACACTTAAACAAAACACTGCGTTTTGATCATTCCTTTTTTACGAGTAGAAGACTTCAACCTTTGTTTATGCAAAACTCAGCCCTTCATCATGCTATTCTCGATCTACGATCTCGTTCAACTGCTATCATTGCAACCCGTAACAGTTATGATATTGACCTAAGAATCACCCATGTGCTAAGTATGTTTCGGCCCTTGAAATATTAGATCTGTTTGGATCGAATTCACATGCATTTTGGTGTTAGTCTCATGTTTTAGGAGTTTTCAAATATGATTCTAAGTGAGAAATATTTGAGGAGCAACCTTAGGTTGAATATGTGATTTCAGATCCCATTAGGATTTCTAACTCCATGCATTTTCAAGTAACCCGAGTATATAATCTCTGCAACTTAGAGATTTGTGTTTATTAGCTATCACAGCCGAGTTGGTCTATGAATATTTAGAAAGTGGATTCTAAGATCCACTAAGTACATGGATTAGTTAGGTGGATTTGAGGATTTTACGAAATAGTTATAATATGTAGAAATATTTTTCAGCTCTTTCGCCTGGCACTTTATTGATAACTCGGAAGTTTGTAAATTAACCTCTAACTTATGCTTGGATAATGTACTTATGTTTTTCTGTAAACTTTGCATATGTTTTGATTGTGTTTGTGTATAAATATGTTCAGATTTTTCCATGCTATGTCCATATCATATGCTCTTATTATTTCAAATCATGCAAAAGTGATATGTTTTGATTGTTGCAAATCATGCCTATATCATATGTTTTGAAATATTACATGCCATATTTATATGATGTATTCCAACTCTTTTAAACTTTCTGCACGGTGCCATGTACCATGTTGCATGTCATTCACAAGTCATGCTATGATAATTGTGTGTTATTATCTCATGTTCATGCAAATTTTTATGGGTTGTGCATTAAATAAAGTTTTGACAAGATCTCAATGCTAGGATGAGGGAATATCCTAGTAGAACTCCTCTATCTACTTTGGAATGATTAAAGATAGAGCAGTATGCCCCTAAGTTGACAAAGTACCGTCCACAGACTTCGAATGAGACGAAAAGGTTTACAGAACAAAGTCGTAGTGCTTAACGCTAGTGGGTGCGAAATGATATGTGTACAGTGAAGGGATTATGAACTGCCATACTTGATATGGAATTTTGGTGAAGGCAATAAGATCTTCGAAGAGTTTAAGGTAATTCATGGTGAAGGCGTCTCGATCTGCCCGAGTGTCTCTCCTATGACATATTCACAGCTAGTCGAAAGGCCTGTGATGGGATGCGATAACTAGCAGGTGCACATGGTTCTTAGGGTAAATCGTGAGGTATCCATAAGTGTTTGTGTTGAATAATATAAGACGACATGAATGAATGAAGAAGAAGTGAAAGTTTTGTGTAAATTTATATTATTACAAGTTCATATGTTTTTTTTACAAGGAATCTAGATGGGAGAAAAATATGGTTTATGAAAGTACACGTTCATGCTCATGCATTCATGTTCATGTTTGCTTTACACATTCTTATGTTATCTTTATGTATGTTGTGGTAATTCCACTAGCATTCTCCCGGAAGGGTAGAAGTTGTAACAGGTTTAGAAGAAGGCGAACAAGATGGGAAAGCGTATGCCTGATTGAGCTGAGTTATTGCATATTTTATACATCTAGAACTAATATATTTTAATTATTTCATTACATTATTATTGATTTTAGATGGAAAAATGGTTAAGATGCATATATCCGAGTTGTGATTTAAATTGATTTATAGCATAGTTTATGCTTAATTTTATAACTTGTGATTTAATTGGATAATATTTCTTCACGTGCACAACACATTTTTTATATTCTATTTTTTTTTTTTTTTTCTTTTCTTTTTTCCTGATTTTGATTTTATTTATTTATTTATTTTTCCAAGCCATGTAAAAGAATGAGAAAAGTCAAGGCACCAAAAGGCAAGTAAAAAAGGGACCCAACATATCTTTTTCTCTTGGTGTTTGGACGGAAGCAAGGAAAAGTTTTTTTTGTTCTTTCTGAAAATGCACGATGGGCAACACACGGAAAAGAGAAAAAAAAAGAGACGCACGCAACGGAGCGAGACGCTGGGGCATATTGAAAAAAAGAAAGAATCCCTTTTTTTCGTGAGGAGTTTTGGACAACGCGAATGAGAGAGGAAATTATTTTTTCTTTTTTGTTTTGAACAGCTCGCTAGAAACAGACGTACAGAGGAAAGAATGACGCGGCTTGAAGAACCTCGAGGGGTCCAAACTGCAGTTTCTCCAGCCTCCTCCACAGCTTTTCACCTTTATCTCCATTCATTTGGCTTGCTCTTTCCACGCTATTATTTATTTAATTTTAGTTTAAAATTTATGATGTATTTTTTAGATATTTGGCTTAGACTTTTGGGCATTTTTTTTGCCGTTTATTTTCCTTGATGTTAGTTATTTTTCTTGCTTCTTTAAGCTTCCATTAAATATACATTACAATTGTTAAGGATTGATTTTGAGAATTTATGATTTAAATGCAAGGATGAACCGTAGAACTTTAATTTTGGAGTTTTTCAATTTTCAGCTCATATTGCATTAATTATTTTCTAATCTAGCTTAGTTCTAAGTTTAATTTTGTTAATCTTTTAGTTCCATTACATATTAGGTTAATTAGGATTTAATTAATTTCAGTTTTATTAATTAATTTTCTGATTAATTGAGATTGTTTAGTTTAGTTGATTCCTTGATTGTTAATTTCAATTTGTTAGTCTCTTACATTTCATTTTGACACTCAAAAAAATCTAAAGGTATGAATCTAGTCCATGACTAGTGCCATTTTCATTCTCGTTGCATTCTTCCATTCATTGCACATATCAGCATTTTTATTTTCTCTTTGTGAATATTTTCACCATTTTAAACGAATTTGATTTCAAGTAATTTTCTCTGAGGAGATGATTTAGGAAGTTATTCCTAATTATTATGCGACATCTTCCTACACTTGGGATAGCGTTTGTGCTGCTTATTTTTTAATGAGTCAATTTTTTGGTGCCGTTGTCGGTGAATAGTTGTTTGACTTAAATTTAAACTCGTTATTTTTATTTTTATCTCAAATGTTTCTTCCACTATCTTATCTCTGATTACATATTTTGCTTGTCACCTACTACTCAATCCCTTGAACCTTATACTATTAGGACTAACGTTTCATGTCATTGTCATGGGTGAGAGACAATTCAAATAGGTTGGTTAGAGTTACATCGAGTACTGAGAGTGTATATACAGTCCAAAGATAGATAGCTCTTCTGTTTTTTCTAAAGACGAGGACATTCAAATTGAACAAACCATGGCTGCACCTGCACCACGCACTCTTAGGGATTATTTGCAGCTCACTCGCACCACTACACCATCATGTATTATTTTACCTGATGACACACCTAATTTTTCTATTAAGCATGGCATGATGTCAGTGATACCTCAATTCCACAGGATGAATTCTGAGAGTCCTTATCAGCACCTGACAGATTTTGAGTTGGCCTGTACTACTTTTATCAATAGAGCCACTACTGATGAATTTATTAGACTTCGTTTATTTCCTTTCTCTTTAAAGGATAAAGCGAAGATTTTGTTTAATTCTTTGAGACCTAATTCTATCTCTAGTTGGTCTGATATGCAACGTGAGTTCTTACAAAAAAAATTTCCTTTTCAAAAAACTCAGTATTTACAAGAGCCGATAAGCCAGTTCAATCAGAAATCTGACGAGACTTTCCAGCCCAGCTGGGAAAGGTTTTAGGATTTGGTAAACATATGTCCACATCACGGTTTTGAATCTTGGAGGATGGTGAATTATTTTTACACTGGTCTCACTCTAGAATGCAAGCAGTTTGTTTAGACTATGTGCAATGGAGAATTCTTTAGCAAGGAACCTGATGAAACATTACCATTCTTTGACTATCTTGCAGAGAGCGCACAACAATGGAACATTCAGACTGATCGAGTTTCTTTGATAGCACTGCCGCTGAGGGCTATTGCTGGTGGGGGCAAATATGAGCTTAAGGAAGACACTGACGTTCAAGCCCGAATAACTGCATTGACTAGAAGATTAGAGGTCATGGAGATGGAAAAAGTGAAGGCCGTGAAAGCAGTAGAGGCATGCTCTTTATGTGCTGATTCAAACCACAAGACCCAAGACTGCCCAATTATGCCAGTATTTCAGGAGAATGGGTCTAAACAAATGCAATCAGCGAACTAGGTAAATAGAGCACAAAATTAGCCTTTCTCCAAGACATTTAATTCCGGGGTGGAGGAATCACCCAAATTTCTCATGGAGGAATGATCAGCCTGGCTGGTCTTCGCCACCTTCTCAGCAGCCATTTCATCAGGCTGCTCCTTAGCACCAATATCAGCCATATCAGAGTTCTTAGAGCTATCCTTTTGTAGCACTTCCAGAATTTTGACCTCATATAGCTGCACAGATTTCTCAGCCTCAATCATCTGCGAAGAAGTCTCTTGATGACAATATGGCACAGATGGCCAATACACTTCAACAATTCATGCAGATTCTGGCCACTACAAACAATCAGAACACTCAGGCCAAAAATGACTTGCGGGGCACCATCAATAAGATGAGCACCACATTGAGCACTCTAGATAGAGAAATTTTCAGCATAGCCTCAGCCTAATCCTCAAGTATACCGGCAACAACCACAACAGGTACATAATATCTCAGGGGATGTTATTGAGACAGAGAAGGCCGTTCTTACTTTGAGAAGTGGAAAGGAAGTTCCCCAACCAGGGATGACCATTGACAGACAGGTAGTTGCTCCTACACTTGAAGATGCAACAGAGACTGATGAAGCTAAAAAAGAACCAGAGATAGTGAGACCAGAGTCGAAGAAGCCTGTGAGTGCAGATGCTGAAACTAGTAGGGGTACCAACCTGTGGTTCCCTATCCTTAGAGATTGGCAGCTGGCCAAAAGAAAAAATACCATACTGAGATTCAAGAGATCTTCAAGCAAGTAAAGATTAATATTTCACTCTTAAATGTCATACAACAAGTTCCTTCATATGCAAAATTTCTGAAGGACTTGTGCACAGTGAAGAGGAAGCTGAATATAAAGAAGAAAGCTTTCCTAACGGAGCAAGTCAGTGCATTGATATTGAGCGAGACTCCTCAGAAGTTCGGAGAGCCTAGCTCTCCCAACATTTCCATTATGATCGGTGAGTCACGCATTGGGAGAGTTTTACTTGATTTGGGGAGTAGTGTGAACTTGCTACCCTTCTCAGTGTATGAGTAATTGGGATTGGGTGAGCTGAAAAAGACCTCCATCATGCTATAGTTGGCTGACAGATCAGTTAAGTTGTCGAGGGGTATTGTTGAGGATGTGCTGGTCTAGGTGGACAAATTTTACTACCCAGTGGATTTTGTAGTTCTTGATATGCAGCAGCCAGCCTCCACTATTTACCAAACTCCTTTCATCCTTGGAATTCAGCTTGACCCCGTGCACAACAATCACACCTAGAGGCGAACTGAATTCCCATAGACTGCACCCAAGAATCGACAGCCAGGCCATTAAATCTTGTTTTTCACATACAAACAGCCATCTTTTTTGGTAAAAGATGATGCAAAATCCAGTCCATCCCCCTTAGTTCTGTCCCTTTTATACGAATGATATCCCAAGTCATGGCAGAAGTAAAGAGGCTATCCCCTGATCGTTTCCAGATTGTAATATCCTTTCCTTCTATTCCTGCCACAATTTCAAACATGATCTCGCTAGCCTTTTCAGTGCCAACCAGCTGAACAAGATGATTTTCATCCCAGGATCCATCAACCCAGACATCATGTATACGAAAATCAGCTGGTTCATCATTCCCATAAACACAGAGTGGCCCATTCTCCAACCAACGGTCAAACCAAAATGAAGACCCCCTTTTCTTACCTTCACTTTGACGTTGTTAGCCACATCTGGAAGAACAGACATAATTGAATGCCAAAACCGAGAGGCAGTATTGCGAGCTTCAGCTTGTATAATGTGACCCTTCTTCGCATATTTAGTCCAAAAAAATTGAGTCCACAGATTTTCAACTGAAAGCAATTTCCATGCAAATTTCATGTGGAGAGACTTTTGAACCTCATGAAAATTTCTCAGTCCGAGACCCCCCTCCTTGACTGGTTGCACATTTTATCCCAAGCACACCATTTCATTTTTGATTTCCCATTAATCTCACCCCAAACAAATGTTGACAGCAGAGAGTTGATTTTTTTAAAATCCTTCAATGGCACGTTCAAAACTGCCAAGAGATGTGTAGCCATACATGAGAGAACATGTTTGATCAACGTGAGTCTACCACCTTGGGAAAGAAGCTTCAATTTCCACCCTGCCACTTTCTTTCGAATTTTCGTAAGAACAGGTTCTAAGTCTCTCGCAGTGAGTCTACCTGAAATAAAGGGAACACCCAAATAGGCGACCGGGAACTTACCTTCAACAAAATTAGTTAAGCGCTTCAGATTTCGATGCCTAGACGAGGTGATGGATTTGGAGAAAAACAACACTGATTTATCCTTGTTAATCAATTGGCCAGACCACCTCTCATAGACCTCCAGCGTTTTAATCAGCCTATGTACAATGCTTTCCCCCATTCACAAAAACTAAGAGATCATCCGCATAAAGCAAGTGGGAAAATAACGGCGATCCCACGGGATGAGAGAAACACCCAATACGACCCTCCTCAAAATTCTTACGAAGAAGTCTAGACAAAACCTCCTCCATAAGAATAAACAAACAAGACAAGAGTGGATCACCTTGCTGAAGTCCCCGGGATGGTTGGAAAAAACCTTTAAAAGTCCTGTTCATCATAATGGAGAACCATGGAGATTGAAAACATTCCTGCACTAAGTTGCGAAACCGAGACGAAAAACCAAAGCATTCTAGCACCTTTAACAAAAAAGACCAATCCACTCGATCATAGGCTTTGGCCATATCAATGTTTACCATACTATTGCCTCCCTTCATCTTCTTGTTCAACGAGTGAACCAACTCCTGTGCTAAAGTAATATTTTCAAAAATACTACGGCCTGGGATAAACGCACCCTGCTCAAGAGAAATCAACTAAGGCAAAAGATGAGTCATACGTTGCACAAGCATCTTAGAAAAATTTTTATAAGCAACGGAATAGAGACTTATAGGTCTAAATTTGTCAAACTCTTTGGGTCCTCCACCTTCGGGATCAAGACAATATAAGAGGCCGTATAAAAGCGAGGCAAAGGAGAGCCAGAGAAAAAATCCTTAGCTGCCTCTATCACATCATCTTTAATGATATCCCAGCAACTTAGATAGAAACCTGAACCAAACCCATCCGGTCCAGGCGAACTCTCTTTCGGAATCGACTTCAAGGCTGTAAAAATCTCTTCAGCAGTAGGATCAAGGCCAAGCAACAAATTATCCTCCTCAGAGATAGAACTCTGGATTAGATGCGAAAGATCAACCTGTTCAACAAAAGAGGGAGCTGAAAGAAAATTCTGAAAGTAGTTAAACGCTCCCTGGTGAACCTGTTCCGGAGTGTCCAGTATCGTGCCATCCTCTAGATGCATGTGAGAGATAACATTATTTTTCCTTCGTTGATTAACAACAGCATGAAAAAATTTGACCTTTTGATTTCCTTCCATCAGCCATTTCTTTTTTGCCAACTGAGCAAATCTGGTTTCTTCTCGTTGTTCCCAGGTGTCCATCTTAATTTTAGTGACTGAAAAATCACATTCAACCTCAGGATCATAACTCTCTTGCAAACAACTTTCTAAGACCTCCAGTCTCTCTTCTAACTCCTTAATAGTCTGGCCTACATGCCAGAAAACCTGTTTATTCCATGCTCGGACAGCCAATTTAGTTCTCTTCAATTTTTCCGCCAACTGTAAAAGGCCCAATGCTTGAGAAGGAACCTTCCAAGCGTCTTCCACACAACATTTAAAATCTGCATGAGAACACCACATTTTGAAATCGAAAAGGAGGAGGGCCGTAGCTTACCACTTTATTTTGGAAATGAATAAGCATCGGGCAATGATCAGACGACTTCCTGTCAAGATATTTAAAGAAAGCGCGAGGAAAATGAGAAGCAAACGGGATATTAATAAGAGCTCTATCAAGCTGAGCCCAACTACGACTATGACCCTCATGGCCATTACACCACGAAAATCTACGTCCCACAACCTGAAGGTCTAGTAAACTGCAGTGGTCAATGCAGGCATTCAAATCCTCCATAGCAGACAAAGCCCTTGGATTCCCACCAAATCTTTCTCCATTGGCCCTGATAATATTAAAATCCCCAACAACAAGCCATGGTGACTCATTGGGGTCAGTTCCCTCTAGACTATGCCAAAGATCACGACGTTCTAGTGGGCTGCATTTTGTAGAAATAAACGTGAGAAGGAACTTTTCCTCACCAATCCGAAACCACCCAGTGATCATCTGATTAGTCATGGACAACACCTTCCATTCGCAAACATCACTCCCAAAAAATCCACAGTTTACCTTCCATTACATCATTGCTATAATAATGGGGAAGCCCCAACGAGCAAGCCAAGTGAGGCATTTTTCCAACATCAGCAAAAGGTTCCGAAATCCCCACAATATTCACACCATACTTCTTCACTAACCGTTTTAATTGACTTCTGGATCGACTAGCCCTCTCAAACTCCACACCAATATGTTATCAATCATAAATTCAGTTTAGAGGGTCGGGATAAAACCCGTTGTGGTTGTCTCATCGTTTGTTTCTTTGTCTCAGATGTCGTCGCTCTCATCTCTTGATTTCCTGGATCAGAATCGTAATTCTTTTCCCGAGCAAGAATTGACGGCCTGCCACCATCCTCAGTATCCGAAAGAGATACTTCATTTTCATCCCCAGTAATGTATGCATCATCAACCACCATTTTGGACTTGCATTCCAAATCCAACAGCTCAGATATCAGAGCATTCTGCCCCCCTCAAAATCATCTCTAATGAGTACGTTGTCCAGTGATAGCAGATCAACCATAGGGCTCCCCAAAATGCCACGGTTTGCACTTCCTCCTCCTTCCACGTCAGGTGAGGCCAAACTCTCCTCCACGATCCTAGGTTCATCTGGACACACGACAGGCACATCATGACTCAAAGTAGTGCTAGGCTCTTCTTCAATAGGCCTCATCTCAACAACATTACCGTTACTCACAATTTGCAAATTAACTGATTCCTCCCTGCTCTGTTTCAGCAAACTTCTGTCTACATCTGTCAAAACCAAAACTTTATTAGCCGCTTTAATTTGAAGTAGGGGAACTTCTGACCAAACAGGCTGAGACGGACCAACTCCTTCCGCGTCTTGCACTTTCTCCCCCTCCTTTTCAATTGTTTTTCTCTTCCAAATTTTCCTCCAATACACACGATGCCCTTGTAACGCCCGTCCTTATGGTGGGACTTTTTATAAATAGTTTTAGAAAGGACGACGGGAATTACCGTCCGATTTAAAACTTTTCACTTGCATACCCAGGGTGCAAGACTCCACGTTTATAAATTAAAATATGCTTTGACAATAAAAGAGGTTTACAGCGGAAAACATTAATCTTGAAATAAAAAGGCCTCTCGTACGTTTAAAATTCGTGCCTAGACTTCCGTGCTCTTCCTCATGGGCCGTGTCCGTCCTGATCATGCGGTTCCTGTGGGGGGGAGGGACATGCATAAAAACTAAAATGAGTCGAAGACTCGTAAGCATTACTTCATATAGTTAAAATATAACAATATAGGTTTTCATTCATGCATTCATCATTCGTACATACTATTACGTGCATGCATACGTGTCATACGTGCGTTCGTTTGAAAACATCACTGGACGAGGTTTTTCTCTTTTAAACATGGGCATCCTTTTCGTAAAATGTTTCTCCTGTCAATGCCTTCATTTCTTCAAGAGTTCGTGCATGTTTATGTGCATACGTGCGTTCTTTTGAAAACGTTACTGGACGGGGCTTTTCCTTTCAAAAGGCTTTCCTTTCTTTAAAACGTGTCCCCCGTCAGTGCCTTCATTTCTTAAAGGTTCGTGCATTCGTGCGTTCATACATACATGCATACATCCATTCATTCTTATCACTTTCATAGGCCAGTACACACTGTTACGCCCCATGTGTTGGGGTTAGCGGTATTTTTTTGGACCCGGATTCCGCCCGTGGCCACAGGTTGGGAATCCCTTTCATAGGGGGCAGCACTGGGTGCACTTCCAGTACTACTTACCCGGCATTGCAATCTGCCCATTCATGGGTACCCTTTTCATTCATTCATGTGGCCGTTACGTATCTTCATACATTCATGCTTTCATTTCTTTCTTTCTTACTTTTCACTCATTCGTTCATGTCAGCTCTAGAGAGCTGGAGCTTTCATTCAGTTCATTCTTTCATTTAACAGTCCTTTCATGAGAAAACATTTCTTTTCATGGGAAAACATCGTTTGGGGCGTAAGCCCGAAAATCATCTTTTCCCTTTTCAGTTCGTTTCAGTCCTATCCTTTCTTTAACAGTTCGTTCGTGGAAAACTTCATTTAAGAACATACATGGGCTTAAACGTCAGCGTTCATGGCATCCCATAAGCGTCACCTTGAACGTCGTCAATCATGGCATCCACGAGTATCACCTCGTGGCGCACATGAGAGCGTCGGTTCGTAGGATCCATAAAAGCATCCGTTGTCATGCCTTTCATGCGTTTTCATCAGTTTATGGATTTTCTTAGAAAATACATACCATAGATACAACGTATAGTCATCCATTCACATGCATACAATTAATACTTTGGTTGCGTAAAAAGGGGCTGCCAAGGAGGGGCCGTACATACTTATACATTTGAACACTTAGCATTTTCTTCCTTAAAGCGTCTTTCGTTTCTTTTTGTAAGCATCTTAAAGGAAAGGCGTTTCTTGTATCTTGGAAAACTCTAGAAGAGTATGAACGTAACACTTACCTGGACTCCATGCTACTTGCATGTCATGCAGTCTATTCATGTGCTTGTCAGATGGCAACCTACATGCATACACATAACCTTAACGTCATTCTCTATCTAGTACATAAGCAACTTAAACTTAGAAAGCACAAGCTACACTTCACTTGGAACACTCTCCTTCTATCTCGTATTCTTACGTGTTCCTTACTAAGTTAAAACCTTCGGGGACCCATTACAGTCACCCCATCTTCCACTCATGTCTTGCCTCGAGTGCTCATCCACTAAAGTGAACTCATGATTCACCTTAGGATTAAGACACTAAGGCCTCTGTCTCATTCTTCTCATTAACCTAATTCCGACACATGACTCAGATCAACTAAGTCACGCATCCCTTCCTTGGACAGTACACTCGTCACTTTCTTCATGCATCTTAGCCCATACAAATCTTCATTCTCTTCCAGACAAGCCACACGGCTCTAAGCCAACTCTGAGGCTTAAGCACCGTGTAACTGTGCTAATGACAGATTACCCATTACATATGGTGAATCCGTCCGGCACATGTGTCTAACCAGATTACACATGTACTCTACCCCTTATCACCTAAGATCAACATATATAACACATAGATCACCAGCTTCGAGGGACAAGGGCCATACTCCGATACCAACCTTCTCTTAACCCGGCTAGCATGACTCCTCATGCTACCCGTCCCTTTGACAGTTCATCCCAACACTTAACACGACAAGACTCCAATCATAACTATGTCTCATGTCACGTCATATAGCTCGAGACTATTCTCAAGCTACGCCATGACCTTGTCGCGTTACCCAATACTCTGGTACATAAATTCCTAACTTATCACGAGTACGGTTCCTCACGTACTCCCATCACATCGTGACATTTTGTCACATTCCCATTACGTCATTCCTACACTTTAACACTTCACCCATCATAAGCATGACTGCCAATAACCACTTCACTTCGTAACGTTGCCCAGCCATGCTTCCGCTGCGTACTCTTACACTTGTCCCACTACTTCGTCCATCGCAAGCACGACTGTCAATAGTCATGTCACTTCGTGATATTCCTCAGTCATGCTTCCATTGCGCACTCTTATACTTGTTCTGCTACTTCACGCCTATTCTCAGCCATAAGTCAAGTATGGTGACACCTGTCACCTTAGACTACATGCCTCACCATAACTACTTCGGGACACTGTTACACAGTTCTCGACACTATTCATCACGCTCTACGCCTATAAGCTGCATAACCATCCTTATCACTACGACACGCCATACGGTGTGTCGTTGCACTTCGTGGAGTACACTCCGCACATACTCCCTTCATATACGCTACAACTCATCACCATTACGGCATACGCGCCACATGGTGCATTGCTCCTCTACATGGAGTACACTCCTCATATACTCCCTTCACATACGCTATGCCACATCACCATTATGGCGTACGCGCCATATGGTGCATCGCCCCATGACATGGAGTACACTCCACATATACTCCATTCATAGACGCTACGCCACATCATCACTTTGGCATATCCGCCATATGATGCGTCACTCCACTACATGGAATACACTTCGCATATACTCCATGCACGTTACGACACATCACCACTACGGCATACCCGCCGTATGGTGCGTCACTCCACTACATGGAATACACTTCGCATATACTCCATGCACGTTAAGACACATCACCACTACGGCATACTCGCCGTATGGTGCGTCACTCCACTACATGGAGTACACTCCATGTGTACTCCATTTACATGCATTACGCCACGAAGTACACTCTAGTCGTACTTATCCCGCTCCACAATACGCCAGGAGGGTATATTTTACATATACTCTCCTTGTCTCACATTACGCCACACACAAAATACACCCAGCGTGTACTCTTCCCATTCCACACAATGTCACGCCATCCATACAACACATGCCCCACAACTACACTGCACAGCACAACTACGCTATAATTACAGCACAAACCCCACAACTGCATTACACAGCACAACCACGTCATAATTACGACACAACTCCACAACCACATTACACAGCACAGTCCACAACACTTCACAATACGCCCAACACCTCACAGCGCACTACATAGAATGCCCAACACTTCGCCACACAACACGTCTCCATACTACACAATAAATCCCCTAATACTAACAGCACAGTCCACAACCTAATCCACTAATTAACAACTAACATATAAATAATAAGGGTTAGAGAGTTATACTATTGACGGGATAACCCGTGCTTTGCTCGTTGATCGTCACAGCCGATGATGTCGGAAGTGTCGTACGTGGCGGCTGACCCACGTACTGTTTAGGTGTTTGGATTGCTAGGTGTGGTCTTGGAAGGGCTCGTGAAGGCCTTGTGATGATGGCAAGGAGCGTAACACGGCGGATCTAGCCGTGTACAGTGGCGGCCAGCCACGCGCAGTGGCTGTCCATCACGTGTAATGACTACCCACCACTCAAAGTGGTGGTTTGGACCTAAGGTTGGGCTGAGGGGTTGCTGGTGGAGCTCGTGGTGGCACTAGGGTGGCGCCACGGCGGAGGAAGGAGGAGTGGCCGTGTAAGGGAGAGAGAAACCCGTGAGAGAGTGAGGGAGAGAGAGAAGTCGTGCGGTGGAGAAGGGCTTCTGGCCATGGGTCACGTGGAGGAGGAAGGGGAAGGGGAGATGAGGTCCATGGTGGCGCTTGGTGGCCGTGGGTGGCCGCGTACGGCGGCACACGGTGGGGAAATGGGTCAAATACCCATTTCGGCTACTTGCCGTGAGGGGAGAGGGAGGACAGCACGGTGGAGGCCGAGCTTGCTGAAGGAGGTTGGCTGGTGGTAGAGGAAGCTGCTGTGGGAGTGGTGGCGCCGGAGGACGGCGCACGGCGGCGCTATGCGCACCAAACCCAATCGGGCTGTGCACTTCCGAAATGAAGGGAGAGCATGAGAGAGAGGGGCTGGGCTGGTTGAGCTCGCCGGCGTGAGGTGGAGCTGGTGGTGCCGGCAGTGAGGGCTGGCGACGCACGGTGGCGCCGGGCTGTGCCTTGGAGGCTTCGGCGTGGAGGGGGAATCCGCGTACTGCGTACGCTTGGGAGAGGGAGGAGAGAGAGGGAAAAGTGAAGGGGGGTCTGGGTATTTAACGACGAGGGATTAAAAGACTGATTTGAAAATGCGTAAAACATTAACTTAATTAAAAGCGCTTAGAGGAATTAAGGTAGAATATTATTTTAAACTAACTTTAGTTTATAAAATAATATTCTTCATCATTAATAAAATGATGAAGTCTCACTTAACATATTTAAAAGGATTAAACCATTTAATTAATAAAAGTTCTCAACATAATTTAAATCTCATAATATCTTAAATAATTGAAATCATTTTAATAATAATATTAAAATGATTTTCGGCAATTATAATATTTTTGGAGCTCTTCAAGAATATTATGATTGTCGTATTTAAGATCAAATCTTAATTCAATAATACTGGAAATACTCCTTATAAATATTTCCAGCATATTTAAAACACTGGGCGTGCCCTAGAAGTCATACAATATCTTTCGAGACACGCCATCATGGTTCGACACACATAACGTGTCTCGCAATCGCTAGTGAGAAAGGCAGATGATCACATAATCTCTACCTTCGGGATTTGCTTACGTCATAAAGATGAAACATACGTCAGAAAGAAGAAGCGTACGTAAGAAGGAAGGAGCAGAGTATTACAGCCCTATTCCACTTGCATTACGCCGAGGCTCCCCCATCCGACAAACCACCTTCGTGTGACCTTGCCTACAACATTTAGAGCAATAGAAACCAAGTTTTTTGTACCGTACCTGTTGCCAGATTATCCAATTCAACGACACAACAATTGGAAAACCCTTGATCTTTTCTTCCTTCAGATCCGCCTCGACACATATACGTGCCCTCGAAGCCCTTATTTTGTGCAACGTTGCATTGTCTATGCCCAAGTACCGGCCAAACCTAGTAGCAAGGATCTGTAAACAATCAGTTCTATACATATGCATCGGTAAACCTGGTAGAAATATCCATTGTGGCGCCAGAGAAGATTCCACATGAAGATCGAAATCTTTTGTCCACCGAAAGAGTCTGAATACGTAACCGTCAATTACTCTGCCCTCTCGAGCCCAAGCATGTACAAAGTCCTTCTCAGATTGCATTTGAATTAGAACATGGTATGCGTCCATAAAACTAATAGTAGTAATCTCCATTAGACCCCAGGATTTCATCACATGCATTTGTATCTTGTCAATGGATGGCCTTGAGCGCGAACACTTTAACACTAGCGCAAACTGGAAATCATCTGTGGCTTTCATCATCTCAGAATTCATAAAAACAAATTCTGGTTCGTCGTTTACATCCACCAGGTACCTCATAGACAGTTTGAAAGAAGATTGTTCCTGCCTCGTAACCGTTTGCACAAAAGACTTGTAAGCAACCACTCCACCAGCAGAGTCCCTTGATGGTGTCAAGGACATGGGAGGGGGTTGGGGCGCTGCCATGGGCATGCCCTAGGCACTGAAAGCGAAAAAGATACAAAAAATGGAACTCCAAGAATTAAGGAGCACTGTCGGACGTAGGCGTGCATTGGCTTTATTTCTTAATCTTTGAATCAGGAAAACAAAACATGTAGTTGTTCTCTGAAGTTCATCTTATGTACTTTTTCCAAGATTAATTGCATAATTACATATATTCGACCAACTTCTGATTGTGACAGTCAAAGGCTAAGATCCCTTATGTCCTTCAAGAGCTAGCCCTTAATTTTGTGTTAAAGATGAAACTGATAGCAGTAATGGTATCACAAAACTAAACAAGTTTTTGTCCAATCAAGGATATGACTTATGCCTTTTTCCATTAATATGTAAATCTATCATTTAGTGTTCAAAATAAAGAGTCAGCAAGGTTTGAGAGATATGCGAATTTCCAAAATTTCTCATAATTCTCAAAGTTTCTTCACGCTTCAATATCACTTAAACACAACATTTTTCATTTTCAAATGACTTAAATTGTTCACAACTTCATTACCTAATCATTACTCAAACATAAATGATCAATGCAAATATTACAAACTTCAAAACATTCTTTTTCTCGGGTTTTTTTGGGCATAAACCCTACCATTTTCTGAACTCATAAATGTCCATGGTTGGAGAATATTCTTTTGTCATACACTAAACAGTTCAATATTATGTAAGTGCTAGATAATAATACATAAACAATGGAAACTCACATAATTATCTTCTGTAGTTGGTGTGGTAAGTCTTTCATTTTTATTCAACCAATGCACATCTTTGTAGAAATAAATAAGATTCTTGTCCTTCTACATGAACATTGGCAAACCATCCACATTACCCATCTAGTTGCATTGAAGAATAATATATATAACTAGTGTTTGACAACATCTATGATGTGAAAACAATGTCAATACCTTCCTTTCCATTAGGAGTTTTGCTATATACAAGCAAGTTTGCTTACTAATCTGCGTACTAATATTCTTGTCTTCATATTCTAAATTTAAATTAGCATTGTTTTCAATAAAGTCTACTTTCTGACCAATCATATTGAATGTGTGCGCGTATTAGTGCGCATAATCGCTTACAACTAGATTTTTCCTTCCATTAGTACAACAAACGATGTCATTCCGCTTGTGTGGTTGACCCTTTTGTTTATACCTATTTTCTTTGTTTTGGGTGGACAATTTCTACAATATAACAGAAAAATATTCAATTCTAAATACCGTGATCAATTGCAAACAGCAAAATGGTTTAACTTCATTCATTAGTTGTACAATGAATCTAAGCAGAAAATTGTGAACCTTACCTTAAATTCATCACTCGCCCAGTGATTGCATAGCCACTCCCAAACTGGTTTCTCTACCAACGTGCCTCCATTAACCAGTGCCTCCTCATGTGTTGCATAATTCAAGTATTTACGGTGTAGCATGTAATGAAATGCATTATAAGCACGAGAGAGTTGACTTGTGACTATCCGGCGATGATTTTTCTTGGTTCAATCCAAGACAAAGTTAGCCTATCAATGGAATTTTGTTAAAAACCCATGACATCCATCTGGTTTGTTATTTGCCACAATTGTTAATAACTCATATACCATATATGAGTTATATTTACCTATAGTCTGTTATAAACCCATGTACCATATAAATATGAAGCAGCTTGTGTGTTTAAAATAGCTTGTGAGCCATCAACATCATATTTATAATTGCTAACTCTATCTTAAAACCACATGTACCTTTACAAATCATAGGTAAATGTATGATTGTGTTAAACATTAGGCTTCAGCGGTATATTTTGACAGATTGTCTCCCTTACTATTAGAAAATATTGTGTCCTCTACCTTACGTATGATTCACACGTACAGCATGCAAAATTATTCCTCTAACTTATTAAGATTCTCAATTCTAGCATGCTGATTTAGTGTCGTTTGCCTTTACACAATATCAATTCATTTACCATTAGCAAATAGATTTATTACATTTTTATATTACTCATGGTGCAATTATATAAATCATTCAAGTTAGAAACCCATACTCTAACACGATCAATAAGTTCCTCTTTCTCCTTTCTATCAACGACACTCTAGCTAACATGCCTCATTTCTGCATAGTGCTTCACCACCCACGTCACTCTTGTTGTGTAGACTGTTCTTTTGTGGCATGATAGGCCTATCTTGCCATCTTTGATCTCTAATAATATCTTCTAGTACTTTCGCAACCTCTCAGACTCCGTCCCCTTTGCTACTCCCTTAACACGTTTACTACTATTTTATACTATATCACAATCACAAAAATTCATACATTTAAGCTGATACAAAGACATCTATAAAACACTGAGTAATTACTTAATGAAAATATTAAGGACTAGAAAACATATACTTACCTTCGGCTGTTGTACTAGCCTCTGCAGGATCAGTACATAGAGGCAACTCAGCTAAACATAGGCCATCTGGAGGTTGAGTGGAGTCATCAAAGTGAACCTTAGCATCATCTCTCAATGTACAAGCTGTTGCTGCTGGCTGCGGGTATCGGAGTGTAGTCAGCATCACTTTTCCTCGGCCTCTCCCTCTCTTTGACTGAGTCATTTCTTTTGCACGTTGATCTCACATTAACCTCAGTTTCCCTTAGCAAATAGCAAGTTAAACTTAACATTGAGATTACAACTACATATGGAGATAGGCAAGGGCCCAAAGTGTTTATGAAATAAAAGGATGTAGTCTACAAATAGAAATACTGAATTTGTGCAAAATGATGAAGCCATAAAAAGGATGAAGCCATCAAAGAATGAAGCCATGAAAGGATAAAGCCATAAACAGGAGTTTCTGACTCTGTGCAAAAGGATGAAGCCATAAAAAAGATGAAACCATAAAAGAATGAAGCCATAAAAGGATAAAGCAATAAAATCAGTTTCTGATTCTGTGCAAAAGGATGAAGCCATAAAAAGGATGAAGCCATAAAAGGAGTTTCTGATTCTAATCAAAAGGATGAAGCCATTGTCAAGGCCTACCAAGTAGTAAAAGCTTCACAGATTTGACGCTGGACGTCAGATATACAAGCTTGTATCTTTCCTGATATCTTATGATATCTTTCCCAGCCAAGCAAGATCACTTCTGATATCTTTCCTCTAGAGGAGCATTACATGTAAAGCCCTTCAGCAAAGTTTCTTGTTTGTACTAGTACTCTCAGACCCACCTAGATATTTCATGCATTGGTAATGAAAATATGCATTTCTCCCGCTTCATTTTTCCTCCTCCCGCGTAGGTGCAAAGCAACTGTCTCTCAAAGCATGTAATCTACTGGGTACCGAATGTCTACAAATACCAATTCTAAACTTGACTTCTATGATTTAGTAGACATTACTATTTCTTTTAACACTTGTTTAATATTATTTGGACAACCTTGCTACAGAACGTACGTCTTTTTGTGGGGAATACTTGGGCTGCAGAACATAGCAAGGTTGTACACTTGGGCTGTTGTGGCGCCCTCGACCCCCACGCGTTATTTTTGTGGAGTTCGTGACACCGGGATGATGACCACATGGATCACACACCCCAACGACCAGTGCTCAGAGTGTGTACATCATGCAATAAGTGTACAAAATAATATTCGCAGTGGAGAACTAAAAGGTCTTTCTTTATTAAGTACCAGAATTGTTCAAAAACAGTAAAGGTCTTTCCTCAATTTACTGTTTATTGATTTAACGCAGAAGAAGTAAATTACAGGATTACCGAGCCTTTTTTTCAAAAAAAACAAAAATAAAAACAAAAAAAAAAGGAAAAAAAAAAGAAAGAAAGATGAAAGCGATTTATGGAGCTTTCCTAAATCAAGGGCTAAAAACAGTTACCCAAGATTTTGGGGGTTGAGTGTTCAACCTTTAAAAATAGAGCTGGCGTGAAAACTGCTAGTCCCTTGGGCTTTGAGGTAGTTAGAATCAGCAATAATTAATCTTAAGGTTGAAAAATCCTATGACAAATTATGGCTAGTAATGAGCAACACACAGCCAGTTTAGCTTTACACACACATTTGAGTTCTGAGACATTTGCCTCAATTCTATGTGAAAGATTGTTGAGATAGTCTTGGTGGGCATAGCCCCTTGGGGTTGAGTAGTAACGTGTCACTTTTGTGAGAATTCATAATTGTGTTTGATTGCTTCTGTTTGGATTTCGATCTTTATGCAATATTTATCTCAATTAATTTTCACTATTTTGCTCAAGGTTTAGCAAAACGCTAGTTGGGGGGTGTGATTGAGCTGAGTTATTGCATATTTTTTATACATCTAGAACCAATATATTTTAATTATTTCATTACATTATTATTAGTTTTAGATAAAAAAAAAATGGTTAAGATGCATAAATTCGGGTTGTGATTTAAATTGATTTATAGCATAGTTTATGCTTAATTTTATAACTTGTGATTTAATTGGGCAATATTTCTTCACATGCACAACACATTTTTGATATTCTATTTTTTTCTTTTTATTTTATTTTATTTTTTTCTGATTTTTTTTTCCAAGCCTTGTAAAAGCATGAGAAAAGTCAAGGCACCAAAAAGCAAGTCAAAAAGCAACCCAACATATCTTTTTCTCTTGGTGTTTGGACGGAAGCAAAGAAAAGTTTTTTTGGTTCTTTCTCAAAACGCACGCTAGGCAACACACGTAAAAAAGAAAAAAAATAAACGCAGGCAACGGAGCGAGACGCTACGGGCATTTTGAAAAAAAGAAAGAATCCCTTTTTTTCGTGAGGAGTTTTGGACGACGTGAACCAGAGAGGAAATTATTTTTTCTTTTTCGTTTTGAACAGCTTGCTAGAAACGGATGCACAGAGGAAAGAACGTCGCGGCTTGAAGAACCTCGAGGGGTCCAAACTGTAGTTTCTCTAGCCTCCTCCACTGCTTTCCATCTTCATCTCCATTCATTTGGCTTGCTCTTTCCACTCTCTATTATTTATTTAATTTTAGTTTAAAATTTATGATGTATTTTTGAGATATTTGGCTTAGACCTTTGGGCATTTTATTTGCCGTTTATTTTCCTTGATGTTAGTTATTTTTCTTGCTTCTTTAAGCTTCCATTAAATATACATTACAATATTATGGATTGATTTTGAGAATTTATGATTTAAATGCAAGGATGAACCATAGAATTTTAATTTTGGGACTTTTCAATTTTCAGCTCATATTGCATTAATTATTTTCTAATCTATCTTAGTTCTTAGTTTAATTTTGTTAATCTTTTAGTTCCATTGCATATTAGGTAAATTAGGATTGAATTAATTTTGGTTTTATTAAATAATTTTGTGATTAATTGAGATTGTTTAGCTTAGTTGATTCATTGATTGTTAATTTCAATTTGTTAGTCTCTTACATTTCATTTCGACACTCAAAAAAATATAAAAATATGAATCTAGTCCATGACTAGTGCCCTTTTCATTCCCGTTGCATTCTTCCATTCATTGCACATATCACTATTTTTATTTTCTCTTTATGAATATTTTCACCATTTTAAACGAGTTTGGTTTTAAGTAACTTTTCCTAAGGAGACGATCTAGGAATTTATTCCTAATTATTACGCGACATCCTCCTGCACTTGAGACAGCCTTTGTGCTGCTCATTTTTTAGTGAGTCAAAGCCCTACTGGTCGTTGGCAGTGGAAGAAATACTCACCTTCAAGAATTGTCTCAAGTTTATCAATCATTTTATGGAAATTTTTTTGAAGTTGCTAGTAGAGAGTCAGGAGCTCATAGGAGGAGTAGGATAAAATTTTTAACTATGTAGAATGAGACAATATGCTAATCTTTTGAGGTTATGATGGGTCAATATTTTAGGATCCTACTTTGATGTATGAATGTTAAGAACATAATCTTTTGGGTTATAATAGACTTTTGATTTGGTACCATGTTTATTGCTCAAACCCTTGTTATTTTTCTACTACGATTTATTCATACTTCTAGAAACCTGTTAGGTGCATTGCATATTAACTATCATGAATGAGAGGTATGTAATCCAGTGTTGCATGTCCTAATACTTCAATTACTGCAAATCACAAGCAGCGGTTAGGAGCGTCACAATTAGTCATTGTCACTTCCCAAATAATTTTATACAACACCAACTGTTCATCACTCCCATTCAGGTACGACATACCAAAAACGATTAGTCACCTGACTAAATAGTACATTTTCACAAGTGCAATTAACTAGTAGCGGAGATAGGCCTTTGTTTCTTTGACTCGAGCAGGGTCGATCCTTCCTCCTTGGAATTTCATCTTGGACTATGCTTGCATCAAGGCCTATGGTTCCGATAAACGAAACCATAAGTAGGTTAAACATCTATGACAATACTATGAATGAGAAACAATGCAAGTGAAGATGCAAGTACTGTTTCATGTAAATGATTTGTGAACACATTTATGCATAGTGAGGAATCACCCTCTAAGCAAATCTCAATTATACTTAATTATCACTAAGGCAAGGAAACACCCTCTTATCAAACACATAAAACTCAGTTGTTTAAGAAAAGAACCATATGCAATTGGGTTTATATATGTAATAAAACATCAGGTAACATTTATAAAAGAGCTTATTCATACTTGAAGATGGACTTAGGTTTTCCTTGCTAGTGCTCGATGTATTGCCTCACTCGGTATCTTTTGGCACAATTTTCATCTAATCATACTTAAAGATGGACTTAGAGTGAATATATACATGTTATATTTTTTATAATTACGTTATAGCCCCTAAACCTTTTGATTTTATATTATGCCCTAAACCTTTCAATATTATAGTTTGACCCCTAAAGTTTTTGGTATTTGCATTTTGACCACTAATTTCTCAAAATTTACATTTTAGACCCGATTTTAGAAACTCATATGTGATGTTCTTTTCTTAGTTTATTTATTTCCTACACTCCTTATTTTTTTATATATATTTTTAGACATTCAAGCCTTGGATTTTCACTACGGCCGAAATCCCTAAGGTATCTTTTTACACTATTTTCATTTTAGTTTGTCAAACTATCCTCCTACTTAAAATGTTCTTTAAATACATAATATATCCTAATGCATGTTGGTTGGACAACCTTGGCCCATTTTTAACTTATTGGCCAAATAACCAAATCTCATCTCATGTCTTCAAATTTTCATTTTAACATCAAGATTTAGACATGCATGCTCATCTATATTTCTCCATTCAAAACACCATTTTAAACTTCATGAGCCATAACCGGCCTTTATGTAGGTTCGGACATTTTTCCTTTAAAACAATATCACGTAAGCATCGATTCATATTCCCATACCCGTTTTCATCAAAAAGTTATTACATAAAACTAAATGAATGTTTGATCCAAGTCTTGCACGTTCATCATCTCTTCAATTCCTTACTTAAACTAATGGTTTAAACACGAATGAGCACATGCATGTAGATTCAAGCTTTAGAACTTCTAGTTACATGGTTTGGCCCATATGAGAAACTCAAGCATGCATGATAAATGCTCATGCTCTAGATCTTTTGCACCTTGGATTAATTGTGTTAAAGTTCTACATTGGGTTAAAAAATAATGAAGGTGATGCATGATCACTAGGGGATGTTTAGACGGAAGATTTCTAGCAAACTAATGAAACTGTTAAATGTTGGTTTACGGGTTTGCAAAAGTATGTTTGGGCTGATAAGGTATTTGTTATATTTTTTATTGGGTATGAAAAATAGTGGGCCTATTAAAAACATGTTCTATGAAGAATATTTATGTGAGTTTTTTATTTTTTAATTTCGTGAAAATCTTTTTTATTTTGTTTGTTACAAAAATTGAGGTAAAATGTTTTAATGAAAATGTTTTGTGTGAGGACTGGGTAGAAGCAAGGGAAGAGACATTTTCCCATGGGCAAGGTACGGTGAAAGATGAGGCAACAGGTCAAGAAGTGCAGCTAGTCCAAAGTAGGGCGAACATCTCTATGTAGAAAGCCTGGCAGACACATCCTAGTACTAGGTGATAAAAGACTTTTCACCTTGTGTCGGGTAAGCAAGAACTGTGTTGACCGTACTCGGACGAGAACGAAGAGTTGAAGAGGCTGGTAGTTCTAGAAAAGGACAATCCGCAGCAAAAGGCATGCTACGGGCAAGGGCAAGCAACAATCAAAGGATGAATACTAGTCAAGGATAAGATCGATATGGATGTGAGGGCTCTCTGGGATTATGTGGAGATGCTCAAAGGCAACATGTGTCGTACGTGGGTACCAATAAGTCCAAAGGATGAATGGACAACCAAGATCAAAGGTCTCATATTCAAGCATATCAATAATGAGAATGAAACCTGATGGTCCCACCCTATAAAAGGCTTTGGTCCCACCCAAAGTGTTGGATCTTCTTTGGAGTTGGAGTCTTCAAAGAAATCAAGTGACTTCAAGGGTGCGACAGAGAGAGCAGCACCAGTGCCACCGTAGTATTTTAATATTGTTCATGTAGGTTAGCTCCTAAGAATGTACTAGGAATGTGGGGTAATGTTTTGTGAGTATGATTGTAATATTAGACTTTTCATTACTGTAACTCTCCCATTTTTTCTACATGAAAATAATATATATCTTCTCTATTATATTTATGGATTATCTTTACACTGTAATTTTGAGATTATGAGTTTGAATGGTGTGGGTTGGTTGTGATTGTGATTTCTGGGTGCGTGAGTATTACCGTGTGTCGAAGAGTCCCCGTGCCATTCCTACAGCACGTTGCCACAAGTTTCATAAGAGTAGAGAGAGTCCCCTTGACGATCGGGGTGGAACGTCTTCATATAATTGGCTTCACTTGATAAACGGGTAGAGAGACTTTCCGAATTGATCATGTATGTTGTCTTTGAGTTGGTTGATCGAGTAGAGAGATTCTCCGGGTTGATCATGTATGTTGTCTTCGGGTGTGTTAACCGAGTTGAGCGATTCTCCGTGTTGAATGATTTGAAATTGGTGGATTAGTTTGCACATTGACTAAGTAGAGTGATTTTCCGGGTTTAATGGTGGAATGATTCCTTACTTGGTATTTATACCATGAGATATGATGAATTTTATGTGCTTTGATAAGATGGTAGTTCCTCGCCTTGGTGATATTTATGTATGCATAAGATTTTCTCAGAGGGTGATTCCTCATCATGTTTATATACTTGAGTTTTACGCCATGCATAATAAAGATATGTGTTCCCAGTCCATTTACATAAAACTGTGCATGCATATTCATTTGCATTGTCTCTCATTAGTAGTATTATCATAGATGTTTAATATACCTATGGTTTCGTTTATCAAAATTGTAGACATTGATGCAGACATAGCCTAAGAAGAGTTTCTGGTGGAAGAAGGACCGATTCTGCCCGAGTCATAGAAACGGAGGCCTATCTCCGTTATTTGTTGTTTATATTTTATTAAGATGTACTATTTAGTCAAGCGACAAACTATGTTCGATTTATTGTACATGGACGTAAGTGATGAACAGATGGTGTTGTATAAGATTATTTGGGAGATAACAATGACATGTGGATATTATTATTGTTAATAGATGAACCTTTACCGATTTAAACCTCTAGTACAATTAGTAGTTAATTTTTTTTTAATAAACTTTTACTTATTTCGCTATTACTTAATTTATTTACCATGTATTCGATTCATGATTACCCACATAGATTAGACAGTAATATCAAGTTGCCGACCGGTTGGAAATTCTAACATTACATATCATCGTCAGGCTTTTTACTGAACAATGGAACACCACATTTTGACCTCGTTTAGATACAGAAACACTCTCAATCCATCTTATATAATCTCATCATTATAATTTTCTCAAATTCTCATACAAAATATAATTAACAATTTAATTTTTTTCAAATTTCAAAATAATAATAATATTAAAAAATAATATTCTAAAAATATTTTATTTAACTAATTTAAAATTATCTCATCTCATTTCATCACATCACATCATCCAAATGAGCTCGCTTATATTTAAAAGGTATGTGCTTATTAATTTCTTTTTGCTGTAAAAACATTATTCCGACTGTCTAATTGAAACCAATGCTGAAGCCTGAAATGATTTGAAGAATCCACACGATGGAAAACCCAATTTTTAAAATTAAATTTACATTAATTTGACTAAAACATTGAGTGCGAACTAATGATAAGGGCACGTTATGAAACTAGTATTTTTGAGATTAGTGCCGTTGGCAACCTTTGAAACGTGCAGGCAAGTGGCAACGTGGTGAGAAGAAATTTGGACCAATAATATAATTATTTATTTATTAGAGGTTCTCAGTTTGCGGACAGAATAATGCTATGTATAGTTCTCAAATAGAGATTGCAATATAAGTTTATATATTTTTATTTTTAAAAATTTTTTAAATTATAAAAATATTCCTCTTAAAATGATATTTTTTCTCATTTAATAAAAAATCTACATATACAGTCTTCAAGTAAAAACAGTAAATAGAATCTTTCGGACATTGTAATCCCCCGAGCAAGTTCAAATCTTCCAGGCATTGGAATATATTCCATATCACATGGACTCTGTCGCCATTTCAACGTCGAAAAACTAGTGGTGCTGTGGAGGAGAATTTTATGCATTGCTTTTCGCCAATTGTAAGGTATTAGTCATTCCAAAAATGCTATTTTAAAATATATAGTCATATATTATTCACGTAATAAAATTTAATTTATAAAATATAAATTTTAAAAATTACTACTTCAAATAAATTATATCATATAGATAATATATAATAGTGTAGATGCCTTCCAATAAGTTCTAAATCAGAACTTATTCTACTTAAAAGTCCTAAACCACATATTTTTTAAAAAAATAAATTAAAAAAATAAATCGACGTCTAACATATTTGTGATATAAAACTGTTGAATAGAATATAGCGTATATAAGAGTATCTTCATTGGTTTGGTCAAAATGAAAATATGGTTTAAATTTAGATAATTTATACTAAAAAGACTCTACATTAGATTGGTCATCTCTAAAATAATTTAGATTTCTACTACAGTGATTGACTAAATATAGAGAACTACAATTGGTTCACCAAACATTAAAATAATAATTTTTCACTCCAACTACACACGCGGGAATGGCAACAAAACATAAGAATATTTCTCACCCGTAACTCTTTTTCACTTTCTCTCTCAGTCTCTCTCTCTCACTCCCACTCTCAATTTGCAGTCCCTCCACGACCCATGGAAACACCTGGTAGTGTTATTTTATGTACGTGAGGGAAATTAAGATATATACATGAATACTAGTATGTTGCTAGACATGGTAAGTGCAGATTTATCAAATGTTGGAAGTGCTAGACATACTAAGATGGCGTTGGATCTTAAAAGGTCTTGTAGGTGCAGATTTTTTATTGATACCGAAATGGGTAAATTGATAGATATTTGATTAGTGAATAAGAAATTTAGATAGAAATTTAGATAAGTTTAATCTTAATTTTTTGTTATTAACATTAAATGACATTTGAAAATATGAATTTTTTAATATTAATTTAATTAAAATATAATTATTATTAATATTAAATTGGTAGAATTATAAAATATGATACAAATAAATTAAATAAAAAATTATTAATTTAATAATATTTTATTAATATATATAGAATGAAGGCTAATCCAATATAGAGATTAAATTTAAAAGAAATAGATAAATATAAAAAGATATGATATTAACTCAATTTTAATCAAAGATACAACAAGAATTCTCTAAATTAGAGGAAAAGAACATTTTCCTAATTGTCTCACATCAGGTCAATTCCAGCAATGAAGACTGCCACCTAATAGCTATACACTACTTCATTACCATCAATGCGATGTTGATACATTTTTAAATAAATAAAAATAACAAAAAATATATTTTAAATTAAAAAATAATATTAAATAAAGTCATTAATTATATATATATGTCATTAATTTATTTTAAAAAATAAAATTTTTTATTAAAAATTAATTTTTTATATAATTCTTATATACTTATTAAAATAAATACACAACATTTATGCACTTTTTTATATAATTCTTATATACTTATTAAAAAAAATACGCAATGCACTCTATAATTATAACTATTATTTCTTTAAATTAAAAACTATCACAATAAATTGAAAAAAAAAAAAAAAAGTGGGTGGCCATGCAGCGACCCTTTATAATAGAATTACCAATTGAAAATTTGGAGGGGAGAGCATGTGGAAGACGCAGCTAACTTCTCTCCCCAACGGACATGCACTGGGCAGGGGCTTCGTAGAATTGACCAACCCCATCCCTCTCTCTCGCTCTCTCTCTATAAATGTGAGAGGCCGTAGTGCTGGGTTAAGACCTCCGCCCATCTATATTCTATCTCTCCTCTCTTCCAAAACCATATTTCTAGCTCTCCCACGATCTACCACATTTTTCGGTATGTTTCTGCTGATTTATTCTTTTTTCTTGCACTACTACGTTTCCGTCTTTTTCTTGGATCGCATGTTCTCGATCGCCTTTTCCAGATACCAGATTTCGCATATGTTCTTAGGTTTTACTTGCTTTACGCAGAGTCGTAATAAAGTTCTTTGTATTGGGATTATTGTCATATGATGGAGTAGGTGTCATGATTGATCTCTAATGGTAGTATGTACAGTAGATTTCTGAAGTCATAATCTGCACCTAAATATGGTGGATCCATTTCCATTTTGTATATTCTGCCATTCTAATGCGTGTGGGTTGTGGCCAGTGGGGCTAACTTTTCTTTTTAATCAATTTTGACAATCACCACCTCAAACTCTCAGAAAATTACATTGTAGCCCCTCTAATTTATATGTTGATATGAATGCCCTTGATATGTAATTCAAACCAAAAATTAAATAAATAAGGTTGAGAATTTAAAGAAACAATAATAAGAACTAAAACCATAAAAACTGAAAATTAATTTCAAAACAAAAAAAAATATAAAAAGTAACAAACGTGATTTTTTAAGAAATTGTTTTCTAAAAAATATTTATTTTAAAAAACGTTTGTTGAAAAATTTGTATTTCTTTTAATTTAATAGATGTAATTTATTAGGTTTGCTTTTTCTGATGTAATTTTATCTTTTAATTTAAAAGGAAAAATGAGGTATATCGCAACTTTTTGATAGTTAGGGAGGTGAATTCCCAAAGAATAACTTTAATTGCAAACCTATTTATTGATGCTCCAAGCATACCAAGATGATATGGAAGCCTGTCATGTCAGTATTGGTAATTTGACATTTTTTATGAATAAAATGGGTCCACAGTAAGTGGTATGTTACACACTAGACTTGTAAATAGCATAACTCTATTTATTAAAACACTTGAGTCTCAATTTCTAAGCACAATGGTTAGAAAGTTTCGTATACCTTTAAGATAATTGTGGATTAATTCATTCTGTTTCATTTTCACTACATTACTTCCAAAATTCATCACCGATTTGTTTCGGGCTGATGATAACCTGGTGAGCTGTTGAAAATAAAAGATGTATAAAAAAAAAAAGACGTATCAAAATATTTCAATTCAAATACGGGTGTTGCTTAGAAATATGGGCCTTTAATGTGGTTATTTTGGATCAGGCCCACACACAAACACATGTTTAGTAATGGGCTCTTGATCCACGATATCACCTTACATTCTATTTTCACAAAAAGGAAGTGTATTTGATCTGAATGCATTTGCTTCTAGAGTGATTTGTATATAATCTTGGCTGCTAAATATCAGACTGCATAAGGATTATGGCATTGTCACCTCCTGCAACTGAAATAATTAATTCTCATATTTGTCATCCTGATTTAAGAACCAGAGTTTTTGAATCCACAGCTTCGTTAATTTTAATATTTTATCAAGCTTTCCATGTGATACTTTTTTCTGCATCTTATTAGAGATGAGTGACGAGGCACATGAAATTGAAGCTAAAGAAAATCATGCTCAACGTTCAGTTCCCCGATTGAATGAGAGAATCCTTTCATCTTTGTCAAGGAGATCAGTTGCTGCACACCCTTGGCATGATCTCGAGATTGGTATGTATAAACCCACTATATTCAGTGTTCATATAAACTTAAAGGTACTAATTCTGTTCCATAAAACTTTGTCTGCAGGACCTGGAGCACCTAATGTTTTCAACTGTGTATGTTTTCGAACTTGGCTTTTCAATATGAAGTGCTTTGTTAGTGAAGGGAATGAACATGTTCAGCCCTTGAATTTTGTCTGCCTTATTTTTTTTCTGTATTTTCTGTATTGATTGTAGCGCATCCAATAATGCAACCAAAATCTCCCTCAAATTTTAGATGGGGGACCGACTAGAAGATATTAACTTTGCTTTTTTATTTTTTGGGTGGTAACATGCTAAAAGAATGTTCAAGTGAGATTTCTAGCATGCAGTTAAGATCACCATCTCAGCACAGTAATTTATGTTTCTTTATGAATCTCTAACTCTTTCCCAGCATGCAAATATCACTTGTCCAATAAGAATTATCAAAGCAGTTACACCTTCTTTATGGTCATTCCCATGCAACCCAATCCAGCAGCGTTCCCTTTTATCCCAGTGGGTAAAACATTAGTGTTGCAGGCTAATTTTGTGACCATCACCCCTTTCCTTGCAAATTATTCTCAACATCAATTAGACTCCATTTCCCAGCTGCCAACTTTTCTCAGCCTTCTTAAATTTCCAGTACTTTCTCTTTCCTAGCAATAATTTTCAACTTTTAAATCGAAACTCGTTTTCTTCAGGCACATTTTCTAATGTATCTCTTTGTTGTATTACTAATTGGAATGATACAGGTTGTTGAGATCACAAAGGGAAGTAAGGTGAAATATGAGCTTGACAAGAAGACAGGACTAATTAAGGTATTGACCATTTTGTCCTCTTAAATGGAAGATTATTTTAGTGCTAGTCCGAAAATTATATTCTTTCGGCTTTGCGTTGAAGCATACTTAACTAGAAAAAGTTGGTTCAAAATGCTTCCAGCCAAGTACTTTTTTGGGTGTTTCTGCTGAATGAGGACTGTAAGATCTTTGGAAGGGTTTTTGATTTATACTTCTATTCTGGGAGAATCTTAGTTCTTGCATTTGGCTACCTTGTACTTTGATTAGATATCTTCCATCAGATTGATCTTACCATCTGCATCAATTGCTCAGGTTGATCGTATTTTGTATTCGTCGGTAGTATATCCTCATAACTATGGTTTCATTCCTCGCACATTGTGTGAAGACAATGACCCATTGGATGTTTTAGTTCTAATGCAGGTAATTTTTTAGTGTTCCTATTTTATGTATTCAATAGAAATTCTCATTTCTCAGTTCTTTGAGTGTTGAAAAACAAATCTCACTGTCATATTTTCTAGATAATTCTGATATTGTTAAATTCTCGACATATTTCTTATTGAGTATGCAAAAGAATAATTTATTGTAGAAAGTTCCAATGTTTACCTATATATTCCATTTCCAGAGATCCCTGAATACACTGTAAATTCCTGGGTTTTTCATATATTGAGACACAAAGTGCACATTGCTCTTCACTTCTTCTTTTTTCACTTTTCTCCAAGCCATTGCAGTAGTTCAACAAATTTGTCACAAATCTACCAAATAAATTGCCAGTGATGAATTTGCCACCACGAACTATGTTGTCAATTTACTAGAGTTCTTGGTGTTTGCATGTTTGAGCTTCATGTCACTAAACCATCTGTGACTTGAATAGGAGCCCGTCCTTCCCGGTTGCTTTCTCCGAGCCAGAGCCATAGGACTTATGCCTATGATTGACCAGGTACACTTTCAAAGAGCTGAACAAACAGAACATTTGGAATTTCATGTCTTAGTTTGGTAATAACAGCTTTGTGCCTTCAATCCAGGGAGAGAAAGATGATAAGATAATTGCAGTGTGTGCTGATGATCCAGAGTATAAGCACTATACTGACATCAAAGAGCTTGCCCCTCATCGCTTGTCCGAGATCCGCCGCTTCTTTGAAGACTGTAACCTTTCGAACTATTACATCTAAAAATTGTTTCCCAACTTTAGATTCGTAAGTTTATTTGATGTTAATGTATAATATTGGGATGTTTCGTGATATATTTGACAGACAAGAAGAATGAGAACAAAGAGGTTGCAGTCAATGACTTTTTACCTTCAACAACTGCCATTGAAGCCATCCAGTACTCAATGTAAGTCTAGCAACATGGGAGATTTGCTGAGCAATTTTCCACACTTGCACAAACTAAAGTTGGTACGTTAAAATTGATGCAGGGACCTGTATGCTGAGTACATTCTGCACACCTTGAGGCGATAGGCTATATATTTTATTTCTAGAATAAGTATCAATGATGACTCTGAAGATGTTATGAGAAGCTCCTGTCTTATTATTTGTTGTAATTTTGGGTATTTTTTTCTGGTTTTTTATTTGATCAACCGAGTTGAGAAGGAATGTTAAGGGAACATTTCTTACATGAACTGCTTCTATTGGAACTTTATTTATTGAAGGAATACTTGATCAGGTGTTTTATTTTTTAAAAAATAAATACCCGCTTATGTTTAAACGGAAGACACGTGGCAGTCTATAAATAAAAACTGTTTTTTTTTTCTCTTATTTTTGAAAATGAAAAATAAAATTATAATAACTTATTTTTCAAAAAATAAAAATAAAAATTGTGATTGCCCCCTTCCCGCCGGATGACCAGCTGGCGGCCCCTACCTAGTGGCTGGATCTGTCCCCTTTCCCTTTGAGTAATTGTCCGTGTCTTGGTTTCAAGATTTTGCCAAAATCTTCCTTAGTTCTTAAAAGCAATGCTCCATTCATTATGTTCGATTTCTTGTTAGCTCCTTGGGCTGCAAGAGGAATGTACAAGTCAAAACTTCAAAATTTCTTCTGAAATTGAAATATTTCCCGTAAATCAAAACGTGAATGTGTTATTTACACCTCAATGTTCTGAGAATATTGAATCTAAAATAATAATTATTAAAAACTATCTTATAAATTGAAATGGCTTAATGTTATTACATTTTATCACAATTGAAATTTTTTAAAAGAATCGTTGTCTTAAAAACGAGCATCTACAAATAGCAGTCATCGACAGGTTGTCAAACTACAAAAATTTAGTAAATTTAACGATTAAAAAGTCACTTTTTTCTATTTTACATAACCTATTTCAGATACAACCCACATTGTATTATCTATTCCTATATCTAAACCATTAAAATAATCATTTTAATCACTTAGTCTATATGTTAACGTTGTATTTCGTACACCTTTGGGCCTGGTTTCAATAACTCAGGTCTGGGCCTTTATACCTGCACACTCAAAAAAATGTAAGGGGCTCGGTGGTGGCCAGGGAACTTCTGATCCTTAAGTCAGTAAATTTCCTTAGTAGTTTGTACTAGAGTGCGAGAGCTTAGAGAGACTTCTTCATACCTAGGGGGTCGGCTTTTATACGAGGTTGCTAGGGGGACATCTCGTCCTTCTTGTCAGGGAGTTCTCATCTTTTCTACTGAGTTGTCAGGATCATTTAATGTGGCGTGGAGCCTGGTAGGCACTGCATTCCCCCATACCCTCTGACAGGGTATCAAAGGCCATCCGCATTTCCCGCTCACTTGTAGGTACAAATCCTTGAGTGTTAGGTGTCACCGAGGGTGGCAGGGCGTCGACTCCCATTTGTCCCTATCATTCATCTTTTCCACGTTGGGGTTGCTTCAAAGATTTCTTTAGCTTGCGGGTCGGGTATTCCAAAGGGGTGCAGGGACTTCCTTAGAAAAGGATCATTGGGTTAGGTTAGGCCCCTCGTGGTTCTTCATGGGCCTAGAGGAAGGAAAATTCCCTTCAAGTTACCCTGCCAATTCCTATCGGACTAGTTCGGTGATAATTTCTTTTCACCCTTCTCTTCTTGTTCCTTCCTTTATGTGGTTGTGTCTGTTGAACTTCCATGCCTTTGAAATGGGCAGTTATTCCTCTTCTTGTATTCTTATTGAATAGAAGGAACAAGAAGAAGACATTTCAATCAGAAATCAACGTTGGATCCCTACAAGACAGCTCGACCAGGAAGCAGCATATCTTTCAAGAAAAGAGTCAATCACCTTTTTCCTCTCTTGTAATTTTACCAGGTATAGTGTGTATTTTTCGTTGGGGATTTCCTGAAAAAAATCGTTGCATCTTTACTCCTTACTGTCTCAATGTTCAGACGCACAAATGGCACTCTCTATTAACAACTCCCCCGTGAATGATCCCTCTTTTTAAGTATCCATGCTGGCTCGGTTTCCCTCGCATTAATGGTGTTAGGAAGCTCTTCCTCTCCCACTTCGTATTGTACATACACGCTGCGGGATTCGTGTCCGTCTTGCTGGTCTCATGGGGTGCGTGCGTTCCTACAATCTGGGATCCCAATTGTTGCAAGGGCCTATTTAAGCCTCGACCCCTTCATCATTTGGGGCCTACTTTCATTCTTTGCCATCGTCTCCCTTCTCCAAATCCTTTGCATGTTCTGTGTTTTCCTTCCTTTCCGTCTTCTATGTGTTTCTTGCCTCTTTTTCCTCTATCTTCATATTCTCATGGCTCCCAAGAACCCTTCCTGTGCTACTCCCCGAAGCTCCAACTATGTTAATCCTCTTGGTGCCTCCCAAACCCCAGGGGGTATCGACCCTCCCGAGGTTCGCACTGAGTCCCAACAGTTTGATGGTCGTTCTTGGCAGTCGGCGTTGACTTCAGGTGAGTTGGAGTAGCTGAAGGCAACCTACAAGGTACCCGACATCGTCAAGTTACTAGTGCCTGAGCTCCATGAAGGGGCGGTGGACTCCAAGGGTTATACCATGAAAGTGGCCCTATATCATAGCATGTTCTCAAGCGGCCTTTGGCTCCCTTCTGCCATTCGGTTCACAATGTGCTAGATTTTCTCCATCTGGCCCCTACTCAACTTCACTCTAACGCATGGAGGATCTTGGTGTCCTGCTGCATCATCTAACGACGAGCATTGGAGGAGGTAGGTTCAGAGCATCCTAACCTTACTGCCTGCAAGTTCCTTCTCACCCACAATCTTCTGAAGCATAATGGTAACACATGCAGCTTTCGGTCGACTCAGAAACACCTGAAATTTAATAAAGAAGCCACGACATATTAGAACTTACTAATTGAAGATAATAGTCATGAAGATTATTCTGCTAGTTTAACATAATACTTATCAAAGATTCCAGGAAAAACCACTGCACTTAAAACAAATTTTTAGTTAGAGCCTACAAATCTAACATACGAGCTCCTTTAAAGCACCTAAATTTCAAAAGACCCAACTATAATTCAACATTCCTAAATGTTAACTAGTTGGGCAAGGCGCTCTTTCAATCATGATTACACCTTTAAGATGATAACATAGTAATAATTATGATATCCTTGGATTGTGACAAATATATTGTCTGCATACTACTCCCATGGGTTAGCTTTTGTTCACTAACTTGTCAAAAAAAGATTTTGTTCAGGATATGATGCCTGAGTGTCACAAACTTATAATCTCCTTAAAGGAATTTAATCCCATGCTTATTAATATAGGAGTCGTTCTATGGTGCATATACTACATATCATGAAATCACTAGTGTTCACCGCTAATTGAAATATTAAGTATTGTCCACTGTAGATCACATCAAGAAATATTTGTTGTTTGTACTATCCACTCAAGCTTTAGACTGCAATTACAACTTTAACTAAGCAACTAACTTTAGACACCAAAATAAAATGAACAAGTTAAAAACACCTACTCTACAATGTTAACATGAAGTTAAACCAAAATACAATTGGCATGTTGGAAAAGATTTTTTTTTTTTTATAAATAAGAAACTTTATTGATCAAATGAAACTAGGCGAAGCCCATGTACAGAGGAAGTATACAAAAGAGACCTAATTACATTCTATAAAGCTGAAAAGAAAACAAAAACTCATGAACATTCTCTCCTTTTAGTACAATAGCAGAAAACCACTGAACCAAAGAAGACACACAAAAATTCCAGATTTCCTTCACATCTCGCTCCTTGTTGTTGAAGCACCTCTCATTCCTTTCCATCCATAAACACCATATTTAAGCACAAAGAAATCATCCTCCATGCCGGTGCCAGTTGAGAACTATTATGATGCCTATTCCAACAATATGCTAGAAGCTCCACCACACTCTTTGGCATAACCCAACTCAATCTAGCTCTACTAAAAATGTCAACCCATAACTCCCTAGCCACCTCACATTGAAGAAGTAGATGATCAATCAATTCACCCTTTTTCTTACACATGAAACACTACTCTATTATAATCATCCCACGTTTCCTTAAATTATCAACTGTCAAAATCTTCTCTTGAGCAGCTATCCAAGTAAAAAAAGCAACTTTCGACGGCACAAAAACCCTCCAAATACTCTTCCACAGAAACAAACATGTTGTTGATCTGTCAACATCTTATAAAATGATTTAACAGAAAACTTGTTACTCCCCGTATGTTTCCATAGCATTTGATCTCTCACATTTCCTCTTATTTTCAATGAATACAAAAAGTTGAAAAAACCTGATATCTCATCAATTTCTCAATCCTGTGCATTTCTAGTAAAAATCACATTCTAATGCACAGTCTCATTAGCACGACACAACACCTCTGAGACAGCAGTCTGCTGATTTCCAACCAAGCTGAAGACATTCAAAAAAACAGTATGAAGAGCTCTCTCACCACACCATTCATCAAACCATAAATGTATTCTTGCACCCTCCCCAACCTCGAACTTAAGATGTTTTTCAAAAATGTTCCACCCCTTTCTATAAATTTTCAAAGGCTCACACCATAAGTCCCCCTACCCTCCTTGGAACGCCAACCCCCGCAATCACTTCTATACTTCTGATCAACAACCTCTCTCCACAACAAATCCCCTTCCAATTGATATCTCTACAACCACTTTCCTAATAGAACTTTATTAAAAAAGTTCCAATTTCACATTCCCAAACCTCCCAACACAATCGGATTGCTCACCCTTTGTCAACTTACAAGATGAAATTTATTCTCTTCCCCCATGCCACCCCACAAAAAAGCTCTAAACAATTTTTCAATTTGATTTGCCACACCCACCGGTAATGGAAACAAAGAAAGAAAATATGTAGAGAGATTGGAAATGATACTTTTAATAAAGGTTAATCTCCCCCCTGGTTAGATATAGCCACTTCCAAACCGACAATCTTTTCTCAACCTTTTCTACAACACCATTCCAAATATTCTTTGCTTTTGAAGATGCCCCCAATGGCCCTAAATATTTCATCGGAAGGGAATCAACTTTGCAGCCCAAAAAATCCGCTAGAAGGTTAATATTCTCCACATCCCCCACCGGAACCAATACTGACTTTCTCGAGTTCACCTTAAGGCCCGAAACTGCTTCAAAACACAATAGAATAGCCCCCCTTAAAGCTTGAATTTGTCCACTGTCAGGACCACAAAAAAAAAAAAGTGTATCATCTGCGAACAATAAGTGAGAAATGGATAAAGCACCATTACTGTTGTTTCCCACTTAGAAACCAGCAAGAAAACCTCCCCTACAACATCCTCTACCAAGCGACTCAACACCTTCATAACTATAACGAAAAGAAAAGGTGATAACGGATCCCCTTGTTGAACTCTGAAAACATCCACAAGAGTTGCCATTAACTAAAACAGAAAATCGAGCGGTCGAAACACAGTATTTAACCCATCCACACCACCAATCTCCGAAGCCACATCTTCTCAGCATATAAAAAAGAAAATCCCAACACACGTAGTCATATTCCTTTTCCATGTCCAACTTGCAAAAAAACCCCGGAATACCTTCCCTCATTTGGTTGTCCAATTACTCATTTGCAACCAAAAATGAATCCAATATTTGCCGACCCCGAACAAAAGCATTTTGAGGTTTAGAAATAATTTTATCCATCACCAAACTCATACGATTAGCTAACACCTTCGAAATAATTTTATAAATCCCGCCTACCAAACTAATAGGACAGAAATCTTTCATGAAGTAAAACTCTATAATCAATCCAGAAAAGCAACTTCGCATATACAAAATAAGAGCATCATCACAGACATGTGTCGTAGGTCTCCCTTTTTCCAGAAAATAATCCAGCAACCAGGACTGCAAGTGGCGTGAGTCTCTTTATCAAGATATACATCAGAATATTAACTCCTTTTAAACTGACCAATGCAAATGCCACGTTAGCATTGTAAAGTAGTGAAATTGGAAGAAGCTTTCTAGCCGTCAACATATCTATAGATCCGGATTTTGTGTATCCCATTCTTTGATCCAAGTGTATAAGCAAGGTGGTTGCCAATTGCTAAGATAATGAAGAACAACAAACAAAATTCACTATTAACAATCACAAAACCATCACAAATTTAGTGAAAGAGCAAGTGCACTATTTCACTTTCACAAAATCATACCTGCAAAGTGAGGAGGGTCATTGAGTGCGCATATTGAATAAGTATGGCCTTATTGATAAAAACCATCGCCATTGAAGCAATCCCATATGATAAGGCTGCAGAAAAACTAAATGGGCGATGGTACAGAGTTTACAACTGACACAATGAAAAAATATCTTACATGTGGCAAAACCATTTGTTAAAAACAATGTCTAATCAATCTCATACACAACCATCTCATTAACACGATTAAATTCACTTTCACACAAAAATGGCATAAATATGAGCACTGCTCTATTGCCAAGAGGACATTCAGACTTGGATATATCATATCCATGGTTCAGTTGAATTATAACTTGTAAAACTCTAGATTATGTATAAGAAGGTGGTAAATGGGATCCCACATTGTTCGGGATCCCACATTGTTCCGAATGGAGAAGTTCAAACCCTTTATAATGATTCCAATGGACTCCAATTGCAACATTAATTAGTTCCATAAGAGTATGGATTTAGATGTGATTTTTCATGAAGTTGTTACAATTTAGAAATTGAGCCATCGGGATTGTAATATCTTAGATTGTGTATATAAAGGTGGTAAATGGGATCCCACACTATTCTAATTGCAACATTGACTAGTCCTTTTTTAGTATAGACCCGGATATGGTTTGGGTCTTCTTTGTATCATTACATAATTTGTTCATTAGTCATAAACATAACAGGTAATTTAATTAAGAAACATATAATTGATCACGTGCAGTCGAGAAAAAGATCTGTACGGACTTCATAAAGAAAGTACGTCTTACTCTTGTCACCTCAAACTTGTATAAACTATTTTGAACACGGTACACCAAAATTAAAAATTGACAACTAAGCCTTGAAATCTTAAATGCTTTACTTAGGATTAGATATGGCATTATTCTAGTCCTTGAAAGTTAGTGATAGCCTTCATAATGCTGTTGCGACAATTAATCATTCAAATCCATGAAATTCTAAGGTTTTAAGATGTTGCTTAAATTGAGATTTAGTGACAGCAAACGAAGCAACTTAGCTACAAGTAGCAAAGGAATCTGGATGAAAAAATAATAATCATAATCATAAATGGAAGAACCTCAAATGTGGACTCATTTCTGAGTCACTACGATTTTCCATGGTCAACAACGAGATGATAGTTACGAGATACAGATATAGAGAACGGTCTCACTACCACTCCAGTGACGTCATCACTAAATAAAACTCCAATTACAGCCCCAAACTCACCGCCAATTAGTATAAAAATTATGCGAATCAAAGTAACTGTTACACTCCTATGGAGGACGATGGAAGTGAGGGGCAACGACACTAAAGGTTCAGACTTCAGAAGTGGTATTCGGGAATGGGGAACTCATGTGTAGAAGACCCTAGAAGCTAAGGTGCAAAATGGGCCAGATGGGTTAGGAGCGAACTACAGAGCTGGGCTTAATGAATGAATAAGATGGGCCAACTACTTATGTTTAATTTGAGTATTTCATGTATGGGCCATAGGCCTTAGTATAAGGATAGTTAAGTAATTTCATACATTTACTTTATAATTCATGTAAGCAGACGGTTATTGTTTCATCTAGAATTTTCCTATGTTGTCAGACTATTTGGAGGAGCTGTCCCTCGAAGAAGAGTATTTTTTACTATCAATTCAATACAATATTACTGTTATCCATCATATTTTCCAGAATTTTTCATCCATTTTTACTACTCATTGATCTGTAATGTAACAAGTGGTATCCAAAGACAGGTTCCTCCCCTGCTTCCTTGGCTGATTGCACGAGATTGAGTGATCTTCAAGAAGGACTTCAAGCCTTCAAGAAGAGTACTGAGGCTCACATCAAACAGTCAAAATCCCAATTTTCTACTATTGGCATGGAGCTACAAGCAATGAGGTAGCAAATGGAAGGCATGATGCAACAGTTTGCCTCCAATGCAACAGATCTGCACATAAACAACAAGCATAGGTCAGGTGGATATGGCAGACATGAAGAAGCATATAAACAAGATCAGATGACTCCACACACAGGGGAAATACTTCCAGTAGCAATGCAACTAGATTTTCCTACTTTTCATGGTGAAGAACCGCATGGGTGGCTATATAAGGTGAATCAATTCTTTAAATTCTATAATACTTTACCACATCAGAATTTGAGACTTGTTTCTTTCCATATGGAGGGCAAGACCCTAGTATGGTTTCAAGACTTAGATGAATCTGGTTTGATTTCTGATTGGGACGGGTTTGTGAGAGCATTGTTGTTTAGATTTGGGCCAATCAGTTATGATGACCCCATAGAACAATTGACTAGGCTGAAACAAGTTCGGATAGTCGAAGAATACAAGGTTCACTTTGAAGCCCTTTTATAATAGACTTAGAAGTCTATCGGAACAGTACAAATTAAGTTGATTCCTAAGTGGCCTAAGGGATGAAATACGACTACAAGTGCGTATGTTCAATCCAAACAACCTTACCTCAGCCTATAGCCTTGCCAAAATACAAGAAGAACACGTTTCCCTTCATAAAAAACTCCTAACCGGAAACCACACCAACTATCACCATGAACCAGCCTCACTCAAAATCCAACCAAACCCTCAAAACCATGACCCCAAAAACTCAGGAAGGGCTGTAGTACCTATGCAGAAAATTAGTAATAATCAAATGAATGATAGAAGAGAGAAAGGTTTATGTTATCACTGTGAGTCTAAGTGGAGACTTGGACATTGTTGTCAAAGCCCTAAATTATACTTAATTGAAGAAGTAATTGAAGAAGTGAAGACTATTGAGGAAGAGTCAGGAACATGGGCTGATCAAGAAGGTGGGGTAGGGCTAGACAAGGTTGGGAAGTGTCTTGAAATTTTCCTGCATGCTATCACAGGCTTACCCAACCCAAAAACAATGCGTATCAAGGGGAGGATTGGCAGTCAAGGGGTCACAATACTGATTGACTCGGGGAGTATGCATAATTTTATGGACCTAGTTTTACTTGCCAAGGTACAGTTGCCAGTCACAACAAATGAGAGAGTGAAGGTTAAAGTGGCAAATGGAGAACTGGTGGAAAGTGAGGGAAAAGTGGTAGGGGTCAATGTCATGATTCAAGAGCAGATTTTTAACATGGATTTGTTTTTACTGGTTCTGGCGGGATGTGACATGGTTTTAGGGGTGCAGTGGCTTCAAGGGCTAGACTTTATCCTATGGAACTTTAAGGAATTGGCAATGCAATTTTCCTTCAACTCTTGGATTGATGAGGGATATGTAAACAGATCCAATCATCTGGAGAACAAAGGCATTTTACTTCAATTAATTGAAAAGAACTCAACCACTCAAACACCAACCTTACCTGAGCCCATACAGCAACTACTAAATCAGTACCCAGATAATCTTTCTTTTCCAAATGGCCTTCCCTCTAATCAAACCCAAGACCATTCTATCAACCTGCAAACCTGGCCCTAGACTCATTTCAGTATGTCCTTATCGATACCCCTGTTTTCAGAAGGATGAGATTGAAAAAATAATAAAGGAACTACTGGATTCGGGGGTCATTCGTCATAGTCAAAGTCCTTATTTCTCACATATCTTATTGGTGAGAAAAGCAAATGGGACATGGAGATTGTGTGTGGACTACAGGGTGTTGAATAGCGTCACTATCAATGATAAATATCCTATACCCGTAGTGGAGGAGTTGATGGATGAGCTACATGGGGCCAAAATTTTTTCTAAGCTTGATTTGAGGTCGGGCTACCATCAAATCAGGGTGAAAGCATAAGATGTGCCTAAGACTGCGTTCAGAACTCATGAAGGGTACTACGAGTTCCTAGTCATGCCCTTTGGCTTGACCAATGCACCCTCGACATTTCAAAGCCCCATGAACCAAGTTTTTAAACCTCATCTTAGACGTTTCATTTTTATTTTTGTTACGACATTTTGATCTATAACAGGGATGCTAAAACTCACTTAACACACCTAAGGGTGACTTTTGACCTTCTAAGGCAAAATCAACTTTTTCCCAAAATGAGTAAGGACTGCTTTAGCTGTGAGGAGATTGCTTAGTTAGGCCATTTAATATCTGGCCAGGGGGCTGACCCTGAGATGCTAAAGGCCACACTGGAGTGGCCAGTCCCGAAATCCATTAAGGCTTTAAGAGGGTTTTTAGGCCTTACTGGTTATTATAGGCGGTTTGTGAAAGGGTACGGAGCCATTGCTGCTAGTTTGACTGGGTTGTTGAGAAAAGATGGGTTCAAGTGGGATGAAAGGGCCCACAATGCTTTTGAAAAGCTCAAAACAGCCATGACTCAACCTCCTGTCTTGACCTTACCTAATTTTCAACTACCATTCATTATAGAATGTGATGCGTCCAGGGAGGCCATTGGGGCTATTTTAATGCAAGAAGGTAAACCCCTTGCATTTTTCAGTCAAGCACTTGTAAAAGGGTGGGCACTAAATCTGTCCACTTCTGAGAAAAAATTATTGGCACTAGTTTCAGCAATGCAAAAGTGGCGACCTTATTTGTTGGGCCAATCCTTTGTGGTCAAAACAGAAGACCACCAAAGTCTTAAGGTCCTACTAGACCAAAGGGTAGGAACAGCTATGCAGCAAAAGTGGATCACCAAACTTATGAGTTATGATTTTATTGTGGAGTATAAGAAGGGAAAAGAAAACCTAGTGGCAGATGCACTTTCCTGAAGGGAGACTACAGCAGAGAATACAATAGCTATGATTTATATTCCTAGTTGGGATTGGGTGACTGAAATCAAGTCTCTTTATGATATGGATGAGGTAACATATGGGTTATGGCAAGAACATTGAGAGGGGAGTTTACCCCAGCACTACTAAAAAAAAATGGCATTTTGTTATACTAAAGTAGGATGTATGTGCCTGCTAACCCCATCATGATCACCAAACTGTTGCAATTGGTGCACAACAGCCCCATAGGAGGCCACTTGTGCTTTGACAAGACAAGCCACAGACTCAAAAGGGACTTCTACTGGCCAGGTCAGAAAAAGGATTTGAGAATATTTTTTAGGGATTGTGAAGTGGATCAAGCAGTCAAGGTTGATAATACACTCCCCAGTGGGCTATTACAACCCCTGCCTGTACCCTCAAAACCATGGTCTGAGATAACCATGAATTTTGTTGAAGGATTACCCACATCTGGGGGATTCAATGCTCTATACGTGTTGGTGGACAGATTCACTAAATACGCCCACTTTGTACCCATCTCACACCCCTACACAGCGAAGGTGATAGCCCAGCAATTTCTAAAACACATTTTCAAACTCCATGGGTTGCCTAACTCCATCATCTCAGATAGAGACCCCACATTTACTAGCAAATTTTGGAGGGAATTATTTGCTTTGCAGGGAGTCTAACTAGCCTTCAGTACTGCGTACCACCCTCAAACAGATGGGCAGACTAAGGCTGTAAATAAGTGGGTCGAGAACTATCCTAGGAGTTATGTCAGTGATACTCCTAAAGTCTGGTCAAATTGGATTGCCCTAGTCGAGTTGTGCTACAACTCTAAACAACATGCAACCACCAAAATGACTCCCTTTGAGGCCCTCTACAAGTTTAAACCCCCTAAATTAATGAACTACAATTCACAAATAGTCAAGGTAGAGGAAGTGGGCGTTACCTTACAGGAGCGTGACAGACTGTGGCACTTGCTAAAACAAAATCTAGTTAGTGCTCAGGAAAGAATGAAAAAAAAGGTAGACTTGAAGAGAAAGGAGTTACAATACCAGGTAAGTGATTGGGTCTATTTGAGTTTGTAACCATATCGCCAAGCCTCAGTCCAGCAACGGCAAAATCTCAAACTTTCACCCAGATACTACAACCCCTTTCAAGTGGAGCGAAAAATTGGAGAGGCGGCTTATCAAATTCGACTTCCACCCACAACTCATATCCATAATGTGTTCCATGTTTCACTGTTAAAGAAAAAAATTAGGGAAAAAGGTCAGTCCTTTACCTACACTACCACCCGTCGATTCAAGGGGGTTTTCAAACTAGAGCCAGAAGAAATTTTAACTAGAAGAATGAAGAAGGTGAAGAATAGACCTGTGGTGGAGTTACTGGTTCGTCGGTAAGGGCAACTGGAGGAAAAGGCATCATGGGAATCCTACCACCACTTGTGTGAATCATTCCCTCACCTTGTAGGCAAGGTGTTCTGAAGAAGAGGGCTTTGTTACATGCCTATGGAGGAAGTGAGGGGCGACGACACTAACGACACTAAAGGTTCAGAATTCGGAAGTGGTATTCAGGAATGGGGAACTCGTGTGAAGAAGACCCTAGAAGATAAGGTGCAGAAAGGGCCAGATGGGCTAGGAGCGAACTACGGAGCTGGGTTTAATGAAGGAATAAGATGGGCCAGCTGCTTATGTTTAATTCAAGTATTTACTATATGGGCAATAGGCCTTAGTATAAGGATAGTTAAGTAATTTCATTCATTTGCTCTATAATTCCTATAAGCAGACAATTATTGTTTCATCTAGAATTTTCCTGTGTTGTCAGACTATTTGGGGGAGCTCTCCCTCGAAGAATAGTATTTTTCACAATCAGTTCAATACAATATGATAGTTGTCCATCATATTTTCCAAAATTTCTCATCCATTTTCACTACTCATAGATCTGTAGTGTAACAGTAACCTTAATTTGATTAATCGTCGAGAAAACAAGCAAAAATAAATAATTAAGAAAAATAACGAAGTGGGCAAGGATTAAGCCCCTGTTTGGATTGGAAATTCATCTCAACTCATCACAACTTATCTCATCTATTCTCATCATTACAACTTTTTTAAATTCTCACACAAAATATAATAAACAATTCAACTTTTTCAAATCCTAAAATAATAATAATAATAAATAATATTTTAATAATATTTTATTCAATTCATCTAAAATCATCTCAACTCATCTCTGAATTCAAACGGAGCCTAAGGGAAAAAAAAGTTAACCAGGTTAAAGTAGTAGATAAAATTACATCGTCGCACAAGAAAAAGATCAATAGGTGCGGGCTTTGTAAATGATTAGGTTAATAGATCGGATATCAAAAGGGGAAGGGAGAATTTTCTGAGTGTAATGGAGCATGGCTCGCGTGTAGTGGGGTGTGGAGTGCGAGAGAGAAATGAATATATAATTTGAAAAGAAAATGAGTAAAAACCAGAGGGTTGTGGGTTTGATGAAATAGCAAGCGAAGAAGTGCGCGTGGGCAGGCAATCACATGGCAAGTGTAAAGTTGTGAAGCAATCGCCATCGGATGTGGAATGGACGCCATTGCTGTCGCCCCCAAAACCAGAGCAATTAGCAAAGTTCTCTTCAACTTGTTCTAATGTGATTAATTGTTGGTAACAGACATTGCTGTTTTTCAACGTGCTTTTCGTCTACTTTTTAGCTAGCTAATCAGTGAATGCAAGGAAAAACTTGTTCCATTGTACAAGCTATGATTCAATGGGCTCAAGTTTAGGGGTGAGTTTGGTCCGGTCCTAGGAGGTTTTGTGGACCGGACCGAACAGCCTAAGGATCGATCCAGTCTAGTCACCATTCGGGACGGTCCGGTCCGATCAGTCCATTCGGTCCAACCTTCTTTTTTTTTAAATCGATTAATAAAAAAAATTATTTAAAATATTAAATTAAAATTAAGTGACTTATTAAATGAAAATTACATAATAAATTGTACAATTATTAATATATACTAGTATTATATATTATACTTATACATTAAAGAATATAATAATACATTGATCTAAATATATATAGTTATAGAGACTACCAATACTATAACTAATAACTATACTAGTAGTATTACTAATATACTATATGTTAGTGATAAATTGGTAATACACTAATAATACTATATTAAATAATACTCTATATAGTTATAGTGATTTAATACTAACAAATTAAGTTAACAATACTAATACTATTATAAATTTATACATATAGTTTAATTTATACTGTAACTCTTATAATATGTTAATATATTAATATATACTAGTACTATATATTATAGTTATATATTAAAGAATATAATACTTGTGATATATTAATAATTATTTATATACAATTATTTATATAAATAATATATAAATAATAAAATATATTTATATTTTTTTAATTGTCATTCCGTCAGGTTTGAGGTGAAAAATCTTTAGACTGGACTGGACGTGACCAATTCAATTCAGTCCAATCTAGTAAGTTTCTCCGGTCTGGACCGGCCGAATCTCACCCCTACTGAAGTTCAAGTCAAGTCCAACTCCTTTGTTACGATATTTTGTTCAAATTCAGAGGAGAGGCTCGATTTTAGAATTCTGTCCATTGATTAGTACATGCAAGGCAAGATCAAGTGAGAGGGAAGGTCCAACCCAAACATGGTTGGACTTGAAAACTCGTTGGGTTGGTGTTTGCGAACAATACTGAACAAGTGGCATTGACCATTGAGTTTCTAAGTTAATATAATTTTGTCGCAAGAAAAATTTACAAATAAATTTTATAAAAATAACTTCACAAACTAACGTGATTTTAAAATAAATATAACATATTATATGAAACTACGTCAGTTTATAAATTTACTTTTATAAAATCTCTTTATGCATATAATACTTCTCGTAAAGTAAAGCTAGACTACATTTTCTTCTCCTAGCTTTTTCTGTTTTTTCCTTTTCAAGTAAATAAAAATCTTGTTCTTGGAACATGAATAATGTCAACTACATATAATGCCAACGTTATTTGGATGTTGTCACTGACACTAGAATATTTGCATTTTGCAGCTAGCTTAGCAGGCTTTTCTTCTTTCTTTAATGAAAATATCTTTACTAGAGGTGGGCTGCAAGCCATACCAGCATTCGGTAATCTCGCCTGAGCGCAGAATGCTTTTACTTTTAGCATATCTGAGATGGGGAATTTTGGTCATGAATCATCAATCTCGGATCAAGTCCAAAATGTCTATATATATTAGGAACACTGCATAGATTCCTAATATGTAAGCCTGTTTGCAACACAACATGACTAGCGCATGCAAACGTCAGCATTTTCCACGACAAAAATTTAAAATGGCACATCGGATATGTACATGCAATGCAACCATCAACATTTCTCAAAATCAAAATTCTAAACGACATAATAGATCAGACAAGTTTGATGCTTCATGTTAAGTTGTCACTCAAGTTCAGCCTACCACAGGTAAATCGTTCAAATACGTACTACTGGACAGAAGAAAATGATCATCACAGCGGAAAAGTCATGCTTCCCATCATTTTCCCATCTCTCGTGACAAACAGTTGCATGTGTCTTACTTCACTGCAGCTCTTGCACTCATGGACGAGTTACAGGTGGTGCTTCTTTGTTTCCTGTAGGAGGTATAAAAATCATCACATTGACTTGTTTCATTTGGATTAGCTGTGGCACCAAGTCCCAACCTTCCTGATCCTGACTTCTGATCTACACCTCCATCAGCATATGCCCCCGTCTTTGAAGAATTTCGACACACTCTCAAGAATTTCAGATTGAGGAACATTGGATGGAGGAATTACAGTTGGTATGTCCAAAGGGCTCATGGGAGAGTAGGGCACCCCGCTACCAATCTGCATTTTTCTGACCATTCCAGGAATAAGACCTGGTGGAAACAAAGGATATGGTGGCAATTTTTCACCATTGCCAGCAGTTGGGCCTGGCAATAAATGGGGTGTGGGCTGTTGGTTTGCTGGTTGAACAGAAGCTGATATGGTCATGGGCCCCATAAAAGCACCACCGGGGCCTGAGTTTGGAAGAAATTGCTTGGTTGCTAGAGATGGCGGAATGGCTTGGGCAGAGGCTGCATGTTTATCAGGAAGCTCTTGATCTGGTAAATTCCTATCAGGTAGCCACTGCTGGATGTTATGATTTGTAGAATGCTGCAGCAATACTGCATGAAATGAAAATTAAGTGCAATTTATAGCATTCTTTATTTATAGAGACATATGCATAGACACATCTAGGCACCTGCGTTGAACCAAAAGAAACCCAGTCCTGCTGCCCCTAAAAAATAACAGAAACATAGAAGGGTTTTGGAATGGGATGGGGAGGATGGGGGTCGTAAAATTGCCTCCTCAACCCCAGGTTTATTACATGGCAAAAGCACCAGCTTTGGCATGGCTTTGACAATTTGAGAGAGTAAGTTAGAGAGAGGGGGAGAAAAGCACAGCTTACCAGCAGCCGGATCTGCTGCACCACTGGTAGTTGGTAGCCCTGGAAAAGAATTAGTTGGTGGCCCAGCAATCATCTCACCCTTAAGCTCGTTGATAGTATTCGGATCAAAAATATCTTTGGAAGCCCACAACTCTAAAATCTTCTGTAACCTTGTCTGATTTTCCTCCTTGTTCTGAGGGTTCTGATAAATCCTCCTGAGCATAGAACCTAAAACAGGTACAAATGCAAGGGCTTCATTATCAAGGTTGGGGCTTGTCCTCCATAGCTAGCTGTTAATTTTGCAAAGCAATATTATTTTTTTTTTATAAGTAAAAGCAAGACTAATATATGTAAACCATGAAACAAAATGCAGCTAACCAAAAATTGAGAAACTCGGGAACAAGCATAATAGTCAACACTAGTTTTCGATGCTCATTACAAGGTGAAGATAGGTGAGCTATGACAGTATTTTGGCATGAGTATGCATCCCTTAGAACTTGAAACAAGTGGTTCGCCTCCAGGAAGAGGTTCATCTTTTTAATGCATCATGTTAATGAGAAAAATTCATTCCAAATTTTTCTTATTGAACTTAGAATACCCCTTCCAACATCTAAATTCAATAACTGACTACGGTTCATCTTCAACATCTAAAGTTTTGAACTTGATGTTATATACCTTTGAGATTGGATAGGTCATGTCACAGCGGGTGGTGGAAATGATGGCTTGTTGGCTTTGGTTCCTTTGTGTTTGATCTGGTGTATTTATAGGGAATGTAATGCTCGAGCCTTGGGAAATTGTTAGAATACAGTGTTCAAATTATGAACAAACAATTTTCTTTTGTTTGGATGGTTGCATAGTGCATACAATAGTTTAAATTTCTCAAGTTTCGTGGAATTATGATCTCTCTTCTTTCACATAGTTGGGCATTCCCACCCTCTATGCTGTGCATGCGATTGCACTTTTTGGGAGGTGGAAGCACAAGTTCGATGTAATTTGTGTCAATTTTAAGGGTTTTTTCTACTCTTTTCTTTTTGATTGTCAATGTAAGAGCTCTTTGTGACTATTCCTGCCATAGGCAATCTCCTGTCCTAAACATAATTTGGCAAGTATATGATGCTCAGCTGGTGTTCCTTTCTCAAAGCAGAACTACCATGGACATTAAGGAAAATAAGAAAAGACTACCTGAGTTAGGTCCCTAAGGGTGGCCACCAAACAAAGCCAGAATAAGATTTGGACTCAGGGGTGCACTTCCCAATCAAGAAATCCAAGCTGAAGAAACTCCATGGGATTATCTTAAGGGAGCTTCTGATACTGAGTTGTGGTGGTTTCTAGGGAAATACTCAGAGAATCCGAAGTTGAACAGCCAACTTCATGGTGGAAAACAGATTTGATGGATGACAAGGACAGATAAACTTCTATTTCTACAAGTATAAAGACAAGTAGACTTTTTTTTTAATAAGTAAGAAAAAAAGGCAAGTAGACTTAGAGGTTCAAAGCTTGGTTTTTATTCCCTACACTGTCATTGCTATCATTGTTGCAAGGATGCAGGCCAAATTTGATGGATATCCAAATTCTTGTTCTAATCAGCTGACTAAAATGGTAATGAAAGCATCTTTGTTAGGTATTGTTAATAGTAATAGCTCACCAACCATAAACTCGAGTAGTGTTCAGGTTTCCTTATGGACAAAGAACAAAGCCATAACAACACCCCCACCAAAAGAAGGTAGAAAACGGGGCAATAATATAGCTTCTACCTGAGCCCTCTAGATAAGTATGCTTGACAAAGATCCAAAAATCAATAGCCTTGACACTTTGTTAGCGGGGAGGAAAAAATATATATGAGCAAAATGTTGGGGGGAAAACTGCATGAGTAGAAATCATGAATCTAAAAGACAACATTATTTGTGCAGCCATCTTGTATACACCTTGTGTACTTGGTTATGCCTATTAATAAAATTTTACTCATTTAAAAAAAAAACATTATTTTGCAGCCATAGAATGTTACCTGTCAAAAAGAATGTCATTTGCAAGGTATATTATATGCAGTTACCTCTCAGAATCATCTAGGACAAAAATTCGTTCTCTAAGTGCCTCAGCCAGTGCGGGTGCAAATGGGGATCTCTGCATGAACCAGTTTTTGGCACCCTTAATTGACTCTTTCGTACCATTTAGATTGTTAAGCACGCTATTGAGCTCCATTGCAACATCAGATGGAAGTGGTCCAGAAAGACCCCTGAAAGACTTGGATGACTGGTCATAATCTGGTCGACCATGAATCCCAAAAGACTGTGAATGCTGATGGTGCTGTGGCTGCTCGTAGAATGAGGGAAAAGGAGGTTGGTGCAATTGAGCACCCAGCACTGTAGCTGATGCCCCAACACCTGCAGCTGCGGCATTCATTGGGGGAGCATTTAAAGGGGGAGGATGCATCATAGGTATAGACAATGATGCAAAAGGAGGATTGAAGGGACCACCTGGAGGATGGGTAGCTAACCAAAGCCTGTAACAGTAGTACCCATGCCCCTCCCCGCCAAAGAGAAAACCATAGTCAGGATTCTCTTGCTGCTTTTCACGAATCATAGCTTCAAATTCAGGGCCGTTCTTGGCAAGCATACTCAACAAGTTTTTCGATGTGCTTATGCAGCTCCGGATTGGAAGGAGGAGCAGCTGGGGGTGGAGCTGCTTCATATGGACCATGAAACTGTGGAGGAACGAGAGGAGAGGGTAAATGAGGGGGGAAAGCTGGCGGTGCCTGCTGTTGCTGTTGAAGATGAAGAAGGTGAGGATGGGGTGGAGGATGCGGATGGAGCTGCTGCATTTGGGGGTGATACGGGAATTGTTGGAGAGAGGGATGTGGGGGGTAGGAAAGGAGGACCATGCACTGATGGGAGGAAATAGCGGGTGCTGTGGAGGAAATCCAAACTGCTGTTGCTGTTGCTGTTGCATGCTTGGGGGTTGTCGCTGCTGTTGGGCATATGCCATAGCAGAGGCTGATGAGTAATCATGAGGCTGTCAATCCATCACCCTTTACAGAGAATTAGCAGGAGTATAATTCAGCAGCCGTTGTGAAAATCTTCAAATTCAATAACATTCTCTCATTGATATTCCTATTCCAAAAAATGGCCAGTAACCAAAATTTTAATGCAAACAAATTACAAGTTCTCAATGTGCACTAAATTGAGGATCTCAACATTTATAATGATTCAATGTAATTCGATACGGCACCAAACACCCATGTCACGAAGAAAAAGGAACTAACATTCAGAGTATGCCATTAAGTTGAAGCCCAAGCCCCCCCAGCAAACACACACACAATCACGGGCAAAAACAGAGAAGAAGTGTAATATGAGCAGAATTCAGATTTAAGAAAAAAATATACAATAACCTTTAAGCTCCAATCACCAGAAGCAAGAAACTGAAAGCCTATTTGCTTTACACATTGATTTTCAAAGTGTCTCTCATGCCCTTGGGGGTTTATGGGGTAAGGTCCTATCTGTAAGGAATAAGCTATAAGTCCATTGCAAGCCTGTTTTCGGGTTCTTCGTAATCTCTCGACTAGGTTTTTTCATCCACCAGAATAGATGGCGAAAATTAAAGACTGCAATTTATTTATCAAATCCACGCCGTGATCACTCTCTCTCTCCATTCTCTCTCTTGCTCATCTCTCTCTCTCTCTCTCTCTCAGTGCCTAACTGCCAAGCTCACCACCTTCAACTGCCGCTCAGACCCTACTCCACCCACGATCACCGCATCTGCCTCTAGATAAACCCTGCATCCCGATGTTAGGTTTGTTCACTTTCAGTTTCTTCTCGTCATCTTGTTTAGTTTTCTTGTTTTTCCGGAAGAAAAAATCTATTCATCATCCAAACTCTTATCATCCTTTCAGCATCTTATGATGTGACATTAAATGATAGGTTTACAAGTAAAATATAATAAATAATTTCCAATCACCTAATACATCATTATAGAATGATGGAAGGATGATAGAAATTGGGTAGATAAGTAACATTACTCTAATAAGAATAGATCTAGAATGTTTGATTTCATCTAGTAAATCCCACACAATTTATTATTTCCTTGTTATAAAATTTCAATTATTCCAAGTTGATGATAAAAATCCCTTAACTATTCTATATTTTCTCAGGAACAATACTAAAAATATCTCTAGTTAATAACTCCATATATCTATGTGAATTTAACTAATTGGAAACTCATTAAATTTTTTGGATTTTTCTTGAAAATCACACTAATCGCGGTAAGGTATCTATACATTTGCTCAACTAATGATGCTTAATCCTAGGATTCTAATAAAAAATGACCTATCGATCTTATTGCGATTCAATAGATCGAACAATAATTAGATAGAAAATTGCAAGCATTAAGAACAATGAATAAACACTCAATCATGGAAATATTGAAAATAAAGTAACTTAGAATATAAATTGTATGTTCAATGCTAGACTACATCATAACTCTAAAAAACAAAATTATTTCATAATAAAACTGAAATGAAAAAGAATAGAACTAGTGTTCTTCGTTGGAGTCGGTTGATAAAACATGAGACTCTTGCCTCTGCTCCCCAGATCCGCCTCTTTGAAAGAAACTTAAAGAATCAACTCTGGAATATTTGACTCTAAAGCTCAGAACACCCTCCCCCAATTTCGTGCTAATGATATGCTTATATAGGGTAAAAAAGAAACCCTAATGTTTTCATGATTTTCGCCTAAAACATCGCCTAACTTTTAGGACTAATTTTGATAGGCTCGTACGTGCTCCAGGAGTCAAAATTTAGAAATCCTTATTAGATACAAAGTTGTAGCCATTTAAGGTAACTTTCCAACCCATCTAGAATCATATCAATCGAACATGTGAGTAGAAAATTATGATCGAAACACTCAAGCATGTCCAGGCTGTCTCCCAGTGTATTCTGAACTTGGATTTCTTGTAGATTCCTTCTGTGATTTCTTTCTCTTTTTTATGATCAAAATTGCTTTCAAGCCATTTGCTAGTTGTTGCCCATGATGTCGTCTAACTCTTGTCGCCAATTCTAGTCTCCATTGAGTCTCCTCGCCTAAACTTTATCGGCTCTCTTCAGATCTCATTGCCTCTCATCGGTCTAGATCTGTAGTCTATTCTTTTGTACCAAAATGCTCTCATTTTGCACTAAATCTTCTCATTCCTTCAAATCCAAGAAAATAAAGAAAAATATGTAGAAATAAAATAAAATCAATAATATTGATGGAGAACTAACACTTTTCATAAATAAAAAGAGTAATAAAAATCACATAAAAATCACATTTATTAGTTGGTGGACCTAAAAGCTGCCTATGCAACTGACCCTAAGGTACAAGCTCTAATTTCACTTTTCAAAGAAAATAAATTGGGCCCCGAGTACACAATGAGATCAGATTTACTCATGTACAAATTCCCCAACATGAAGAGTTTAATACTCGATTGCTTGAGCTGGGCCATAGCAACCCATGGGGGGGGGGGGGGGGGTCGGATGAGAATGGATTTTTACTAGCCAGGCCTCAAGAGTGATGTTAAACAGTTCATAAGAGGTTGTGACCTCTGTCAAAGGGTTAAGTCCTCCAACACACTACCAAGTGGGTTATTACAACCCTTTCCTATACCCACTCAACCCTGGACCCACATAACAATGGATTCTGTAGAAGGCCTTCCTAACTCTAAGGGATTTAATAGCCTGTGGGTGGTTGTTGATAAGCTCACAAAATACAGCCACATAACACCCCTACACTACACAAGACATAGCTAATTTATTCCTCAAGCACATCCTTTAAATTACATGGCCTACTCTCTCAATAGTCTCAGATAGAGACAGGTAATTTACAAACAAGTTTTGGCATGAGTTATTCAGCTTACAAGGGGGTCCAAATGGCACTAAGTACAGCCTACCACCCTCAAACTGACGAGCAAATAGAGGTTGTAAACAAAACTATGGAAAATTTTCTGAGATGCTTCTCAGGTGACAGACCTAAGGGTTGGGTATCGTGGATACCACTTGCGGAATGGTGGTACAATCCCACTCCACACGGGTCTACTAAATTATCCCCCTTTGAAGCACTATATGGCTATCCCTCTCCCTGGTGGCTAGAGTACATACCAGGTACTGCAAGAGTCGCAGCAGTTGAAGAGCACCTCCAAACCAGAGATCTAATTTCTCGATTAATCCAGCACAACCTGCAAAAAGCCCAAGATCGAATGAAACAATATGCTAATTTGAGAAGGAAGGAAAGGGAATTCACTGAAGGGGAATGAGTTTACCTCAAACTCCATCTGTACAAACAAGCCACAATGGCCTTTCGTCGTAGTCTCAAGCTGGCTCCAAATTCTTTGGGTCGTTTTAGATATTACAGAAGGTAGGGAAGGTGGCCTACTGTCTAGATCTACCACCCCATGCACAGTTTCACCCCACCTTCCATGTATCTTTACTCCAAAAGAAATCGGGAGCTTCCACCACAGCTGTTCCAGATCTGCCACCAGTGGACGACGACGGAGTCATTTGACCAGAGCCCGCCGAGATCCTAGCCCGTCGAATGGTGAAAGTGGGGAACAAAGCAAGAGCCGAATTGTTGGTGCGCTGGCACGGGCAAGAGAACATTGAGGCAACGTGGGAAAGGTACTCGAAGCTAAGGGATGATTTTCCCCACCTTGGAGGCAAGGTGTATTTAAGGGGGAGGAGTGTCACTCGACTTACGAGAGACTATTCTTAGGGTTTCAACAGATGGGATGAAAAAAGGGCATTTTGTGGGAATAACGAGGAGTAGTTGTCGAGGGCTTCGATCAAAGCTTGGACCTGAAGTGAAGTAAGTGAAGGTTGGTCAAACAAATGGCTAGTGAGTGGGCCCAGACCCATGGACGCTTTAGGAATGCTGGAGGCCTTTTATTTCTGTTACTAGCATTGTTAAGTAATGGGCTATGAGTATGTTCCCTTGAGCCCGTTGTTTATTGCTGCTTAATGTTGGACAGGCCTTCTGGCCTTATTTCGTGGGGGCCTTTTATGGTCTGCTAGTTGCTTGTTGCTTTGTCTATTTTATTTTAGAAAAAATCTTCTTCACACTCTACTATTTATCACACACTCAACACACTTAGTGTATTGAGTTAAAAAAAAAAAAAAAATTGAGTGTAGTGTGTGGAGAGTGTATCGAAGAGAGCAAAACCCTAGTTTCTATAACCTTTACCTTAGGCCTGTTAGACAATAACCACACATCAATACAAGAATATTCCGCATCAAATGTGGATGGACATAATAGCACCATAATTTTAAAATAAGTTAAAACCTCTACATAAATCCAAATAAGGAACCGATATCAGCCTCTAGTTTCCGAGATAACAAAGTAAAGGAAATCAACCTAACTTTCTCTGATACTTTTCTATTTTGGAAAATGAAATTGTGAGTTCAACGATACTTTCGCTTTCACTTTTCTTCTGCATTTAACTTAGCAAGTATATAGATCCCATAGAAATTGTGTGTATTCATATTAATAGGAAACAAGAATGATCAAATATAAAGACAAAGAAACAAAGTTTTATAAAACGGAAACTGAAAATAGTGTGAATTTAAAATAAGTTGGATAAGAAGAAGAAGCGGAAGAAAAAGAAGAATATTGTAACAACATACTAGAGTTGAGATCAAACAACTTGAATTACTGATCTTCGAGGGATCAGAAACCTCCACTTTGATTCACTTTCTCATTCAATATTTACAAAGGAAAAAGGCTTCAGTATTTATAGAAACCTTATGATTATTAACAACGGCTACAAGGGGCATTATGGTACTTCATAACAAGTAAGTAAGGACATTAACACTATATAAGGAACACCTGCATCCCACGTGACTAACTAACTAACAGATGCATATGCAAAGGGACCCTCACTTCCTTCCTTCTTCAGCTCGAGGTTACTTCCTGGTGATGAAGTGAACATAACAACTGCCTTCCTCTTCAAAAAACCTTGCCCACAAGGTCAGGGTAATGAATCCTTAGCTGCTCAACAGGTTCCCAAGTGGAATTTACCTCATCCATACCACGCCATTTCACTAATAGCTCGATAAAGGGTTTATTATTCACAGCAGTCATGCGCCTGTCAAGAATAGCTTCAGGTTCCTCCTTAAAATTCCCATGAGAATCCAGCAAGGGTAATACAGGAGATAGCTGTGAATCAGGGCCAATGTATTGTTTTAATCTGGAGACGTGAAACACGGGATGAACGGATGAGTTTGGTGGCAATTCAAGTCTATAAGCTACCTCTCCAATGCATTCCACAATTCTGAATGGACCACAATACCTGGCAGCTAACTTTGATCTGCTGACTTGACTAACAGTCTGTTGTTTATACTTATGCATTTTCAAATAGACTAAATCATCCACCTTAAACTTCCTCTGAATGTGATGTTTATCATATTGTTGTTTCATAGTAACCTGTACAGCCATCAAGTTCTTTTTTAACAACATTAGTATCTCATCTCTCGACTTTAACTCCCTGCCCACGGCTTCATTTTGAGTAGTCCCCTCAACATACTGAATTAAGGTTGGAGGAGAGATTCCATATAATGCCTCGAATGGTGTCATTTTTGTCGAAGAGTGGACTGAGGTATTATACCACCACTCAGCCCAAGGAAGCCAATGCACCCACTGTTTAGGTCTTTCACTAACAAAACATCTCAGATATTGCTGCACACATTTATTAACCACTTCAGTTTGCCCATCTGATTGTGGATGGTAAGCAGATGTGAAGTGCAATTTAGTCCCTTGCAATTTAAACAACTCTCTCCAAAAATTACTGGTGAAAATGACATCCCTATCAGTTACAATGGTTGATGGCAACCCATGTAGCTTGAATACCTGGGATGTAAAAATAGCAGCTACTGATGCAGCTGTATAAGGGTGAGATAAAGGTAAAAAATGTGCATACTTGGTGAGCCTATCGACTACCACCAAGATAACAGAAAACCCTTTTGAACATGGCAAGGAATCAATAAAATCCATGGAGATGTCACTGCAAGATCTGCTGGGAAGTGGCAAGGGCTGCAATAACCCAGCAGGTTGTAAACTGCCCTCATGCCCTTTGGCAAACTTGGCATTCCTTGATGAATTGCTTAATGTCTCTCCTCATGCCACTCCATATAAAATCTGCCCTTGCTCGATGGAGGGCTTTATGGTAACCTAAATGGCCCCCAAAGGCACTGCTATGTATAAACTGCAAGACTTGATCCTTCATAGGAGATGAAGATGACAAGAAGATCCTGCCTTTCTTAAATAACAACCCATTTCTGACTTCAAACTTCTTGTCAGAAAGCTTGCCTTCTTGGAGCTTTTGACAAATGGCTGAAATTTCTTCATCATCCAAGTAAGAATGTCTCAACTGTTCTAGCCAAAGGGGATCAAGGACTGTGATAGCCATCATGTCAACAGATTCTTCCTCTAATTCTTCTCTTCTCGAAAGACTATCTGCTGCCACATTATCCTTACCATGCTTATACTCGATTGTGAAGTCATAGCCAAGTAACTTGGTAATCCATTTTTGTTGGGATGGAGTTCCTATCTTTTGTTCCAAAAGAAACTTTAAACTTTGTTGATCTGTTTTTATGACAAACTCAGCACCCAACAGGTATGGCCTCCATTTCTTCACAGCTACTACTATTGCAAGAAATTCTTTTTCATATGTAGATAAATCCAATGCTTTTCCCTTCAATGCTTGACTCAAAAATGCTAAGGGCCTTCCATTCTGACCCAAGACAGCACCAATCCCTCGACCAGAAGCATCACACTCCAACACAAATGGCTTGGAAAAATCTGGTAAGGCCAAGACAGGTGGGTTTGTCACAGCCTTTTTGAGAGCTATAAATGTTGTGGTAGCTTCATTTCCCCAGTGAAAAGCATCTTTTTTTAACAAATTTGTCAATGGGGCAACAATGGAGCCATACCCTTTGACAAATTTCCTGTAGTAACCAGTTAGACCAAGAAATCCTCTTAATGACTTGAGGGATTTTGGTAGAGGCCACTCGAGCATTGCTTTGATCTTGGCTGGATCTGCTTTGACACCCTGTGCAGAGACTAAGTGGCCCAAGTACTCAATCTCCTCACAAGCAAACCTGCACTTATTCTTGTTTGCAAAAAGAGTATGTTGTGCCAAAGTATCCAATACCATAGAAAGATGTTCTACATGATCTGTTAGTGATTTACTATAGATCAAAATATCATAAAAAAAAAACAATAACAAACTTCCTTAAAAAAGGTTGAAAGATCTCATTCATTAAAGATTGAAAAGTGGCAGGAGCATTGGTTAAGCCAAATGGCATAACCAGAAACTCATACTGCCCTTGATGTGTTCTAAAAGCAGTTTTTTCAATGTCCTCTTCCTTCATAAGAATCTGGTGGTACCCAGATCTAAGGTCTAACTTAGAAAATATCGAGGCTCCATGCAATTCATCCAAGAGTTCATCAATGACAGGAATGGGAAATTTGTGTTTAATTGTTTCTCTGTTTAAGCCTCTATAATCGATACACATGCGCCATGATCCATAAGATTTTCTTACCAAGAGGACAGGTGATGAGAAGGGGGATTGGCTGCTTCTTATGACTCCAGCAGCCAACAATTCTTTGACTATTTTCTCTATTTCAGTTTTTTGGAAAAAAGGATACCTGTAAGGTCGAGCAGAGATTGGCATGGTTCCCTCCTTGAGGTTTATTTGATGATCTCTAGACCTTCTTGGAGGCAAGCCTTTTGGTTCAGCAAAGACATGGTCATATTTAGCCAATACTGCCTCAATGTCAGCAGCATACCTGCCCATTGCTTGAGTTGTCTCGTTGTGAACTAGCTGAAGTAGCATTCCCTTCCTTTCCACCATAGTAAGTTGGCAAATCTGAACATCTTCCACAAACTCAGGCTTGCTAGAACTCAAGCCCACAAGTGTGACAGAACCCTTGCCACTAGTGAAGGTCATTGTGAGATTAGTAAAATCCCATAAAACAGGACCTAAGGTTCGCAACCATTGCATGCCAACCACCACATCGCAACCTCCCAATGGTAGAAGGAAAAAATCAGTTGTGAAATTATGGCCTTGCATCTGAAACTGTAATTGTTGGACCAGACCTTCACCATTCATGCTTTCCCCATTGGCTACCCTTACTGTGATCTGACCACTTTGCTTGACAGCTAACCCCACCTTTCTTGCTAACATAGGATCAAGGAAGTTATGTGTGCTGCCAGTGTCAACAAGAACTATAACTGAGCAGTTCTTGACTTTGCCATGTACTCTCATAGTTTTCGGGCTTATACAGCCTGCTATTGCATGGAATGAGATCTCAGGGACCTCAGTCTCGACTCCCACAGGTTCATTAGTTTCCTGTGAATCTTGTGGACCAACCTCTTCCTTCTCAGAATCTTGTAACCATTCTAATCCTGCCATTTCAAAGAACTTGGCCTTATTACACTTATGACCAGGTTGCCACTTATCCTCACAGAAGTAACAGATTCCTTTTTCTCTTTTTGCTTTCATTTCTGCTGGTGTAAGTCTCTGAAAAGGAGGTGAGGTTTTGAAGGGGGTGGACTTTGGACCAGAAATTCCTTCTTTCCTCATGGAGTTACCAAGAAGTGAGTGGCTGACCTCATTAGGAGCAGAATGACAAGGGGAGTGGAGCCTATTATTGCCCCTAGTACTGGTGATATATTCCTCTTGGATCTTGGCTAATCCAAAAGCAGTATTTAAGGTCTGAGCGTGCAACATTCTCACAGGGAGTCGTATTTCATCCCTAAGGCCACTCAAGAAGCAAGAAAGTTTATAATTTTCGGATAAACCTTTCAATCGATTAGAAAGTACCTCAAATTGAGTTTTGTAGGCATTAACTGTAGAAGTTTGCCTCAACCTTGTGATGGCCTCCATAGGGTCATCATAAGAAGAGCTGCCAAATCTTGACTGAACAGCCTTAACAAAAGTCTACCAAGAATTGAAAGAATCAGTCTCCTCAGCATCTTGAAACCAAACCAAGGCATTTCCCTCCATATAAAACGAGGCCATCAGAATCTTTTGTCCATCTGGCATGGGGTGTAAGGCAAAATAATGATTTGCTTTATAGATCCATCCTGATGGGTCATCACCATGAAACCTTGGAAAGTCTAACTTAATGCTACGAAACTGCATGCCAGAATTCAGAGGGGTGTTGCCAATATGACCCCCATCCATATGTGAGCCCTTTCCATTTCGATCAGTTCTACCTCCATTCATTGCTTCCAACAAAAGGTCCATTTTGGAATTCAGTCCTTCCAAAGCACTCTGATGATCTGCAACTCTCTGGTCTTGTAGTTCTTGATTTTGTTTCAACCCAAGAACAAGCTTCTCTAATTCTTTGAACCGTGTGCCTTCTGCCATGGTAAGAACAAGGAGAAGAGGGAAAAAAAAGAAAAAAATATAGTGCTTGTGCCCAGAATTTCGAAGGGCTCTGATGCCAATTGTAACAACAGACTAGAGTTGAGATCAAACAACTTGAATTACTGATCTTCTAGGGATCAGAAACCTCCACTTTGATTGACTTTCTCATTCAATATTTACAAAGGAAAAAGGCTTCAGTATTTATAGAAACCTTATGATTATTAACAACGGCTACAAGGGGCATTATGGTACTTCATAACAAGTACGTAAGGACATAAAGGACATTAACACTATATAAGGAACACCTGCATCCCACGTGACTAACTAACTAACAGATGCCTATGCAAAGGGACCCTCACTTCCTTCCTTCTTCAGCTCGAGGTTACTTCCTGGTGATGAAGTGAACATAACAAATACCTTCAACATCAAAGGAAAGAAATAAAGGGAAATAAGTTCCATGTTAGGGAGCTCTCTGGAGAATAAGGTGAAGGGAGCTCTCATGGAGGGTCTAAGGGTTCGTAGGATTCTATCTGGGGAGAAAGGAACTGAAGAGTTAATGCAAAGAAAACTCAAAACGCAGTGCTTTGAGATGGCTTAAGCACACTGTTTAAGGAGAAAGAGAAAACACACCGTTTGAGATTAATAAAGGGGCTGGAAGCTACCAGTCGTTTGGAATTAGTTAATCATAAACTACTTGTCGTTTTATACTTATTTCTTTCAATTACAATGTTGCATTCTGTTATTTACTTTCCACGTGTTGCTATGTCATTAGAGTAGTTTGTTATGGCTGCACCCTTTTATGTACGTCCAGAGAATAGTGGAGAATCATCTGGAAAAATATTGAAGAATTGTTCATCTTTTAGAGATTAAGGGATCCATCGAAGTACTCTAATGGCAATCTGAAATTCTCATTTGCTTTTTATCAAACACCTTGTCCACAAATTCTTCTCAATTCTTGTTTCCATTCTGCCACTATCCTCTACCTCCACCATTTGCAAATTACACAACCAATACTCTTACATTCCAATACTTTAAAATATTCTCAAAAGGCAATAACAGAAACTTGATATTTTTCTTTTAACAAGAAATACAAGAAACTTGATAGAAATTTGTTGAAAAGCACTAGGAATTTCAAGATTCTATATTTCTTCTTTTCTTTACATTACCATGTCTTCTAAAGATAAAAAGTAATGGGTATTGGAATGCATCATTAAAATTTCTTAGCAACCAATAGAACATAAAATCCTTTAGGTACAATAATATAGAACATAGCCGTCTCAATACCATGAGGCTCTTTTTTTTCTTTTTCGTTCTTTTTTCCTTTTTGGCAATTTCTTGGAAACCAGAATGGAAAAGGTGATAAAGAAAGAGCGAATGGAGAATGATTAGGTAACCTTGGACATTGAGTTGAGTCGAGGAGATGAAGTAGTGGAAGGTTTTGAGAACATGGATGAAGAGAAAGTGACCATGCTGACCAATAACAATTTCCTCTGTAGATTAATCATCGCCAGTGGCGGTTTCATTCACTTGCCATTCTTTCAGTTCTTTTTTTTTGCTTTGGCTTTAAAGATAGAGAGAGGCAAGATAGACAAAGGCAGAGGGAGGCAGAAGAAAAAGTGCAAGATGAATAACCTTGTCTGGAAAAAAAAATACACGAAGAAGTGGAGGTTGAAATGAGGAGGCTGAAGTTAGAACTCAAGCAGACAATGGAAATGTATAGTACTGCCTACAAAGAAGCACTCACAACAAAACAAATGGTAGGTGAAATTAAACCTACTTTATGCCTTGTAATTTCTATAAATTCCAAGCAAGCACTGATACAATTTACATAACAGGAAATAGAGCTGCCACATTGGAAATTAGAGGACGAACAAAGAATGGAAGATGCACGATTGGTTGAGGAAGCTGTATTAGTGATTGCAGCAAAGGAGAAGGCCAAGTCCAGGGCTGCCATTGAGGTTGCTGAGGCAGCCATAAGGATAGCAGAACTAGAAGCGAAAAAAAGAATCCATGCGAAGATGAAAGCGTTGCGAGAAACAGAAGAGAAGAAAAAGGCATTTGATGCTGTAGCACAATCAAACAATCGGTGTAGGAGGTACACAATCGAGGATATCAAAATTGCCACAAATTTCTTTGCAATCTCCCATAAGATTGGGGAGGGGGGTTATGGACCTGTATACAAGTGTTATCTTTTTTTGAGCTCCAAGATATGAGGTGTTTGCCAAGGTAGATGCAAAACCCTCCCATGGAACGACGATCATCTGGACAGCCCCCCAATCAGCATCCAAGTAGGCTTGCAGTGTAGAACTTGAGTTGGAAGCAAAAAAGAGGCCATCATTGATGGTGGCTTTCAAGTATCGGAGGATGCGCTTGACAGCACTCCAGTGAGGAGCTTTGGGAGAGTGCATAAATTGACAAACCTTGTTGACTGAGTAAGAAATGTCTGGTCTTGTCACTGAGAGGTATTGCAAACCTCCCACAATGCTGCGATATAATGTAACATTCTCAAAATCTGGGTTATCAAATTTTGATAACTTGAGAGAGGCGGCCATTAGTGAGGTCATGGGTTTAGCATGAAGCATATTGCTTCTGCTGAGAAGATGTTTGATGTATTTTCTTTGAGACAAAACAAGTCCATCAGCAGTGTAATCAACCTCAATACCCAAGAAAAAAGACAGAGGTCCTAAGTCTTTTACTGGAAAAGTAAGTCCTAAATCAGAAATGAAAGCAATAATGGCCGACTGTTTTGAGGATGTTATTACTATATCATCCACATATATGAGCAAATACATATGAATGTCATTGTAATTGAGAGTAAACAATGAGGGATCTGCTTTAGATGCAATAAAACCGTAGTCAAGGAGCCAAGAACTTAACTGAGCAAACCACGCTCGTGGTGCTTGCTTAAGTCCATAGATAGCTTTCTCAAGCTTGCAAACGTAGGAGGGCATAGAAGGATCCACAAATCCTTGTGGTTGCTGCATATAGACATTATCAGTGAGCACACCATGTAGAAAAGCATTTTCAATGTCAATTTGATGCAAGAACCAGCCACGAGAGACAACAATGGATAAAATTAACCGAATGGTTGAAGGTTTCACTACTGGGCTGAAGGTGTCATGAAAATCAACACCTGGTTGTTGGTGAAAACCTTTTGCAACAAGACGTGCCTTTCGTCTCTCAAAGGAGCCATCAACACGGGTCTTGGTCCGAAACACCCAGCGGCATCCCAGCACATTCATGTTAGGTGCAGGAGGAACTAAACTCCATGTGTGGTTCCGAATTAGAGCATCGTGTTCCCGAGCCATGGCTTCCTTCCATTCTCTGTGTTTGACAGCTTCGGTAAAGCTTGATGGATCATCCGGTACACCTGCAGAAATAGTGAAACAATTTCGAGTAGGATAGAGTATGGTTCCATCATTAAATCTTCTGGGACATGAAGTATTTGTCTGAGACCGAGTGATGATAGGTGAGCGTGGGGGATTAGGGCACGAATTGGGAATTTTCGAAACAGAGGAAGGTTCGGGAGATGTATCTGAGGAAGGGGATGACGATTGTGGGTTTATTCGGCTGGAGTTAGGAGAGGAGTGGATTGGGTCGTTATAGAAGACAGTGGGTGGGCCTTGTGTACTTGGGTGTGGGCCTAAAATGGAGGGGAGGAGAATTGGTAAGGGAACGGTATGAGAAGGAGATGATGCGGGGTGAAATTTGGGCCGTGTTTTGGACAATGGAAAAGAATTTTCATTGAATTTTACATCACGAGAAATGTACATGCGATTATTATTTAAATCAAGACACTTGTAACCTTTATGGGCTGGACTATAGCCTAAGAAAAGACATGATGTGGACCGAAAATTTAATTTGTGGGAGGAATATGGTCGAAGATTGGGCCAGCATTCACATCCAAAAACTTTAAGAAATTTGTAATCAGGTTCTTGATGATATACCAACAAGTAGGGTGATTTGTTTTGTAGAACCGGAGTGGGTAAGAGATTAATTAAAAACACTGCGGTTTCAAATGCCTCGACCCAATAAGAGAACGGAAGTGAGGAGTGAGCTAGGAGAGCAAGACCCGTTTCTACAATATGACAATGCTTTCGTTCAATGAGACCGTTTTGTTGGTGAGTGTGAGGACAAGAAAATCTGTGAGTGATGCCAAGTTGTTTGCATAGAGGAGTGAGAGGTTTAAATTCACCTCCTCCATCGGTTTGCAAGGTAATGAGCTTTGTATTAAATAATCTTTCAATGAATGGTAAAAAGTGTGAGAAAATTGGGAGGACATCTGATTTTAATTTGATAGGAAAAATCCATGTAAAGCGTGTAAAAGAGTCCACAAATGAAAGATAATATTTATAGCCATTTCTTGAAACATGATGAGATGGACCCCATAAATCAGCACATAACAGTTGTAAAGGCTGAGTATAATGGGCCCGTTTTGAAGGAAAAGAGAACTGATGACATTTTGCTAAGAGGCAGTCTGAGCACTGAAAAACAGAGTCAGTAGGAGATATTGGCAAATGATTGGACCGCAGAACATTGGAGACCAAGGTTAAGGAGGGATGCCCGAGTCTTCGATGCCATTGATCCATGGAGGTTCGTTCACCAATGTGAGTTGATGGAGGTAGCGAAATGAGTGCAGTAGATGGAAAATGGTAAAGTCCATCACGGGTTGGGCCAGTGAGGAGGATTTTCTCTGTTACTTTGTCCTTTACACAAAAATGAGTAGAGTGAAATTCAAAATAGCATGAGTTATCAATACAGAATTGAAGCACGGAAACTAAATTTTTTGTGATGGATGGAACGTGCAAAATATTTTTGAGAAGAAAATTGGATGAGTTTACAGAAAGAGAAGTATCACCAGAGTTTTCGATGGAAAGTCCATTGTCGTCTCCTACTCTAATGGTTTCACCACCTGCATATGCTTTAGATGATAGATTCAAGTTAGAAAAATCATTTGTAAGATGATGTGTGGCTGCAGAATCTGGATACCACAAAGAGTCCGAAGGTTGAGTCTGAGCTGTGTAATTTGCATAGAAGTTGTTGGGAGCTTCATATTGGTACGAGTGGTTGAAACGATGTCGGCATTGAAGTGCGACGTGCCCAGCCTTGTTGCATACCTGACAGGTTGGGCGTTGAGCATTGTATTGCTGAGATGAATTTGATGGATAGGGAGGTCGGCCACCACGACCATTGTAAGGGTAACGTCCCCTACTTCGTCCTTGTCGTCCTCCTCAAGTGGGTCCTCGACTTTTCTGATCTCTTGAAGTGTAGTTTGCTGAAGGTTCCAGAGAAGAAGAAATGAATCGGTTTGTATGGGTAAGTCTAGATTCGTGAATTAAAATGTAACACCTGGATCCAAGATTGGTATAGTTGGACTGTGAATTTTTTTTATTTATTCGGAGATCTATGCCGTTTATTTATTTATTTATTTTTATTATTATTTATTTTTATTATTATTCTCCCCGCTTGTTTTATTTTTTTTCGTTTCCTTCTCTTTCCGTCTATATATATTTTTTTTTGCACGGCTTATTTTTTTTTCCGTCGCACAGCATGCATACACACATGCATTCATTCACGGCATGCATGCACACACACGTCTCTCTCGTCTATCTAGGGTTTCACCTCACATATATATAGATGCTTATGTTTTTCCCAAGCACTGAGATTTTACCCAACACTGCTGTCGCTAGAAACTCCTCCCCACGCAAACGACAACCCGATCTCTGAACCTTTCAGCCATCCTCGTTGCCGTCCAACACCCTCATGGAAGCCCAAACGCGTTCATCACCACTGCTGCCAGGATCGTCCTCCCCCAACCCCTTCTCCACGTAAAACCGACGCCCAGAACAACCCTCGAAAAACACTTTCGACAGCCACGGGAAACAGCAACCCATGCTTTTACCGAATTAAAATCCTTTGTTTCTCCTCTCAAAAACAGAGCATTTGGTTGCTCCCCCAAGTGCAGCAGTTTCGCACTACCAACCCTTTCGGGCGTTTCCTCCGCGGCGCAAAGGGAACCCGTAATCCAACACCTCAGCCACGCCTCGCCGTGCCACCGACGATAGCCACCCCAGGCCGTCGCCGCGTGTAACTCTCTCGGTAAGGAGCCTCTCTCTCTCCGTCTCCTTCTCGGTGCTCTCGTACCTCTCTCTCTCGCTTCTCTCTCTCTCTCTCTCTCTCTCTCTCAGTACCTCACCACCGTGACCTTCTTCGCCGCGTCGCGCGCAGCTCCTCCCTTGGCGGTGAGTACCTCGCGCCCCTGTTCTCGCAATTGTGCACCGAGACTGCATGAATGTTTTTTTTTTTTCCAGTCTACGTAACTGTTATTTTGCATAGTATTTGAAAAGGGAATTACAGTTTTACCCTTAGTTTTAGAATGTGTTCAAGTTGATATTTTTGGTCTGTTTTTACGCGGTTTATACGGGTGGTATAAGAAGTTTATAGACAATAAATAGGATTTCAAATTGTACTTTGGTAGCAAATTATTTTAGTAATTGTGAAATTTTATTTTAAACTTTTAAATTACGATTAAAGCTTTTTGTTTATTATTATTTAACGAAAGTTTTACTTGTACTTACCTTGAATCGCTTAAGTATTTTAACATATTATTAAGTAAATGTTTATTTTAAGAGTAAACAATATTGGTGTATTGTTATTTCTACATTTTAGATATATTTTAGTCTTTTTAATAATAGTTATGGTTTATTTTAAAATATTTTGGGATAATTATATTACTTAGTATTAAACTTCATAAGTTGTTTTCATTAATAAATAGGTCTGACTTTTAAATGTTTTAGTCATGGTATTAAATTAGCATTGATGATTTTAGAAAGTGATGATTGGTAATTTTAGGTTTTGAGAAATTGAATAGATTATTTTATAAGCTTAGGATTAAATATTGAGATAAGTGATTAATTGGAAATTTATGAGAATTACGTGATTATTTTATAGGTGACGATTAATTATTGTCCGACGTTTTTGAGGAATTTTGAAAAAGCTAAGAAGTCCAGGTAAGCGGGGTTCCTATGCTAGAATTTGCATTAAATAAAATGAACTGAGGTCCGTTTTGGAAAGTATGCATGTTTTGTTATGAAAAGAAATTTGAACTACCTCAGTTATTTGTTCTACATTACTCATGAGATTATGTTTAAGAAGAAAGTATTTTCTGTCATAACTGGTGTAGACATAAGCTTATTTTTGACATTCTGTTTCTAAACTTTGAAAATGAGAGCGAATATGAAATTTGTGCATAAATTATGTTGTGATATGATTTTGTTCTGTTCCGAAGATTTTTGTTCAGTGCTCTGTTTGGATAAGACGTGATTTCTGAAAACCTTTGGCATGACTCTCTGATTCTGAATTTGATTATGTTTCCGTTCTGTTCAGTTACGGCCCTGCCACGGGTGATAATAGTGGCATACGGCCCAACCACGGGTTACAATAGTGGATACGGCCCAACCACGTGTTATAATAGTGGATACGGCCCAACCACGAGTAATAATAGTGGATACGACCCAACCACGGGTAATAATAGTGGATACGGCCCTGCCACGGGTTATAGTAGTAGTCTCTGTTTTGAGTGCACACCTTGGTGACGAAGTGTTTTATGTTCTGCTTGGCTATCCGCAGATGCACAACCCTACCACGGGGGTTATACATGGCCTCTGTTCTGATATGATGTTCTGATGATGATCATCATCATTTATGCTATGCCAAAGAATATTTTGAATGAAATTATTTCTAAATCTTCGCTCTGATTTCTTGATAACATGTTCTGATGGTTCAGCTGGGGAGCAAGAGTAGAAAGTTTAGCAACGTGTGATGATCGTAGTGGAATAAGTGCCTGAGGGTACAAATGCTTATTTAAGAGTCATAGTTAGTAAGCTGATTTATTTTTCGGGTATTTGATTTGATGAGTTGAGGATGTGCTCGAGTTTTTGGAGAATTTCTAATTTATGTTATTGGGGATTTCTTTATTGTCGCCATGGAGGAACTTAGATTTTTGGTTTGATTAAGTGTATTAAAATTTTATGGGATTTTTTCTAGAGTTTATAGTTGTGTTATTTAAGTTAATTTTAAGTATTAAGAGCTAACTCTCCGGACCTCTGGGAACGGGGCGTTACATAAAAGAAGTTGGTAAAGTTCATGGGAGGAGACTGGAGTGGGTTTGGTGGTGATAGAGGTGACGAACAGCTCGTAAGATGGACCAAGTCCATTTAACAGATAAGTAACAAGGTCCTTATCTGATAAAGGACTTCCAGAAGCTGCTAGAGAGTCTGCAAGAAGACGAACTTTGCCGAAATAGTCGGAAATAGACTGGTCACCTCTGGACAGATTTGTGAGTTGGAAACGAGTTTGAAAATCTTTGGCGTGGGATTGATATGAGTACATGGACGAGAGAGAAGTCCATAGCTGATGCGCGGTTTTAGAGGAGAGAAAGTGACCCAAAACAGAGTCCGAAAGAGAGGAGAACAGGATGCTAAGGACTAGCTGGTCAGTGCGTTTCCATGAGTGAAAATCAGGGTTGGGTTTCGGGTTAGAATGAGAGGAATCGGGAAGAAATTCTGATGGAGGTTTGGAAGAACCATCAACAAAAGGGAACAGATCCTGTCCACGTAGGTAAGCAGAAACCTGAACACTCCATAAGAGGTAGTTATCAATGGAAAGTTTTGTGGAAACAATGTGAGAAAAGGAAGGAGTAGCGGAAGAGTGAGGGGAATGAGAGGTAGGTGGATTGTTCGTCATTGAAGCAGAATCGGAGGGACTAGTGGTCTGTTGGCTCTGATGCCATGTTAGACGTAGCATGAATTAATGGAATTCACCTCAATGATTTATTGTATTAATGTACTGGTATATATACAAGAAAAAGGAATAAAAGTTTGTTATATGTAACCGTAGAGAATAACAGAAAATATTTTATGCTACGGTTCCTTTCTAGTCTGCTGCACACTATGTGTTTGTGATAAGTTCTCTTCATGAATGGCAGAGTCCAAAACAGAGTCCGAAGCAGGGGTATCCGAAGCAGGGGTATATATCTTAATAATCTGAACCATACACCTGCTGCAATTAAGGTTCTTTGCCGAGATGCAACTCAAGGAATGTCATAGTTTCAACAAGAGGTATACTGAAAATAGAAGTACTTGGCTACACAAGCATCAAATCAAAAAGTTATGCTTGAAAGTTTAATTAAGTATTTAGAAAAAGTTTCGTTATGACTCACTAACAACCATTCTCAGGTTGGGGTATTGAGTTGCATACGACATCCGAACATGGTTCTCCTACTAGGAGCTTGCCTTGAGTATGGTTGTTTGGTGTACGAGTTCATGGCTAATGGGAGTTTGGAGGACCGCCTCTTCTGCTGGGGTAACACTCCACCTCCTTCTTGGTAGATTAGATTTAGAATTGCCGCCGAAGTAGGTACTGGCTTGTTGTTCCATCACTAGACCAAACTAGAGCCACTAGTGCACCGTGACCTGCAACCAGCCAACATCATACTTGATCGCAACTATGTTAGCAAGATGTGTGATGTCGGCTTGGCCAGGTTAGTACCCCCATCTGTGGCTGATAATGTGACACAACATCGAATGACATCCACAGCAGGCACATTCTGCTATATAGATCCAGAATATCAACAAACATGCATGCTTGGAGTGAAGTCTAATATATATTCCCTTGGAATCATGTTTCTACAAATGATAACAGCTAGGCCGCCGATGGGCTTAACTCACCATGTTGAAAGAGGCTATCAAAAAAGGGGCTTTTACTCAGATGTTGGATCTAGTCGTGCCTGATTGGCCAATTGAAGAGGTTTTGTGCTTCGCAAAGCTGGCACTAAAGTGTGTAGAGTTTAGGTGAAAGGATAGACTAGATCTTGGCAAGGATGTCTTGCCAGAACTTAACAGATTGAGATAACTTGCTGAGGAAACCATGCACCCCACTTCGATAAATGGCAGTCCAGCCTCCTCACCAGGCCACAACCAAGTTTCCCTACAGCTTGTAAGTTTGTGTTAGCTTGACAATATAATCTAATGATTAAATTCATCCATTTTTTGGACAATTACTAACTCGACGATGATTCAAACCGATGGTCCTAAATTTAACTTTTGACTCCATGATTTACTCTATTTTAGTTAAAAATTTCATGGTCAATTTCTTTTTCATAAACCACAAAACCATTCCAATTTCATTGTCATTTCCTATAACGGTTCTTTAGAATTCACATAATGTTTGTTTGACTTCTACCTTGCGATGAAAAGCCTAATTAGAAATGTATTGATTGACTCTTTGCAGGAGGGGGATCTTCCACCTGCACTTTCTGGAGAAGGTTCCATCATCTCCCTTACGAGTAAAGATCAAGTTCTGATGAAAAAAACTGGTTTAAAATGATCGTGCCAACAAGGAAAAAATGCAATTGTTGGAGGTAAAAGCTTATGTTCATAGCATCTTTGATTCTCAAAGTCGTGTTTGCAAACTTCGATATCATGTATAGTGAATCAAGATGAAGTTCCAAGTTTCCTAATCAACGTGTACATATATACACATTCCTTCTAGTTCTAGAGCAAGATTAAATAGAAAACACACAAAAACAAGCACCCACATACTTTAAAGCCTGGTGCTTCATAAGACATGAATGTGCTTGTCTTGTAATAATTTACGTCTGTGTCATTAGACGGCTGGTAGTCAATGAGGTTGTTCATGAATCTACTTTTTTGTTTCCTTTCTTGGAAAAAGCAACACGTCGGTATACTAAAATTCCGAAGCAAAAACACTCTAAAATACTATTTAAGGCAGAGTTCGTTACGAAGAACAATAACTTCTCAATCTTTAGCATTATAGTTTTATACTTAGACACCAAAAAAAATATGTTATCGGAAAAATGACTGAGAGATGGAGAGACAGAACATGAAGTTGACAGTTTCATACAGAGGAAGAAAAGTGTTCCCTTTGACCCCTAGAATCTTCAGAGCTTTACAAGGTCTATGCCGAACAAATCCATTATCTAGTACACAATTTTGTCGCCAACTTCAAGTGTCAAGGAAAGTACAATAGAATGGCTCATTTAGGTGTGGACAGTGAGTTGAGATAAAACTTAAAAGTTGAATAAAATATTATTAAAATATTATTTTTTAATATTATTATTATTTTAAAATTTGAAACAGTTTAATTATTTATTATATTATATATGAGAATTTGAAAAAATTGTAATGACGAAATAAGATGAAATGAGATGAGATGAGATAAAACAACTCTTATATCCAAACGGGGCTTAATGTAACAAATGGAGGAAGCCTTAAGCGATATGGGTAGAATCTAGCTATTTTTTTTATATAAGTAGAATCTAGCTAATTAATATATAATTAGTTTCATAACTCCATTTGAGTGATACCGGGAGCTTGGAAAATAAAAGACTTTGTGAAGTTTTTGAGCGAGAAAGCCTGACAATTTATTACGAAGAGATTACTTGGTCATACTTGAAGTCTTGTTTCAAGATGATGACAGCTATTTCCTGCAAATTATGCCGCAATCGAGTAATAAAGAGACATACTGACCAGGACAAAGAGGAAAATTATTTGTTGTTAACCCTACCTAGACAAGGGGGCAGAATTCCCACGGAAACACCCACTAACAATAATAAATGAGCAGTTGGGCCGATAAATTATAAGGATATCCATCATACATGGCTTGTGATCACCAAGAGCTCAACCCCATGGAAGCAGCAGTCAGGCCACGTTGCCCAGTCATCTGCACAAGAGATTGACCTGAGAGACCAGATGCAGCAGCCTGACTCAAGGCAAGTTACCGCTGATAAGCTAACAACTCGGCTGGTGAATCGCCTTGGTTCATGCTTGCAGTTGGAAGGATCTGATATGGTTGAATTGGAGGAGGTAATGGATTTGAAGCTATCCCAGGAGTTGGCTTGCTACCCCCACGAGCACTGCATTCACGCATGCCAAAAAGATTAGGCATTTTCTTCAACAGTTAAAAATGCTGCTTAAAATTTACATGAAAACCATTTAACATGGAAAACAGTACTGCTTGTTCTTCTAATGATGGATCCATGCCAAGGACCTCCAAGGTCCTACATTCAAACTGATCACTTAAATAGCAAATCCGCAACCCATAGAGTTAAATGCCTAGAGGCCCTAGATTAATGCAAAATAGCTGGAATAACGCACCTGCAGAAATTTTTTGTATAATATATATATATACACACACATTTTGGCTTTTGAGCTGACCAACCAAAACAAAAGTCTTTCGTGTCTCTCAAGATCAGTAGCGTATAGCATTCATTCACGGGCATGGAAATCAGACACATGTGGGGTTCATAACATGCATGACCCAAACAAGGTTCTCTGTGCATATGTGGAAGGGTGGGTGGGTGTGCTGTAATGCGTGTCTTCGTGTACATGCATGTAGGAAACTTGTTTGACATTGACTAGCATCATGCAATATCCATGGCCCTGTGATGGAGATGTAAGAAGGGTCATTCGTAATGCCACTAGGAGGGCTAGGCGTGCCGAGGCTAGGAGGGTGGCATTGGGGTGCATACATGGCTCGGGTGATAGGTCCTTGGATGCCCAAGACAAGGTCAACTAAAGGAGGATCAAGTTGTTAGCTAATTCCTTGATTTTAGGGGTTGGTTGGCAAATCCCTTGAATTTAGGGGAGGTGGCAAACCTCTTGATTTTAGGGGATTGGGCAGTTACTAGAGAGTTGGCCGAATATCTCCTTCAAATTAGGGAGATTATCTATTTATTAATTTGTTTGAGTTTGTTTCCTTTATTTTAGGCATTTGATAAGATTGTTTCCTTAAACTTAAGAGTTTGATTTATGTTTGAGATTAAGGTTGTTAGAGGGAGTAATTAGGGCAAGGATGGCCGAAACCTTACTGAAACCCTACTATTAATTTCGGTTTTTGGCTTGTAATTCGGGAATTATGCTATTTTGAATGAATGAGAATTTTCTCTTCCAATCTTCCGAGAATTGAGTGCTAGTCCGAGTTAGTCTTAATTCTCACCATCGTACCAATCGGATCTTGGTGTTGCCTTAACCCTAGATTCAATCACCCAACACGCCACAAACACTTGAGTGAGAGTGAGGCTTCCATCATTGGTGCTTTCATTGAGAGTGTCCAACCCAAGGAGAGGAAGCCATGGCTGATCGACAACCAACTCATAGGGAGTGGATTGAGAACCTTGAAGCCACTGTGAAGGCATAACAAACTGCCACCAATGAAAGGCTTGGAAGGTTAGAGGAGGTGCTCCACCAATTGGTGGATCAAAAGAGGAATGGAGATGGGAGGCGCCATAGGAGAAGAGTTGAGAGACATCATAGTCTTGAGGGCTCCATGGGGTTTAGGAGAAGATGGTGGAGGACTCGGATTCATCCTGTCACCACCCCCCCTAAACTAGGACGAGGCCGTAACCCATGACCTGGTCTTTCTTTAATATTATTATTACTATATTTTTTTTCCATGAAGGTGATGAGGGATATGCGTGAATATGTTACGCATGCAATCTGCACTTCTAGTTAAAAAGAAAACACCTGATAGACGATTTGTTCAATATTTTACATAAAATTCTCTGAGAGTCCAACATTCATTCATCAACATAACTAGTTCTAAATAAAAGGGGACTTAGTCCCTGCAACACATACAAAAAGGTGTTAAACCATCGTATGTGAGGTTACCATCACCCTACCATAGAAGTTACACCATTACCATCCCCCCACCATAGTATTTACATCATACCCAAAGACATATTGTCTCAAGTTAAGCCAACAAAACGTCCCAACACGGGACCCATCATAAAAACATAAAAATATAAACCATTATCATCAAAAGTCAAACCGAAAGGGAACTCTAAGCATTGGCCCCTCCCTCCTCAGTAGTGCCTAGCTCCACAACCTCTTTATCCATACCTGGATGTTTAAAACATAAACACAAAGTGAGTCTAATACTCAGTAAGCAGTACACCATGCTGTTAACTTATTAATCACATAATCTTTCTTTTGAAAACATGCATACATAAACATTTGCTAATTGTTGAGAATACTTTCATGCATAAACAGTTTAAGGAATAACTATACTTTCATGCTCAAATGATTTAAGGCATAACGATACTTTCATGCATAAACAGCTTAAAACATAACTATACTTTCATGCATAAACATTTTTAAGAAATGACTTTATTTTGCGTTTCACTTTCTTTGGCCGGTACACACTATTACGCCCCGTGTGTTGGGATTAATGATCTTTTAGACCCGAATTTCTCCCACGGCAACAGGTTTGGAATCCCTTTCATGGGGGGCAGCACTGGGTGCACTACCAGTACTACTTACCCGGCATTGCAATCTGTCCATTCCTTTGGTACCCTTTCATTCATATGGCCGTTATGTACTTTCATGCTTTCAATTCCTTTTCTTTCCTTTCTTTGCAGTCAAACGTTTTCATTGTCTTTTCCTTAGTCCAAATGCATGTGTTTCTTTAAAAAAAAAATGTTTCATGTCATGCTACATATAAATAAGGAGTAGTTATTTAAGAGAGCATGTATAAAATTTCATGATGCATTACCATATATACATACACACACTTATAATCAATAGGGTGCTTAATAGGGGCTACCAAGAAAGGCTTGCACATAATATATATATATATATATATATATATATATATATATATTATATATATATATATATATATATATATATATATATATACGTTTATTCTTTCTTTAGAAGAACATTTGAAGAGAGAGAGACATTCTTCCATAAGAGAGCTTTGTGTAAGGAGAATGGTCATAGCTACTTACTTCGATGCTTTACAAGTAGGTTCTTTAAATCTTGAAAATAAACTCTTATTCAATGAAATTGGATAAACATATTAATATTCATTTCACTTTAAGCTTTACTATTCGACACCCCTACATGCTTACTTAAATTCCAAGTTTGAATTAAAGTGTTTTTGCTTAACCCATTTAGCTACCCACTATACATGGCACTAAGTCAAAACATTAATATTCTCATTCTGACATTTAAGAAACCCATGAAAGTACATAACTTGCTTGCTGTCCCTTTTTTAAATGTCATCGTTTTCTATATGAAGGATAGGTAGAAATCATAAGTTAGGAATATATAGATAGTAGGGATTTATTTAAGAATGGAAGGGAATAAGGAAGTGCTACAAGTCTGGAATTTTCGTTTAAAGATGGCATTTGATAGCTTTGTAACATCAATTGGAAGGTAAGTCCAACAAAGGCCAATGCCCACAAGAGGGTTGATTTTTGTCACTTGTTTTTCAATGGTTTTTCATACTAAAATTTATCTTTGGTTAAACAAAAGGGGTGAAATTAAACAAGGGATGAAATGGGCTGGTTTAGGCTTCAAAACAGAACATATTTCAGAAATTCTGCATTCCATGGGCAGCTAGCAAGTCTCAGTGCATTCATGGTCTTAAACATCCATCTCTTAACCAAAATCCCAACTACATAATTAAGCAATAATAGAGTTGTAGAAAACTTAAGAAAAGCGTAATATATTTTCTGAAAACATAACATAATAAAAGGGGTACAACACTCTGCAACTAAATTTCCTAAAACAAGTTTGCTAGTTTACTAGAAATTCTTAATGGCTTACTTAGGCCATAAACTTGTGGAAAGTATATCTAAAATTATACACCTCAATTCCATTAATTTAACACATAAAGGTATAATTAAAACATGGCTTAGATTCAAGAAAATACAAGAAACCCACGGCTTCTTCATCTATATATATATATATATCAACATATCAATTAATCATCACTTGTGACTAACCAAGTTAAATAGAAAATACCAATTTCGAAGGGTAGGAGAATACACGACACAAACAGCTTCAATATGCTTGGTTTTGCCAAAAGAACAGAGCATTGATGTTTGTCAACACATAGACAACAACTTAAAAATAAGATTCAAGCTAAAACAACTCAATGGGTCTCCAAAATCAACTAAAACCGAGTGGGTCAAATTAGGGTTTTTACCTTTGGGTAAATTATTCCCAAAACACGAAAATGGTGAAGAGGAAGGTAGATTCAGCTTAGGAAAACAGAGGGCACACGAAACCCTTGGTTGGAAGTCCAAAACTGAAACATCAATAGTCAACAAGAGAAAAACTCACTTGATTAAACCATGACTAAGCTACGTTTGGGTAGTGAAAATATCTGAAAAGTGTTGAGAATATTTGTGAATAGTTATGAGTAGAGATTGAAGTGAGTTTGTGGGTCCCATTGAGAGTATTTTGAGTTGTTTGGATGTGTGAAGTATGTTGAGTTGTTGACTTTTGGATAGGTAGTTGAAAAAGGTGTGGGTCCCATAAATATGATAGTAATTTTATTTTTAGTAATAAATATTATAGTGATTTTATTATAGTAATTTTTTAATATTAATAAATATTGTAGTGACTTTATTTAATTTTTATATATAATAATGAGAAATATTATAATGATTTTATTTTTAATTTATATAATATAGGGATAAATATTATAATGATTTTATTTTTATATATATAATAGTGATAAATATTATAGTAATGTTATTTTTTATTTATATATTATAGTGATTTTCTTTTTTATTTATATATATAGTGATAAATATTATAGTGATTTTATTTTTTATTTATATATAATAGTGATAAATATTATAGTGATTTTATTTTTTATTTATATTTAATAGTGATAAATATTTTATTTATTTATATATAATAGTGATAAATATTATTGATTTTAATTTTTATTTATATATAATAGTGATAAATATTATAGTGATTTTTGAAAAAACTTTGATACGAAGATGGTTCATTGCGTTTGGCATGTGGAGTATTTCCAAGGGAGAGGGTTGATGGTGCTCTTACCTTACTATTTCCCTCTTGAGAAGAAGGAAAAATGGAAGCTTGGCTTGAGATTGGAAGAGAGATGGAATTGGGAGAGAAGGGGTTGTAGTCGCACAGTGAGGGCTGGAAGAGCTTTCTTCCTTTCCTTGTTCTAGACGTCGGTGGGTGCAATAGGAAAAGAGGATTTGTTTTCTTCTCTTGTAAGCCGACGTATAATGGAAGAAAGAGGGAAATTAATTGGCTTATTGAGGAAGCTACGGGTTCAAGGGGAAGAAAAGCCAATGGATTTTATCAAGGCTTATCTCATAAGCTAGGAAAATGAAGGGTGGAGATTAAATATAGAAAGGTATTTCCTTTACCTACCCATCCAATGGTAGAGAGAGCTTGGATCATAAGTCTTTATCTCAAAATATTTGGAATTAATAAATGACGTAAGGACCTACATAGTAGGGTTCGGGTATTACACATCCACTCAAGATTCCTCAAGCACTAATGAGGAAACAACCGGGGAAAGTGAAAGGAAAGAAGGGAACCGAGGTGAGAGGAGAGGTACACGTAGGGGGAAGTTCTCAAACCAAAAATGGACTTTCCCAAGTTTAATGGTGATGACCCGAGCACTTGGGTTAGTAGAGCCGAGCAATACTTCGAGCACAATCACATGGAGAACCATGCTAAAGTGTCTTATGCCGCCTACTTCCTTGAGGGGGAGGCTAACCAATGGTGGCAATGGATGAGAAAGACCTATGGGGCTCGAAGGAGGGAGTTGAAATGGAGGAAGTTTGTCGAGGAGTTTTTTAGGAGGTTCGGGCCAACCGAGTATATGGACTACCATGAGACTTTCTGAATACTTGTCCACTAGAGTACATGGGTGGTCAGAGAAGGCCCTCATTGAGACCTTTGTGGGTGGTTTGAAGAGTGAGTTGGCGGCAAAAGTGAAACTTAAGAAACCAAACACATTGATGCAAGCTTTGGAGGTTGCACGAATCAAGGAATATCAACTTCAAGATTGGAAGAAGAGTAGCCGGTTTGAGGTGAGGAAACCACCCCCAATGGTTTCCAAGTATGGTGCAAACAAAACTTTTGGCAAGGACTTCTAACCGGGAGGTTCTAGTGGAGGTGCATCAAGTGGAACCAAACCCTTACCCACGGGTGTGAAAAGGCTATTTTCATCAATTCTAAAGTGGCCGAGAGCTTGGGGTTGCCTATGACTTCTATCACTCCATTTGAGGTTAAGGTAGCTAGTGGGGAGAAGTCGATGTGCTGAGAAGTATATAAAAAAGTATATTTGAAAACACAAGCCTTGAGATTGTGGTAAATTTGTATTATTTTCCTATTGTTGGGTTAGATGTTGTCTTGGGTGTGCAATGGTTAGAGGAGCTAGGGAAGATAGTGTCGGATTATAAAAAAAAGACTATGGAGTTTATGATGGGGGGCAAATGGGTGACCATGAGGATGAGTGGAAGAGGGGGATGCAAGGCCGTGGGGCCTAATGATATGGAGAAGATTTTGAGGCAAGGGGGTAATGTTTTGCTATCACATTGGCCTCCCAACCGAGGGGCTTGAGTGAGGGGCATGAAATGGAAGATGGGGGCTTGGAGAGGGAGTTAGGGGCCGAGATGCCTAGTGACTTGAGGGAGTTGTTGGGGAGGTTGTCTAGAGTGATGGAGGACCCGAAGACACTTCCACCCTCAATGGAATTTGATCATCACATTCATTTGAAGGAGGAAGCCAAGCTGGTTAATGTGGCCCCCTACCGGTATGTTTACTACCAAAAGATCGAGATTGAAAAGAAAGTCAATGAGATGTTGGCTAATGGGCTCATCCGGTCAAGCACTAGTCCATTCTCAAATCCGGTTCTCTTGGTGAAGAAGGATGGTACATGGAGATTTTGCACCGACTACAGAGCCAGAACATGTTATCAAAAATATCAGAGCGAAAGTCAAAAAATATTCATAATCAAAATCCCTTTAACACAACATAACTGAAACATCATATCAGAATATAATTCTATGGTTAACTCCCATGATAGGGTTGTGCAAACCTCGGCAGCCAACCAAACAGAAACAAAATGTGAATTTTTCACTTATTATTCTCGGAATCCCAAGTGTGCATATAGGAAAAACCACACATAAAACCATTTTGTTTCCAAAATGGGTGCACCAGAAATAGAAAAGTTGGTATCAACCATGCATAAAACCACTTTGTTTCCAAAGTGGGTACACCAGAAATAGAAAAGTTGGTACCAACATAAATAGAGGCTACAGTTTTACACCCGTGGTAAAATTAGAATAGAACATAAACAAAATGTCATGCTAGAGGTTTCAGAAATCACATCACATCATATCATAGTACCTAACATTTTCAGAACAGAACATAATCAAATCACAAAAATATTATTTATGCACAAATTTTCATATTCGCTCTCTTTTGCACAGTTCAAAAACAAAATGCCAAAATAGCTCATGTCTTCATCAGTCATGCCATAAAATACTTTATTCTTATACAGAATTTCATGAGTAATGCAAAACAAATAACTGAGGTCATTTTAAATTTCTTTTCATAATAAAACATGCATATTTTCTAAAAATCAATCTCAACCCATTTTATTTTTATACAAAGTCTAGCATAAGAACCCTGCTTACCTAAACTTCTTAGCTTTCAGAATTTTTCCACAACAGTGCTAAACGAATATTAACCGCCACCTATAAAATAGTCATGTAACTTCTATAAATTTCTAATCCACGTATTTCAATATCTCAACCTGAATTGCTTTTAGAAAAAAGTCATCCTATCTTAATTCCTTGGAATCCAAAAATCTTCAAAATTCTAAAATACTACCATTTATCAAATCCATCAATATCCACTTAATTTACTTAATCCTAATTTCCACTCAATCATTAATGATACAGAAAATCAAACCCAATCCACTTAAAAAAAAATTGTGACCAATACGTACCCAAGCCCAACTTAAATACTTATCCAAATTTTAAAGGTCAAGCCCAGCCCAAGTCAAATAACTATTCTGCCAAGACTTGCTCATTCATAAATACTAGAGTAAAGCTACACAGCCACCCCATTTTATCTACACTGCACGATTTATTTTTTCCTACTCATTCCCGCCCAGACTACCCCCACCCCACCCCACTCGTTAGTCGTTCCTGAAACACGTTCCCCTTCCTCTCTCTCGTTACTTCCCCCCAACACAAACATGTTCCCCTCCCTTTCACTTGTTACTAGTCAGTCCTCCCCCCTTTCCTGCCCCTGGCGCATCCCACCCATGTCATTTCCCCCTCCTCCCCTGCATCCCCACTCCGCAGTCCCACCCCCAACATTTCCCCCCCTCCCCTGCGTCAAATGGAAGCACACCTGCCTGCACCAGCCATGCGAGCTCCTCCCCCACCGGTAAGTTTGCTGTGTTGTGCTTCATTTAAAAATACATTTTTTGTGCTTTGCTTCTGTTAAGTACTCACTGGGTTGAACTAAAATTGATTGTAAGAACAAATTGATGATGAGAAAAGTGTTATGTGTTTACATGTCTGAATATATGGCTCAACAAGTTGTTGCCTTTGCATTGAGCATAATCTTTTCTGATGGTGTTGGAGCGATATGTGCATTCAAACCATGCTATTTTTCATTTAAAACTTTTATCATTCTTATAAACAATATTCTTGATCTTTTTATAAAAAAATGCATGAATGCTTGAGAAAAATAAGCCATACAAATAGCACAAATATTCTTGATCTTTTTTCTGTGCTAGCTACTTGATATAATTAGCTCAGTTATGTTGTTGAACATGAGTACTTTGATAACCAATTAAGTAATTAATTCTATTCAAAGTCTGAAAATAATTACAAGATTTAACCCAAGCTGTTAAGGCAGAAGGATCATGAAAACACCAAACCATCTTGTGTAACATGATTGAAATACGTGTCAATTGGCCTTTGTTGTGAAAGGATTTTGTCAAGAGAGTTATGATATGTTTAGAAAGATTTTAGCAAGGAGGAATTGCATTTCCCTTTTCATGATATCTCCTTGCTTACTTCATTTTCATAGTGAGATAGAACCGAAGTTTGTAATATTATTCTGTAGAACTTTATGTGTTTGTCAAGCTTATCTATGAAGCTTGCTTAAAAAAATGTTAAATCAATATATATATATATATATATATATATGAATGTCTGGCCATGCTATTTTGATAACAAATTTTCTCCATGTGGATGTCATGGATTCACTTCTGAGCAATGGTACTATGATGTTGGTTAGTTGTAAATATTGTTAGGTTAGAAAAGAATAGTAAAAGATGGAAGGCACAGAGGATGATAGAATGTCACCCAGGCCTTCTACAGTGATTTCACCAATCCAGGTATACTAAACGTTTGTCATTTGGATAAGTTGTCATGTCCGTCGTTGTGTCCGATATTTCCAATTATTTAATATATTGTTTATTTGTGTATGATGGGGATATTTTGGTCCCAAAAATCCATACCACCGGGTGTATATGATCCCTTCAAATACGTATCCAAATTGATATCCATACCATTGGAGTAGCCAGGTAGATGCGTTATATTTTTGTAAAAATCTTTCCCATATGTGCAATTCATATTTTTCTAACGTCATGCCTAATTGCAGCATCTCCTAACTATGTCTTACCCTCCATCGAGTAATCCGGAAGAGTTTAGACGATTTCAAGAGACTATCCAGGTACATGCATTTTAGATTCATTCAAAAAGTCTTTCTCGTATGTGCAGGTTCACTTTTTTCTAACATCGTGCCTAATTGCAGCATCCGCCAACTATATCCTACCCTTTGTCGAGTAATCTAGAGCGATTCCAAGAGACCCCCAACGCCCAGTTCAATCATCAACTGTGCCTGATGAAAGTGAAAAGAATGTTGAAAGTATATCACACATGAATGAAGTGGATGGGAGTAATGAAGTATCGAATGCGGATGAGACTAATGAAGTAACGGAGGCGGAGGGGACTAATGAAGTATCGGATGATGATGATGATGAAAGAGTTGAAGAGCCGAAATCTGGTATGGAGTTTGCCACTGAGAAAGACCTTCTCGCCTATTACAAATGATAAGCGAAACAGTCGAGTTTTGGTGTGAAGATGATTAAGCTGAATTATTGCATATTTTATACATTTAGAACCAATATATTTTATTTATTTCATTACATTATTATTGGTTTTAGATGAAAAATGATTAAGATGAATAAATCCAAATTGTGATTTAAATTGGTTAATAGCATGATTTATGCTTAATTTTATAACTTGTAATTTAATTGAACAATGTTCATTCATATGCACAACATATTTTTGATATTCTATTATTCTTATTTTATTTTATTTCTAATTCTTATTATTTTATTTCTAATTTCAACGAGTGTAGGACTCTTCAAATAAGAATAATGATGGGGTTTGAGAGTAATTCAGATCAGAATCCAAAATGCGTTAGGAGACAAAATGGACAGACTTTAGTATTTTAATCATAACTTTCCGCTCAAATATCAAATATCGGCTATCCCAAGTGCAGGAGGATGTCGCGTAATAATTAGGAATAAATTCCTAAATCGTCTCCTCAGGAAAATTTACTTAAAATCAAACTCGTTTAAAATGGAAAAAATATTCACAAAGAGAAAATAAAAATGATGGTATGTGCAATGGATGGAAAGGGTGCAACAAGAATGAAAAAGGCACTAGTCATGAACTAGATTCATATTTTTGAATTTTTGAGTGTCGAAATGAAATGTAAAAAAAACTAACAAATTAAAATTAACAATAAAGAAAATCAACTAAACTAAACAATCTTATTTAATCTAAAAATTAAACAATAAAGCAGAAATTATTTAACTCCTAATTAAGCTTTAATCGATCTAATATGCAATGGAACTGAGAGATTAATAAAACTAATCTAAGAATTAAACTAGATTAGAAAGTAATTGACAAAATACGAATTGAAAATTGAAAAGCCACAAAATCAAGATTATAGGGTTCATCCTTGTATTCAAATCACAAATTCTCAAAATTAATCTATAGCAATTGTAATCACTGTTCAATAAAAGCTTAAAGAAGCGAGAAAAATAAATAACACGAAGTAAATAAACAGCAAATAAAGTGCCCAAAAGTCTAAGCCAAATATCTCAAAAATATTCCATAAACTTTAAACTGAAATTAAATAAAAAGTAAGGAATGAAAAGAGCAAGCCTAATAAATAGAGATGGAGGTGGTAGGCAATGGAGGAGGCAGTTGGAGCGGCAATTGGACCCTGGAAGAGTACTTCAAATGTGCGGCGTTGCTTCTGTAAAAGTTCCTAATTTCGTGCTAATGATATGCTTAAATAGGGTACGAAGAAACCCTAATGTCTTCATATTCCCGCACACAAAATCGTTTAAATTTTTAGGACTCAACTTGGCAGCTACGTACGTGCTTCAAGAGTTCGAATTTGAAAATCCTTATTAGAGATAACTTTGTAGCCCTTTAAGATAGCTTTCCAACGCATTAAGAATCATATCAATCCGATATTTGAACGAAAAGTTATGATTAAAATACTAAAGTTTGTCCATTCTGTCTCCTAAACCATTTTGGACTCTGATCCGAATTACTCTCAAACCCCATCATTATCCTTATTTGAAGAGTCCTACACTCGTTAAAATTAGAAATAAAATAATATAAATTAGAAATAAAATCAAATAAGAATAATAGAATATCAAAAATATGTTGTGCATATGAATGAACATTGTTCAATTAAATTACAAGTTATAAAATTAAGTATAAATCATGCTATTAACCAATTTAAATCACAACTCGGATTTATTCATCTTAATCATTTTTCCATCTAAAGTCAATAATAATGTAATGAAATAAATAAAATATATTGGTTCTAAATGTATAAAATATGCAATAATTCGGCTTAATCACACCACCCAACTAGCGTTTTGCTAATCCTTGAGCAAAATAGTGAAAATTAATTGAGATGAATATTGCATAAGAGCAATGCTAGGTACAGTCTTCAAATGGGGACTGCAATGCAAGCCTAGGCTATTTTAACTTTAAAATTTTTTAAAATTACAAAATTATCTCTCCTAAAATTATGTTTTCTCTCATTTAATAATGTGTCTGCACATGTAGTCCCCACTTGAGGACTGCAAATAGAATTTCTCATTGCATAAAGATCGAAATCCAAACAGAAACAATCAAACACAATTCTGAATTCTCACAAAAGTGACACGTTACTTCTCAACCCCTAAGAGCTATACCCACCAAGACTATCTCAACAATCTTTCACATAGAATTGAGGCAAATGTCCCAGAACTCAAATGTGTGTGTGGAGCTAAACTAGTTGTGTGTCACTCATTACTAGCCATGATTTGTTATAGGATTTTTCAACTTTAAGATTAATCATTGCTGATTCTAACTACCTCAAAGCCCAAGGGACTAGCAGTTTTCACGCCAGCTCTGTTTTTAAAGGTTGAACACTCAACCCCCAAAGTCTTGGGTAACTGTTTCTAGCCCTAAATCTCACTAAGCTGCCTTTATCCATTTTTTTTATTCTTTTCAAATCTTTTTTCCTTTTCTTTTTTCTTTTTTTTCTCTTTCTTTCTTTCTTTCTTTTTTTTTTTAATTTTTTTGACAATTGGCTCGGTAGTCCTGCAGTTTACTTCTCCTGTGTTAAATCAATGAACAGTAAATAAGGAACACTACAAGCCTAAGCATGTGCAAAATGTCCTTCAAAATTTACCTTTCATTCTACAAAAATCTCACCAAGTCTCATCTCAATGAGTATAACATCCTAGTGTTTCAAGCCACACATCAACAAAATATGATGCATCAAAATCATGCTCTATGTTTAACCTTGAAAATAAATCTTCACAAAATGATTCCGATCAACTACTCCACCAAGATGCTCAGATTTCACAAAATACTAGAAATAGAGTGTATGTCAATCATATGTGTATCAATGCACATCACATTAATGCAAATTTTTTTTTTTTTAAAATCTGTGCACACACACTTGTCACCCCCCAACTAGTGAGAAACATGGTCCTCAATGAATCGAACGAAAGAAAACAAAGTGCACAGAAATAAGAAAGAAAAACAAAAAACAAATCACATGAAATATAAAATCAAAGCAAAACAACAAATAAATAAAAAAAATAAAATGCAAGTAAAGAAAACTGTAAAGGGTGAAAATATCAAAACACTTCCCTGGAATCTTGCACAAGCAAGATCTCTTCGTCTGGATCAAAGATCTTCAGAAACGGCTTTAGACGTTGTCCATTGACAGTGAAGCTATTGTTATTCTTTGGATTGACAATGTCTACCGCCCCGTGAGGATGAACCTTCTTTATAATGTACGGCCCACTCCATCGGGATTTCAATTTACCAGGAAAAATATGTAAGCGAGAGTTGTAAAGAAGAACTTCCTGGCCAAGTGTAAAATGCTTTGGATGAATTTTCTGATCATGTAGAATTTTCATGCGTTCCTTCGCCAGCTGAGCGTTGTCATAAGCATCCTGACCAGTTTCATCCAATTCATTGATCTACAATTTTCTCAACCCTCAGAAAGAAATCGACTCTTATCTTGGGTGGACCATTCAAAAGGCATTTGCTCAGTTACCAGATAATTGACTATGTCAGCATTCCATGGAGCTCTATTAATCACAAACAGCTGCTCATCCGGGAAACTATCGTCAAGAGGAATGTTGACATTTGAAGAGAAGGATGATGACAATCTAGAGAGGTGGTCAGCTACCACGTTTTCAACTACTTTCTTGTCCTTAATGTTGATGTTGAACTCTTGAAGTAGTAAAATCCAACGAATCAAGCGTGGTTTTGCATCTTTCTTAGCCAACAAATACTTAAGAGCAGAGTGGTCAGTGAAAATAGTAACAGGAGAACCAAGAATATAAGCCCGAAATTTATCAAGTGCAAAAACCACTACAAGCAATTCTTTTTCAGTAGTGGTATAATTTTTTTGGGCATCATTCAAGGTTCTACTGGCATAATAAATCACAAAAGGTCTATTATCTACACGCTGCCCCAAAACAGCTCCTAAGGCATAATCACTTGCATCATTCATAATTTCAAAGGAAAGGTCCCACTGCGGGGGTTGCATAATAGGGGCAGTCGTAAGTGATTCTTTAAGGGTATCAAAAGCTTTTTGGCACTCATCAGTCCAAACAAATTCAATATCATTTTGTAAAAGAGTGCACAAAGGTTTTGCAATAGAACTGAACCCTTGAATAAACCGCCTATAGAAGCCAGCATGGCCAAGAAAAGAACGAATATCCTTAACCGTCCTAGGGATAGGAAGTTTAGATATTAATTCAATTTTTGCATTGTCGACTTTTATACCTTCAGAAGAAACAATATGTCCCAAGACAATACCCTGAGTAACCATAAATTGGCATTTCTCCTAATTAAGTAAAAGATTTTTTTCCTCACATCTCTGGAGAATACGTGCCAAATTATGCAAATAACTATCAAAAGATTTCCCAAAAACAGAGAAGTCATCCATGAATATTTCACAAATATCATCAATCATGTCAGAAAAAATACTCATTATGCATATCTGAAAAGTAGCTGGAGCATTATACAAACCAAAAAGCATTCTGGTAAAAGCAAAGGTGCCAAAAGGACAGGTGAAAGTGGTTTTCTCCTGATCCCCAGGCGCTACAACAATTTGATAATAACCAGAGTATCCATCCAAGAAGCAATAAAATGCATTACCAGCCACTCTTTCTAAAAATTTGATCCAAGAATGGAAAAGGAAAATGATCCTTCCTACTGGCTGAATTAAGTTTTCTATAATCAATGCACATTCTCCAACCAGTAACCATGCTAGTTGGAATCAACTCATTTTTATCATTTTTTACAACAGTTAAACCATATTTTTTTGGTATCACTTGAGTTGGACTTACCCACTTACTGTCTGAGATGGGGTAAATGATACCCACTGCGAGCAGCTTAAGTACTTCCTCTTTGACAACTTCCTTCATGGTAGGATTGAGCCTATGTTGAGCATCACGAACTGGTCTAGCATCATCTTCAAGATGGATTCTGTGGGTACAAACAGCAGCATCGATACCTTTGATGTCGGCTATTGTCCAACCAATTGCACCTCGATGCTTTCTTAAAACTTCAATCAACTGGGCCTCATCCTTCTGATTTAATTTTGAGGAAATCACCACAGGAAAAGTGTCTTCTTCAGGACCAAGAAACACATACTTTAAATCTTGAGGAAGTGGTTTTAGTTCCAACTGGGAAACTTCTTCCTCTGAAGATTTAAGTATGTCTGGTAGTGGTAGCGTTTCAAACTGGGGTTTCCATCTTGCGCTTGCAAATTGTACTTCAAGTGGCAAAGAAGAATATGCAAAACAATCCAAAAATTCGAAGACATTTTCATAAACATGGTCAGTTTTTTCATCAAGTAAAAATTCATGTCACTGAAAAATGGAATCATTATCAGAGAAAGAAAAAGTTGAGCAAATAAATTCTGTTGGCGTTAAGCTCTCCACGGCATTCAAATCACTTGAGTCATCAAAATGTGCTGGCATCTTGCAAGCATTGAAAACGTTCAACTCAAGTGTCATGTTCCCAAAAGTAAGCTTCAGAACTCCACTTCTGCAATTAATCAAAGCATTTGATGTAGCTAGAAATGGTCTTCCAAGGATGACAGGAGCTTGGTAAATAGTGGAGGCTGGCTGCTGCATATCAAGAACTACAAAATCCACTGGGTAGTAAAATTTGTCCACCTGGACCAACACATCCTCAACAATACCCCTCGGCTCCTTAACTGATCTGTTAGCCAATTGTAGCTTGATGGAGGTCTTTTGCAGCTCACCCAATCCCAACTGCTCATACACTGAGAATGGTAGCAAGTTCACACTACTCCCCAAATCAAGTAAAGCTCTCCCAATGCGTGACTCACCGATCATAATAGAAATGTTGGGAGAGCCGGGATCTCCGAACTTCTGAGGAGTCTCGCTCAATATCAATGCACTGATTTGCTCTGTTAGAAAAGTTTTCTTCTTTACATTCAGCTTCCTCTTCACTGTGCACAAGTCCTTCAAAATTTTTGCATATGAAGGCACTTGTTGTATGGCATCCAAGAGTGGAATATTAATCTTTACTTGCTTGAAAATCTCCTGAATCTCAGTGTGGTATTTGTTCTTTTGGCCAGCTGCCAATCTCTGAGGATAGGGAACCACAGGTTCGTACCCTCTACTAGTTTCAGCATCTGCACTCACAGGCTTTTTCAGCTCTGATCTCACTACCTCCGGTTCTTTTTCAGCTTCACCAGTCTTTGTTGCATCTTCAGGTGTAGGAGCAACTACCTGTATGTCTATAGTCATCTCTGGTTGGGGAATTTCCTTTTCACTTCTCAAAGTAAGAACGGCATTCGCTGTCTCAAAAACCTCCCCTGAGACATTATGCACTTGATGTTGTGGTTGCCGGTATACTTGAGGATTAGGCTGAGGCTGTGATGGGAATTTCCTTTTCTCTAGAGTGCTCAATGTTATGCTCATCTTATTTATGGTGCCCCGCAAGTCATTTATGGCCTGAGTGTTCTGATTGTTTGTGGTGGCCTGAATCTGCATAAATTGCTGAAGTGTGTTGGCCATTTGTGCCATATTGTCATCTAGAGACTTCTTCGCAGATGATTGAGGCTGAGAACTCGGTGCAGCTACATGAGACTGAAATCCTAGAGGTGCTACAAAAGGATAGTTCTGAGAACTCTGATATGGCTGATACTGGTGCTGAGGAGCAGCCTGATGAAATGGCTGCTGAGAAGGTGGTGGAGACCGACCAGGCTGATCATTCCTCCATGAGAAATTTGGGTGATTCCTCCACCCCGGATTATATGTATTGGAAAAAGGTTGATTCTGTGCTCTATTTACCTAGTCTGCTGATTGCATCTGCTCAGAGCCATTCTCCTAAGATACTGGCATGATTGGGCAATCTTGGGTCTTGTGGTTTGAATCAGCACATAAAGAACATACCTCTACTGTTTTCACGGCCTTCACTTTTTCCATCTCCATGACCTCTAATCTTATAGTCAATGCAGCTATTTGGGCTTGAACGTCAGTGTCCTCCTTTAGCTCATATCTGCCCCCCACCAGCAATAGCCCTCAGTGGCTGTGCTGTCAAAGAAACTGGATCAGTCTGAGTGTTCCATTGTTGTGCGCTCTAAGCAAGATAGTCAAAAAATGGCAATGCTTCATCAGGTTCCTTACTAAAGAATTATCCATTGCACATAGTCTGAACAAACTGCTTGCATTGTGGAGTGAGACCAGTGTAAAAATAATTTACCAACCTCCAGGATTAAAAAACCGTGATGTAGACAGATATTCACCAAATCCTTAAACCTTTCCCAACTGGCCTGGAAAGTCTCGTCCGATTTCTGATTGAACTGACTGATCTGCTCTTGTAAATACTGAGTTCTCTAAAAAAGAAATTTTTTTTGTAAGAGCTCATGCTGCATATCAGACCAACTAGAGATAGAATTAGGCCTCAAAGAATTAAACTAAATCTTCGCTTTATCCTTTAAAGAGAAAGGAAATAACGAAGTCTAATAAATTCATCAGTGGTGACTCTATTGATAAAAGTAGTACAAGCCAACTCAAAATCTGTCAAGTGCTAATAAGGACTCTCGGAATCCATCCATGGAATTGAGGTATCACTGACATCATGCCATGCTTAATAGAAAAATTAGGTACATCATCAGGTAAAATAATGCATTATGGTGTAGTGGTGCGAGTGGGCTGCAAATAATCTCTAAGAGTTCGTGGTGCAGGTGCAGCGATGGTTTGTTCAATTTCAATATCCTCGTCTGTAGAAAAAACAGAAGAGCTATCTATCTCTGGGCTGTGTATACTACTCTCAGTGCTCGATGTAACTCTAACCAACCTATTTGAATTGTCTCTAATCCATGACATGAAATATCAATCCGAATAGCATAAGTAAGGTTCAAGTGACTGAGTAGTGGGTGACAAGTGAAACATATAATCAGAGATAAGATAGTGAAAGAAACATTTGAGATAAAAAACATAAAAATAAAAATAACGAGTTTAAATTTACGTCAAGCAACTAATCCCCGGCAATGGCGCCAAAAACTTGACTCACTCAAAAATGAGTAGCACAAAGGCTATCCCAAGTGCAGGAGGATGTCGTGTAATAATTAGGAATAAATTCCTAGATCGTCTCCTAAGGGAAAGTTACTTAAAATCAAACTCGTTTAAAATGGTGAGAGGACGAAGAGAGAGGCAGATGGGAGTGCAAAGTATCTCACCATTGGGTTTGCGCGTGGTGGCACCTACCATCCTAGCCACAATAATGTCTCGAGGCCACAACCAACAACCAAAACAAATTGTAAGGCAAAGGTAAATGCGAAATTGGTGAAGGGGGTATGAGTTTTGACGATGATTCAGATTGCTCACAATCATAGTACTATAAGCCACAGAAGTCCAAACTTTTTAGAACCCACAAGCGTTTAGATGAATACAGTTAGAGAATGCTCAACTTGAATGACAGAGCAGATATTCGAATGAACAATAATTTCGAAGCACTTGTTGTTGATGTCGGGGGTTTTGAGAATCTTGAATTTTAAGAGAAAGATGCACGAAATTTTATTAATAAAGCCAGATACTTAGGGTTAGGTAAAGGAGGTGGGGAAGCACTTAGTGACTACTTTGAGCGAATGAGTATGATGAATGATGGTTTTATTTCAGTCATAGACGTGGATGAAGAGTGCAGAGTCAGAAATGTGTTCTGGGCTGATGCACGAAGTCGAGCGACATATGTGTACTTCAGAGATGTTATCACCTTCGATACGACGTACTTAACAAATAGGTACGGTATGCCTTTCGCTCCCTTTGTTGGTGTAAACCATCATGGACAGTCCATATTATAGGGGCTGGCTTGATTTCAAGCGAATACACAAATAGTTTTGTCTGGTTATTCCGAGCATGGCTGAAGTGTATGAATGGTCGGGCTCCCAAAGCAATCATAACAAACCAAGACCGAGCAATGAAAAGTGCTATTACGATTGTATTTCCAGACAGTCACTATAGATATTGTCTCTGGCATATCATGCTGAAATTGCCAGAGAAATTGAGATCTCACTCCCAATTTAACGCAGGGTTAAAGACTGCTATTCAGAATGCTTTATATGATTCACAAAGTTGCACAGAATTTGAGGACAAGTGGGGGAAGCTACTTCAAAAATATGACCTTGGTGAGAATACATAGTTGCAAGGGTTGTACAACGAGAGGGAGTTTTGGGTACCAGTATATTTGAAGGGTGTATTTTAGGCAGGTATGAGCACTACACAGCAGTTTGACGAGTTTGTGCATTCTGGTACGACGTTGAAGGAATTTGTCGATCAATTTGACAATGCTCTGAGGAAGAAGGTGGAGGTCGAAGCGATTGCTGATTTTAATTCCTCCAACCAAACAATCCCATGCATATCACCATTCCGCATTGAAAAGCAGTTTCAGGCGTTGTATACAAATGCTAAGTTTATGGAGGTCCAAAGAGAGGTGTTGGGGATGATTTTATATAATTCCATACTGGTTAGCACGCAGGGTTGCATTTCTACCTTCGATGTTTTTGACGAAATTTCCACATATGACTATGTAAAAATGCAGTACTCAATTTATTATAATGAAGATGAATGCGACGTTAAATGCACGTGTGCCTTATTTGAGATGAGGGAGATTATTTGTAGGAATATATTTAAAATCTGTCAAGCGAAAAACATTAATTTGCTACCAAACAAGTATGTCTTGGATCGATGGTGAAATGACTTAAAGAGAAGATATACACTGGTCAAAAGTAGTTATGATGACCTGCGAAACAATGCGAACGCACGAAGGTATGAGCTTGTGGTTAAGAGATGTTTGAAATTTGCCACACGCGTATCCCGTAGTGATGAGCATGTCAATTCGTTTCTGCGGTTGTTAGATGAGTTTGAGCTGCAATGTACAAGCTTAACAGTCGATGACGGTTTAACCAAGTTGCGAAAGAACATGGTCCCAGAAAAGGATAAGAAAGTATTAAGCCCCCACGTTGTCAGGGGAAAAGGGAGACCCCCAACAAAGAGAAAGGTAGGGGCTGTGGAGAGCACTGTCACAAAGAGAAAGAAGAAATAGGTAACAAATTTTTTGCATTAATAGTTTTTTTATATTAATATTATGCTTATTGGACTGGTATGAGATATCACCTTTGTAATTGTTGTTTATGTTTTTGTCTTATAATTTAGACATGCAGGAAAATATTCAATAACGAAGAACAATTGCGTGCGGGCCTGGAATCTGCAACGGTTACTATTGTGGACAATTTTGTTGTTGGAACCCAATGTAGTTATATCACACAGCCAATATCATCGAGCAATAAGGAGGTACGAGGTTGTCAAAATTCTAATTACAAAATATGATTTTAATTATAACACAAAATGCTAACCCAATATAGTAATAACAGTCGCTGAAGTACTAGAGCTTTTAAATATGCAAGCATAAGTACACTTGTGAATATGTACAATTATGGATAATATGCATATGATTCACAAAGGAAGAAGTATAATTACTTAATTTGGACATTAGATTGGAATTCTAGTCATCTTTAAAAAAATCTAAAATAAAAGAACATTTTTTAATATCCTTAAATTACTACTCTTTAAAGATAAAATTAGAATAACAGGACAAATTGAAAAATTAGATAAATCTAAAAAACTGGTTATAATATTAATCTCTTTGGGGTGCTATTATATTGTGTTATTAATTGATGATTTTATTGTGTTGTTTACAGCGATGTGCTGGTACTGATCATATATAACTAAAGACATGAATGCAAGCTTGTTATGTCATTACATGGAGGGTGTGTGGCAGTACTGGTTTTGGAGTATTTTTTTGTTGGGAAGTTTGTACCAATGTTTTGGTTAAGCAGTTCTAGGAGAGTTGGTACCATTATTAAATTTTTTGGTTGTTGGGGAGTTTGTACCCATATGTTTGGTTGTGAATATTTAACTTTGTATAATCTGTTAGTGTATACTTTATTAACTTCTGCCCGGAATGGAAGGGGATGAACTTTGTATAATCTATTAGTGTATAGTTTATGTCCTCCCTTTTATCCTTTTTCAGATTTGATGGCTTTCAAATTATGCTTATCTGATTGTGGGCTATGAAATTAGGCATGATTAAAGTGCAGAATTAACAACCGTATGTTAAATTAGGAAATTTTGTGCAGGAAAATTAGACCAGTTTTTTTGGGCAGAAGCTTGCTAATTAGCATGACTGAATTTGCAGGACATGCATTTCTTTTTTGCAAGTAAACCGCATGTGGGGGCTAAAACTATCCATATTTACATGTATTATTGCAACTATCCAGGAAAAACTTGTTGATGAGGATAAGAAAATAAGAAAGACTTCTCAGAAAATTCCTTCTAAAACATAAGTAACATTTACACATTTACCATTCTCATGAGAGCATTCCTTCTCACAAATTGAAAATTTAACATCCATTACCATACACATCCATAATAACATTAATTGAAAATTTAAATTTGTGAGTATTCCTTCTCACAAATTGAAAATTTGAGGACGGCTATCTATAACACCATACATTGACAATCCAAACCAACAATAAATCATTACAATAGATAAAGACTGCATTTTGTGAGTATTCCTTCATACTTGCGCAATAATACATCATCCTCCCTCTTCCAAACTGCATTTTCTACCAATTGAAGTATGTATGCCCATATTAAAAATTGACATATTGTTTCTCCCTGCATTGAGGTCAAGAATTTTATAGTTAAACATGACACATTTAAATGCAATTCAAAAAGCACAAAAATATGAAAATGGCAGCCTATGAAAATATATATTCCATTCTCAAGCGAGAATGATCCATGACACATCCAAAAGTGAAACTATTTTTTTGTATTTCTGCTGTAAAGGTTGATCCCATGTGCTATTGGGGGCCACTTTCTCAATTACATCCATTGCAATGTGTTTCTTATGAAAAGTAAGCAATTCTTCTTAGTCTCAATGTTCTGTACCTCTTCTGCACTCACACATTGACTGTAAACTACAAAATTATTAACATATTCCATTCAACAAAGGAGGAGTAGTTGAGTTATACGGAAGGATCATGGATGCACAAAAAATCCATCGCCAAGTAATTCCAAAACCCATAGGCCGTGAGATTATAAATGGGCAAAGTTCAAAAACTGATGAAAAAGAAAGAAGAGCACAAACACTACAAAAAAGCACAATAAAATAAAATAGTCTCAGAATTTAGACATATGTTATGACATTTTATGTTAGAACGAGTACCAATTCATCCATCATCTGAGATTACTTGAATAGTTTTTCTGAAAGAAACTAATCGAATGGTTTACCATTTACCGCACTGAACTTAAAAAATTATTTTCAAGAATAAATCCTAGTTTAATTGTCCAAACACTTAATCCCAATAAATCACAAACCACACAAATTTTACTTCTCATAATATTAAAAAACACCCAAAAATAATGCACTATCAGACACTAATTTTCATATCAATTTAGAAAATCAGTGTTCAAATAACACAAAAATCAAGAATAACCCCAGACAAATCGTACTACCACTGCCTAAAAAAATAGTAAAATAAAAATAAGAGTAATATAGGTACCGAATCGAAGCATGCTTACCAGCTTTGAAGGAAGACGCATAGGTAGGGAGAGGGGCCATATTCGCGCGGCTTTGCAGTTCATTGGGAAAGTTAGGGGGGTTGGGGGGAGATTGGGAATGGGCGGGCGCATGGAATTTTAAAAGAGAAAAGAAAAATTAGCACGTGATTTCGTGCGATGTAGATAGAATAGAGGAGGCTGGATAGATTTATTCTTCTTATTATCTATAAAAATATAAATTTTAATGTTCTTTTCTTCAGTTTAATTTAGATAATCTATTCTTTAAATTTCAGTTTTCCAAATAGTAATTAATTTAGTAAATTTTAGTACTTAATAGAATAATTATTCTATGTGGATTCGACATCCGTTTTCTTTAAAATACTTTACTACTTGTTACGATTCTGTGCAGTTGCAGATATTTTTAGCACATCACCAGCCAATCCACTATGTGAAAGGAGATGAGCATTAGTGTCTCTACCTCAATCTACTCTCTTCGGGATAGAGAATCTGCAACTCTGTTTTCGGCCCCTTTTTTGTACTCCACCACAAAGTCGTAGCCTAGCAGCTTGGAAACTCATTTCTGTTGCATTAGGGTTCCTACCCTTTGGTCCAAAAGATGCTTTGGACTTTGCTGGTCCGTCTTAACCTTGAAGGTCCCACCTAGTAGATATGCTCTCCATATCACTACAGTAATTACTAATGCGAAGATTTCCTTCCAATAGGTTGGTAAGTGTAAGACACTCCCTTTAAGTGCATGGTGGAAATATGCAATGGGTCTACCTTGTTGCATAAGGACAGCTCCAATAGTCGTGGCTGAAGCATTGCACTTGATGGTAAAGGGTGCTACAAATTCTGGTAAAGCTAGTACCGGGAGCAAAAAACAGCATCCTTCAATTTGTGGAAAGTGACTTTTGCTTCCTAACTCCATTTAAATCCATCTTTCCTCAACGTTCTGGTTAGTGGGCCAGCGATGTCCCCATAGCCCTTAATGAACCTTCTATAGTATCCAGCCAGCCCTAAGAACCCTCATAAGGCTTTGATAGACCTAGGAAGGGGCTAGTCCTTCATGGCCTGTAATTTTTCTAGGTCTGCCTTCACACCTTGGCCAGAAATTAAGTGCCCCAAGTAGGCTACCTCTTTTCACCCAAACTTGCATTTAGAAAGCTTAGCATACAACATGTGCTCCCTTAGAGTTTCAAGAGTCACCTGCAAATGTCTCAAATGATCAGCTTCATATTTACTGTAAATCAGTATATCGTCAAAGAATACCATGATAAACCTCCTCAAATGGGGTTTGAACACCTCGTTCATCAAGTTTTGAAATGTGGATGGGGCATTAGTTAGCCCGAAGGGCATAATTAAGAACCATAGTGACCCTCATGGGTACTAAAGGCTGTTTTGTGTATGTCTGAGGGTTTCACTCGAATTTGGTGGTAATCGGATCTTAGATCCAGCTTATAAAAAACCATGGCACCATGCAACTCATCCATCAACTCCTCCACTACAAGTATGGAGAATTTATCCTTAATAATGACCGCATTAAGGCCCCTATAGTCCACACACAATCTCTACAACCCATCCGCCTTCCTGACCAGCAACACCGAGGAAGAGTAAGGACTTTGATTGGGCCTTATTGCTCCCGAATGTAACAACGCTTGCACTATTTTTGAAAGTATGGGTAACGGTAAGGTCGCATAGAAATGGGTTTTGTGTTGGGTATGAGGTTGATAGAATGATCATGGGTTCGGATATGGGGTAGGTCTTTGGGCTCTTTAAACACTTCAAGATATTCTTTAAGTGCTTTTTGTATTGATGATGGTGTTTTGTCTTCACTTTATTTGTTTTCACCCTCCAAGACATGTAAAACTATGCCCCTCTTCTCCAATTTATTAAACATATTTAAAGAGCCTTCATCAATTAATTTTGTGGCTGCCAACCCTTGTAATTGCATTGTTTTTCCCTTTACAGAAAATTTCATGATTAAATTTTGGAAATCCTACAAAACAGTTCCCAACTCTTGTAACCAATGGATACCTAGCACCATATCACAACTAGCTAAGACTAGCACATGCATTTAACTGTAAAGCTGGTGCCCTGAATTTTAACACACACTCCCTTGCACTTCCCTTCACTTGGGAGGACTTCCCCGCTTGCTACTTTCACTTTCACTTTCACTTTTTTCCTTTTGATTAATGGGTAGTTTGACTTGGTTTAATACGGCTCGATCCAAAAAGTTGTGAGTTGATCTAGTGTCTATTAGTATTGTTACCCACTTAGGTCAAATCTTTCCCATCACACGTATGGTTTTTGGGTTTTGGGATTCTGTTAAAGAATGGAGAGGAATTTCTGGGTTAATGGGATTGTTTGGTTCTATTTTGAAAGATTTTGGGTTCTCAACCTCACTCACGGCTTCCTCCACATCCCTTTCTTTTATAGATTCAAACAAAACCTCTTCTAACAGGTACAACTTGGAGTTTTGGCATTTATGCCTAGGTGTCCACTTCGAATCACAGTAATAACATAACCCATTTTCTCTCATTTCTTTAATTTGATTTTGGTTTATCTTGTGGATTTGTAGGTTTGGTTTTGGGAAATATTTTGGAAGGTTCATTAAAGGGTAGGTTGGGTCTTTTTAGGATACTTGGGTAAGGAGAATACATAAGGCCAGATCTGTTTGGTTTCTTGGACAGGTTCATGTTTTCCTCTTGTATTTTCGCAAGACTGTAGGCAGTAGTTAAGTTGGATGGATCGAACATTCTAACAGTTAGTCTAATCTCATCCTCTAGACCACTAAGAAAACAATTTAACTTCTATTGTTTTGATAAGCCCCTCAATATATTAGATAAATATTTAAATTTATCCTTGTATTCCTCCACTTTACTGCTTTGCCTCAACCGAGTTAGAGACTCCATTGGGTCATCATACCCACTTGGACCAAATCTGGCCAGCAAGGCCTTAGTCAAAGAATCCCACTCAAGTGCTTGCCCTGATTCTTCCCAATCTTCGAACTAAGTTAAAGCTTTCCCATCCATATGGAATGAGGCTAACTTAATTTTGTGTTGTGATAGAGTGCTATGGAAAACAAACAATTGTTGTACCTTGTAGATCCATCATGTTGGATCATCTCCATGGAAAGTAGGAAAATCAAGTTTCACCGTCCTTGTTTGAACATCACCAATATGCTTCGGGTCCCCCTTTTCCTCATGGGCATGCACTCCAGATGAAGATCCTCCAGGGCTATGATTGTGACCTTTCCTTTGCAGCTCACCCGAGATTATTGTTAACTGTTGTAGCATTGTATTAGTTTGTCTTTTTAGGGCCAACATTTCGATTTATAGGGTTTTATATTAGGAATCTGTTGTCTTTTTTAGGTTGTTCAGCCTCTCTTGTAAATCATTGAGTCTTGTGTTTTTTGCCACTCTGTAAAAAGGTAGTGTAGGTTTTTTCTGGTACCACTTTGTAATAGGCCTAAGGTAAAGGCTATAGAAACTAGGGTTTTGCTCTCTTCCAGGGGAGCTCCTCCAGAATGAGAGAATGAGAGAGAAGAGAGAAAAATAGAAAAGAACAAGAAATTTGTAATTTCATTCAGCATATCACAGCAAAGGACACTGTCCAGCTTATATAATGTCAGGCTAATGGTAAAGATAAGACAAAATAGACAAAGCAACAAAAAGCAACAAGCAACAAGCATACCATAAAAGGCCCCCCTCGAAATAAGGCCAGAAGGCCTGTCCAACATTAGGAAGCAATAAACAACGGGCTCAAGGGAACATACTCGCAACCCACTACATAACAATGCTAGTAACAGAAATAAAAAGGCCTCTAGTGTTCCTGAAGCGTCCATGGGTTTGGGCCCAGCCCACTAGCCATTTGTTTGACCAACCTTCACTTATTTCATTTCAATTCCAAGCTTTGACCGAAGCCCTCGACAACTACTCCTTTCCACAAAATACCCATTTTTCATGCCATTTGTTGAAACCATAAGAATGGTCTCTAGTGAGCCGTGTGACATTTGGTTACAGCTATAGCACAGGGGACTCTGTCCGAACCAAAGCACCTACTTATCGTGTTCTTCATTTAGCGTTGGTAGTGGCAACAGATATAGAAAAGCGTCTCAACTTAAGTTTGACAGACACAGAGTATCTTGCAGGATCTCAACTAACCATGCCAAGACTGAGACAGATTCTCATCTTTTCCAAATCTCTCTTGATGGTTCTCAGAATGCTTTCCACTTAAGACCTGAGTTTTTGAATGTAACAGATTTATAAAGTAAACTTGTATTGATAGCAAATCTCACTTCGAGGATGAGTACCTCTAGAGAAAGTTGCAAGAGAGAAACATAGAGTTCTGATTCTTTTATGATAAAACCCTGATACAGATAGACTAAACCCTTACATACTGATGCCCTTATCCTCGGCCAACTCTACTGGACTGAATGCAGGAAGTTAAGTAAAAAGCAAACCCAATGTTACGGCCTATTGCCAACTTAGCAACAATACTACTAATTAAGGATTACTAAACTACTGTGACTTCAAACAGGTTGTAGCCCACAACAAGGCCATCGTAACCGTGGCCCATCCGGGCCTTTGTCTTCAAGTGAATAATCCCACGCAGTAACAAGACTTCAGATCACTTCTCTTCAACAGTAAGTGCCTCGTTTGTTTAGGCAGATGATATGAGATAAATTAAAATAAAAATTAAAAATTGAAACAAATATTGTTAGAATAATTTTTTTAATATTATTTTTATTTTGAGATTTGAAAAAATTGAAATATTTATTTTATTTTATTTAAAAATTTAAAAAAATTATAATAATTAAATGAGATGAAATGAAATAAATTGAAATGAGTTGCGAAACCGAATGAGGCCGTAGCCGACAAAGTACTGTCCTCGGGAACCCTAACTCCAATCGTATTCCTTTCGCACGACCAGGCCTCCCTCGTGAGTTCTTCCTCTTCGCATGGTTCATGTGTTCTTCCTCTTCTCATAATTCTCCGGGTCCGATTGTTACAATGAATTGCGTGGTACCTCTAAATAGTGTTATTTATGGGTCTCTAAACAGAGGTTTCAGAAGGAGTTTTTCTAGTTATGGAAGCTTGGCTCAGAGGTTTTTTTCTCAAGTTGCGAGTTTAACAAATAGATATGAAAACGTAGGTGTTCGTGGCAAAGAGGGTGTTGGGAAGTCCTTGGGCTTCCAACCATTTAGTGAACACGGGAAACGAGCAAAAGCATTGGCTGCTCACAGGAAAAAAAAAAATTTGAATATTTCAGCCTCTAAAGATGTCGACATGATGACTTCTAGTGAACAGTTAGTGGGAGAGGGGAGTAAGGATGTGAAGCTGGGATCAAATATTTCAATTTCTCCTGTTAAAAATGATAATCAGAACAGTGAAGTTCTTGGGAAACAGAAGCAGCACTCAAGAAGCAAGAAAAACGAGGTGCATAAAGTTGCTGCTGATGCTTCAGAAGAAGCAGTGGAAGCAAACGGACCCCAAAGTTCTTCTCAAGCAAAGACGCCGAATGCTGGCAAAAGAGGCAAGAATTCCACACAGGCGTTAGAGGTTAGCGGTTACTAATTTGTAGGATCACCAAATTGACTTATTTATATAAAAAACGATGTAACCGCATCCAAGTTAAGTCCTTTATTTCATTAGAATATTTAAGCTAACACCTCAGTTTTTCAGAAGAGTTCAGTTGGGAAAACACATGTGGAAGTGCTTGATAGTTCTGCTTCAAGAAAAGCTCAGTTGAATGAGAAAAATGGGAACTCTTGGAGAAAGGTGAAATCTATCAAAGCAGGAAACAAGTCAACAAATAAACAGAATTCACAAGAGAGAGGCAAATTGAATAATCAGGGTCCAAAGGCATTGAAAGAGCTATATTCCCCCCTTGTGAAATCTGTAGTGGTGGTAGAGTCTGTAACAAAGGCTAAGGTTATTCAGGGCTACCTTGGTGATATGTATGAAGTATTGCCTAGCTATGGTCATGTAAGAGACCTGGCTGCAAGGTCAGGATCTGTGCGGCCTGATGATGACTTTAGCATGGTGTGGGAGGTCCCATCCGCTGCCTGGACTCATCTGAAGAGCATCAAGGTTGCACTAAGTGGGTATGGTTCTCATTGCCTTCAATCACCTTGAACTATTCTAGAGCAGAAGTATTGAACAGACTACATAAGCACAGTGGGGCATTTATCTTTTGTTATACTTATCACCTTATGTTTAATTTTAAGTTAGAGGCGAGAGGGGTTTTTTTCTTTTTGTGGTCATTTTCATAATAATTAGTGATGCTGATGCATTATGCTAATATTGATAGTTTTTATTTGTGGTTTTTCATTATTATCTCTACCTTACTTGTGCTTTTATGTTTCTGAATTTTCTCATTCCTGTTTCCTTGTTTCTCAGAGCAGAAAATCTTATCCTTGCATCAGATCCAGACCGTGAAGGAGAGGCTATTGCCTGGCACATCATTGAGATGCTGCAGCAACAGGATGCTTTACGTGAAGACATTAACATTGCAAGAGTTGTCTTTCATGAAATAACGGAGTCCTCCATCAAAAGTGCTCTTGAAGCTCCAAGAGAAATTGATGTAAACTTGGTTCATGCTTATCTTGCACGGCGTGCTCTCGAGTATTTGATTGGATTTAATATTTCACCATTATTATGGAAGAAACTACCTGGTTGCCCGTCAGCTGGGCGAGTACAATCTGCCGTGCTCGCTCTTATATGTGACAGGGAAATGGAAATTGATGAATTTAAACCTCAGGAGTATTGGAGTATTGAGGTGAAGATGAACCAATATGGACCGGGTTCTTTAGTGAATGGCTTTTCTTTCCCAGCACACTTGATGCAATATGATTCTAAAAAGTTGAATCAGTATTCAATCAGCTCTGTTACTGAGGCCAAGGAAATTGAGCGGAAGATTAGTTCAGTAAAATTTAAAGTGGTCAGCTCTAAAAGAAACAAAATGCGGAAAAACCCACCGACACCATATATAACATCAACACTTCTGCAGGATGCCGCAAACAAATTACATTTTACTGCGACCTATACAATGAAGGTTAGGAAAGTCATGTACATCTATCTCTTCAGATTTTATATTCATAGCATTTTTGTTTTATAAAATTACTATTACGTTTTATGAAGATGCTCTTGGCTTAAGGCTTGACGCAATTTATTCTCTTCCCCATATCCCCTTATCTAATGACAAATTGACATGGTTAATCATTGGTAAATAAAAGCTACCATAAGGAATCAAAAGCTTACAGGTTAGTTTAAGGCTAAGCTACCCATAAAAGAACTATAAGTCTAAGCTAGTATCTGATTAGAATCGTTTTGAAAATCTCTCCCCCTAATTGGGTGCCTTCTCTTGTATACATCCTGTGTACTTGGTTGCGCCCCTTTGCACTTTCAATAAAATTGCCTTGAAAAAAGTAATGAATGTATGAGGAAAATCTTGCTTGAGCATTGACTTTTGTTGCTGATAAGTAGCAATATTTCACGAGATGAGATGTATTCTGGAGCCTCTCACTTACGTTATCATATGAATGCAGCTTGCACAAAAACTTTATGAGGGGGTTCAATTATCTGACTCTAAGGCAGCAGGTTTGATAACGTACATCAGAACAGATGGACTACATGTAGGTATCACTTTGGCTGCGTGGATATTTCTATGTAATGCTTGGTTACTACTCATCTTTTCCCCTGATGCCTATTGGTCGCTGAATTCATGTAGTTGCATAAAATTTTGATTTTTTTGTGGAGTATAAGTAACTAGTCTATTTAATTCTTGTGACGGTCAATTATTTTTTTTTAGCAAAACGTTTTTTAGCTAGCACATTACTACCTTGCTTAAGGGCTTGTGGAATGCAACTTTGGTTGTCACTAGTGAAGACGACACTTTTGCCTTGGTACGATGAGGATGAGACAAATGCAGCTGGATTGCTTGTCATATGATGGGTAGCCCCAGTGTAAATGTAAAAAAAAATTTATAATCTAGCTTGGAAGATGAATACATAATACCCATGTGATGAATTTTTTGATGCAGAGCAAAACTCGAGTTGTAATGCTGTGGACATACGATACCCATGTCTCCAGAGAGAAAAAAAAGTATACATACTCAAGTCAATTATAAAGGAGAATCCAAGATACTCCCATAGGATTGCTTCTGCTATTGATAAGAAGACCAGTGCTTTAGGTTATGAAACTAAGGCCACTTGATGATTATTTTGAATAAACTTCCCATTGATTTGTTGGAAAAGAGGTATTTGTGGCTAGTAGCAACCCCACTTACCATCCAAGTTGGTTCTTGAATCTTGATACTGCCGCTACTCATCACGTGTCCACATCGATCATGGTTTAGCTCATATGAGTCATTTGAAGGTGGGTATGTCTTGATGGGAAAGAATTCCATGAGTCAAATCATGGGTGGTATGGTGCAATTAAGCATGTTTGATGGCATTGTGAGAATACTTGAATAAAGCACCCATGTGAGCGAACCTGTTTGTATGTACAATGGCTTTAAGGAAGGTTCTCATCTTGGATAATGTAAGAAAGTGATGACTTGTAGCAATAGATTCGTGTTGTATTTGCAAGAAGAGTAGTACTTTATGGAACATGGTCTTCAGCCTTTTCTTGGTTGTTTGGGTCATACCCTTCCAGGTGATGGGTATTCTAGCTCATTAGAAAGGGCAACTTGGGTTCGGCCATGGCTGACTTCTCAGCTTTAAGTTTTGAGTTGGATTTGGTTGACCTACCTTTAGATGGGGTAGATTTCACTTGGTAATGGGAGGGCTTGGTCTAGGTTGTACAGATTTATTGTCTCTCCTTGGGAGGCTCACTTTCCTAACCTATGCCCAAAATGTCTCCCTAGGCTTTGTTCTAATCATTTTCCCCTCTTATTGGATTATGAGGGTCTCCATGAGGGGCGGAGATACTTTAAATTCGAGAACATGTGGCTGTAGGCTGATGAGTTTACATACAAGGTTAGATCTTGGTGGTCCTCATATCAATTTTCGTCCCAATTTTGTTTTAGCTGGAAAACTTAAAGCCCTGAAATATGACTTGAGAAAATGGAATATGGAAGTTTTTGGGAACATTAATGACCAGCGGAACATTTTGTTTCTGAAGCTGCAACGTTTTGATGAAAAAGAGGTTGATGGAGCCCTCCCTGTTGAAGACAAGGCAAGGAAAATGGTTTTTTTAACTGAGCTGGAAAAAATCACTCTTATTCTGATTAAAAGGCCTTTGTTCCAGGCCAACCCATTCCCTTTATAGCCTGCTTGCCTTAAAACATCACTTTCCTTATTTCGCTCGACACTCCATTTGATTTCAGCAATCTCCTTCTGTAGAAACTGCAAAAAACTCAAATCACTTCTTCCTACATCCTGTGCACGTCCCACTCCTCCCCTTGCCATTTCCACCATTTCGCACAAGATGAGGGGCTCGACACTGATAACTGTCAGAGAAACTGACGCCACCACCTCCCCCACTCTGTTCACGGTATAACACCACTGGTACCAGTGCCTCCTTGTATGACTGCACCACAGGCTGCACCACCTCCTTCTGCTGCCTTGCTTCTGCCTTCCTGCATGCACTAGCCCAGTGCCTCCCTCAGCCTTCTCCATCCCCTTCCCCCTCCCCTTTAGGTATGAAGATGAAATTTCTTCTACCACCCTTACCATATTCAGTAACCGCCACATAACGACCCTGAGAATTTCGGCACTTTTGAGCTAGAAAGCTGCGATAATCTTCTCTAATGGTGCTATAGACCCCCTTCTTTCACTAATAAAAAAAGTTTGGAGTCTATCAATAGCTCCCTAGAGAAGCCCATCAGAACCACCTCCAAGTTAAACAGAAAAAAAATTGCTGGTTCTACCCAGAGAATACTTTTCGCCACATGTACGGAGAGAAAACTAGCTTTTTTGAATGGGATGAGTTTTAATAACTTTTATGCTGTTTTTCACAGCGCTTAGCTTGTGATTAGGTTCATTTTCTGTATACTTTTGTGTACTTGGGCCTTGCCTAATTAGGTGGTTTAATAAATTCATTTTACTTAAAAAAAAAGAAGAAAGAGCAGTTTGGTAGTCATTAGCATGCATAATTGTAACACCACAAATCCCACATAGGGAAAAATAATAACTCACATATAGTGAGTAAATTATTATTATTTGATAAGTAAACATTTGTATCAATAAGAATAAGCATAACCCAAGTACACAAGGGGATATACAAGAGGTAACACCCATTTAGGAAGAAGAAATGGAAACAAGAAAATTATAAAAATCGAGGCCCTTGAAATCTACAGCTTTGGCCTATAGAAATAAAGTTCTAACAAAAAGTAATCTAAATTCTAATCTCCTCCAATGAATGCTCATTGTCTTCAAAAGTTCGATCATTTCGCTCCTGTCATAGGCACCAAAGAATACAAATAGGAGCCATTTTCCACACAACTGTGATTTGTGGAATACTGCCCAGGTTTGTCCAACTGGCCAAAACCTCAACCACCGTAGCATGCTTAACTTAGGCTAGTTCTAACCTTTTGAAGACATCTTACAATAACGCTGTAGCAACCTCACAATGCAGTAGAAGATGATCCACAGTCTTTCCACTTTTTTTGCACATACAACACTAGTCCACTACAATCACCCTGTCTTTCCGTAAATTATCCATCGTCAAAATCTTACCCAGAGAAATTGTCTAAGTAAAAAATGTCGCCTTGGGAGGCACCTTGTTACTCCAAATCCTTCTCCATGGAAAGTGGTTGTTCTGCAGTTGTGTGAGGGACTTATGGAAAGAATGAACCGAGAATGTACCTTTTCTAGCGGGTACCTGCCACAAAGTGTCAATTCCTTGAGTACTTCGGTCTCATAGAGTAGGAGTATGAAAAAATCTGAAAAGCTGCCAACTTCCCAATCTTGGGCCGCCCTAGTGAAACTAACATTCTATTGGACTAAGTTACCAAACATCTCCATGAGGTCATCCACGAATGCTTTTCTCAAATGCAATCTTGACAACTGTAGGGAATGAGTCCTTAAGGGTGCTATCTCCACAACATAAGTTGTACCAGAATTTTATTCTAGAGCCGTCTCTCATCAAAATTCTAGCGTGGCGACCTCTAATGTGCTTCCATACTCCCACTCCATAAATCCCATGTACCTCCCTAGTGTTCCACCCCCTAAACCTCCATACTTGAAGTCAATCACCAACTTTCATAAAGCTTCCCATTCCATATTATATTGCCACAACTATTTCCCAAGTAGAGCCCGATTGAATACCCTAAGATTTCTAATTCCTAGCTCACGAGAAGAGATTTGGGAGCATACCTTGTCCCACTTGACTAGATGGAATTTGAATTCATTCCCTAGCCTGGAAGTCACAATGGTGTTTCTCAATTCGATTGCCACACTCATTGGAATTGGGAACAAAGATAAGAAATAAGTTGGTAAATTGACATAGTGCTCTTGATTAGGGGATTCTACCACCTTTCGACAGAAAAAATATCTTCGAACCTGCCAATCTACGTTCAATCTTCTCAATTACTACATCCCAAATAGATTTAGCTTTGGAAGTGGCCTCGAAAGGAAGACCAAGGTAATTCGTGGGAAAAGAGGAGACCTTACATCCAAGAGTGTTAGCCAACAACCGGATGTTGCAAACAGTACTAACTGGAACCAACTCTGACTTGGAAAGTTCACTTTCAAATCTGATACATTTTCAAAGCAAAGTAGAAGTGCCTTTAACGCCCGAATCTGGTTTTGTTCTGCCTCACAAAATATTAAAGTATCATCTGCAAACTACAAATGTGAAATGTTTTAAGAGTACCCCGGTTGGTGTCACCAACTAAAAACCCAGCCAAAAAGCCACTGTTAACCATAATAGAGATCATTCTACTAAGCGCCTCCATGACAATGACAAAAAGAAGTGGGGACAAAGGATTCCCTTGCCTTAGACCTTGAGAGCTGTTAAAGTAGCCAACTAGGTTGCCATTCAGCAAAGCTGAGAACCTTAACGTTGATATTCAACATCTAATCCAACAGCGCCACCTCTCCCCAAATCCACACCTCCCAAGCAAATATAGTAGGAAGTCCCAATTAACGTGATCATAAGCTTTCTCCATATCCAATTTGCATAAGATACCCAGGTTGATAGATTTTAATCTACTTTCTAGACATTCATTGGCAATGAGTACTGAGTCCAATATTTGTCTTCCCCTTACAACTGAGTTTTGGGTTTTCGTAATGATCCGCCCCAAGACCTCCCCTAGGCGATATGCGAGTAAATTATGAAAGTTGTCATTTACTTCTTTGCATCTTTAAGTGATAATGGTTGCTTGGTGGTTATTAGGTGTATTCCGTGTATACTTCTTGTGTACTTGAGTTGTGCCTTTTACTTATAAATAACAAAAGGGAAAAAATGGCCACTCCAACTGGTGAAGCGGTTATGAGAATTCGCTAATGTATATTGCCATTGTTTCCTTAGAGTCCTCATGATTCTGAATGCATCCTGTAGTTTTATAGAATATAGTAATTGAATGTTAATTATGGATGCTTCAATGTGATCCCCTTTCCCCTTTTTTGATGTGTGTGCATGTGTTCATTAGGGCTCCATGTTCCGCCAATATTGTTAATTCTATTGTGAAGATGCTCCTTGTTTGCTCTCCGATAAAACACCTTTTATCTTCTATCTCAGATGTCCGATGAAGCTGTTAAGGACGTTCGTGCTTTGGTAATTGAAAGGTGACATTTAAAGTTGTCCACATTTACATTTTTTTAATATTATGATATGCATGTGTAGCCATGTATATTCATGGTCTCTACAAGAGTGACGGTTTACTATGCTGTTGGTTGTTTTTATTAATCTGGATATGTATATTTTGTGGTGTTTTGGAAGTGGTGGCAAAGGCAACTGCTTACCACTGTTGAAAGGTCATACTTGTTTACAATCATTGAAGGGCCAAGCTTGCTAATTGTTGAGGAAAAGTAAATTTCGGGTAAATGCAGATATGGACAAGAGCTTGCATCAGAGCATGGTCACAAATATTTTAAGAAGGCGAAGAATGCTCAGGAGGCCCACGAAGCAATTAGACCCACTGATATTCAGAGGTTACCATGTAAATAATTTGATTTTTCATGACAATTTTAGTTTTTAATGCAAATTTAATGTTTCTGATTTTACCCTCTGATGGACTCTTAGAGTCAATTGACCACAATTTGTTTTTTTCAAATTGGCTTTCAGCAATGCTGGATGGAGTACTTGATGAAGATTCCATGAAGTTATACACTCTTATTTGGTCACGGACAGTTGCATGCCAAATGGAGCCCGCTATCATAGAGCAGGTTCAAATATAAATTTCTTTTGAATATTTTTTTTTTGATAAGTAAGAAGTTTTATTGATCCACATAAATAGACAATGCCTGAGTACACATGAATTATACAAGAAAAAAGCCTAATTACAAACTACTCGCTACGAAAAGTAGCATAAAAATCATTAAAACTCGCTCCGTTCCATACTATGTGGATGAAGCCCAAAGCAACAATGTGTGATAAAAAAAGGCCCTAAAACCATCTAGAGAGCGTCCCTATTTTCAAAATATCGACCATTTCTTTCGATCCATGTACACCACATTAAACATTGAGGCACTATCTTCCAAACAACTGCAATGTTACGATGGCCCCGAATCTCTCTCCAACATGACAATAAATCCATCACCCTTCTAGGCATAACCCATGCAATACTGAGCCTAATGAAGATGTCATCCCATAAAACCTTAACTACTTCACAATGGAGAAGCAAGTGGTCTGTTGATTTGCTGCGGTGTTTACACATGAAGCACCAATCTGTTAATTAGAGGCCGTGCTTTTTCAGCTAATCGATGGTCAATAATTTCCCATGGGATGCCAACCAGCCAAAGAAAGCTACTTTGAGGGGAGCATTGCTCCTCCAAATGCTCTTCTAGGGGAAGACATTAGAGGGGTAAACCATCAATACCTTGTAGTAAGAGCGGACTGAAAATTTCTTGTTCCTTATATGTGTCCATAGTAGTCTGTCCTCCCTTCCGGCTTGCACTTTCAGCTTATATAAAATATCGTAAAAGTCAACAATGTAATCCACCTCCCAATCTTGTACATCTCTAGAAAAATTCACGTACCAATGCAGGGAAGCAGCGGTGATGCTCATATTATCAGCCACAGAAGCATCCTTATCTGACGCAATCCTATAAAGAGAGGGGAAAGCGCTATTCAAGGCCACATCACCACACCAAATATCATGCCAAAACTTGATTTACTTACCCCTTCCCATCTCAAGTCTGGAATTACTGAGTATGTCATCCCATCCATTCCGAATGAATTTCCAAACCCCCACTCCGTAGGCCCCTCTTACTGCATTAGAGCACCAATCACCCCAAAAGCTCCTGTATTTATGTAAATTATCCTTATTCAAGTCAGCAAAGCTAGATTCTGAATAAAAGAATTGCACTCTCTGCTTGGACTTATTTGCTTTCAACTGCGGCTTGTTTCTCCTTTCCAATAGTACTTGTTAATTTCAGTCATCTTTTTGCTAACATTTCTTTCTTTATCAAACCAGATGCTACTGGATGTTGGAAATGATGATGAGTCAATTATTTTGCGATCTGCATGCTCACGAGTTGAATTTCTTGGGTATCAGGCAATTTTTGAGGTATTATAACCTATACTACTATCTTGACTATGTGTTTGGTAATATTTCTGCAAATGTGTAAATGTGTCTTGAGAAAGAAGAATGGAATGGAATAAATGAGTTGAATGCTTGGTCTAGCCAAGGTTTAAAGTGGTTTGCCTTTTTTGGTTTTTGACAGATGCCTATTAGTGGATCATGAAACTTTATTTTTTAAGACACATTTATTGAAGTAAATGGAGCTTGTAAGATTTATACATTGTGTTTATTGTGTACTCTGCTGTTATTTTTTTTTTCATCATTAAGAAGTGACGAATAACATTAGAAAGAAAAAACAGAAGGAAGGAGCATGAAAACCTTCAAGAGGACGAGTACAGTTACTATCTTGAAGTTCATTAATTAAGTTTGTTGTTGCTCTTCTTTTTTGTTCTGCTATTTGCATTAAAAGTTGCATCAATTTATTTCTGCACTTCTTGTCTAGTGAAATCAAACGTGTTCTACCTATGTATGGCTGTGTGCAAGTGTATGGAAATGCTGGCAGACATGATATTTACATATAATAGGGGTGAAAACCGATGTCGTCGGTGCGGTTTTGGTCCAAAATCGACGCCACATCGACGACGTTTTGAGATGTTCAGAACTGACCGAGTAGGGGGGAGAAAACTAGCAGCCTTGGTGTTGGCATGAGTCGGTGTGGTTTTTCGGTTTGCCGTCAGTGTCGCTGTGAAGGAGGGGAGCGGCGGGCTGTACTGTCGGTGGCGCCGATTCTGAAAGAAGAAGCATATGGAAGAAGACGAGCGAAGAAGAAATGAGGGGGATTATTAATCCCAGGTCGAAATGGTGTCGTTGGCTTAAAGTAATTTATTTTATAAAAGTCAAAACTAAAACGATGTCGCTTCACTCACTTAAGTGAAATGACATCGTTTTATATACATATAATATATATATATATAATCGGCCGGTTTGGCGGTTTGATATTAGTTCAAACCGGAACCAAATCGGCCAACGTCAATTTTGAGTTATTTCTACCGCTGGCCAATCGGTTCTACACCGGTTTCGGCTAGTTCTGTATTCTGGCAGCCAGTTCTCGTCGGTGACGGCCGGTTTCCTCAGTTTTTGTACAGCCTTAACATATAAAGCCATTCTTATGTTCGAATTTGAAGCTATTTTTCATGTTGATTATAACACAAAGGAGCTCGTGTTGGAGTTTCTTGTGTAGGCTTTGAAGAACAGTTTAGGGCCCTTCTTGTATCAATTGAAGATGGTCGCTTGAAGTTAGCCACAAAGCGAGACAGGGAACTTAAAAGACTTGCTCTATTAATTACGATGCGAAGGAAGGGAGTGGCAGAAGGGATAGACCGAAAAGGAGGGTCACTCTTTGTTTCCATGAAGCCTAAGATCCTTTCTTGGATCACTCTTTGTTTCCATGAAGCCTAAGATCCTTTCTAGGGTCACTTGCTCTATTAATTACGATGGCTTAATAATTGCAATAAATGCCTTCGTATCAAATCGTTATTGCGGATGTGGAAGGTTGATGTAGTGTGTTTTCAGGAAACAAAGATGAAGGTTATTGATAGAAGAATTGTTCGTAGTTTATGGGGGTGTCCATATGTGGGCTGGTCGGTCTTGGCCTCTTTGGGTGTATATAAGATCATCTTGAAGGTTCTTGCCAGTTGACTAAGTCCTGTGTGGGAACAAATTATTTCTAAGCCTCATAACGCATTTAGACGTGGGAGACAAATCCTTGACTCGGTTCATTGCAAATGAGTGTTTGGATCACAGAATGCGAAAGGGAGTTCTAGGTCCTTTGCAAGCTTGACATGGAAAATGCATATGATCATGTGAATTGAAAATTTCTTTTATACTTGCTCGGGAGGTTTGGTTTTTTGGTGGATCTCATGGATTCGACATTGTGTTTCAACTGCTCGCTTCTCAATTCTAGTTAACGGCACTCCTGCGGGTTTTTTTGACAGTTTCTGTGGTTTGAGGCAAGGAGATCCTTTATGTCCTTTTCTGTTTGTTATAATTATGGAGGCTCTCGACCAGATGGTGAAGGCTGCGGTTGGAGGGTTCCTATCTGAATTCCAGGTGGGTAATAGCACTAGTGACGCTATTATCATCTCACATCTCCTATTTGCAAATGATATTTACTCTTTTGTGAAGCGGACCATAGTGAGATTCGAACTCTACGAGCACTGTTATTATGCTTTGAAGTAGTGTCAGGGCTTAAGTTGAATCTTGGTAAGTCCGAGATGGTTGCGGTAGGCGTGGTGCCCAATATCAATAGCTTAGCGAGCTTTTTGGATTGTAAGGTGTCTTCATTGCCTATGAAATATTTGGGCCTTCTGTTGGGAGCAACGTTTAAGGCTAGAGCTATTTGGGATGGGGTAGTAGAGAAGGTGAAGAAAAGGCTGGTTGGTTGGAAAAGTGTGTATTTATCGAAAAAGGGTCGTCTCACTTTAATAAAGAGCGCCTGAATTAATCTCCCCACTTATTTTTTTATCTTTGTTTCCTTTACCGGCAGGGGTGGTGAATAGGATTGAGAAATTATTTTGGGCGTTCTTATGAGGGGGCTTGGGGGAGGAAAATAAATTCCATCTTGTTAATTGGTAAACAATATCTTCCCCAATCTTGAATGGGGGCTTGGGAGTGTGCAACTTGAGAACATTCAATAAAGCTTTATTGGGGAAATGGTTATGGAGATACCACTTGGAGGGGGAAGGAAATGATGGACTCTAGACACGATGTGCTGGGGGGGGGGGGGTGTTAGTGCTCTAATGGAGTGAGGGAGAGGGGGGGGTATGGTGTGGGCTTATGGAAATTTATAAAGAAGGGATGGACATGTTTTGAAAAACATATCGGTTTTGTGGCTAGAAAGGGTACTAGAATAAGGTTTTGGCAGGATGTGTGGTGCGGAGATTGCGCTCTTGATAGGGCCTTCCAGCTCTCTATCGTATTGCAGCTAATAGGGATGCTTTAGTGGCGGATGTGCGAGTATTTTCCCACGGCACTTACCAGTGGAATATCCTTTTTAATAGGTACCTTCATGATTGAGAATTGCTCACCGTTTCAGATTTTTTCAGATTGATATACTCCATGAGACACCTTACGGCACAGAGAGAGAGAATGCAATGGAGGTCCAATGACAAAAAGAAATGTACAGTCATAGTGTATTACAAAATATTGACATCACAAGCTAACGTTCCCTTCCCTTCTCTTGGAAGAATATTTGGAGGTCTCGTGTGCTTTCTAAAGTAGCTTTCTTTGTATGGACTGTTGCTCTTGAGAAGATTTTGACCACAAACAATTTGAGGAAGAGGGGATGCATTGTGATGGATTGGTGTTATATTTGTAAAAAGAATGGAGAATCAGTGGATAACCTCTTATTGCACTGTGAGGTGACAAGGGTGTTGTGGGATGAGATCTTTAGAAGGGTTGATGTTGCTTGGGTAATGCCATCGAGGGTGGTGGATTTATTGGGCCGTTGGAAAAAGATTCAAGGCTGTTTCCAAGTGGCGGCAGTGTGGAAGATGATCCCATTGTGTATCATGTGGTATATTTGATTGGAAAGGAATGAGCGCTGTTTTGAAAACGAGGAGTGCACAATGGCGGAGCTGCAGAATTTCTTTTCACACTTTAATGCTTTGGTTTTCAGCTATTGTACTAAATGGGAACAATGCGCATTTTAATTTACCGTTCATAGAATGTATTTAGGTGTTCTTTTGTATACCTCCTTTGTATACGGGTTATGCCTATTTCATTCGTATTTATAATATTTATCTCTTATAAAAAAAACAAAGGAGCTCGTCATGAGAAGGAACGGAGTTGTTCAAAGTTTATTAGGGATTCTGGATTCCCTACTAGATAATGCACTGTCATATTGCAGTTCCTAATCAGATCCATTTGGCCCCATTGAAGTGTATTCTTCGGCTGCCAATTTATTGTGTTGTTCTCTGAGTTCTATTGATGGATTTTCATTGCTGGAGATAATTTTTTAGTCCACTTGTATTGAGTTTGGTGGCCATGACACACTTTCTTTCGATATAGCTTTCTGTAATTCATACAAATTGGAGATGCCTCGGTAATTAATAGTGATTGTGCTCATCTTTCTTGAGTTTTGATTTTAAATTTTGTGATTGTGACAATAGTTTCTTTCGCTTTCTTCCATGTACTTGGCTTTGACATGTCTCAGGGTATATATGTTTGCATGAGTTTTTTTGTTGTTAATCATGGTTGGGATTTAAAATCGAATCTGTATAAGAAGTCGGGGTAACATTTTATAGCCACTATGCCTACCTTCCATTATATTCTACTTGATCTGGAATTTGCATCGCTTTATGTATTTATTCAGTTGACTTCCATGTGATTTATATAAGCTTTATTTTAACTCGGCACTTTGTTGCCTGTTTATATGTGAGATTGTCTTCTTTGTCCTTTTATTTATTTTTCTAGGATGTGGAAGTTGAAGCAATCCAAAGTAAAGAAAAGGAAGAGAATGATCGCAACGAGGCTGTTGGAATTCTTAGTTTATTGAAGGTAGTAAATTCTCATTCCTAGTATTTGTTATGACCGGAATGATATTAAATTATACTTTTGAATTGGTGTTCTTTCTTAATTCCGTTCTTCACGTACCGAAGGTGGCATATGCCTCCTCCCGACTGCTAGGAAAGACAGTACCATTCTTTTTTTATTTTTTATTTTTATGGGTCAACAGTACCATACTAATTCGTATCTTTAAATGAGGCTAGCCACAGATTTTGATGGATCATGAGGTCAATACTTAACTTGACTATGTGATTTGCATGAATATGTCTCTTAAATTTATTTTAACGTTAGTAATTTTTTATACATGTTCTCTGGAGTGTAACTCTATTAACTTTGTAGTGTGGAGACCCATTGTGGCTTGGTGAAGTGGAGCTCAAGCAGCACTTTACCCAGCCTTCGTCACGCTACTCTGAGGCATCATTGGTACATAATCAGCACCCTTCTCGATATCTGTAGCATTTAAGAACGTGTTTCTCTCTATGACGTTGTTCCCCAATGACGTAGCCTTCATCTTGTCATGCCCAAATAGAAGCTTTGTGTAATAACTGTTCTGTGACAGCCTAGTACAATATAAACAAAGATGTAGAAAGCCAAGCCTGCAATATTTGCAAAGGTTCTGTTGCATGTCTGCACTTTTTCTTCGTCTTTTGGTTTTTTGATCTGTCTGCCAACAGCCTCTTAATATATTTTCATTGGCTTCTCTTAATATATTTTTAATAGGGTCAGTTCCCATTGGTTCTTGCATATTTTGTATTGTATTTTATGGCTACTCAAGACTAAGGCCGCAAGGGCTCCTTTAAACCTGCTTGTAACTTTTATAATTGTAGTTTAGCACAATTTTAGTGCTAATTTTTTAATGAGCTGAGCATGAGCAATATTGGGATTTCAGCTTGAAAAGATTTGCTACCATTTATTTCTTATAACTTAATTCCTGAGTTGTCTTCAGCAAGAACACACTTATTATACAAGGAAATCAATTCTACTAACCTGCCTCAATTGTTTGCCTCTTTGTTACACGATCATGTCACTTTGCTGATTTAGGTATTCTGCACTCAGCCTGTACATGCCACAGTTGAATTTTTTAGCTTCAACCCAACCCCATGAGCATTCCACCAAATGATTGGTATATTTTGTAAACACATGGGATTATCTAAACCTGAATGGCTTGTTTGTTTTTGGAGCTGAGTTTGAATTAAAGCTGGATGGCTTGTCTCGAGCTCAAGCCTGGCTTACGAAGTTACTTTCTAGCTGGCCAACCTAAAACAATCTCTATTTTGCCTTGTTTTGAGTCATTTGCAGCCTTATCCAAACTTTCCCCTGGAAATGTTGATGGCTTTGCCTATGTACCTATCAAAAGAAAAAAAAGGTTGATGGCCTTGTCTATGTGATAGGTTGTTCTTTTGCTCTGCTGAAGTATTTAAAAGATATTTTGTGCACTATTATATTTTTTATGCTGGAGGAGCTCAATAATTTATTTTTATAATGCTCTTTTCCTCTGGACAGTCTCTATAAACTTTAATATACGAACTTGATTTTCTTCTATATTGTTTATACTCAGATAAGTGACTTTCTTGTATACTTCCCATATACTTGGACGCATCTCGTTATTAATATGGTTTTATTACTTATAAAAACTTATCTTTCATAACAATATTTTTCTTTTTTTGATAATTTACTCTCCCAAAAGTTGCATTTGCTATCTAATGTGATAATACTGTGGCTTGAGTGGAAACTGTCCCACTTACACACATGCATGGTTTTGCTATCTAATGTACGAACTACTGTCTTATGTTGGGTTTCTCTTTTTCTTCTAATACTATCTTGAAATTTATAGGTTAAGAAGCTAGAGGAGCTTGGAATCGGAAGACCATCGACATATGCCAGCACACTAAAAGTTTTACAGGTAAGTAGTCCGCAAATGGTCAAACGAATATATATTATATCTATTGATATTTATATATACATAGCATGAGTGTTACTTATCAATATATTTTGCTGAGGGTTATACTGTAATTTAATTGTCAAATTGACAGATCTTTGCATTATGTTCTTAGGATTCAAATCCGGCCCAGAAGGCTGGTGACAATATTCGATATCCATTTTACTGGTTATTACAAGTTTTAACATATATGTTTCCTCTCTCTCTCTCTCTCTCTCTCCGTTTTCTTGGTTTTTCTTGTCCTTGTTTCTGGTTAGGGTCGTCATTGGTGGTAGTTCATTGTGGTAATTAGCATGTAGCTTAGTTGGGTGTTAAGATCTTCTGTCCTTGCTTTTGGATCAAAACTTTGTTTCGGAAGTCTGGATGAGTAGGAGCTGGTGTCTGCATGTAAGAGTTTAACTTAATCATGAGAAGGATTGCAATTGAATCGAAGGTGTTTGAGATAAGGATGGAGGGGCGTGAAGTGCTTATCACGGAAAGGGGTTGGAAAGGATCGCATACATTGAAGTTGGGCTGGGATACAGCACGCTGGGTCTTAAGGGCATTGGAGGAATGTTCTTAGCATGGAAGGAAGGTGTATTATTCTGCTTACAGGGATGGTAACAGGGGATACATTGCACAGAAAAGCTTCAATTCCCGTGGCTGCTTTTTGGCCATAGTGGAGTATAGTGGAGAGGGGCGTCGGAGCTTCATTTTTATCCCTGGAGAAAGGGAAGAATGGGGTGGAGGAGGCTTGCAGCAGTCGTGAGGGAGGTGAGTAATAAAGGTGTTCAGGGGAGAAGTCCTCCATCTTCGTCGTCGACAGTAGCTCGGTCTTACTTGGAGGTCTTACAGACACCTCGAGAGGGGAGAAACTCTGCTTCGGCAGGTTTGAAAAGAGTAGGGGAAGCTCCTGTTGTGGTAGGTGCACAGAGGCGGGAGAGTGATGGCAGAGGCGAGTATGGGCAAAATGATATTTTGAAGGATTTGCGGGATATGCATGCAGCTTTGGAAGAGATGGCTGTTAGAGTCAATGGGATGATACGGTGCGTCTTGGGTAAAGGAGTTTTGGGTTCGAATTCGGGTCTGGGAAGTGGGCCGGAGTCTGAAGGCAAGGCTCAGCCCAAACAATATTTCGGATCCATGCCCAACCAGCAGAAAGCTTTGGTATGGAGGAAGAAGCCGATGGTCGGGGCGGACTCAGAGGTGGGTGGGTCAGTGCCTCTGACGTCGGCGATGCCTCAGACGGTGACGACGCAAGCTCTCGAAGCTAAATTGGAAGTAACGCTGCCTGTAGCAGGGTCCGTTAAGCATGGAGGGGCAAAACCAGGCAGTTCTGCCGTAATATCAGAATCAAATGACTTGGCTCCTGCACAGACTCAGCCGACGGGAGTAGTGAAGGAGATCCCGCAGTCAATCGTGAGGAGTAAAGTTGTTTCTCTCGGGAGCAAAGGCAATACAGTTTCGGTTCAAGCCCGAGATCATGTATCGGAGCCGATATCAGCTCAAACGCCTCCACTATTGGCACAGAATATGCCGATAGGCTCAATGGAAGCTTCGGAGGAGCTTCAGGTGGTCCACCATGTTCTAGAAAGGGAGGCAGGGGAAATTGTTGAGGACGTTGAGGGACATTGTGAGGTTCTGACGTCTATGGTCACCCATACGAGAGAGGTTGGGGAAAAGGGTGAGACTGCTGTGGGTCAAAATGGTCACCCAGAGAACTCGAAGTAGCTGTTTATGAGGAGGAGATGGATAGTTCATCTCCATTACAGATGACTCCTCTTCAGATTGTGTCGGAGGAAACCTCAGATTGGGTCTTTAAACAAGTGGAGAAAATTCAAAGCTGTGTGGGTCTATTTTATGAGGGGTATGAAGATCAATTGAGGGCACTTTTAGTTACTATTGAAGCTGGTCGATCCACGGTAGAGCAGTCATCTGTGAAGAAGAAGCGGGAGTTGAGGAGATTACATTGTTCCATTAATTACGAGAATAGGGAGGGTACCTCATGGAGGAACCGATTTAAGGGGAGGGATGCCATATCTGTTAATGAAGCCTAAAATTATGTCGTGGAATGTAAGGGGGATCAATAATGTTAATAAACGCCTTCGCATCAGGTCTATTATTCATAGTTGGAAGATTGATGTTGTTTGTCTTCAAGAAACAAAATTAGTAAATGTGGACAGAAATGTTATTAGTAGCTTGTGGAGTTTGTAGGCTGGTCTTACCTAGCCTCTTCAGGTGCTTCTGGTGGAGTTCTAGTCATGTGGGATAGTAGAGTTGTCAAGATGGTAGAAGAGTGTATTGGAAATTACTTGGTGGCATGTGTTTTAAGGAATGTGGAAGATGGGTGGTCGTGGGCATTAGCAAGTGTCTATGGTCCCAATAGTGATCGGGATAGGAACCTGATGTGGGATGAAGTATCAGGGTTATATTCTATGTGGGATCTTCCTTGGTGCATATGTGGGGATTTCAATATAGTTCTATTCCCAAGTGAAAGGGCGGGCCTTTCTTCAATAACTGCAGCAATGGAGGCTTTCTCACAGTTGATTTTCGACTTGGAATTGCTGGATTTGCCGTTGGTGGGGGGTGAATATACGTGGTCCAATTCTAGAGGCAGTTCAAGATTAGACAGATTTTTAGTTTCATCGTCGTGGGAAGCTCATTATCCGAAGTTGTGCCAAAAACGGTTCCCAAGGATAGGATCGGATCACTTCCCCATTATTCTTGAGTGTGGAGGTATTCATGAGGGTAAACGGTATTTTAAATTCGAGAATATGTGGCTAGAAGTGGAGGGCTTTGTCGATATGGTAAAAAATTGGTGGCTGCTGTATCAGTTTGAGGGGACTCCTAGTTTTGTTTTGGCTAGTAAACTTAAAGCTTTTAAAGCTGATCTGAAGACTTGGAATAAGGAGGTCTTTGGGAATGTTGAGCAGCAGAAAAAAGTCCTTTGGGATGAGCTCCAATCCTTGGAAGCTGATGGGGTTCGAGAGGAGAGTTTGTCTAGGATGAATGAAGTAAAAATAGAACTTGAGAGGGTTCTTTTGAGGGAAGAAATATCATGGAGGCAAAAGTCGAGAGTTCTTTGGCTCAAAGAGGGGGATAAGTGTACTAGATTCTTCCACAAAATGGCTAATTCTCACAGACGTAACAACGCTATCGAGATGTTAAGAGCTGAAAATAATCTCCTTACATCACCAGCTGAGATCCAAGAGCATGCTGTGCAGTATTTTAGTTCCCTCCTTAGTGAGACGGAAGATTGGAGACCTAAGATAGATGGATTGAACTTCGCAGCGGTGGATGCTTCTTCAAAAAGTTGGCTAGAAAGGCCGTTCGAAGAGATTGAGGTGCATCGGGTGGTGTGTGGAATGAGGAGAGACAAAGCTCCCGGGCCGGATGGCTTTTCTATGGCATTTTTTCAGGATTGTTGGGATTTTGTGCGGGAGGATGTGATGAAAGTTTTTCATGAATTCTATGAGTTTCAAAAGTTTGAGAAGAGTTTGAATGCCACTTTTATTGCCCTAATTCCAAAAAGAGTGGGTGCTTCAGAGTTGAAGGAGTTTCGCCCGATTAGCTTGGTAAGTAGTGTCTATAAGATCCTTTCAAAGGTGTTAGCAAATAGAATGAGCAAAGTGATGGGGAAGATCATTTCCAAATCTCAAAACGCTTTTGTTAAAGGACGACAAATTATAGATTCGGTGTTGATCGCAAATGAATGTGTAGATAGCCGCATGCGGGAAGTGGCTCCGGGGGTCCTTTGTAAGTTGGATATGGAAAAAGCATATGATCATGTAAATTGGAATTTTCTTTTGTATATGCTTAGAAGATGCGGTTTTGGTGATAAGTGGTGTGGCTGGATAAGTCACTGCATTTCAACAGTTCGCTTTTCTATTCTTGTTAATGGGCAGCCTTGTGGGTATTTTCCGAGTTCTAGAGGTTTGAGGCAGGGGGATCCCTTATCTCCCTTCTTGTTTGACATTGTTATGGAAGCCCTGAGTCGAATGGTGGAGGCAGTGGTAGGAGCAGGATTTATTTCGGGATTTTCAGTGGGAACCAATTCGAGTGGCCCCTCTACTATATCACACTTGCTTTTCGCTGATGATACCCTCATTTTTTGTGAGGCTGTTGGGGAACAAATTCAAATTTTGAGGGCTGTCCTGCTATGTTTTCAAGCCGTCTCGGGATTAAAAGTGAACTTAAGTAAATCGGAATTGGTACCGGTGGGAGAGGTTAGTAATATTCATCACTTGGCTGAATTTCTGGGGTGCAAAGTTACATTTCTGCCCATAAAATATTTGGGTCTACCGTTAGGGGCATCTTTTAAGGCCAAACACATTTGGGATGGGGTGATCGAGAAGATAGAGAGGAAGTTGGCAGCTTGGAAAAGGATTTACTTATCTAAAGGGGGTAGGATTACTCTTATAAAGAGTACTCTCTCTAATATTCCTACTTACTTCCTATCTTTATTCCCTTTACCAGTTGGTGTGGCCAATCGTATTGAAAAATTATATAGAAATTTTCTTTGGGGAGGCTTGGGAGAGGAGACCAAAATTCCCTTAGTAAGCTGGAAAAAAATCTGCTGTCCGATTGCTGATGGAGGTCTGGGTATTCATAGCCTATGCAGTTTTAATAAGGCGTTGTTGGGGAAGTGGCTATGGAGATATCATGGGGAAGAGGAAGCATTGTGGAGGGGGGGGTGATTGATCGCAAGTACGGTAGTGATTGGGGAGGATGGTGTACTAAGGAGAGTAGGGATTCGTATGGAGTGAGTCTATGGAAGTTTATTAGGAATGGTTGGGGTCGCTTCCTAAAACAAGTTAACTTCTCGGTTGGTGATGGTTCAAAAATCAGATTTTGGTCTGATGTTTGGTGTGGGGATATTGAATTGTATCGAGCATTTCCGGTTGTTTTCAGGTTGGCAACTAATAAGCAAGCTTCAGTTTCCGACGTGATGGTATCTTCCAATGGAGTGGTGCTTTGGGATATAGGCTTCTCCAGATCTGTCCAAGATTGGGAAGTAGAGGAGGTTAATGACTTTTTTAGACAGTTGTATTCAGTGGTGTTAAGAAGACAGGGCAGGGACCAACTTTGTTGGAATCAAACAGCCTCTAAGAAGTTTACAGTTCGGTCTTTTTATAAAGTGATACTAAATCAGCACCATATTGGCTTTCCTTGGAAGAGGATTTGGAAGGCTCATGTTCCGTCAAGGGTGGCTTTTTTTGTATGGACAGCAGCAATCGGGAATATTCAGACTATTGACAACCTGAGGAAGCGTGGAATGATTGTTGTGGATTGGTGCTTTATGTGCAAGAAAGAAGCGGAATCAGCGAACCACCTTCTACTTCATTGTGAAATGGCTAAAGTGCTATGGGATGGTGTATTTGGAAAGGTTGGGCTGTGCTGGGTTATGCCAGAAACAGTGGTCGATTTCCTAACATGCTGGACTAATTTTCAAATGCATACTTGTCCCCAAGTGACAGCTGCTTGGAAAATGTTGCCTTTGTGTATTATGTGGTGTATTTGGTGGGAGAGAAATGAGCGGTGTTTTAATGATCGGGAACGCAATAGTGATGAATTCTGGAAGTTTTTTATAAGTACTCTAATTTGCTGGTTTTCTGCTATTGTACTGAAGGGAGGGGCTGTAAACGCGTTCCTGTCTTCGTTTTTCTAAGTTCTAGAATGTATTAGGTGTTTCTTGTGTATACTTCCTGTGTACTCGGGCTATGCCTATTACATTGTTATTAATAAAGTTATTACTTATCAAAAAAAAAAAAAGGATTCAAATCCCCTTGGGTGCAAACAATCTTTAGGGGCCATCGGACTGGGGTATTTTCCCCTTGAATTATCCAAGGTGTACTTGCGGAAAACTCATTGCCGAGGGCCTGTGCACCCTGGGATTAGTCGGGACGTTGTTCTTAGACACCCGGTGCCAAATGAAAAAAAATATTCGTAGGATTGCGTTCCTTTGTTGTACCCTTTTATTTTAGGTTTTAATGGGTGGAATTCCTTTTTAAGGGCCTTTTCCGTTCTTCACTAAAATCTCTTTTTCTAATATATTATATTGACTAGAATGACAGTATTTGAATTTATCATAAGACACAGTATGCCTATAAATACTGCATATGATTATTACTTTTCTTATTTTTTTTGAAGTATAAACTGGTATCTTTCATTCATTCACTATCAACAAGGTTAATCATTACAGTATTTCTCCCTTAACACAGAATTCATGATCTGCAAGGGACCCTCTTCTATCCATACTAGTTCATCATTACAATTAAGTGTCATTTTTGCAAGTAAATGAGTTATGTTATTTGGCTCTCTATAAGTAAAAGACAGCAAGCAGTTTGAGTTTGCTGCAAGAAATCTTCTCGTATCTTCAATTAAAATGCCATAATCTGCCCATACCTCCTCCTTATTGTTCGTATCATTGACTATCACCTTTGAATCCCCCTCCAAAATAACACTGGACAGCCCCAGCTCCAAGCAAAAGACCATGGCTCTTTTCAATGCATATGCCTCAGCCATAACTGGTCTCATGACAGCATCTATTTTTAAACAAAGACAAGCTAAAATGTCCCCTTCTGCATTCCTACATATGACTCCAATGCCCACCCTCTTATTCTTCACATCCATGGCTGCATCCCAATTAACTTTACAGACCATATCAGGGGTTTTTTTCCACTTTGTCACTACCCTTTCTGCACGACTAGTCTGTATCAAAGTATTTGCTGCAATAAAATCATCTCTGCTCTCCCTAGCAGCACATAACACCCTCCTTGGGTTCTCAAAATTCTTTTAAAAAATCACTGAATTCCTTCTCAGCCAGATTCTTCTCATTGTACAGGCTACCAGCCCTACCTCCTCATTTTCCAAGCACACATTCAACTTCTTCCACAGCTCCATGAACTCTACCTCTGTGTTAGCCCCTTTGCAAACAGGACTTCCATTTTCTACCCACACATCCGAGGCTGCTGGACAGCACCAAAGAGAATGAGTAATAGTTTCCACTTCCCTCTCACAAATAGGACAGAGGTTGGTATCACAAATATTTTTCTCCAGATTCAACCTTGTAGGAATTACGTTGTGACAAGCCTTCCAAATGAATTGTTTTACTACCCCCTGTACGTTCAGCTTCCAGATAGAGTTCCAACCTGATTCAGCTTCTGCCACATTTGAATGCTCAGTACAAATGATAGGCAAATGATAGGCACTCTTGACAGAGAAAGCCCCTTTGTCAGTACAACCCCACACCACTTTGTCTTTTGCACCAAATCTGCTAATAGGAATGCTACATATGGCTGCAGTCTCATCCTTAAGAAATATATCTTCAACCAGCCTTTTCTTCCAAGAACCAGAGCTTTCATCAATAAGCTGTTGCACACAAGAATCCTCAGAAAGAATTTTCACAGGTGATTGTACCATGTGAGTGGAGGACAATGGTACCCATCTATCTTTCCAGATTCTGATATGACTCCCATCTCCCACCCTCCAAAGAAGGCCTTCCTTAACCAAACCAGCAGACCATAAGCTCCTCCATATTAAGGAAGGGGCATACCCCAGCCTTGCTTCCAAAAGACTTTCCTCTTTGAAATATTTCTCGTTCATCACTCTGGCAACTAAAGAAGATGGGTTACTAAGGATCCTCCAACACTGCTTAGCCAGCATGGCTTTGTTGAAGCTCTCAAGGTCCCTAAAACCCAATCCCCCTCTCTTCTTGGAATCTCCCATCTTGAACCAGCTTTTCCACTGAATTCTTCTATCATTTTGCATATGCCCCCACCAAAACCTTGCCATAACAGCTGATATCTCCTTACACAACCTTCTCGGTAGTCTGAAAACACTCATGGAGTATGTGGGGATCGCCTGGATGACTGCCTTCAATAGGATTTCCTTCCCAGCTTGTGAAAGGAAATTGTTCTTCCAGCTATTTACATTCATCCATACTCTTTCCTTCAAACTTTTGAAAGTATTATACCTTGATCTCCCCACAATAGGTGGTAGACCAAGATATTTCTCATAGCTGCCGCAAGTTGTCACTCCTGCTACCTGCTGTATACGTGATCTCATTGCCATAGGGATATTGGAGCTAAAGAAAATGGTTGTCTCCTGTTTGTTCAAAATCTGTCCCAAGGCCTTCTCATAAGTACTAAGCAGCCCTTGAATTTTAACCCATTCTGACATTATTGCCCTACCAAAAATAACAGAATCATCAGCAAAAAGAAGATGACTAACCTTGTACCTCCTCGTCACTGCTACCCCCCTTATTTCACCTCTTCTTTCAGCTGATTCAACTAGGGAGCTAAGCCCTTCAGCACACAAAATGAATAGATAAGAGAGATTGGATTGCCCTTTCTTATTTCCCTTGAAGGCTTCACTGTTCTTCCAGGCTGGCCATTCACCAAAACTGAGTAAGTTACTGAAGTAACACTCCATAATCAGAGAAATCCACTGCTCCCCAAAACCCAGCTTCCTCATCACAGTTTTCAGAAATCTCCATTCAATTCTATCGTAGGCTTTTGAAATATCTAGCTTCAAGGCCATGCTTCCAACCTTCCCCCTTTGTCTTATTTTCATGGTATGCAAGGTTTCATATGCAACGATGACATTGTTTGTGATCAATCTACCTGGTATAAAAGCACTCTGGCTTTTTGATATAATAACTGGAAGGACTTTCTTCAATCCGTTTGCAAGCACCTTTGAGACAAGTTTGTATAAAACATTACAAAGGTTGATGGGACGAAAATCACTAGCTGTTGAAGCATTCTCAACTTTAGGAATTAGAGCAATGTGGGTAAAATGACTGGAACTAACCTGCCCCCCTTCACCATTTAAAAAAGCTAGAACACCATTACCTACTTTCTCCCCCACCACACTCCAGTATGTTTGATAAAAAATAGCCCCATACCCGTCAGGCCCAGGGGACTTTAATGGCCCCATTTGTTTCAATGAGTCCTCTACTTTAGCCATAACAAACTTTTTCTGCGACTCAGAATTCATGGCCCTTGTAACTCTAGGTTCAACATCTTTTAAGCACTCATCTATAGCTTCACAGGAAGGGTTTGAGGTTCTAAATAAGTTTTGGTAATATTGGAAAAAAACCTCTTCAATACCTGCCTGTTCAGTCAGACATCTTCCTTGGGGTTCTTTAATTTCCTTTATCTAGTTCTTCTTTCTTCTTTGGCTGGCACACGCGTGGAAAAACTTAGTATTTCTGTCACCCAATAGATACCAATTCCTCTTTGCTCTCTGCTTCCACTTCAGATCTTCCTTCTCAAGCAACAGCCCTAACTCCTTCTGTAATGATTAATAGTATCAGCATTGTGTTGACCTTCTACCTCCTATTCTTGCTTCAGTTTCTTAGACAGCAACATAATTTCCCTCTCTCCCTTCCTACCCTTGTCACAGCTCGACCTGGAAAGATCAACACTACACTTCTTTAGCTTACCCTGAATTTCTGTTAGGGTATCTATTGCTGCACAACTATTTCCCCAGGCTTCTTCTACTACTCTGCCCTCTTCTTCTTCTAAAACCCATTTAGCTTCAAACCTGAAATCTTTCTTTCTGAATTTTACATAAACCATTTATGTTGACAGCATCAATAACAAAGGCTTATGATCAGATTGTCTAGCTGTCAACACCTCCACCCTTCTTTCTCTAAACAGGTCAGTCCACTGGGAATTAGCAACTACCCTATCAAGTCTTTCTTTCGTATAAGTGTTATTAGAGTGTTTATTACTCCACGTATACTTCATTCCTCTCCATCCCATATCATGTAATTCATTGCCCTCTAAGCGTCTTCTAAAATCTTCCATCAACTCCTCTGGTCTTGGTTTACCTCTCATCTTTTCAGATTGGGCTACGATTTTGTTAAAATCACCAACTACACACCATGATGTCCTTGTTGAAGGTTTCAAAAGAGAGAGCAAGTTCCATGTATTTTTTTCTTTTATTTGCCTCGAGGTGGCCGTAAAAGCCAGTTAACACCCATCGAGTCCTCTTCTCTTTCTGCATAAGACTGACACTTATATGGTGCCGAGAGACATTAAGAATTTCTAACTTCACCTCCTGACTCCATAGAAGAGCTAGATCCCCACTACGTCCTCTTGGCTCCACCACAAAACAACCTTCACAATTCAACTTCTTTTTAATGACTTCAAACTTCCATGCTAATAGTTTTGTCTCCATGAGAACAACTATATCGAGTCTCTTCTCCTTCACCAAAAGGTGAAGGTCTTGAACTGTCTGGGGGTTCCCAAGCCCCCGACAGTTCCAACTTAAGATTTTCATGATGCTTGGCGGGGCTGACTTCCAGCCACTGCCAATACCTGAGGAGATACACTATGTGAATCTACTGTCTGTCTTTCTTTTTTCAGAGGGCTTCCCTCAATGCAACCATTAGTTAATCTGCTTTTACAACTACTGGAAACAACAAGCTTTTTAGAATTTCCTGCAGTTCTAGCTCTTCTCTTCCACCTTCCTCTGCTCACCTCTCCACCTTCCCCCACTAGCATTGGATCTTGCTGCTCCACACCATTGGCAAGATTTTGGATCTTGGGACTTTCCTTCGACAGCCTGGTAGCTCTCTGAGGTTTATTCTGGACCAAACTCTTAAAACCACTCTGTTTCATTACCTCCTTCCCTTCCTCTAGTCTTTCTACCCTTTCCTCAAACACCTGGCAAGCCTCAACACCATCCGCTGCCTGTCTCGCTACTATCTCCACAGGTACCTCTATTGTGACATCAGGAACAGCCAGACACTGATGTAAACAATCTGCTTTGAGACCCCTCTGCTCTTGCTTCATTAACTTCTGGATCAAACCTATTTTTAGCCATATTTTCCCCTTCTTCCATTCACCAGATCCAGATCTACTTCCCCCATCAGGTGGTTTCCCATTCATTCTTCCTGCCATACTTGGTGCGTGAAGCCAAACACCATACTGAAGTTCCCCCCCCGGCTTAGTAGTTGTGTTAGCTCCTGTATTGCACAACCCTTCCCACCATGGACAATAAATCCACACTAAAACACATTTAGGGCAATTTCTCATAGAGGTATCCACATTTTCTCCCCCAAGCAGATTGACAGTTCGTCCCCTCGCAATTGCTTTCTTCAAATTTAGCCCAATTCTAACTCTTAGATGGCTCCCCCACCCAGTTCAATCCTCTCTCACATCTACCCCTTATCATCACCTATTGTGCCTCCGATTTGTTGGCCCACTTCTCGATTCATACAAGCAAGTGGGAGGTTATTCATCTCAACTAGAAATTCTCACAGTCAAAATTCATCTTCTGAGGGGGAACCAAACCATCAAAGGGTTTTCGAACTAGCAAATAGTAATCAAATAACCAGGGTCTCCCTTCCATCACTCTCCATTTATCCTCCTGGCATTCAAAACTTATTACAAACAGGTTTTTGCTAATCTCCTGAAATTGGAAAGGGCTTCCAATTTTCCAGATCTTAGCCATTGTCGATCTAATTACTTCCTTCCCCAATTTGCGGTCAGACCACAATTTACCCACCAAACACCTCTCCCATTTTTCTGCTACTGTCTCTAAGCTTATCGAGTCAATTTCAATAACCGAGTTTTCATCCTCAGTGAAACTAAGCTGGTCCCATTTCTTCTCCAAATCCTCCATCCCGTCCACCCTTAATCGCAGGATCGGACTAAGGGGAATCATTCCCTCAGGCTGTTCTAGGAACACTGAGACTGCCCACACCACCTATTCTCTCTCGCAGAGAGAGCTTAGAGGAGCATATGATTATTACTTGAAAATTATTCTTGTCTGCTTTCATGAACTAGTGAAATTTTGGTGAGTCAGTGCAAAAATAAAATTATATCTATTGGATATTCTTCATCAGCATTGATGTGTAATCTTTGATTTGTATATGTTCAAATTTGTGGAGAACTTGTCTCATCTGTATTTTTCTCCATTGTTTTATCTTCTTATTTATCCTTGGCATCAGGACAGAAACTATGTGAATGTGAAAAGCCGTGTATTGCATCCAGAATTTCGTGGCCGCATGGTATGTTCTGGCCTTGCCACTAAATACTTAGATTTATTATCCTTTCAATGATCGTATGGGCATTGAAATACCGCATTTTTGCTAGATCTGTCTAATACTATTGCCATTTGTCTGTAAAGACTACTTTTACTGGGGGTTTCATTTCTGCTTATATAAGGGGCTTGGAACTGCAATATTTCAAGGATTTTATCTTTTTAGTTGTGTAGATGTGGGTCAGAAGTCAGTTTCTACAAAAGCTATTAAAAAATTCCCTTCAGATTGGTCTTATCAGGATGCTTTCTAGTCATGGGTATTTAAAACTCTCAGGATTCTAATATGTTGAAGTTTCAAAATTCCTTCATTTTAGTTTTTCTTTTTCTTTTGCAAATTGGGTGTTTCTGAAATTGCTAAAAAGCATGGGATGATGGTGAGCTTCCAGTTTTTGTCAGACCTAAAATCTCCACTTTTTATTTTTTATTTTTTTATAAGTAAATGTATTATATATATCGAAAAGGACTAACCAAGTACACTGAATGTATACAAGAAAACACCTTGCCCATATTAGAAACTCCTATTGACCCAAAAAGCCCGTGAAAAACAACCCAAAATACACCAAGCCTGACCCCAGTCCCTTGTTTCCCGTAGAACAAAAACTCTACCCAAAACACTACTAAAAAACGCAACCCCAACCCCTTATTTTCCGTAGAACTAAAACTTCACAATGTCCTCCCTTTAGACTTTCCTCTAGTTGAGTTACCACCATTAGCGTCGTAGTTGATTGCCCAAGAAAGACACTGTAACTCCTTGCTTTTCTTGAAACTTGCTTTGGTTTCAAGTGCGTGACGTGCCTCAATCGTAGTGATTAGTTCTTTAAATTGGTCTTCACATTCTCTATGTGAAATTTCCATGAACTGCTGAATCTCGTTAACTTTTGGTAGACTTCAATCCGCTATTGGAGGAAAAGAGATCAAGGGAGCAACATTATCCCTAGACACAGTATCCAACTGCACTCTCGGCTCTGGACATTCCTTTATATGAGGCACCAACGCCAGACCCATTGGTTCTCCAGCAACTCCATTGGTTCTCTCCAATGGTTTTAGGGTCCCCATTAGAGATTCTGGGGTGACAGCAAGTCCCTTCACCTCTGGGGTGGTAGTGGATTCTACAACTCCTTCAGCCCTCGGCAGTACACCATTCTCCTTCAACTCCAACGAGGGAGCCATAGTTTCTTTGGGGACCAAGGGTGTAATATCGACTATCGGTCTATCCTATGAGACGAGGCGAATGACATTCCATTATTGATGTCTCAACGCCGATACCGGATGTAGACCCCACTTCAAATAACCCAGATTTCCTTTTGACCTGTTATATTCTCCTGGATCTGGTTATAGGGACATGGCCGAATCCGATTTTCCGTTTTCCTTTATCAGAGTTTAAATCGGCCCTATCTTGTTTCTTACAACCCTGTTGCCTCCAGTTGAAAGCAAGTCTATTTTCGTAAACAAGCAAGCTATCGCTTCCATCAACTCGACCAATTGGGTTTCCATCTCCTTTAAAGAATTGTGCATATCGACAAGCTGGTCTTGAGGCGTGATTTGCAGACCCCCCTCACTTTGAACCCTCGAGGCATGACCCATCTTCAGAGCTGCCGCATAGGATCGCCTCGACACCGAGGATGTACTTGGGTCTTTCACCTCCAAGTTCACCCTCTCTTTCATGCCACCTACGTGTCTGCTACAGCCCCCCTATCTTTGAGTTGGATGCGACTCTCTGATAGGACCATGTCCTACAACACCTCGTTGTCCTTCCAAGCCATCACTCCCAAAATGACACACACGGGACTGATCCACAGGATTGATCTTGCCGAGGGAAAAATACGAAGCACCTCCCCCATCCTTCTCCAACCACTGCCCCCCTACTTGGGAATGAAAATAAAATTCCTCCTCCCACCACCTCCATACTTCTCTACCGCCATATAACGTCCTCGAGCATTCGAGCAGCGATGCCCAGTGAAATTGCGTCTACCTTCTCGGACAGTGGAGAAAAAATCCTGTTTCTCATCCTTTGTGCACCCATCCATGGCCTTGGCCAGCCACTGTACTGTTGTTGAGCCCAGCACCAATTTTGATATCACCTTTCGACTCCTTTCAATAATGGCCAACATTCTCCCCTCCTTCACCAGTGTGAAGGATTTAGATTCTATCATCAACTCCATAGAAGAACCCATACTGAGCCCGACAGCCCCAAAACCCAGTCGTGAAAAAATCATAAACCTGCTCAACAACCAATTGTCATCTCAAGGATCAAAGGAGATCAGAAACCAGATCTAAGGACCACTGAATTGTCTTCTCTGAGAAAGACCAAATCGCCGGCTGAAGGGAATGGAAAGATGCTGCTGTTGGGCTGTTACCGTAGCCCTCTAGAAAATACAAATCTTTCTGAGTCAATAGCACGGCCACCGGAGCACTCTGGAAGATGGCAGAAAAGGACCTAGCGAAAGTCCTGTTTGCCGATGGAAAGACCGGCGCCAGATGGCCCTCAGCGAGGTCTTAGGGGCCCATCGGCCTTGTCTGTGGAGGTGTTGAGGGTGACTCACCGGCAAGTGTGGGTGGAAGGCAGATGACACCTCCGACAAGGAGATCTCGCAAAAAGAAACAATTCGCCGGAGAGGACCGATGTCGGGTGGCCCTCAGCGAGGACGCCGGGGATCGTCGGCCTCGTCTGTGGTGGAGGTGAGGTGCCACTCTCCGGTCGATGATGGGTAGTGGGTGGCGGCTGGATGGGTATATTAGGCTTTACACTCTCACATGTAAGGTCGATGAGAGAGGGAAACTATTGCCATGTAATTGTTATCATCTCCACTTTTGAAAAGATAAAAATTTGTTGGGCTTGAAGGTTAGAAAATAACTAACAAATCCCTTTAGAAGAAAATTTCTCATGAAAAGACTAGGTGTTGTCTAAAAGTATGAAAGTTGTCCCTATAACCAATTAGGAACATCTAATTCCTTACTCATAAAACTTTTTTGACCAGTAATTCCTCTCACCAAAGCCTTCAAGATTGGTTGGTCTGGTCCCTTTGAAATGTTGAGATAAACTATATGGTTCCATAGTAAAATCGTCCTCATGGTTTTTAATTTTAAATCTTTTACTCTCTTTGCTTTCAATCAATCTTGATCAATCAGTTCTTCGATCAATAATTTACTAAAAAATGCCATGTCAGCTATGAGTAGATGCCACGTGTTGTGTAGAAAATAAAAAATAAAATAAAAAATCATTTAGAAAAAAAAGGTGGACTTCATGGGTTGTGCTACTCAGGCATGACCTGGGACCTGGGTCATACCCATGTTGCTGCTGTGCCATGCCACTGCCTGGGATGAGAGGACGTATACAAGAGAAGACAATTAAGGCTTAGAGATGGATACAAGGAAATCATGTAAACTGATTCCATTGAAATCTATAGCTATAGCTCAGAGAAACAATGTATTAAAAACGAAATTTTAAAGTTCATTAAGAGAATATCACTGATCTTCAAAGCTCTGGCAATTCCTTTCCAACCAATGCACCACAATAGACATATAGATGCCATCTTCCATGCTGCTGCAATTTGGAAACTACCATAGAAACATCTACAGTTGTCTAGGAGATCAATTCCTTTCCATTCATGCCTTGTTATTGATTAACAGTTCCTATTTATATCATGCTTAAAGTTGTATTTCTGGAATGCTATTGAAATATTTGTCTTCCTCTTCTATAATCTGCTTTTGTTTGATTATCTAGGTGTCGGCATTTCTTTGTCACCATTTTTCAGAGGTCACAGACTACAGTTTCACTGCCGACATGGAGACTGAGGTAACATAGTTACACTTTTTGTTGCATACTTTGCTCTGGTTGTAATTAGTTAGTGTTTCTTTGTGAAATTTTCAACGTACCATCCTCCTTTGCGTAGCTCTATGATTTATACATTTAGTTATATGATGACTCACTGTACTTTATCTCTATTTTTTTATAGGTAAAATAATATTTTATTAAAGTAACATGCATAGTCCAAGTACACAGGAGTATACAAAGGAAACACCTAGTTAAACATTGGGAACTAGAAAAAGCTAACCTTACCTTATCTCTTATCACATAATTGATTCAGAATTGGGTAGCTTTTCAGCCCTTTTTTTTCTATTATTGATTTCTTTAACTCTTGCGCCAGCTTGATAATGTTTCTGCTGGATTAACTGAATGGAAAGGCCTTCTCAGAGATTATTGGACAAGATTCAGCTCATATTGTGATCGTGCTAATAGCGTCCATATTCACCAGGTTGGCTTTCTTTCGTTGAAGGTTCTGAGTGTGCCATCCCCATGGCAGGAACTTTCAATTACTATTGCTTAAAAATATTTTCAGGTGGAGAAAATGTTGGAGAAAAAGTTCGGGGCTTTTTTATTCGATTCTCTCCCAGATAAAAGCAGAACATGCCCAAGGTATGTATATGGCACATGCTTCCATTTCTGTGTTCTGTGGGAACCGAAAAATGTACATAATTATGAAAAGGAGCAGTGACTTCTGTCTGAAGTGGTAATATTTATTGGCTTTTTAATGGTGAATATCGTGCATGTATGGGATTGGATCTATGACCTCACATTCAACCTTCTGTTTATGATGAAGATGATGCCATTTGCTTTACTGTTAAAAATGATTAATTTGACATTTGTACTCGGATGCTTCAGATTTCAGAGGAAAATAATTTGTTTACTTTTTATCCCTCTTCCATCAGATTATATGCTCCATTGATTTGATTAATTCCTTGCATCTGTGTGTCAAGCCTTGAGCATATCACTAACTTATTTTTTTTTAAGCGGTAAACAAATTTTTATTGATCAAAAGTGTAGGCAAGAGCCCAAGTATACAGGACATATATAAGAGCAACGCCTAAACGTGCTAGGTTAGTGATACAAGGAATTCATGGAAGGTCATGCCATGAAAATCAGTTACAATCGACCAATGGAGTAAAAAATTGGAAAAAATAAGTTCTAAACTTATCCATTGACCGCTCTTGGTCTTCAAAGCTTCTTTCATTCCTCTCCCTCCAAATGCACCGCAATAGACATATTTGTACCATCTTCCATATTGATGCAATTTGAGAGTTGTCCCGAATGCCTCTCCAAGAAGCTAGGAGGTCGCTTGCCCTTCTCGGCATCACCCAAGCTAATCCCAATTGAGCAAAAACTTTCATTCCACAAAGTCATGATAATCTCCCAATGAAGTAGTAACATAAAAAAATCCTGATTTTCTGCTTTAAGAGGCTTTTGAAAATAATTGAGATTTCTAGATATGCACATACACTAGCCCCCTAAAAAAAAAGGCACACCATGCACGCAACTTCCTATTTTACACCCGAAGGACATTTCTTTGTGGTATACTTGGATTAAATGTTATCGTCCCACATCTTTCAAGCAAAATACGGGATATACTGTTGTTCATACAGTTATTTAATTATAAAATACTTCAATAGAATTTTAATTTTAAGCACTCAATTTATGGACAAATTGATATTGGTGAGCATGATGGGCATGGAAAGGAGACAAACTAGTGATGAGCTTGCCAAATTATGTATTCCACAGTTTCTAAATAATGATGTGGAGTAATTGCAAATTCCACCACAGATGCAACACTTGGAAATTGTTCTGTTGTAATTAAATATGATTTCATTTCTTGTTTTTGTGGAGTTATTGCAGTTCTTAGCTCTAATATGATGCTTTAATATTTTGTTTTAAAATTTCCCTACACGTTTTTTATTTCTTCACTCTTCAATGGTCTTACGGTAATCTTTGTCTGGACATGTCTCAGTTGTATGGAGGGCACTTTGATTTTCAAAGTAAGCAGATACGGTGCTGGATATTATATTGGTTGTGATCAACACCCAAAGTGCAAGTGAGTACGAAACTGCATGATAACAGCTTAATTTCTGTGTTATATGCCTAAAAGTTCTTCATACATGTTCTACTGAAATCCGTGCTAGTGATAAAGATTGTCAATAGTGACGAAAAACTCCTTATTGATTACCTGTTATTTGTTCTGGTTGCTGTGAATAGATATGTTGCCAAGACATTATATGGTGATGATGATGATGAAGAAGTTGCTCCTCAAAAGGACAACGTAGAGGAGCCAAAAGTGCTGGGTATTAATCCTGGTTCCACCGAAAAGGTTTGGATTGAATTTTGTTCTTGGAATAACTAGTTTTATGTTATCAGTGGAGTTTGATTTGTTTTGATGCAATTGTTATATTTATTGTACATGTCAAGCACAAATGTTTTATCCTTTCAGGTCCTTTTGAAGAATGGTCCATATGGATTCTATGTACAGCTTGGTGAAGACAGGAAGGGATACTCGCCTAAAAGAACCTCTGTTTCCCATGTATGTAACATCATTCTTGACGACCTTTTGGAACCGACTCCTGTCTTTTTGCAAGCTTTTGCATTGAAGTGGATCCTATTATATATATGCACATATCTTTGCATCTTTCATGTTTCAAGCAAATATCATAATTCATAATTCCCATTTGTTGTCTGTTGGCACGACCATTCCTCTCTGGTCATGCTGTGTGGAATATCGTTTATCTTGTCAACAAATGAATTGTGTTTGTATCTGTCTTTTTTGCAAAATGATTATCACCGGGAATTAAAGTTCTGCATTTGTTTTTTACGAGGAATCCCATTAACCATGCAGATGCAGCATATCAACTGTAACTTATTACCTTTTACTTTTAAAAAAAACTTATTTACCATCAGGGTGCAACCTAGTGGTCTAAGGGTGAGCTTAGGATGAACTGTAGACTCGTACATCTTGGGTTCGGTTTGTACTAATTATTGCCTACACCATTCTGGCGGTTGGGGTCATGTATCCAGGGTTTACTCCCTAAGGGTGTTCTGGAGGGTTCTTCCTTGGCAAGGTTACACATCCTGAAACAATAAATAAATAAATAAATACAGCAACTTATCATTCTCTCCTGGGATTTCTTGCATGTTGTTTAATGGACATCACCTTTGTAGTCCATCTGCTTCCCAACTTTTTTGGTGGTCCATTACCCTTTCTAAAGCGGTATTTTTCACCAAATTCTAATTCAGGTCCCTTTCTTTCTGCTTCCATCCATATTCAGTCTTTTTTTTTTTCTTTTCAGAGTTCTCTTATATGGATTGATTGTCAGCTCCCAGTATGATTAAATTGTATCAACCATGGTAAAACTGAATGTTCATGGTCTTGCTTAATTAGCTGTTTTTGTATGTTAGTGGTCATGCTTGAACATCTATTTACTTGTCATACCATTACCACTGTTTTGCCCTTTTTCTTCCTCGGTTTTTCCCATGCAAACACTCTTATTGTGATACTTTTAATTGGGTTTATGTACTTTAAAAATCTGTTCTTTTCAGATAAAGGATGTGGAGTCTTTTACTATTGAAGATGCTCTTGAGTTGCTGCGCTACCCTGTGATATTGGTATGGTTGTCATTCTCTAAATTGAGTTTTCCTTCGTTTATTTCTTTATGTATTGCTGAGCTTATTCATTTCAACGTCTTCTTAGGGGAACCATCCAAAGGATGGCCAACCAGTGGTGTTAAGGCTTGCAAAGCTGGGATTTTCTATTAAACATCGAAGTTCAAATGCTCCAGTCCCCAAGGTATGCTTCTATTTGTTTAGCATTTTGCTCTAACATGGTGGTGATCGTCTAAAACAATTTTTTTAAGTTTAGTCGCTATGGTTTTTTTTTATAAGTTTAGTCGCTATGCATTTCAAAGCTTTGTTATAAATTCATTTTGCAGTGTCTGAGATGTGATGATGTAAAGGCACTAAATGTTTAGATGGGAAATGTAAAAGGGGATCTAGCATGGAAAAATAATACTTCACCTAAAATGCGTCGAGGCATATAACACGTGATAAAGACGACAAAAGTTTACATATTGTATCTAGAGAAGTTATTTATCAGATGGTTAAAAGCTAGAAATATTGTGCAAAATTTGTTTCTTAACTGACAAGTGGGCCATTATTTATCATATTTGTTTAGCTTATAACATCACCATTTCATTCGTAATTTCTAACTTGAGATTGGTTGGTCCTATGTGTGTTTGAATTTCATGATTGTACTTGGAAGTTACAAATTTTATTTTGATAAGTTGGAAGGTACAAACGGTATTGCTACCTGATTCATTAGGACCCTGTCATATCAGTGGTGGAACTCTTTGTTTGACTAGATACGTTAATATTTTACCCAGTAGAAGAAAAAAGAGGAGTTATAAAGTATGGCTTGAATTTGATAAACATGCTTATGAGGCTTCCCGATGATGTACACACTTATGGTGTGGATTTGATAAAGATTCTGGTTAATTTATGGGTGACATGTGAGCCTCATTAGCAAAATTTATGGTTCAATCTCTTTAGCAGCGGTTAAATATGCTTTTCTAAATCCCTCTGTATGATGTTGATCAATCATCTTCTAAATGCATTTGGTGCCCTGAAATACATTTAAAGATATCAGAGTACATTTCGGATAGCGTTGTTTCTTGACGTTAACTAACTAGACAAACTTTGGTGTGAGTTATGGTCAAATGGGTATGGAGTATGATGCTATGGTATTCTTTCTGCAGTTTAATTGGTCCATTCGGCTTTTTTGCAGTTCTAGTGTGTTATAAGGGTTGATACCAAATTTTGTTTTTGTCTGTCTTGTAAAAAAAAAAAGGTTCAGTAGCATATTTAACTTGTTGATGGATTGTGTTCTGAAATGTGTGTTGTTTTGATTATTTGTTTGTTTGCTTATGATAAGCTCGAAACTAGGACTGTTCATCCGAGCTGGATTTTTTCCCAGCTTGGTCTCGGCCCGGAAAACTAGGTTCCGGCCCGAAACATACCCAGGCCGGTACCCGCATGACTAAACCCAGTTTCATCCGGTTCGGATACCGGATTTCAAATCCGAAACCCAGATTTAAAACTCGATACCCGGGTTCTTTTAAAAACCCCTATATCAAAACGACATAAGCTCAAAAGCCCAAAGGGCAAAGGGTTGAAACCCTTCAGATTCTCGAATTCACTATAATCACTCCTTCAAATCTTCTCTCTCTCTCTGCAACTTGCACCGATGTCCTCTCTCTCTCACTCTCACTCTCACTCTCACTCTCATGCCGAAACCCTAGCCTCCTCTGCCTTCATCACCTCCGTTGCTCCGTCGTCTCTCTCTCTCTCTCGCGTCGTCAGGGTTCCATTCCCTGACTAGGTGAGGGAAATTTTGGTATTTTCTGTCGAAACCCTAGCCTTCCTCTGCCAAGTGCCGAAACCTTAATACTCGTAGATCTACGCTTAGATCTAAGATGTGGCTTTGAGTTGTTTTGCTTTTTTGTTCTAGATCTACTCTTAGATCTGATCCCATAATTTGCATTATATATTCTATTTATTTGTAGATTTTAGAATCCTTGATGTGCTCTGATATCTAGGTTATTTATTTATTTATTTATTTTGGGTTGTTTGACTCGTGGAGATCTGGTATATGACTTTGATGTTCTTAGAAAATCAGTTTCTTGCATTATTTCGTGGATATTTGCTTTTCAAACAAAAAAAATAGTTTAAGAACATAATAATATGGGCTTTTTTAAGGGTTTTCGGTGCTAGCATTTTCTGGTTGAATAAAGTATCTCCTTTACGTGGGTGCTTGTTCTGTTTTTTGAATTTACAAGTGTTGGATTGATATTTGGATCTTATGCTGGGTTTGCCCACACTTTTGGTTGGGGATTGCCATTAAAAATATCATATGTTTGATAAAATGGTAGTCTTTGTGTAAAAAAAACTTATGAGATTAAGTAGACAACTATACTTGTAAATAGATATATAAGGATACTAGCAGACAATGTATATCTAATGCGTTCCCTTTGCCAGCTAAGCATAGCAAGAAAGAAGGGTGTGTAGTGGCATGTGTTGGGGCTTCTCATACTTGACTTTCTTGCCTTATTGTTATTTGGCTTAATTTGTTTTGATGTTCATGCAGTGCTACTATCAATGCTACTATCAAACTCTATATGTAATAATGACCAGTGCTTAATGTCACTAAGATAAGATTTAATATCATTGTCTCTAACACTAACTATTATACGTAGACATAAACCCAAGAAATATGTAGACACAAAGCCAGAAATTCTGGAACTCGTAGACATGAAGCCAAGAAATAAGCCAGGAAATCTGGCACTATTATGTAAACATTTATCTATATAATAAGATACAATCCCTATGGAAAGGGTATTCAGACCAACTTTGACATGGTATCATAGCCCCTCTGATTTGGTCTTAATCACTGAGTGCAATTTTTTTTTGTTATTCTTGAGAGAATTTTGTTACCAGTTTTCGCAAGATTTGTTTTGCTCTTCGTGGGAGTTGAAGCTGTCTGTAGTTGTTCTCGGTTGTGGGTTGCCGTTTTGGTGTCTATTGGCAATTTTTGGTGGTCATCGGCGTCGTTTGAGGGTGACCCACGTTGTGAATTTATTGTTGTGTGGCAGTCAACCATCTCTGTGGTGGTGTCCGTTTTGTTTTGTGGTGGTTAAGTGGTCATCGGTGGTGGTTTTCGGCATGTTTTGTGGTGAATAATCTGACGTCTTCTGAGCTGTTCTTGGTGCTGTGAAGGACACAAATCTTCCTCTATGGGCTTCTCGATGTGTTCTATCTGAATCGGGAGGCTGAGACGGTCCTGAGCTTGAGGCCTGGTGGCTGTTCTGTGGTGGCTACAAGGTGGCTGGCGACTTCTGTTGGCGTTGGTATTGGGAGGTTGGTGCTGGTTGGCTGGTCCGCGTGATCTCGGCATCTTGGATCCTTGGTTTGCCTATTACTTTGTGCTTGGGAGTGAAGTGTTTCATGCCGAATTGATTGAGTGAAGTGATAGGTGGGCAGGTATTATTTGAGCCCTCTTACTACGTGATTGGGCCTAATCACTCTGTGTCCGTGGGCTTCTCTAACTTACATTATGTGTTTGGGACTCTCTTTCACTTGAAGTTGGAAATGATTTGATTTGGGATTGCTGTTATTTTTTTACTGCTTGGGCTATTTTTTTTTAGGTTTTAATCATGTCCATTGAAAATACTATTGTACGTTTTATTGGAAAGAATTTTGCTACGTGGGAATTTCAATTTAAAATGTTCTTGAAAGGAAAAGAATTATCAGATCATATTAATAGTTCTGCTAAAGTTCCCATTGATGAAAAGGACTTGCACAATAGGAGGTCAAGGATGCTAAGGTAGTCTCTTGGCTGCTGGGGACGATTGAGCCCTATCTTGTGACCAATCTTTATTGTTTTATTACGGCTTGGGCTATGTGGAACTATCTCTACCGTATTTATCACCAAAATCACAGTGCTAGGAAGTTTCAATTAGAGTTGGAAATTAGTAATTTCAGTCAAGGTAATTTGACCATTGAACAGTTTTACTCGGGTTTTATTAATCTCTAGAGCGAATATTCTACAATTGTTCATACTAAGGTTACCCTGGCGGCACAAGAGGCGCTTCAAGTGGTTCATGCTGAGAGTCAACGCGACCAATTTCGGATGAAGTTGCGGCCTGAATTTGAACCTGTCTGGGCTAGCCTATTGAAGTGTAATCCGGTTCCTTCTTTGGATATTTGTTTGGGAGAATTATTGTGTGAAGAACAACAGCTCTCCACTCAGATAAGTATGACTTCTGAATCTGCTACGGTAGCCTATGCAACACAAGTGAGAGGGAGGAATAGGTTGCAGTGTTTTAACTACAAGCAGTTTGGTCACATTGCCCGCAATTGCCCTAAGAAAGTTTGCAACTACTGCAAGAAAGAAGGCCATATTATCAAAGATTGTAAAGTGCGGCCTCAGAATCGCCAATCCCAAGCTTCTGTTCAGTCCTCGTCTTCTTCTGCGCCCTATACTGTAAGCCTTGAATCATCTGTTCTCACACCAGCAATGGTCCAATAGATGATTGTATCTGCTTTTTCGGCCTTGCGCCTGAAAGGTATGGGTACTAATTCAACTTCTTGGATTGTTGATTCGGATGCTTCTAATCATATGATTGGTAATTCGACTAGTCTTTATGGTGTTCGTAAGTATAGAGGCACACAAAATATTCAGATTGCTGATGGCAGTACACTTCCTATTACTGTTGTTGGTATTCATTTCGCGATATCTTTGTCTTTCTTGGATTGTATACCAATTTGATTTCTATTGGACATTTGGTAGACAATAGTTGTGATGTTCATTTTTCTCGTGGTGGTTGTATTGTATCGGATCAGGTGTCGAGGACGGTGATCGCGAAGGAGCCTAAAGTAGGTTGTTTATTTCCTTTACAATTTTCTATTCCTGATGTTTCTCTTGCTTGTGCGACCATTGCCAATACTAATGAAGTCTGGCATAAGAAATTAGGTCATCCTAATTTTGTTGTCTTCACTCATCTTATGAGACATGGTTTTTTGGACAACAAAGATTCTCTCTTCCTTTCCTGTATCTTTTGATTGTGCTACTTGTCATCTTGGTCAAAGTAAAACCTTACATTTTCCTGCGCATGGTAGTCGTGCCTCTAATTACTATGAGATTGTGCATACTGACGTTTGGGGTGTGAGTCCTGTTATTTCTCATGTTTAGTATTGTTATTTTGTGATGTTTATCGATAATTATAGTCGATTCACCTAGATATATTTTATCCGTTCTAAAGCTTGTGTGTTTTCTGTCTTTCAAAAAATTGTTGTGCTTGTCGAGACACAATTCAGTACTTGTATCCAAACTTTACCCTTCAACTCAGGGGGGTGTACATGTCTCACTCTTCAAACTTGTATGGATTGAAGCAGGCTCCGCATGTATGGTTTGATAAATATCGCTCTACCCTGGGTATATGTTGATGACATTGTGATCACTGGCTCTGATATTGAATTAATTCAGAAAGTACAACAGCATCTCAAGGCCTCTTTTCACATGAAAGATCTTGGTCCCCTGCAATACTTTCTTGGCCTTGAGGTGCAGATTACTTCGACTGGTACATTGTTACACCAGCACAAATACACGTAGGAGGTGATTTTATTGGCTGCTCTCCAATCGGGTAACTTTGTTCTTACTCCCTTGGAGGTAAATCTCAAGCTTCATCAAGAGGAAGGTGAGCTTCTCTCAGATCCATCATTGTATCGGTAGTTTGTTGTGAGTTTGAACTACCTAACGATTACTCGTCCTTACATTTCTTTTGCTATGCAGCAAGTTAGTCAATTTATCTAGACTCCCCGACATCTTCATTTAGTTGTTATCCGACGTATCATCCGTTGTCTGAAGGGAACCTTTGCACGCGGGTTGTTCTTTCCTAAAGAATCTTCCATACAGTTGGCAGGGTATAGTAATGTTGATTGGGCTGGATGTGCGGATACTCTTTGTTCTATTACTGGGTGATGCATGTTCTTAGGCAATGCACTCATTTCTTGGAAGAGTAAGAAGCAAGATAGAGTTTCTAAGTCCTCCACTGAGTCTGAGTATCGTGCTATGTCTTTTGCTTGTTCTAAGATCACATGGCTTTCCTTAGCTTCATTCCACTCCTCTCCATGCTGATAATACCAGTGCTATCGAGATTGCTACTAATCCTATTTTCTATGAGTGCACGAAACACATCGAAGTTGATTGTCATTCCATCCGTGAAGCCTTTGACAAACATGTGATTACTCTTCCTCACATTTCAACCACACTTCAAACGGCCGACATTTTCACTAAAGTTCTTCCTAGGCATCGACATCAGTTCTTGATTAACAAATTGATGCTTCTAGATTTTCCAGCATCAATTTGAGGGGGGATGTCACTAAGATAGGATTTCATATCATTATCTCTAACACTTAGGCTTCGTTTGGATCATTAACCTATCTCAACTCATCTCAACTCATCATTACAACTTTTTCAAATTCCAACATAAAATATAATAAACAATTCATCTTTTTCAAATCTCAAAATAATAATAATATTAAAAAATAATATTCTAACAATATTTTATCATCTCAACTCAACTCAACTCAACTCACTTCAACATCCAAACTCAACCTTAGTTGTACATTATCTCATGCCACCCACTAACTATTGTAAATAGACAAACCGAGGAAATTTGTAGACACAAAGCCAGGAATTCTGTCACTCACCTGTAGACATGAAGCCAGGAAATTTGGCACTATTATGTAAACATTTATCTATATAATATGATACAATCCCTATGGAAAGGGTATTCAGAACAACTTTGACACTTAATATACTTCTTCCAATATGATCTTATTCTATCCTCAAGATAGTTTATACTGAAAATCTTCGATTACTTATCCAAAAAAAAAAAAAAGTGAGTGTAATTCAAAAAGTGAAATCAACCTTTTCTTCTGATGCTTAAAAAAGTTGATGCAATATGCAAAAAGGGAGTGTAACTTTGGTGCTGTTGCTAATTTAAAAATAATTGGTAACATGCCTAGAATCAATATCACTTCTACCAACTGAAAACCAGTTGGTTGTCATGAAGCTCCCAATTAAATGTCACCATGCATTGACCAGGTGATTTTTGAGGTATGCATGCATGTCTAGGCCGATTGATTTGCTACAAACAGGGGTCTGTTTGGTTCTATCCCTCCACAAGTCATTAATTAGTTGATTGCTAGCTGCATTCTAGAAGGATTAATTATACATCATGCCTAATCTCTCTGGGAGTCTTTTCAGAGTGGATTGAGATGGAGTTTGTGGGATGTTGTGGGGTTACAAGCTATTTATTTAACTGATATCCATGTCTTTTGCTTTATATATATTAATGTGCAAGGGTATGTTGTGGCATGCCTCTGGTTTATAGAAGCTCGACATGTTTTGGAATTGTAATAGAAGCTTGATGTGCAAAGGGAGCAGTGAAGGAGATCTGGCACCAAGTATTCCAGAAGCTCTTCCTGATTAAACTGATGATCAATCATGGCTTGTAATTTTGTGTTTTTTAATATAATATATAAAATATCAAATAATGCAATATGTAGTGGTGAGTTGCATTATATGTTGCATGCATTTTATATGATAAATATTGAATTTCATCTTTTTAGATGCATTTAGTTAAAAAGATAATTAGTTGTTTTATATATAAAAAAATATGCTTTTCAAGGGTCATAATCGGGTATACCCGGTCCGGAACTCGGCCCGGGTTTGAAATCCGGGTTCCAGGCTGAGTATACCCAATCCGAAACCCGGATGAACAGTCCTACTCGAAACTAAAAACTTTATGTAAGTGCTTCCAATGTATGTGGGAGCTAGTTGTACTACCATTTCCTCACATTCTTTAGCGATGTCTTTGCAAAACTTGGCTCTATTAACTTCAAGTGATTATCAATGTGAGGCTTACCATGGTTAATTTTAAAATAATGGATTTGTGTTCTGAAATGTGCAGAATGTGAAGCCAAAAGAAATCACCCTCGAGAAAGCATTAAAGCTCTTGTCGAGTAAAGATGTTAGACGATGTGGCCGACCTAAGAACAAACCAAAGGTTGAAGAAGCTGCACATGCCATGTAGCCTTGGCAAATAGTAGAAGAGTACAAGTTCTTTGCAGACTAATAACTTATGAATACTAAATAGTGGCAAATTGTCCACTCTGCAACAATATTTGATCAATGCTGGAGCATCAATTTCCATCACCTGGAGACTCTTTTGTGCATCAAGAAGAGGTGCGCACACAAACTGTGATAGTAATTAGTCTTTTTGTAATTCTTGTTGTATGATCATGTACAATTGTTGTAGATTCTTTTGGGATCATGCATATGTTGATCCCACTTCATCATTATGTCAAAATGATGATGTCGGTTGAGATATGCAACTAGCATTTATTCGGAATATGGGGAAGAGCTTCTGTCTGATCCCCGGAGTTTTGATGTCTTTATAATCTGTTTTTTTTCTCTATAGAAGCATATATTCCTTGTTCCTAGAATATATATGAAAGCTCTTTAACTTTACAAACAACCCAAATGATATTGGTGATTGAGTATTCAACAGCTATTGAAGCTTTTAGTAAGTCCTGTTCTTATGGAAATCTTATTCTCTCCTTTTTCTTTATGGTTAATTAGAAGATGCAGAATATGCAAACGTTCGTGAATCTTTCAGGTGAAATCATTTTGCATGCAATATTGTCTGCTTGGAGAACAGAACCAACGAACAAGGTTTAGTTTGTCGTATTCATTTATTTGAGCCCCTTGTCCCCCTCACAGTAATAATGTTGAAGAATAGTGTCTGGTTTTATTCAAGTTTAATAACATTCCTTTCAAGTTTTTAATATTTTAATGATGTATTTTGTGGTATGAAATTGATCTCTTTGTTTGATTCTTTTTTATTAAGCAAACCCCCTGCCGTCTTTTTCACTAGCTATGAACGCTAGTCCTTCTTGCTTTCAAAGGTGAAGATTTCAGTGAATTATTACCTCTTGCTATGGTAGTACCATCCAATAATGGATTGCATAAAAATACTACCTTTATGACGTTGTTTCCTCTTTGGTTTTCTAAGATACAGTGGTGCGAGCTAATTTTAGGTAAAATATATCTAACATATTACATTTAGTCACATCGATTTATCAGCTTTATTTAATAAAGGGACAATGAATTTGATGTACCAAAACAAATCACATTGTGAGCTTATTTTTGTGAGATGCCTTTGTAAATCAAATATTTTTCTATAGCAAAATGAGTTCTACACTGTTCTTACACCACACATGCAAGTGTGATAAGGATGATGAGTCGAATTTTTCTAGTAAAAATTAATCATTTTATCTTGGATAATTGTTACTCTTAGAAAATAAATAATTTAATTCTATCATATTAACACAAATTGTTATATCTAAAAAGTTAATTATATAAATATTAATATTTAATGAGATGTTTTTAATTATATGAATATAAAAAAAGTTCTTATAATAATATTTTTAAGACTAGTAATACACCTTTAATGCTTTTTCCATCTTTATAATTTTATTTCAAATTAAGAATAGTTATGTAAACTTAAAATTATTTTAATAAAATGAAATAATTTCATTAGTTATAGTTTGTAAAATAAAATAATTGTAAAAGAGATAACTTAGGCTGCATTTGGATGTTGAACTGAGTTGAGTTGAGTTGAGATGATAAAATATTGTTAGAATATTATTTTTTAATATTATTATTATTTTAGTATTTGAAAGAGTTGAATTGTTTATTATATTTTGTATTGAAATTTAAAAAAATTATAATAATGAATTTGGTAATCAAACGTACCTTATTGCCCTGCTAGGACCACTTAGAAAAGGTACCAAATTGAGTACCGAATGGTGTATTGTGATTTTTTTTAAAATACTAAAACTAAACACATATTTAGGGGGGGGGGGGGGGGGGAACAGTAGTGGGTACCCTCCATTGGTATGCTTTGTCGGTCGACAAAGCATTTTCCTGGAACTGCTACTCCCACATAGGATTCTTCCACACCGAAAGGCAAATGTTTTTTTTTTCTTTATTATTTTTCCTTTTTTTTCAATCATTTTTTTAAACACTTCAAGTATTTTTAAAAAAATATAAAAAAAAATTACAAACTCATTTAAAAACTCTTACTTAATCATTAAGTTAAAAAAATAAATAAATAAACAATTCGGTGGTAATTTTCGATAAGAAATTTCTGTTGGAATAATATTTTCCTATCATGTTTTGTCCCAATATAATTTTGAAATTTGAAAAGCAAAATAAAAATAAAGAAAAAACCTCAAACAACCCGAAGCGAGAGCGCCTTCCCCCTTTTTAGAGATGCTCCGATAAACTACATTACATATATGGAACCCTATACGAAGAAACAAGTTACAACGTCAAAGTTGGAGAAACGAAATACTCACTTCTCGTCGATCAGCTCTCCAAGTTCTCTTCCTTTTTCGACTTTCAATGTTAATTAATAATATTACTGAAAAAACCTCTCGACAAAAGGAAACAAGGAATGAAAAGAGTTCTTGGAATCGTACTTCTTGCTCGAACACTTTCCTACGTTTTGTTTCAGAAACAAACGGAAGGAATCATGATAATTTTATCGTCTTGAAAGTTGCGATCTATCTGTTTGTTGGGAACAAAAATATAAATAGGAAGAGAGAGCAATATGCAACAGAGGCTGAAGCTTCAGCAACAACAAAAACAACAAGCCCTAATTCAACAAGCCCTTCTTCAGCAGCCTCAGATGTACCACCCTAGCATCATCGCCGCTGCTATGTCTCAGGTGTGTATATATCATGATATATATTATCAATCCGTGTCTTTTTTTATTTACCTCCTATCTCCTTTATGCTCCATGTATGTGTTTTACGATAGAGAATTTTGCTTTTATTGTTTTTGGTGTGTATCATTTGGCATTTCGTGTCTTTACTTGATATCATTAATGCCACGATCAAGGATACTACGTCCCGAAAGGAGTAGTTGAAGTTGCAATTGGAGCATCGATCTCAAATAAAACCCGGTTTCTTTGGATCTGGGTTGGGATCTAACATATATTATTATATTTGGAGCCCTTGGCCCTGACAACAAGTACATAACCAAAAATGTTACAAGAAAAATAGATATTTGTGATTTTTTTTTTTTACAACGAAAATGACTATTTGTGACGAAAACACTCATTTTAACTAGAAATAGTCATTTTGATGGAAATAACTGATCACAAATAAGCAGTTTTCTTGTAGCCTTGGTACCCAGACAATGCCTTCACAATTCACCCATCCTATATCATACTTTTTTACAATTCTCGGGCATCACAATATTAATATCCAATCCAATGTTGCGTTTAGTTCTGCCCCGTTATGGTAAATTTTGTTGTGCAATGTGGCATAAAATGTTATGAAAACCTGACATCATCATTTGTAATGCCTTGGAATGGTGAAGTCATTCCTATTTATTTCTCAAAGGTAATTATATGACTAAAACTTACAAAAAAAAAAAACTAAGAATTGTCGGCGTTTATTTTTTATGCCGGTAAATTATTGAGTTTCCCGATGTTTATATTGTTACGCCGGTAATAATATATAAGCTTTGGTAGCGTTTAAAAAAAGGCCGACAATTGATCAATTATACGCCGATAAATTAGTAGTTTGCCAGCGTTTATATTGTTACGTCAGTAATAATAAACAACGCTGATAATTGATTAATTATACGCCGGTAAATTATTGAGTTTTCTGGCGTTTATATTGTTATGTCGGTAATAATATATAGCTTTGGCAACGACGACAATTTATTAATTATACACCGGTAAATTCGTAGTTTGCCGGCATTTATTTGTTACGCTAGTAATAATATATAGCTTTGGTGGCATTTAAAAAAATGTAGATAATTGAGCTAAATCTATGCCGATAAATTAGTAGTTTACCGAAGTTTATATTGTTACGCCGATAATAATATATAATTTTGGTGGCGTTTAAAAAAATTGAACTAAATGTATGCCGGTAAATTAGTAGTTTGCCGGCGTTCATATTGTTATGCTGGTAACAATATATAGCTTTGACAGCGTTTAAAAAAATGCCGATAATTGAACTAAATCAACGCATGTAAATTAGTAGTTTGTAGGCTTGTATATTGTTATGCTGGTAATAATATATAGCTCAAAGATACAAGACTATTATAAATATATTGGTAGTTAAAAATATATTAAAAAGAATAAAAAAAAACTTATTTAAATGATACAAAGAAAAAAAATACTTAAGTTCTTGCCACAAAAAAAAGGAAAACATCAATCATAATGTGTTACTGCCACCACCTCTCCTGCTCAATAAACAAAACCAAGATCACAATAAAATCTTAAGGAAATTATAAGAAAATATGATGCGTCAATATATGGCATAACCGTAAATATTATCTCAATTAAGGAAAGTTGCAAATACTATTAAATCTAAACTATTAATATAATTTGATATTCTTCCCTTATAATCCACTTAATCATCGTCCTTTTCGTTCTCTTCCTCTTCTTCATCTTCCTCTTCATCATTTTCCTCTTCTTCATTTTTCTCTTCCTCTCTATTTGGTTTTGTCCTAAAGCCTGCATATAAATTCAAATGAGGGTCCAAAAAACTCCAAAATAAGGTTGATTGATACCAACTAAACATATGTGGCGTGCTCACCTATTCATGCACAAATGTGTTTACTAAGTTTCGCAATTCAGTTAATTTGTTCTGCATTTTATCAAACTCTTCATTCGATTTACCATCTTCTTGCTTAGAAGTTGATAGTGAATGTTGACAAGTTTGCCTTGTAGGGGTTGGCCCAAACCCCAAACCGTGCACACGTCCAGACCATTCTAGGCCCATAACTTTAGAATAAACATCATCTGATGCCCAAGTCATGGTTCCTCCAGACCCCCTTTCTATGGGACTTGTGTCCTGTGTTAAAAGTTTCTCCATCTCAGCCTGTAATAGATAATAAATACACATTCTTCATCTTATAAATCTATTAAAATTAAAAAATAATAAATTTGAAAATAAACATATCACTTTCTTCCTCGTCTCATCATTGTAGTGGGTGCCATCCTTTCTCCTATGGGTCGTGACAAACAATTGGGTTCAACTTGGCAATGCCCCAGTTGACTTTTGCTACGTCCAATATTATAGATTAAACAAATATCAAAAACAAAGAATTAACAAATATTCAACAATAAATAAATACTAATTAAATAAATACCGCATCATGGACATATCTTGCATAGCGTTTTGATCCTCCAATGTGAACAACCACCTGCTTCTTATGACACTCATTGTTTTTATTACATTTTGATTACAACATCTCAAAGATTATGAGAATTATGATTAAAATAATTAATTGGTTGACTTTCTAAATCTATAAGAGAAATGCGAGCATTGTTACCATATATTCTAGATCGAACCAAAGATTGGTCAACTGCACTAGTTGCGATAAGTCCACCATATCGAGACTTGCCCTTGCCACAACTTGTACTGCAGATGTGTCTTTTTCATGAAATAACTTTTTCTTCAATTCGTGCTTGTAGTCTTTCTATTTCTTCCCCAGGTCCTTTAGTAGCCATTTTTTGAATGCATCCAATTTGTCATCAGGAACTTTAAACTTGCCCTATAGTCAAAATAAAATTACACAAGTATATGTCTTGCTTTCTAACAAAATTTTTAAAATATACCTATTTAATTAATAATAATTGTTTAATACAATTTCTATACCATTATAAGACCTCAAGCTTCCTCCATTATGGTTGTAGGTACTGACCTCCAAACATTGTAAATTATTGGAACCAACCTATTAGTTCTTTCTATCAGGCCACCAAACATTGCCACCTTTGAGTCTTGCTTTTTGATGGGTTGACCAAGACTAGAGCTCCATATAAATTTGTTCCCCTACTGGTAGATGCCAAATGTTATGAATCGAGTGCAATAGTCTCTTTACTCTACCTCCATTACTATCTGCATAAATGGATTTAGTGATATTGTTACTATTTTGTAAATGTACATTCATAGTGAAATAAATATTAGTAAGAAAAACAAAAACATACCAACAATGACAACAAAACGACCTCCAATGTTAGAACACAAGTCAACATTTTTTGCTTCCAAATGTGGTGTTGTTGGTACAGATGTGCATGGCTAGGTCTCTCTGCTGGTCTCTGTATGTGTGGATAGTTGGCCTCCCATTTGTATCGATGTAGAAGGTTGGTCCCTTTCTTTGAAGATAATGATGGCTTGGAAAGATAATCTATAGAAGGTGATGACTCCACCGGATTATCAACGGAATGGGGCGGCCCATCGATAGAGGGTAATGAATGGGCCGCCCTATAAAGGGATGGGTATGATTGCGTCTCACTATAAACAATTGGTACTGAAGTAGATTGTCTTCGCAAGTGTGGTTTGATAGTCTTTGCCTTCTTTTTTGGACCCATTGTACCAATAGAAAAACAAGTCATTATATTTTCAAATCAATAGAAATAATAATATTTGGAGCATGATATGAGAGAGAAGTAAAGTTATAAGAGATATCATGCAAGTTAAAAATAAAAAATAAAAAATCATTCATATTAAAAAATCTAAATATATATTTCTTACTCAACACTATTAAGGAATTTTGATCGTCATTCCATTTATGTCATTTCGCATCTACATAACATCGTCAATAACATGTTCAATAACTATATTGTTGTAAGTGTTACAATATTCGTTTACTAAATATTCATCCTCATTGTCGTCAGTCACTTCCTCTTCACCAATGTCATACACGCCTCTTGGTTTTGTCTTAACGACGACAATCCAATTTGGGCATCTTTCATCTGCCACATAATATACTTGAGATATTTGGGAAAATAAAACAAACGGATCATCAATAATTCAATTACCAGTGTGTACTAGATGAGAAAAATTTACAAGAATTAAGCCAAATTCGTCCACCTTGAAACCTTTACCCCTAGTAACGTTTGCCAAATCACATTTGAATAATACATATCAAGACCCATCATAATACATAACCTCAATTATGCATGTTAATTGGTCATACCAAGCAAGGTCATCTTCAGTGCATACACTAACACCACAATTTTGAGTTTTCTTCCCATTTTTGTGATTCCTAGTGCGATATTTTGTGCAATTGCTGACAATTCGCTTAAATTCTTTGGAAACTTGCATGGGACCTTTAGAATGCATTACGACTTTATGGCCCAATTCACTTCTTCCATTGTCATCCATTTTCATTACTTGAAAGGTTGGATTATTAGCATTGATTAAAATGACGAAAACTAGAGAGACATAATAAATTATGTGATATAATATTGAATGGGGTGTAAATAGTACATAGTTTTGAAACCAATTACAAAATTGGTCTTGGTGCCTCTTCTATAGTTCGTCATTCGAAAAACGATTTTCATCAATTGTATTCCTCAATATTTCCAAGTGCATCTTATATATGTACACGACATCACAAATGTATGTTATGATTACACAAATATAGATGAAATATAATTTAATTTGTACGTATTAAGCAATGCAACTCACATGCGGAATGGAGTGAAATCATCAAAGTTGAAGAGAATATAGCGATGTGCTTGAGTCCACGATGTAAAATCAAGCGCACGTTAAGAACTTCCCCTTTGGAATCATTCAGGTTTCTAAATGATCTATTGAAAACAATTTGAGTGGATTCTAAATAACGAGAACAAAACGTCAATAATTCCTCCAACAAATATCCTTAAGAACTGGAACCAACCGGTCCAAATCTTCAAGCCGCATCATTTTCGAACAAATTCTCCTGAAGAATCCAGATAGCTCGATTAAGGTTTCTATTACCTTCTTAGGCAATGACCCACGTAATGCAATTGGCAGGAATTGTTGCATCAATATATAGTTATCATGACTCTTCATGCCCATTATAGTACAGTGTTGAAGCTTGACACAACGTGAAACATTTGAAGAATAACCATATGGACGTTGTGTCAAGCTTCAACACCATATTGTAGTGGGCATGAAGAGTCAAGATAGCCATATACTGATGCAACAACTCCTGCCAATTGTATTACGTGGGTCATTACCTAAGAAGGTAATAGAACACTTAATCGAGCTATTTGGATTCTTCAGAGGAATTTGTTCGAAAAAGATGCAGCTTGAAGATTTGGACTGATTGGAATCTAGAATACCCTACATATTGTGCCAATTGGAAATGATATTTCCGCCATCATTTTTCACGGTTATGGTGCACTTGATTATACATTTAGTTGCAGAATATAAATTTAGAGGACCCGTTCATTATTGATGGATGTATCCCGTTGAAAGGTATGCTATAGTTATTGAATTAAAAACACATAAATCTATTAAAGTAAAAACATATTTTTAAAAAACTAGTAAAAGTCATCTTATGATTTTTGTGGTAGGTGCCTACACCAACTTAAGTCTCATGTGCATAACAAAGCTGCGCCAGAAGGTTCCATTGCGGAAGGATATTTGCTAGAGGAATTATTGACGTTTTGTTCTCGTTATTTAAAATCTACTCAAATGATTTTCAATAGACCATCTAGAAACCCGGATGATTCTAAAGGGGAAGTTCATGACATTTGCCTCTATTTTACATCTTGGACTCATGCACATCACTATATTCACTTCAATTTTGATGATTTCACTCCATTCCGCATGTAAGTTGCATTGCTTAATACGTATGAATTAAATTATATTTTATTTATATTTGTGTAATCAAAACATACATTTGTGATGTTGTGTACATATATGGGATGCAATTGGAAATATTGAGGAATACAATTAATGAGAATCATTTATCGAATGACAAACTATAGAAGAGGCACCAAGACTAGTTTTGTAATTGGTTTCAAGACTATGTACTATTTACACCTCATTTAATATTATATTACATAATTTATTATGTCTCTCTCTAGTTTTCGTCATTTTAATTAATGCTAATAATCCAACCTTTCAGGTAATGAAAATGGATGACAATGGAAGAAGTGAATTGGGCCATAAAGTCGTAATGCATTCTAAAGGTCCCATGCAAGTTGCCAAAAATTTAAGCGAATTGTCATCAATGGCACAAAATATCGCACTAGGAATAATGAAAATGGGAAGAAAACTTAGAATTGTGGTGTTAGTGTATGTACTGAAGATGGCCCTGCTTGGTATGGCCAATTAACACACATAATTGAGGTTATGTATTATGATGGGTTTCGATATGTGTTATTCAAATGTGATTTGGAAGATGTTACTAGTGGTAAAGGTTTAAAGGAGGACGAGTTTGACTTTAATCTTGTAAGTTTTTTTCATCTAGTATACACCGGTAATCGAATTATTGATGATCCATTCGTTTTATCTTTCCAAGTATATTATATAGCAGATGAAAGATGCCCAAATTGGATTGTCTTCATTAAAAGAAAACTAAGAGACGTATATGACAATGGTGAAGAGGAAGTGACTGACGACGAAGATGATGAATATTTAGTCAACAAATATTGTAACACTTACAATGATAAAGCTATTGAACATGCTATTGACGATGTTGTGTCGACGCGAAATGATATAGTTGGAATGACGATCGAAATTCCTTAATAGTGTTGAGTAAGAAATATATATTTAGACTTTTTAATTTGAATAATTTTTTGTTTAGTATTTTTAACTTACATGATATCTCTTATAACTTTACTTCTCTCTCATATCATGCTCCAAATATTATTATTTCTACTGATTTGCAAACATAACGACTTGTTTTTGTATAGGTACAATGGGTCCAAAAAAGAAGGCAAAGACTATCAGACCACACTTGCGAAGACAATCTATTTAGTATCAACTGTCTATAGTGAGACGCAATCATACCCATCCCTTGATAGGGTGGCCCATTCATTACCCTATGTCGATGGGCCACCCCCTTCCGTTGATAGGATTGTGGAGTCATCACCTTCTAAATATTTTCCTTCCCAGTCATCATTATCTTCACAGAAAGGGACCCAACCTTCTACATCGACATAAATGGGAGGCCAACTATCCACACATACAAAGATCAAGAGAGAGACCTTGCCATGCACATCTGTACCAATAGAGCCATATTTGGAAGCAAAAAATGTCAACTTGTGTTCTGACTGGAGATCGTTTTGTTAGTATGTTTTTGTTTTTCTTACTTCTTATTTATTTCACCATGAATGCACATTTACAAAATAGTAATAATGTCACTAAATCCCTTTATGCAGATAGTAATGGAGGTAGAGTAAAGAGACTATTTTATTCGATTCATCACATTTGGCATCTACTAGAAGGGAAGCGAATTGATATGGAGCTCTAGTTTTGGTCAACCCATAAAAAAGGAAGACTCAAAGGTGGCAATGTTTGGTGGCCTGATAGCGAGAACTAATAGGTTGGTTCCAATAATTTACAAGGATTGGAGGTCGGTGCCTACAAACATAATGGTGGAAGCATGGGGTCTTATAGGTATAGAACTTGTATTAAACCATTATTATTAATTAAATAGGTATATTTTGAAAATTTTGTTAGAAAGCAAGACATATGCTTGTGCAATTTTATTTTGATTGCAGGGCAAGTTTAAAGTTCTTGATGACAAATTGGATGCATTAAAAAAATGACTACTAAAGGACCAGGGAAAGAAATGGAAAGACTACAAGCACGAATTGAAGAAAAAGTTATTTCATGAAAAAGAAACATCTACAACACAAGTTGTGGCAAGGGCAAGTCTCGATATGGTGGACTTATTGCAACTAGTGGAGTTAACTAATCTTTGGTTCGATCCAGAATATGTGGTAACAACTCGTGCATTTCTCTTATAGCTTTAGAAAGTCAACCAACTAGTTATTTTAATCATAATTCTCATAATCTTTGTGATGTTGTAGTCAAAATGTAATAAAAACAAGGAGTGCCGTAAGAAACAAGTGGTTGTTTACTGTGGATGATCAAAAAGATATGCAAGATATGCCCGTGACGTGGTATTTATTTATTGTTGAATATTTGTTAATTCTTTGTTTTCGATATGTGTTTAATCTAGAATATTTACACCCCATAAGAGAAAGGATCATATCCAATACAATGATGAGACGAGGAAGAAAGTGATATGTTTATTTTCAAATTTTTTACTTTCTAATTTTAATGGATATATAAGATGAAGAATATGTATTTATTATCTATTACAAGCTGAGATGAAGAAACTTTTAACACAGGACACAAGTCCCATAGAAATGGGGTCTGGAGGAACCATGGCTTGGGCATTAGATGATGTTTATCCTAAAGTTATGGGCCCAGAACTGCCTGGACGTGTGCACGGTTTGGAGTTTGGGCCAATCCCTACAAGGCAAACTTGTCAACATTCACTACCAACTTCTAAGCAAGAAGATGGTATATCCAAGTAGGAGTTTCATAAAATGCAGAACGAATTAACTGAATTGCGAAACTTAGTAAACACATTCGTGCATGAACAGGTGAGCACGCCACATATGTTTAGTTGATATCAATCAACCTTATTTTGAAATTTTTGGACCCTCATTTGAATTTATATGTAGGCTTTAGGAAAAAACCAAATAGAGAGGAAGAGAAAGATGAAGAAGAGGAAAATGATGAAGAGGAAGAAGAATTGGAAGAGGAAGAGAACGACGTGGGTTGAGTGGATTATAAGTAAAAATATCAAATTATATTAATATTTTTGTTTAATGGTATTTGTAACTTTCCTTAATTGAGATAATATTTATGGTTATGCCATATATTGACGCATCATATTTTCTTTATAATTTCCTTAAGATTTTATTATGATCTTGGTTTTGTTTATTGAGCAGGAGAGGTGGTGGCAGTGATACATTATGATTGTTTTTTCCCTTTTTTTGTGGCAATAACTTAAGTAATTTTTTCTTCGTATTATTTAAATTAATTTTTTTTATTCTTTTTAATATTTCTTTAACTACCAATAATGTAATACCCCGTTCCGAAGGTCCGGCGAGTTAACTCTTAATACTTAATATCAACTTCAATAACACAACTATAGAATCCAGAAAACTCCATAAAATGTTAATCCATTTAATCAAACCAAATATCTATATTCCTTCATGGGGGCAACAAAGAAAGTCTCAATAACATACATTAAAAACTCTCCAAAAATTCGAAAATATCCTTTACTCATCAAATCAAAATAACCGAAAATAAATCAGTTTACTAACTACGACTCTCAAATAAGCACTTATACCCCAGGCACTTATTCCACTACAATCATCACACCTTGCTAAAACTTCTTACTCTTGTTCTCCAGCTGAACCATCAAAATTATCTGAAAAATATATGGAGATAAGGAGTAAGTTATCAACAACTCAGTAAGTAGAGGACATATATTAGTGTGTAAACATGAGCATTTACAGAGTTCAGAATGCAGAACAAAATATTTTCTTTCAGAATGCAGAATCAGAATAATGTTTTAAAAATGCAGCGTCAGAACATGTTATAAAAAATATTAGAGTGAAAGTTCGATAATATTCATAATCAAAATCCCTTTGGCATAACATAAACTGAAACATCACATCTTATCTTATCATATCAGAACAAATACCATGTTTAACCCCCATAGTAGTGTTGTGCAAACCCCGGTAGCTAACCGAGCAGAAACAGAATGTGAATCTTTCCCTTATTCATTCTCGGAGCCCCGAGTGTGCACATAGGAAAGACCACGCAGAAAACCACTTTGTTTCCAAAGTGGGTGCACCAGAACAGAGACCACAGTTTTACACACGTGGTGAGGTCAGAACGGAACAGAAACAAAAACAGAATGTTATGCTAGAGGTTTTCAGAAATCACATCAGATCATATCAGAGTACATAAAATCTTCAGAACAGAACAAAATCATATCACAACAAAATTTATGCACAAAATTTCATATTCGCTCTCTTTTTCAAAATTCAGAAACAGAATGTAAAAAATAAACTCATGTCTACACCAGTCATGACAGAAAATACTTTCTTCTTAAACAGAATCTCATGAGTAATGCATAACAAATAACTGAGGTAGTTCAAATTTATTTTCATAACCAAATATGTATATTTTTCAAAAATCAACCTCAGCTCATTTTATTTTATGCAAAATCTAGCATAGGAATCCCGCTTACCTGGACTTCTTAGCTTTTTCAGATTTTTTCTAAAAAATGTCGAACAATAATTAATCGCCACATATAACATAATAACACAATTTTCATAAATTTCCAATCGAATACATATTTCAATATTTAAGTCTAAAATGCTAAAATGACCGATTTTATTTCTTCAAAAACCTAACTTCACGTAATCCTAAAATATCGTCACATCTTTTAAATTCATCAATGTCCCAATAATCAGTCCGAACAAAACACAATATCTAACTTATTTACTAATGAGATCAAATTATAAAATAATAAAATTGTATAACATAATTATATCAAAAACTATTAAAGTAGACAAAGCAAAAATACCATTTAATTAAAATAGACTTAATTAGTCTCTCTTTAAAGAGTTCAAAATAAAAGTCTTGCACTACATTGTACTTCAAAAAAAAAACTATTAAAAAATATAATAATACTAATACCATATTACAAATCTTTATTATTATCATTATAAAATCATGTATTTTCTTAAGTAAAATTAAACCAAGACCATTTATTAAAAACATAACCCATTTAAACCAAACCCAACATAACTATAATAATTTATGTAAAAGTAAAATCTAGCCCATAGTATTTTTTTAAAACACAAAACCATATGAAACAAGCCCAACACAAGTTAAGCCCGTAGGCCTTAATGACAAAATTGTAATCTTGAAATTTTGTTTTTTTTTTTTGTTTTTTTTTCTTATAGCGGTCGTACGTAACCCAGAAATTCACCAAGTTATGCTACGAAAACTCACCGGAAAAGAGAAAGTTGTGACGGACGAAGAGCTGGGTGGTGGTGGGTGGTGATCGCGATGGAGCACGTGATGCAACGAGACGTGCGACGGTCTGGGGCTAGGCGTCGACCAGGGCAGCGTCCAATGGTGGGGCCTTGTCCTCTGACGTCTTCTGCTGCCAACGGTGTCTTATGTAGCTGCGTGGGTAGTGGCTTAAGGGCAGTGGTTTGGTTGTGCCATGGCTGCTCTGTTTCGGTTTTCTAAAATGGAGGAGTTTCGTGGCTTGCAACGGAGGCTATATATTATTATCGGCGTAACAATATAAACGCTGGCACACTACTGAATTGCTTGCGTATATTATTACCGGTGTAACAATATACCTGCCGGCAAACTACTAGTTTCGTGGCGTAGATTTAGTTCAATTAGCAACGTTTTTGGAAACGCTGCCAAACTATATATTATTACCAGCGTAACAATATAAACACCGGCAAACTACTAATTTACTTGCGTACATTTAGTTCAATTATCAGCCTTTTTTTAAATACTGCCAAAGCTATAATTGTCATGAAAAACTTTGTGCTCTTGTCCCCTTCCTTCAACCAAAGAACCTGAGATTGTTGTCTCCAAGAGATCTACTTCATAAGGGTATTTTTTCCAACTTAGTTAAAACAACCATTTCCTTACCTTGTCTTCAAGCGGGAGGGCTCCATCAACCTCTTTTTCATCAAAACGTTGCAGTTTTTGAAACTGAATGTTCCACTGGTCATTAATGTTCCCAAAAACTTCCATATTCCATTTTCTCAAGTCATTTTTCAGGGCTTTAAGTTTTCCAACTAAAACAAAACTAGGAGTGCCTAAAAATTGATATGAGGACCACCAAGATCTAACCTTGTCCGTAAACCCATCGGCTTTCAGCCACATGTTCTCGAATTTAAAGTATCTCCACCCCTCATGGAGACCCACATAATCCATTAAGAGGGGAAAATGATTAGAACAAAGCCTAGGGAGACATTTTTTGCATAGGTTAGGAAGTTAGTGAGCCTCCCAAGAAGGAGAGATGATGACTCTGTCCAACCTAGACCAAGCCCTCCCATTAAACCAAGTAAAATCTCCCCCATCTAAAGGAAGGTCAACCAAATCCAACTTAAAAATTAAAGTTGAGAAGTCAGCCATGGCCGAACCCAAGCTACCCTTTCTAATGAGCTAGAATACCCATCACCCGAAAGGGCATGACCCAAACAACCCAGAAAAGGCTGAAGACCATGTTCCATAAAGTAATACTCTTCTTGTAAATACAACACCCATTTATGAGGCCAATTTAATGCTTATTAGCGGCAAATCAAAAGCGTCGAAAATATCTAAAAAAATTTAATTACCCCGCGTGTTTCCCCCTTTGTCATTTCCCTCCGTCTCCCCCCCCTTCCCCCTCTCTCTCTCCAATCCCAACGCAGCGCACAAGCCACGCTGTCGCAAATATCCCGTCGGCAACGGCTCTACCACGCCACCGCCACCTTACCTAGACGGCCACCCCCTCCTTCTCCCCCAGCCCCCCGCCAATCTCTTTCCTCCCCGAATCTGCCCTCACCTCTATCTCTCTCTTGAATTTCTCTATATCGCCGTTGCTCGAGGTGCCGTTCGCCACCACCCACATGTCGACGCCATCGCCAGTTCTTCGTCGGAGCCCCCTTCTCCTCCACGCCTAGCCCAGCAGCCCGAGGCCCTCCCTCTCTCCCTTTCTCTGTTCGTAACTCACTACCACTAGCTCTCCCCAGCGCCACCGTGCTCCTCCCAAGCCACCTCAACACGCCAAGCAACTACCTCGACCACCCTTCTCAGCTTCCTCGTTAACAGATTTGGCTTGCCATTTCCTAGTAGACTTTACACTCAATTTATATTCTATTTTACAATATCTTTTCTTTGATATGGTCCTCCAAATCGGGAGACATGACTATTGTATGTCCACAGCTTTACAACTCGAGTTTTGTTCTGCATCAAACAACTCATCACGTGGGTATTATGTATTACTCTTCCAAGCTAGATTATAAATTGTTTTTTACATTTACAATAGGGCTACCCATCATATGATGAGCAATCTGGCTGCATTTGTCTCATCCTTGTCGTACCAAGGCAAAAGTGTCGTCTTCACTAGTGACAACCAAAGTCGCATTCCACAAGCCCTTAAGCAAGGTAGTAATGTGCCAGCTAAAAAATGTTTTGCTAAAAAAAATAATTGACCGTCACAAGAACTAGATAGATTAGTTACTTATACTCCACAAAAAAAACAAAATTTTATGCAACTAAATGAATTCAGCCACCAATAGGCATCAGGGGAAACGATGAAACACTTCATGTAGTAACCAAGCATTACATAGAAATATTCACGCAGCCAAACTGATAAGTACATGTAGTCCATCTATTCTGATGTACGTTATTAGACCTGCTGCCTTAGCTCAAATAATTGAACCCCCTCATAAAGTTTTTGTGCAAGCCGCATTCATATGTGATAATGTAAGTGAGTGGCTCCAAAATACATCTCATCTCGTGAAATATTGCTACTTATCAGGAATAAATGTCAATGCTCAAGCAAGATTTTCCTCATACATTCATTACTTTTTTCTAGGCAATTTTATTAAAAGTGCAAAGGGGCACAACCAAATACACAGGATGTATACAAGAAAAGGCACTCAATTAGGGGGAGAGATTTTCAAAACTATTCTAATCAGATACTAGAGCTAGCTTAGCTTTATAGTTCTTTTATGGGTAGCTTAGGCTTATACTAATCTGTAAGCTTTTGATTCCTTGTGGTAGCTTTTATTTACCAATGATTAATCGTGTCAAATTGTCATTAGATAAGGGAATATGGGGAAGAGAATAAATTGCGTCAAGCCTTGAACCAAAAGCATCTTCATAAAACGTAATAGTAATTTTATAAAACAAAAATGCTATGAATATAAAATCTGAATAGATAGATAGACATGACTCTCCTAACCTTCATTGTGTAGGTCGCAGTAAAATGTAATTTGTTTGTGGCATCCTGCTGAAGTAGTGTTGATGTTATATATGGTGTCGGTGGGTTTTTTCGCATTTTGTTTCTTTTAGAGCTGACCACTCTAAATTTTGCTGAACTAATCTTCCGCACAATTTCCTTGGCCTCCGTCATAGAGCTGATTGAAAACTGATTCAACTTTTTAGAATCGTATTGCGTCAAGTGTGTTGGGAAAGAAAAGACATTCACTAAAGAACCCGGTCCATATTGGTTCATCTTCACCTCAATACTCCTGAGGTTTAAATTCATCAATTTCTGTTTCCCTGTCACATATAAGAGAGAGCGGCGTGACGGATTGTACTCGCCCAGCTGACTGGCAACTAGGTAGTTTCCTCCATAATTGTAAGGGAAGGGCCCATTCCCGAAGGGCCTGGGCTTGGAAAGTCAAGTTACGGAGCCCCAGACATTCAAAGGAGGCCCATCCGGGAGTTAAGGGCCCGAACGTCCAGGGACTCAGCAACTTACCAAGTCCTGCCACATGGCATCGCATAGGATACCTTATCGTGTGCAGACGACTGGACGTGCCCAGTTGTGGCCTCGTCAGACTTACGGCACGTCGCATTCAATGCATGTGTCAGAGGACCCGGCACGTAACATCGTGCAACCAGATGATGCGAGACGGATCAGCCATGACCTGACACCGCCAAAAGGTGGCAGCAAGTGTGACTAGACATGGCCTAACACACCACGATCTCTCCCCGGCCTACTAAACTACAGACTGACATGCTGTGCCAGCAGGAGGGAGGGGGAGTGGTGGCAGGACTGATTCAGGTACAACCTGACATGCCACGATCTCCCTCGGTAGGAGAGTCTGAAACAGGTATAAATATAAGCCATCCCCACAATGGGAAGGCTTTCGAAACCCTTTACAATTATCTTTAACCTTCTGAACTTTACTCTCCACCAAAGGGCTATTCACTTACTTAGGCATCAGAGTGTCCACGGGCACTGCCTGGGCCAATCCTCTTTCGTTGTTGTAGATCAATTGTGGTTTGGCCGCCGTGGTGTAGCTCGAGCCGTGAAACACGACATGAACAATAATAATGGTGAAATGTTAAATCCAATCAAATAATCGAGAGCACACCGTGCAAGATAAGCATGAACCAAGTTTAGATCAATTTCTATTGGAGCTTCGAGAGCACTTTTGATGGAGGACTCTTTTATTTCGTGAAAGACAACCCTTGCAATGTTAATGTCTTCACGTAAAGCATCCTGTTGCTGTAGCATCTCAATGATGTGCCAGGCATTAGCCTCTTCTTCACGGTCTGGATCTAATGCAAGGATAAGATTTTCTGCTCTGAGAAACAAGGAAACATGAATGAGAAAATTCAGAAATAGAAAAGCACAAGTAAGGTAGAGATAATAACGAAAAACCACAAATAAAAACTAACAACATTAGCATAATGCATCTGCATCACTAATTATTAAGAAAATGACCACACAAAGAAAAAACACCTCAAACTTAAAATTAAACATAAGGTGATATGTATAACAAAAGATAAATGCTCCACTGTGCATATGTAGTCTGTTAAATACTTCTGCTCTAGAATAGTTCAAGGTGATTGAAGGCAATGAGAACCATACCCACTTAGTGCAACTTTGATTCTCTTCAGATGGGTCCAGGCGGCGAATGGGACCTCCCACACCATGCTAAGTCATCATCAGGCCGCACAAATCTTGACCTTGCAGCCAGGTCTCTTACATGACCATAGCTAGGCAATCATAGCTAGGCAATACTTCATACATATCACCATGGTAGCCCTGAATAACCTTAGCCTTTGTTGCAGACTCTACCACCACTACAGATTTCACAAGGGGGGAATATAGTTGTTTCAATGTCTTTGGACCCTGATTATTCAATTTGCCTCTCTCTTGTGAATTATGTTTATTTGGTGACTTGTTAGCTGCTTTGATAGATTTCACCTTTCTACAAGAGTTCCCATTTCTCTCATTCAACTGAGTTTTTCTTGAAGCAAAACCATCAAGCATTTCCACATGTGTTTTCCTGACTGAACTCTTTTGAAAAATTGAGGTGTTAGCTTAAATATTCTAATGAAATAAAGGACTTAACTTTGATGCAGTTACATCTTTTTTTTATATAAATAAGTCAATTTGGTGATCCTACAAATTAGTAACCGCTAACCTCTAACGCTTGTGTGGAATTCTTGCATCTTTTGCCAGCATTCGGCGTCTTTGCTTGAGAAGAACTTTGGTGCATCTTTTGCCAGCATTCAACTGCTTCTCCTGAAGCATTAGCAGCAACTTTATGCACCTTGTTTTTCTTGCTTCTTGAGTGCTGCTTTTGTTTCCCATGAACTTTAGTGTTCTGATTATCATTTTTAACATGAGAAATTGAAATATTTGATCCCAGCCTCGCATCCTTACTCCCATCTCCCACTAACTATTCACTAGAAGTCATCATGTCAACATCTTTAAAGGCTGGAATATTCAAATTTGCAGCTGTTTTTTTCATGTGAGCAGCCAATGCTTTTGCTCATTTCCCGTGTTCACTAAATGGTTGGAAGCTCAAGGACTTCCCATCACCCTCTTTACCACGAACACCAATGTTTTCATATCTATTTGTTAAACTCGCATCTTGAGAAGAAAAACCTTTGAGCCAAGCTTCCATAACTAGATAAACTCCTTCTGAAACCTCTGTTTAGAGACCCATAAATAACACTATTTAGGCCTTGTTTGTTTTCGCAGGTGAGATGAGTTGAGATTAAAGTTAAAAGTTGAATAAAATACTGTTAGAATATATATTTTTAATATTATTTTTGTCTAGGGATTTGAAAAGGTTGTAATGATTAGGGATTTAAAATACCATGCAATTCATTGTAATAATCGGGCTAGGAGAACTATGAGAAGAGGAAGAACACATGAGAATCATGTGAAGAGGAAGAACTCATGAGAGAGGCCTGGTCGTGCGAAAGGAAGAAGACAAATGGAGTTAGGGTTCCAGAGAAAAGTACTTGTGTACTTGGTGTACTTGTGTTGAAGAGAAGTGATCTGAAGTCTTCTTGTTGCGTGGGATTATTCACTTGAAGACAAAGGCCTAGGATGGGCCATGGTTACGATGGGATTGTTGTGGGCTACAGCCTGTTTGAAGTCATAGTAGTTTAGTAATCCTTAATTAGTAGTACTGTCGCTAGGTTGGGCCATGGGCCGTAACATTAGGTTTGTTTTTTACTTAATTTCCTAGTTTCAGTCCAGTATAGTTGGCGCACAATGAGGGCATCAATATGTAAGGGTTTAGTCTATCTGTGTTAGGTTTTTATCATAAAAGTATCATAAATCTCTATTTCTCTCTGACAACTTTTTCTAGAGGTACTCACCCTTGAAGTGAGATTTGCTATCAATACAAGTTTATTTTACAGATCTGTTACATTCAAGAACCCAAGTCTTAAGTGAAAAGCATTATGAGAACCATCAAGAGAGCTTTGGAAAATATGAGAATCTGTCCCAGCCTTGGCATGGTTAGTTGAGATCCAACAAGATATTCTATTTCTGTCAAACTTATGTTGAGATGCTCTTCTATATTTGTTGCCATTACCAACGCTAAATGGACAACACGGTAAGTAGGTGCTTGGGTTCGCACGGAGTCCCCTGTACTGCACCTGTAACAAAATGTCACACGGCTTACTAGAGACCATTCTTAGGGTTTCAACATATGGGATGAAAAAAGGGGCATTCTGTGGAAGAAGGAGGAGTAGTTGTCGAGGGCTTCGGTCAAAGCTTGGAACTGAAGTGAAGTAAGTGAAGGTTGGTCAAACAGATGGCTAGTGGGCTGGGCTCAGACCCATGGATGCTTCAAGAAAGTTGGAGGCCTTTTTATTTCTGTTACTAGCATTGTTAGGTAATGGGCAGGGAGTATGTTCCCTTGAGCCCGTCGTTTATTGCTTCCTAATGTTGGACAAGCCTTCTTGCCTTATTTTGTGGGGGCCTTACATGGTCTGCTTGTTGCTTGTTGCTTTGTCTATTTTGCTTTATCCTTACCATTAGCCTGACATTTTATAAGCTAGATAGTGTCCTTTGCTGTTGTTTGCTGATTGAAATTACAAATTTCTTGTCCTTTTTCTATTTCTCTCTCTTCTCTCTCATTCTCTCATTTCTGGAGCAGCTCCCCTCGAAGAGAGCAAAACCCTAGTTTCTATAGCCTTTACCTTAGGCCTATTACAAAGTGGTACTAGAGACACCTCTTGTGAAAAACCTACACTACCTTTTTTCAGAGATGGAAGAAAACACAAGGCTCAAGGATTTACAAGAGGGGCTAAACAACCTAAAAAAGACAACAGATTCCCAATATAAAACTCTAGAAACCGAAATGTTGGCCCTAAAAAGACGAACTGATAGAATGCTACAACAGTTAACAATAATCTCGGGTGAGCTGCAAAGGAGAGGTCACAATCATAGCCCTAGAGGATCTTCATACGGAGTGCATGCCCACAAGGAAGAGGGGGACCCGAGGCCTGCTGGTGATGTTTAGACAAGGACGGTGAGACTTGATTTTCCCACTTTCCATGCAGATGATCCAACGGGATGGATCTACAAGGTACAACAATTTTTTGTTTTCCATAACACCATTCCACAACACAAAGTTAAGTTAGCCTCATTCCATATGGATGGGAAAGCTTTAACTTGGTTCCAAGATTGGGAAGAATCAGGACGAGCACATGAGTGGGATTCTATGACTAAGGCCTTGCTGGCCAGGTTTGGTCCAAATGGGTATGATGACCCAATGGAGTCTCTGACTCGGCTGAGGCAAATCGGTATAGTGGAGGAATACTAGGATAAATTTGAATATTTATCTAACAGATTGAGGGGCTTATCAGAACAATATAAGTTAAGTTGTTTTCTCAATGGTCTAAAGGATGAGATTAGACTAACTGTTAGAATGTTCAATCCACCCAACTTAACTACTACCTACAATCTAGCTAAAATACAAGAGGAAAACATGAACTTGTCCAAGAAACCAAATAGGTCTGGCCTTATGTATTCTCCTGACCCAGGTATCCTAAAAAGACCCAACCTACCCATTAGTGAACCTTCCAAAACTTTTCCCAAACCAAACCTACAGATCCACAAGATAAACCAAAATCAAATGAAAGAAATAAGAGAAAAGGGACTATGTTATTACTGTGATTCGAAGTGGACACTTGGGCATAAATGCCAAAACCCCAAGTTGTACATGTTAGAAGAGGTTTTGTTTGAATCTGAAAAAGAAGGGGATGTGGAGGAACTAGTGAGTGAGGTTGAGAACCCAGAATCTTTCAAAATAGAACCAGACAATCCCATGAACCCAAACATTCCTCTCCATGCTTTAACAGGATCCCAAAACCCAAAAACCATGCATGTGATGGGGAAGATTGGACCTCAGTGGGTAACAATACTAATAGACATTGGATCAATTCACAACTTCAAGAAAGTGAAAGTGAAAGTAGCAAGTAGCAAGTGGGGAAGTCCGCCCAAGTGAAGGGAAGTGCAAGGGGGTGTGTGTTAAAATTTAGGGCACTAGCTTTACAGTTGAAGTGCATGTGCTAGTCCAGTGGATACAAGAGTCGAGAACTGTTTTGTGGGATTTCCAAAATTTAATCATGAAATTTTCTGTAAAGGGGAAAATAGTACAGTTACAAGGGTTGGCAGCCACAAAATTAATTGAGGAAGGCTCTTTAAATATGTTTAATAAATTGGAGAAGAGGGGCATAGTTTTACATGTCTTGGAGGGTGAAAACAAACAGAATGAAGACAAAACACCAGCAACAATACAAAGAGTACTTAAAGAATATCCTGAAGTGTTTGAAGAGCCCAAAGACCTACCCCCTACCCGAACCCATGACCATTCTATCAACCTCATACCCAACACAAAACCCATTTCCATGCGACCTAAATGTTACCCATACTTCCCAAAAGACTAGATTGAGAAAATAGTGTAGGAGTTGTTAGATTCGGGAGCAATAAGGCCTAGTCAAAGCCCTTACTCTTCCCCGGTGTTGCTGGTCAGGAAGGCGGATGGGTCGTGGAGATTGTGTGTGGACTATAGGGGCCTTAATGCAAGCACTATTAAGGATAAATTCCCCATACCTATAGTGGGGGAGTTGATGGATGAATTGCATGGTGCCATGGTTTTTTCTAAGCTAGATCTAAGATCCGGTTACTACCAAATTCAAGTGAAACCCTCAGACATACACAAAACAGCCTTTAGGACCTATGAGGGTCACTATGAATTCTTAGTTATGCCATTCGGGCTAACTAATGCCCCATCCACCTTTCAAAACTTGATGAACGAGGTGTTCAGACCCCATTTGAGGAAGTTTATACTGGTATTCTTTGACGATATAATGATTTATTGTAAATCTGAGACTAACCATTTGAGACATTTGTAGGTGACTCTTGAAACTCTAAGGGAGCACAAGTTGTATGCTAAGATTTCTAAATGCAGGTTTGGGTGCAAAGAGGTAGCCTACTTGGGACACTTAATTTCTGGCCAAGGTGTGAAGGTGGACCTAGACAAATTACAGGCCGTAAAGGACTGGCCCTTTTCTGGGTATATCAAAGCCTTGCGAGGGTTCTTAGGGCTGATCGAATACTATAGAAGGTTCATTAAGGGCTATGGGGACATCGTTGGCCCACTAACCAGAATGTTGAGGAGAGATGGATTTAAATGGAGCGAGGAAGCAATAGTCGCTTTCAACAAATTGAAGGAAGTTGTTTCTTGCCCTCGATACTAGCTTTACCAGATTTTGTAGAACCCTTTACCATCGAGTACGATACTCCAGCCACGACTATTGGAGCTATTCATATGCAACAAGGTAGACCCATTGTATATTTCAGCCAAGGGAGGGCCCTACACATATCAACCTATGAGAAGGAACTCTTTGCATTAGTGAATGTTGTGGTGAAATGGAGACCATATCTACTAGGTGGGACCTTCAAGATTAAGACGAACAAGCAAAGTCTAAAGCACCTATTGGACCAAAAGGTAGGAACCCTAATACAATATAAATGGGTTTCCAAGCTGCTAGGCTATGACTTTGTGGTGGAGTACAAAAAAGGGACCGAAAACAGAGTTTTCCCAAGAAAGCAGATTGAGGAAGAGACACTAATGCTCACCTCCTTTCCCACCGTCAATTGGCTAGAGGACCTAAAAGCTGCCTACGCAACTGACCCTAAGGTACAAGCTCTAATTTCACTTTTCAAAGAGAATAAATTGGGCCCCGAGTACACTATAAGGTCAGATTTACTCCTGTACAAACAGAGGTTATATATTCCCCAACATGATGAGTTTAAGACTCGATTGCTTGAGCTGGGCCACAACAACCCTTGGGGGGGGTCACTTAGGTTTTGATAAAACTGTTCAAAGGATGAGAAGGGATTTTTACTGGCCAAGCCTCAAGAGTGATGTTAAATAGTTCATAAGAGGTTGTGACCTCTGTCAAAGGGTTAAGTCCTCCAACACACTACCAAGTGGGTTATTACAACCCCTTCCTATACCCACTCAACCCTAGACCCACATAACAATGGATTTTGTAGAAGGCCTTCCTAACTCTAAGGGATTTAATAGCCTGTGGGTGGTTGTTGACAGGCTCACAAAATACAGTCACATAACACCCTTCAAACACCCATGCACTGCACAAGACATAGCTAATTTATTCCTCAAGCACATCCTTAAATTACATGGCCTACCTCTCTCAATAGTCTCGGATAGAGACAGGACCTTTACAAGCAAGTTTTGGCTTGAGTTATTCAGCTTACAAGGGGTCCAAATGGCACTAAGTACAGCCTACCACCCTCAAACTAACAGGCAAACAGAGGCTGTAAATAAAACTATGGAAAATTTTCTAAGATACTTCTCAGGTGACAGACCTAAGGACTGGGTATCGTGGATACCACTTGTGGAATGGTGATACCGTTCCTTGGAATCATGTTTCTACAAATGATAATAGCCAGGTCGCTGATGGGCTTGACTCACCACGTTGAAAGGGCTATCAAAAAAGGGACTTTTACTCAGATGTTGGATCCAATCGTGCCTGGTTGGCCAATTGAAAAGGCTTTGTGCTTTGCCAAGCTAGCACTAAAGTGTGCAGAGTTGAGGCGAAAGGATAGACTAGATCTTGGCAAGGAAGTATTTCCAGAACTTAACAGATTGAGAGAACTTGCTAAGGAAACCATGCACTGCACTTTGATAAATGGCAGTCTAGCCTCCTCACCAGGCCACAACCAAGTTTCCCTGCAGCTAGTAAGTTTATGTTAGCTTGTTCTTCTAATGTTGGCACCAGGCCAAGGACCTCCTAGATCCTACATTCAATTGATCACTTAAATAGCAAATCCGCAACCCATAAAGAGTTAAATGCCTAAAGGCCCTAGATTAATGCAAAACTGATGGAGACCTGAAGTGAACAGGAATAAAGCACCTGCAAAAATCTTTTGTATAAAATATACATATATATTTTAGCCTCTGCATCAACGTAGAGGCTGTGCTCTATGATTGAATTATCAATTCTGAGCATATCTACATGGCTCCAGGCAAATACATCTCTATGTTCAATCAATAATTGTTTAATTGCTTCTCGATATTCTGGTGGGAGGCTCGTACCAACCCTTGTTGTGGCGGTTAGGCGGTTTGGGTGTAGTTGCACTATCTCTAAAGGTTTGTTCACTTCAGCTTGCAACAAATCCTTTTCATCCCTTGCTTCCATGTCCGATTCTTCGCTTATGAGTGGTGGTGGCGGAGGGGGTGGTAGTGGCGGACACGCCCCTGGACTGCCTATTATACATACTGCTAGCGTCCCTGTCTTCAATTCTTGGACATAATGTAACACCTAGGCCCAGCCAAGCCTGCTTTACAAAATTTTTCGGTTTATAGGTAAGCCCACTTAGAGTTAACAAGTTTTTTTTTTTTTTTTATGGACCTCGAGCCCGGATTTTTTTTATTGGTGGATTATGATTTTTCAATAGGTTTGATAATTATGTTTTGAATCTTTTAATAGACCAAGTAGATTTTCACTCGAAAAATTTATGGGATAAGTGTAATTGTTTTTTTTAGGTTGAGTTGAGGCCCAGAACTTAGAGAATAAGCCCATGCATTAACCCCATACAAGATATAAGATGTTGGCAATTTTTTTCAGGTTAAAGAGCCCAAGCCTGTGAAAATAATTTTAGACTCCACGTTTTTACATGTTCGTGTCCGTTTACCCACTGCATGCATGCCATTCTCTCATCTCTAGGGTTTTCTTTTGGTCATCCATTCCTCTATATATACACGTACTGTTAGCCCTCAGTCTCATGCACATAGTTTTCACCTTCAACCTTTAGACTAGAGTTGTCGCCGCTCGTCCTCCTCATCAAAGAAGGTCAAACCGAGACCCCACTCCGCTGCCGCTAGCAAGGCCTGACCGCGACGACTGGTGGCACGTCCGTGGTGTTGTTGTGTTAGAAATGCAACCCCGTGCATCCCAGCCACCGTTAGCACCACTGCGAGCCACCCCTCTCACGGAAAACCCAGTCGTTCTCCCCTGTTTTAGCCCGAAAATAGAACAACAACAGCCCAGTGCCCTTTCCGTTCAAAGCCACCACACACGGTGCCAGCCCCTCCACGTCGTTACCATCGACACAAAAAACTTCTACGGTCACTCCACTCTGCTCCCAGTCTGCCGCGTCCCTCTCGATAAGCCACCGACAGCACCTCCATGTCACTCTCTCTCGATTTACTCTATCTTTTTCACGTAATCTTTTTTTTCTCTCACGAGTGGGTCTCTTCTCATCGCTCTATCTCTCTGTACTCAGCCACCCAGCCGCCAACGTATCCACCAAAGCCACCTAGCTCCGACCGAATCCCTGGTGCAGCCTCCTTCCTCGGTGAGCCTCGTCGCTGCCTCCTTTTTCAAACTTGAAAACAAATTTCAGTTTTAGTGGATCCCAATAGTGCCGTTAGCGTTTAGTTGGTTTAAGTTTACAGTTTAGGTGAGTTTCCATCCCATGCATTTCCAGTTCCATTAAAAATGTTGCCTTGCATATAGAGGTGTTTTGCTCTTTACGTACGGTTAGGGAAGATTAGATCTAGAATATTACAATTTAACCCTTGAGTTATAAGCCAGAACCTCAACGTTTTCTCAGAAAATTTGTAATTATATTATTTTAAACTGGGTCTAATTTTCCTTTATATTGGTACAAAAAATTGTATTTTTTTACATAAATATTTTAGAATTAATGTACAGGTCGGAACTGTTACTTGATATCGAGGTAATTTGGGAAGTGATCATATTTTAGGGTTGTAAGAGTTGTAGATTGATTCTTTTAAGAAAAATTAGGTTATTTAGTATTTTAGGTCTAAGCATTGATATATGTGTTTGATTGGAAATTTATGGAGTACGTGACTATTTTATAGGTGACGATTGATTTTGTTCAGTACTACTGTGGAGAATTTCTGTTAAGCTAAGAAGTTCAGGTAAGCGGGGTTCCTATGCTAGACTTTGTATAAAAATTAAATGGGCTGAGGTTGATTTTTGAAAAGTATGCATATTTTGTTATGAAAAGAAATTTGAACTACCTTAGTTATTTGTTCTGCATTACTCATGAGACTATGTTTAAAAATAAAGTATTTTTTTGGCATGACTGGTATAGATGTGAGCTATTTTAGCATTTTGTTTATGAACAGTTCAAAAGAGAGCGAATATAAAATTTTATGCATAAATTATGTTTTTGTGATCTAATATTGTTCTGTTCTAAAGATGTTATTTACTCTGATATGATATGATGCGATTTCTGAAAACCTCTAGCATAACATTCTGTTTCTATTTTTGTTCCGTTCTGACCTTACCACGGGTGTAAAACTGTGGCCTCTGTTCAGGTTGGTACCAACTTTTCTGTTTCTAGTGTACCCACTTTGAAAACAAAGTGGTTTTCTGCGTGGTCTTTCCTATGTGCACACTCAGGGCTCAGAGAATGAATAAGGAGAAGATTCACATTCTGTTTCTGCTCGGTTAGCTACCGGGGTTTGTACAACCCTACTACAGTAAACATGGTCTCTGTTCTGATATGATAAGATAAGATGTGATGTTTCAGTTTATGCTATGCCAAAGGGATTTTGATTATGAATATTTTTTAACTTTCGCTCTGATATTTTTTATAACATGTTTTAAACGCTGCATTCTAGAAAGAAGTATTATAATTCTACATTTTGAAAGAAAATATTTTGTTCAGCATTCCGAATTCTGATAAATGCTCATATTTACACACTAGTATATGTTCTCTGCTTACTGAGTTGTTGATAACTCACCCCTTATCTCCAAATATTTTTCAGATAATTTTGATGGTTCAGTTGGAGAACAAGAGTAGGAAGTTTTAGCAAGGTGTGATTATCGTAGTGGAATAAGTGTCAGAGGGCACAAGTGCTTATTTGAGAGTCATATTTAGTAGATTGATTTATTTTCGGTTATTTTGATTTGAGGAGTTAAGGATATTTTTGAGTTTTTGGGGAGTTTTTAATTGATGTTATTGAGAATTTCTTTGTTGTCCCTATAAAGGAACATAGATATTTGGGTTGAGTAAATGAATTAATATTTTATGGAGTTTTTTGGATTTTATAGTTGTGATATTGAAATTGATATTAAGTAATAAGAGCTAACTCTCCGGAACTTCGGGATCAAGGTGTTACACATAACATTCTCGAGCCAATGTCTGTTTGCCTCTAATTTCACTGACGCCTGCTTCCGGAACTTCCTTTGAGAAGTTCGCCATGAGGTTATTTAGGGTCAGGCGACCTATTATAGCATTGTTGGAAGACATGGCTCTTACTACTAAGAAGAGTGTCATGGTGGTGGCTGCGTGGGCACCTTGCCCTATTGTTACTGGGAGTGCGATGGTGCCAATCGGTTGGACGGCTTCTTTTGAAAATCCTTTTAATGGTCAAGGCGATGGTCGTAACCTATCGGTGCTGATGTAGACGAAACTCCCATTGTCAATCAAAATACGTTTGGTACATTTAGATCCCTGGGCTTCGAGCCCGTCTCTAAAGCCAAGCCCATCCATAAGTTCAAGAAAACTTATTGAAAGCTTAAGGCTAAGAGCCCAACAGACAAAAGACTCGGAACCACAATTACAGGATAAGATAACTCCGAAGAACTGTGGAGAGGCCCAAGACTAGACATAGATATCCTGAGTTAGATGACTTCTACAAAACAGGAAACTTCCTCTCTAGTTAATAAGGGATCACAAAGGATAAGCACACGGGATTGCTAACCAGAGTTAATCGCCATCACGTCACATCCTTCTATAAATAACTCGGTAGAGGTAACAAACATCTTCATTTTCATTTTATATACACTTATCCTTATATTGTTACTAACTTAAGCATCAAAGTTTACGCAAGGCGACAAGCGCCACCTCTTCATTACCGTAGAGTTATCCGTAAGGTTGGTGGTGTGACACACGTCCTTTATAGTGGTGCCGTCTGTGATATCTATATAAAATTCAATGTGACTTTCACATGCCATCTGTCATGCGACCACAAGTCAACTGAGATCCAGGACCGAGCATGACGGAGTCGGAAGGAAGGTTAGCAGAAGCAAAGGAAAGGCTGAAATAAGTGATGGCAGTTGTTGAACAACTGCAGAAGGAAAACGAGGAATTAAAATGACAAAGGGATAATCACCCTACCCAGAATGGGCAACCTGAAGGATATGCGCACAGTGTCAAGGGGGGGTTAATAGTGAGGAAATGGAGAAGAAAAAGATGTATGATGAACTACGCAGTTTAGTAGACAAATACGAAGAGATGGCGAAGAGGATGGGTGGCTCCTCCTCCATGGAGCAACTCCTCACGTGCACGGACATCCCTTACAGGGAGGAGGTCATGGCAGTCCCTCTACCAGCTAAGTTTAAAGTGCCACAAATCGATCTATACAATGGATCTAAAGATCCTATTGATCCCCTTGAGAACTCCAAAGCGCACATGACCATCACGGCTTCCCAGGGAAGGTGGCTTGCCGCGCCTTCCTGTTGACAATGAAGGGAATAGCATGGGGATGGTTCGAGACCCTCCATCCCAAATCAATTAGCAGCTCTGAAGAGCTTGCTAAGCAGTTTCTTACACAGTTTATGTCAAGCAGGAGGCACCGCAAGCCGGCAGCCTATCTGTTAACCAAAAAATAGAAGGAAGGGGAGAACCTGAAGCTTCAATAAAGAGAGGCTCACCATTAACGATCAGGACAAGAAAATCACATTGGAAGCACTACTGGGAGGAATTTGGCCCCGAAGCCCGTTCAAGGCCGAGCTGGCCAGACGGACTCCATCTACATTAAGAGAGCTCATGGACAGAGCGGATAACTTCGTCAATGCGGAGGATACCTTGCAGGCCTTACTCGAACCGCGTGTGAAGACCCATGTTTGTCTAAACATGGCCACTAGAATTCATTCTTGGTTGCCATGGCATTTTAGAAGCCTGAGTTACTTTGGAAGGCCTTAGAGTCTTTGATGTAGTGATTTGAGCCCAAGAAGTGAGTGACCCTAAATTTGCCTTGAAATTTTTGACCCTATTTAGAAACTCAAGCCCAATGGCTTTAGGCCCATGACCCAAATCTTAGTCACTAGTACCATGTGTCACGTAAGTGTTACACTATGAATTTAGAATTGATCGTGGGATAAGGGGGAGAGAGAAGTGTAAGAAAGCACCAAGAAGTGGCTTGCACGCCTACCCTAGAGGAATCGCCACTTGTCAACATGCTAGAAACCTTCTAGATGAATCAAGGGACAAAAGGAACCTAGGAAGACTAAGGGATTTTTGGCTAGCCCATCTTCCCACACGCCTAGACCCTTGTTTTGGCCCAAATTCGAGTTCCAAGGTAGATTTCTTGGGAAGGGAAGCCTAGGGAAGAGAAATAGAGTTTCTCTAGAAAATCTGCATGGGGAATCGAAGGGGGGCACAAAGGATTTGGAATTTGGTCAGTTTTCGCCAAGTGTAAAGCATACTAAGCTTCTAGAAAATTAGATGAAGAGACTATTGTATCACAAAGGAAAAATATTCCCTTAGGGTTTCTGCTAACACACTCCCAAACACCCTCATTCACTTGCCACTTGTCACTTAGACTATCCTTAGACCAATGGCAAATGAGAAGTCACCTAGGGAAGAAGCATTAGGAAAATGAAGCATCAACTTTTGTGCATATGTGTATGTATATGTATGTTTATGTATGTATGTGTGTATGTGTATGTATGTATGTATGGATGTATGTATGTGTGTGTGGGTTTGTATGTATGAATGTATGTATCTATGTATGCGCGCGCATGTATGCATGTACGTATGCATGTATGTATGTATGTATGTATGTATGTATGTATGTATGTATGTATGCGTTTATGTGTGTATGTATGTATTTATATGTGTGTAGGTATGTATACCCCATCACTTCTAGGACTCACTTCCTACACGCTTTCTCGTTTTTCCTCCATGTCACCTCCCCCTCCTATGTTATTGGGCCCTACGTGCTATTACTAAGTCATGCTTCATTCTCTAGTCTGTTGGTGGTTACTTTGGATTTTTCATCCTCTTTTTGGAGAGTTTCCACTTCAGCAACTAGTTTTCCTACTAACCGTTCCATCTCAAAAACCCTTAATTCCACGTTTGTTGGCATTGCTAGTCTTTGTCTCCGAGTTGTTATGAGAACAGGCTGCCGAATGCACACGAAAGACATGTGAAGTCTATAGGTAGCCTACAGACGGTGTCACTGTTAACGTCATATTTCGTACGCCTTTGGGTTGGGTTTCAACAACTAGGGTCTTTAGCCTTCACCTGCACACTCAAAGAAAACTCAGAGAAAATGGGGCCTTGGTGGAGGCCGAAGAGTCTCCAATGCCAAAGTTAGTATATCACCATAAGAGTTTGTGCGTAAGCTTAAAGAGTTCTTCATACTTGGGGATCGACTTTTATACTAGGATACTGGACGGCACAATTCGTGTCTGCCTCTATGGGGTCCATGTCCTTTCAACTGTTCAATTTAGTCATGATCATTTAATTTGGCGTGGTTTCCTGACTTTATTTTGCCGACTTTCCTTGTTATCCCCCCTTCCATGCATCATGTCAGGGAGTCAGAAAGGGTTCCCTGCCTTTTCCTCCTACTTATTTGCACAAGTTCTTGAGAGTTGGATACCATTGCGGGTGTCAGGTCAGTGAGTCCCATTAGTCCTTGTCGACTGCAGATCACTTTATGGACATATTTTGTTCATGGGCCGAGTATCTCGCATAGCCCCACCAAATTCCCTTAAGGTAAGGATCGTTGGACTCAATTGGGTTTGGCCAACGTCCCTGACAACCAGTTAACTCCCCTATGATCGCTCGTGGGCTTACAAGTAGGATTGATTGGAAAAAATCTCCTTATAGTGTGTATGTGCGTCTGTATGTATTTATGCATATATGTATGTATGTATGTATGTATGTATGTATGTATGTATATTAGTGTGTGTTTGTAAGGATGTATATATGTATGTATGTATGTGTATATATGTATGTATGTATGTGTATGTATGTATGTATGTATGTATGTATGTATGTATGTATGTATGTGTGTGTGTGTGTATGTATGTATGTATGTATGTATGTATGTATGTATGTATGTATGTGTGTATGTATGTATGTATGTGTGTGTATGTATATGTATGTTTATGTATGTATGTATGTATGTGTATGTATGTGTGTGTGTATGTATGTATGTATGTATGTATGTATGTATGTAGTATGTATGTGTATGTATGTATGTATGATTGTGTATGTAGTATGCATGTATGTATATATGTGTGTATATGTGCATGTATATGTATGTTTATGTACGTATGTGTGCATGTATGTATGTTTATGTGTATATGTATGTTTATGTATGTATGTATGTATGTATGTATGTATGTATACGTATGTATGTATGTATGTATGTATGTATGTATGTATGTATGTATGTATATATGTGTTTATGTGTGTATGTATGTATATATGTGTGTGTATGTATGTATATATATCTATATATATTTGTGTGTATGCATGCATTTATATATGTGTGTGTTTATGTGTGTATATATGTGTGTGTACGTATGTATTTATGTATGTGTGTGTGTGTGTGTATACCCCATCACTTCTGGAACTCATTTTCTACGAGCTTTCTCGTTTTTCCTCTGTGTCACCTCCCTTTCCAGCATTTATGTACCCTACGTGCCCACTGCTACTAAGTCCCGTTTTATTCTCTGGTCTGTTGGTGGTTACTCTGGGTGTTTCGTCCTCTTTTCGGAAAGTTTCACTTCAACAGCTAGCTTTGATACTAGTTGTTCCATCTCAACAAACCTTGATTCCATGTTTGTTGGCATTGCTTGTCTTTGACTCCGAATTGTTATGAGACCAAGCTGTCGAAGGTACACAAAGGGCACGTGTAGGCTATAAGTATCCTATAGAAGGAGCCATTGTTAACGTCATGTTTCGTAAGCCTTTGGGCCGGGTTCCAGCAAATAGGCTCTTCAAGCCTTCACCTGCACACTCAAAGAAAACACAGAGGAAATGAGGCTTGGTGGAAGCCGGGGAGTCTCCGATATCAAAGTTAGCATATCACCTTAAGAGTTTGTGCGTAAGTTTAGAGAGTTCAGAGAAAGTTTTTCGTGCCTAGAGATCGGCTTTTATAATAGGAATTTGGGCGGCACAATTCGTGTCTGCCTCTGTGGCTCCCATGTCCTTTCAGTTGTTCAATTCGTGTATGCATGTATGTATGTATGTAGGTATGTGTGTGTGTGTATGTATGCATGTGTGTATGTGTGTTTGTGTGTGTATGTGTGTGTGTGTGTGTATGTATGTATGTATGTATGCATGTATGTATGTATGTATGTGTGTGTATGTCTATGTATGTGTGTATGTATATATGTATGTATGTATGTAAACATGTGTGTATGTATGTATTTATGTATGTGTGTGTGTGTGTACCCCACCACTTCTGGGACTCACTTTTAACGCGCTTTCTCGTTTTTCCACCGGGTCACCTCCCCCTCCAGCGTTTCTGGGCTCTACGTGCCCATTGTTACTAAGTCTCGCTTCATTCTCTGGTTTGTTGGTGGTTACTCTAGGTGTTTCGTCCTCTTTTCGAAGAGTTTCTACTTCAGGGACTAGGTTTCCTACTAGCTATTCCATCTCAATGAACTTTGCTTCCACGTTTGTTGGCGCTGCTTGTCTTTGTGTCCAAGTTGTTATGAGAATAGGCAGTCAAAGGCATACGAAGGACATTTAAAGTTTATAGGTATCTTACATATGACACTACTGTTAATGTCGTGTCTCGTATGCATTTTGGCCTGGTTCCAACAACTAGGGTATTCAGGCTTTCACCTACACACTCAAAGAAAACTCCGAGGAAAAAGGCCTTCGTGGAGGCCGGGGAGTCTCCGATGCAGAAGTTAGTATATCACCTTAGAGGTTTGTGCATAAGCTTAAAGAGTTCAGAGAGAATTCTTCGTACTTGAGGATCGACTTTTATACTAGGATACTGGGCGGGACAGTTCTTGTCTACCTCCGTGGGGCCCATATCCTTTCAACTGTTCACTTTAGTCAGGATCCATACTGTTTGCGACTTGCTTTATGCATAAGTCTTTTTCATGGATTGGGTATCTCGCAGAGGCCAACTGATTCCCTTTAGGTGAGGATCATTGGACTCAGTTGGGCTTGGTCGTGGTCCCTGATTGCCCCGTTGACACCCTAGTGATCCCACATGGGCTTACTATTATGACTGATTGGAGAAAATTCTCTTACAATGTGTATATGCGTTTGTATGTATTTATGTATGTTTGTATGTATGTATTATGTTTGTGTGTGTATGTATATTTATGTATGTATGTATGTTTGTATGTGTGTATGTGTGTATGTATATATATATATATGTGTATATATGTGTATGAATGTATGTATGTATGTCTCTGTGTGTGTATGTATATGTGTGTGTGTGTGTATATGTTTATGTATGTATGTGTGTGTGTGTGTATGTATGTATGTATGTATGTATGTATGTATGTATGTATGTATGTATGTATGTGTGCGTGTATGTATATGTATGTGTGTGTATTTGTATGTTAATATGTATGTGCGTATGTGCATGTATGTATGTATGTACGTATTTTTGTGTGTGCATGTATGTATGTGTGGTGTGTGGGTGTATATGTATGTGCATGTATGTATATATGTATGTGCATGTATGTATGTATGTATGTGTGGAAATGAGACAATCTGGCGATGGAAACCAAACCCTAATCTTCCCCTGCGATATCTCTCTGTTAAAACCCTTTGTAATTCTCCCTGTATCTTACTGTAATGTAGTGGACTCCGTAGAACAAGAAGGATGCTGGAATGCACTAAGAACCGAATGCACTACAGATGTTTAATAAAATGGAAATGAGACAATCAAAATGGTGAAAGGGCTTAATTCATTCATGAAACACGTTGGAACTATTCGAGCTAGTCCCTTCCTCCACTACAAACGTACTACTATGAAAATGGCCTTACAATCCGGAATGGTCCTTGCACATGTCCTCCCTTGCCCATAACACCGAATCTGTAACAAACTCTCCGGTAAGGCTACAGTGACCCACCTGGTATGACAGACAGCACACACCGTTTTGGTTTGTGCCAACCAAAACGCTGCGTATAGCTTTAAAGATCAAAGGTTCATTACAACCTGGAACACAAAAGGAACCTACTAATTCATACGCACCGTTTTAGCTTGTGAATGCCAAAACGGTGTGTTTTACAATTGAAACATAAATTCTAAATAAACAGAACGCACCATTTTGGCTTATACATGCCAAAACGCTACGTTTGAGTCTCTCTTCACGACGTCGTCCCACTTGATTCACTTCACTTCACTTCTGCACATGTTGTCTTCCAGTCAACCCTAAGCTTCTTCTCTTCACTCGGCATCATAACAATCCCTCATTTCTTCACAGCACCTTGCCCACAAGGTGTGGGTAGAGCTATTGAAGCTTCCACAACTTCTCCCATGAGTTTTCTTCGTCTCCCAACCCCCTCCATTTCACCAATATTTCTGTTGTGGCCCGATTTCCTTCTCTTTTCATGCGTCGATCCACCACTGACTCGGGCTCGGGAATAACTACTCCTTGTGAATCGATGGGTGGCAGGGTAGCTAGCAGCTGAACCGAACTTCCCACTTTCCTCTTGAGGCACGACACATGGAAAGTGGGGTGGATCTGGGAAGATGGTGGTAGTTTCAGGCGGTAAGCTACTTGTCCAATTTTTTTCTCCACTTGAAATGGCCTGAAATACCGAGGCGCGAGCTTCATATTTCGGCGATGCACAATGGATTTATGTCAGAATGGCTGTAACCTCAGGTATACCCAATCTCCCTCCTCAAATATTCTTTCTGTTCTATGCTTGTCCACCTGTGTTTTCATACGATTTTTTGCCCCTTCCAAGTTTTCCTTCTGTATTTTGATAATCTAGTCCCTGCTCTGTAACGTTTGGTCTACTGCTTGGTTTGTTGAAGTCCCTGGTATATAAGATAGCAATAGTGGTGGTGCGTAGCCGTATAGGGCTTGGAAAGGTGTCAACTTAGTGGTCGTGTGGTAAGAAGTATTGTACCACCACTCAGCAAATGGTAGCCACTGAGACCATTTCTGAGGTTTAGTTCCTGCATAACATCTTAGGTAACCCTCTAGACATTTGTTGAGAGCCTCGGTTTGCCCATCTGATTGTGGGTGATAGGCGGAACTGAGGTTGAGTGCTGAGCCCTATAAGGAGAAAAAAGATTGCCAAAAAGAACTCACAAATATTGGGTCTTTATCTGTCACGATGGTACGGGGTAGGCTGGGTAATTTGAACACCTGATTCATAAACAAACTAGCCACTACAGCTGCTGTATAGGGGTGGGCTTAGGGTATGAAATGCCCAAACTTTGTAAACCTATCAACAACCACCATTAAACCCACTGGACATGGGAAGCCCTTCTATGAAGTCCATAGAAATGTCGGTCCAAGCTTGCTGGGGTACGGGTAAGGGCTGCAACAACCCTACTGGTGCTGTTGTTTCATACTTCACTGCTTGGCAGGTCACACATTCCCTCACCATTTTTTTTATGTCTTTCTTCATCCTCTTCCAGTAGAAATCCCGTTTAGCTCTTTGGTAGGTCTTTAGATAACCCGAGTGGTCCCCCATAGGATTATCATGTATGTACTGTAGCACTTTCCCCTTAAAAGATGATTCCCCTACAATGACAATTCTCCCTTTTGTTAGTAACAAACCCTGCTGTAGTTGTAGCTGATATTTTTTTACTGTAATAGTACCATCCCTTAGCTGTCCCATGATTTCCTTCAACTCCACTGACTCCTCATAGCTCGCCTTAAGTTCCTCTACCCATTCGGGTGTTGGAAATGTGATCATTGCTAAGGACCCACCCTCTAAGTCATGTTCTTCCTCTTTTATTGATAATGCATCCGCCACCACATTTTCTTTTCCACCACATTAATAACAAAGTCATACTCCATTAGTTTGCTCACCCACTTCTGCTGAGTTACGGTTCCCACACGTTGCTCCAGCAAAAATTTCAAGGCCTGCTGGTCCGTTTTAATCACAAAAGACTGACCTACGAGATAAGATCTCCATTTTCTTTCCACTGTTACCAAGGCAAGGAGCTCTTTCTCATATGTGGAGAGGAGTTCCTTACCCTTCAAGGCCTTGCTCATAAATGCAAGTGGCTGCCCAGCTTGCATTAAAATTGCCGCCATTCCTCTTCTGCTTGCATCGCACCCAATCGTGAAGGTTTGAGTGAAGTCCGGTAACCTCAATATCGGGGGCTGAGTCATAGCCAATTTCAACTCTTTAAAGGCTTCAGAAGTAGCCTCATTCCATACAAAAGCATGTTTTTTAAGTAAATCTGTCAAGGGTGCAGCAATTGTCCCATAACCTTTTATAAACTTACGGTAGTAACCCGTCAACCCCAAAAATCCTCATAAGGATTTTACATTAACCGATACAGGCCAATCCAGCATAGCAGCCACCTTCTGTGGGTCAGCCATCACACCCTTGTCATTGATAATGTGCCCCAAGTAATCCACTTCATCGACCCCAAATTGACACTTTGACAACTTAGCATACAACTAATTTTTTTTAGTACCCCCAGCACCACACGCAAATGCATCAAGTGATCTGTCCAGTAGCTGCTGTACACTAAAATATCGTAAAAAAAACTAATACAAACTTTCGCAAATAGGGTCGAAACACCTCATTCATCAGCCCTTGAAAAGTTGATGGGGCATTAGTCAAACCAAGGGCATAACGAGAAACTCATAGTGCCCCTCATGAGTTCTAAAAGCTGTATTTGCGACATCCTCGGGTACCACCCTGATTTGGTGGTAACCGGACTTCAAATCCAGTTTAGAGAACACCACCGACCCATACAACTCATCCAAGAGTTTATCCATAACGGGAATAGGAAACTTATCCTTTATGGTCTCTTGGTTCAGTGCGCGATAATCCACGCACATACACCAACTCCCATCCGCCTTGCGAACCAAAAGCACCGGGGAAGAGAAAGGACTTGTGCTAGGCCTTATCACTCCGGTCTCTAGTAATTCAGCCACTATCTTTTCAATTTCAGACTTTTGGTAGTGGGGGTAACGGTAAGGTCTAGCGGTTATGGGTTGAGTTCCTTCTTTAAGGGGTATTTTATGGTCTTGGGGCCTTGAGGGTGGAAGCCCCTTCGAAATCTCAAACACTTGTGCAAACTGTGATATCAGCTGCTGCACCTTATCTCCTCCACCCGAGGTCCTCAACACATTGGTTTCACTAACAAGCTGCAAAAATAACCCCTTCCCCCTTTGCATGGATGTAAGCATTGACTTTTCCCCCTTAGCAAGGGTCAAACCTTCCAACTTCAGTCCCAACAACTCAACATTCTTCCCAAGATACAAAAATTTCATGGACAACTCATGAAAATCCCAAACAATGGGTCCAAGTGTCTCTAACCAATCCACCCCAAGAACGACATCACAACCTCCAAGAGGTAAAACATAAAAAGAGGGATAAAATGATATACCTTGCACCTTGATTTTGGCGTTGCTGCAATAACCTAAGCCTTGCACTATCTGTCCATTAGCAACTTTGACAGCAAGTCTCTTTCCCTCATCAACCACCAGCTTGGCTATTTGAGCAATAAAGGGGTCCACGAAGCTGTGTGTTAACCCGGAGTCAACCAAAAGGACCACTTGTGTGCTCCCCATCCACCCCATGAGTCGCATAGTCTTAGAACTAGGAGTCCCCGAAATGGCATTTAAGGAGATCTCGGGTTCCACCACAACCCCTTTCTGTTTTAAATCCCCTTCACTAGGTACTTCAGCAACCATAGCAATCTTCTCTTCACCTTCCTTCGTCGCCTCCAAATCCCCAACTCCTTGAAGAAGGTATACCTTAGCTTTATTGCAATTGTGGTTGGGGTTCCATTTTTCATCGCAATGATAGCATAGCCCTTTCTTACACTTTTCATCCCACGCTATGGAGAGAACCTTTTCAACAGGAGGGCTGTATTTCTGGTTGTTACTCGCTGTACCACCGCTATTGCCATAAGAAGTATAGTTGTTACTAAAAGCAAACTGCCCCTTCTCTCCCGAGAAGTTCATTAGTTTCTTAGCACTATTGAGGTATTCTTCTTGAATTCGTGCTAATCCAAAGGCTGTCGTTAAGTTGTGTGGGTTGAACATGCGAAGAGGTAACCGTATTTCATCCTTTAAGCCACTTAGAAAACAACTCAACTTATGGTGTTCGGAAAGACCCCTTACTCTATTTGACAGCGCCTCAAAGCTAGCCTTATAAGTTGCCACCATAGTGACTTGCTTAAACCTCGTTAAGGTCTCCATAGGATCATCATACGTGGTTGGTCCAAAACGAACCAACATAGCCTGCACCAAAGTCTCCCAACTCACAAACTGGGCTGTGTCTAAGGCCTCTTGGTACCATACCAAGACATCCCTCTCCATGTGATATGAGGCTAGCAATAGCTTTTGGGCAGGGGTGGTTTGATGGTATTTGAAGTATTGGGAAGCCTTAAAAACCCATGCTGATGGGTTTTCCCCAGTAATATAAGGAAAGTCTAAACGAATACCTCTTATGTTTGGCCCCCTTTGCGGCCCATGCTCATTATCTTGCTAGTTTTGCAAGTCACGTGCCATGTTCCCCTGGTGAGCCACCAAAGTTCGAACCATTTCAGTGAGCTGGTCCAGCCTCTCATCAATGGTGGTGAAACGTGTTTGGGTTTCTTGATGGTTTTCCTCCAGGGCATTGAGTTGTTGCTGCATTTGTTTGGATCGAGTAGCGTCTGCCATGGTTGAAGCTTAATGGTTTCTAGTATGGCTATGAGTTGCTGGAATTTCTGGGTCACTGGGGATGGTGTTTGGCTTTGTGTATGGGTAGAATTTCTAGGAAATGGTTTATATTGTGGAAATGGATGTAAATCTGTTTGTCTGGTTGGATTTATCTTTGGATGATCGAAAATGTTATGGATGAGGGTGCGGAAGGTGACTATGGCAGGATCGGTGCTCATATACCACTTGTTAAAACCCTTTGTAATTCTCCCTGTATCTTACTGTAATGCAATGGACTCCGTAGAACAAGAAGGATGCTGGAATGCACTAAGAACCGAATGCACTACAGATGTTTGATAAAATGGAAATGAGACAATCAGAGTGGTGAAAGGGTTGAATTCATTCATGAAACACGTTGGAACTATTCGAGGTAGTCCCTTCCTCCACTACAAATGTACTACTATGAAAATGGCCTTACAATCCGGAATGGTCCAAGCACAAGTCCTCCCTTGCCCATAACACCGAATCTGTAGGAAACTCTCCCAGGAAAAGCTACAGTGACCCACCTGGTATGACAGACAGCACACACCGTTTTGGATTGTGCCAACCAAAACACTGCATATAGCTTTAAAGATAAAAGGTTCATTACAACCTGGAACACAAAAGGAACCTACTAATTTGTACACACCGTTTTAGCTTGTGAATGCCAAAACGGTTTGTTTTACAACTGAAACATAAAACTAAAACATAAATTCTAAATAAACGGAACGCACCATTTTGGCTTATACATGCCAAAACACTGCGTTTGAGTCTCTCTTCACGACGTCGTCCCACTTGATTCACTTCACTTCAACTTACTTCGTAGCACTTCACTTCACTTCTGCACATGTTGTCTTCCAGTCAACCCTAAGCTTCTTCTCTTCACTCGGCATCATAACACTCTCTCTCTCTCTCTCTCTCTCTCTCTCTCTCTCTCTCTCTCTCTCTCTCTCTCTCTCTCTCTCTCTCTCTCTCTCTCTCTCCTTTGTGTGTGATTTTGCAATAAATTTAGGTTGATTAGGATGTTCCGGTATGAGGATGGTTACGAATCTGCTCTCCTCCCTCATGTGTTGTAATAAGGAAATGATATAGAAATGAGAGATGGTTGTTGTGATGGGTAAACAGGGTAAACAGAATGCACACAAGATGTATGATGAAATGAGAAAGAGAGTCATAGAATTCTCATAGCCACAGATAGCTTCGACAGCTTCCCAACCTCCTTACACTTTCAGAAACTTCAACAATATCAAAGTAAAATAGTAGGATTAACACTACAAAATCGTGCCATTTCAGTCATCCCCAAACGACATTAACTCAAATTTGAATGAAAAATTTAAACTAATAAATTAACAAACAAACAAGCCGCTCATTTGTAGCTAGCTAGGGAATAGTACTGTGTACACATGAGGATCATGAAAAACATATAGGAAATGGCAAAAAGTATTCAGTCAACATGCACACGAGTGTGCATGCATACATCATACGTGCTTGCAACTCGGTCTTTGACCCTTCCTAAATTTTACTCCTGACCAAATTTCGCAGCTGTGACCAAACTGGTAACGTGCTTTGCAAGTGTTTGCAACCCTTGTTGACCTGTGTAGACGTGTTTGCAACAAGCACATTTGTGTTGGATATAGCTACGTTGAAGGTAAGGTTGATGAATGCATTAGAACAGGGGAAATTATAGTGAGTATAGGGGATAAGAGCACTCCTACAGGAATTGCAGGGAATCCTTACATGGCTAGAAGATGGGCAAAGCATTTACATGGCTACAAACTTTGAATCAATCCAAAATTACCCAACAAAGATTTCATGTTTATATCCATACAAATTAATCACCATTTAGAAAGATGATTTCAACCATCCAAGACAAAAAAATGCCAAGTCTGGTCAGTTGATTGGGCTTCTAAACTCAAACATCACTGAGAAAATATGTGAAATATACTTTTACTCACCCTTATAATTATAATGATGGATTTAAATTTATTCAAACATACTTTGTGATTAAATTTATGAAAAAAAATATATTCCCTAAGCCTTGAGCAAGTGTTAGATAATAAGTAATACAATTAATTGTTTTGTATTAACTTTTAGTTTCATTACTGTTGCTTCTATCATTTTCATGAATATGATTTGGTAAACTATTGGCCGAAAGATGCAAAAGATCTTGTAGATGAGCCTCCTTTGTAACTGGACCTCTCTCTCTCATGCCTATTGAGTGTTATAATTTTTTATAGCTGCCAATATGTCTTACTAATTTGTTATAGCTGCCAGTATGGGGCTGTGTGTGAATAGTTTTCTCTCCGTACGAAACCTAACCCATGTGTGAACAGTGATTCGAGAGAAATCCTAACCTTCCTATCCCGCCACCACCCCCACCCACCGTCAATTGGAGAGGGATACCATAGTCACAGACGAGGCCGACGGGCCCCGGCGTCCTTACTGAGGGCCATCGGCGTTGGTTCCTCGTCGGCAAACACTTTCTCTTTTTTTTTTTTTTTGCCGACGTCGGTCTCTGTGCACTTATCCGTCACAGAACTAATCGATAGACCCAGGTGTCTCCATCGTGGGGCCTCCGACGTCGGTCCTTCTCCAGCGACTAACTGTTTCGACGGACTCCGGCGACCACACTATGGGCATCCGACGTCATCCTCCGGCGACTGGAAGTTCTCCTTTATACAATCAATAAAGAAGTGGGCAATTCGGATTTGAATGGATGGCAACAACCTCAATAAATATCATAGCCTTGCGTCGTGGAATTAGGAGGATAACACTGATTGCAAGATCACTATTGTTCTTTGATTGAACTATGGGAAGCTAATAACTTTCGGTGAAAGTGAAACCTCAGGGAATCACATGGCAAGGGACCACAAAAGAGAAAAAGCCAGAGATCGTTACCGATGTTGCACAAGATATCGTCAAAGGCCTCGTTTTGATGACTGCGAAACCCAAATCCGAGGTGCTCAGACGTGCCGGTGGCGAGAGAGTCGTGCCCAGACGTGCCAGTGTGGAGCTGTACCGATGGCAGAGACGAGAAGGGGCTGGGTACCATTCTTGCCTTCTTGGTTCTTGCACTGAGCGGGAAAGACATAGTACGACCTTTGGAATCTTTAATTCAGCTTCTCTTCAAATTTACGAAATGAGTAATGTTAGAGAGAAGCCACTATAGCAGTGCACACTTTGCACTCACTACGTGGCTGCTTCTAGTTGATTGTTCCCAACACTCACTTGGGGAGATATGTGGTCTAGATGATGCCACATCATGTGTGTAAAATGGATGCTCTTAATAGTGGCTTCTATCTATATTTATTCTTACGAAATTACCTCGCCAGGTCAGCAGAGGTGCGCAAGGGGTGCACGAATTTGACTACCCGTAGCAGAATTGCTATAAGAGAGATACAACTTTGTTGAGGTAGGATTCTTGAAACTTGACATCAAGCTGGTAGTTTGCCCTCTCATCATTTTGTAAAGCAGTCAGAAAAAATTGTGCAACCTGCAAAAGAACAGATATAATATTTATGACCAAGGGAAACACAACTAAACATTTCATTATACTTGTGAAATCATTACTTGTTCTAAAATAGATGTAGATTTAATTATTTATATTATATCCTCAACATCATCCGCGGGCTAAACTCTCTCAAAAAGTGGATCCAACATGTAAAATATTTAATTAATAATACTTATGAAACGTACCTTATAAGCACACCACTGACCCAATTCACCAAGCACATAATTTATAGCCCTCAACTTTTGGATCAAATTAGCAGCCCCATCACTTTCAGATACACCATAGACTTGGCGCAGCTCCTCCTTGGACCCGGCATCTCTAGCTCCCATGAATTGCCATTTACTTCTTCTAGAGCTTGATTTTGCGGCTTCTTCCACTTCAGCTTCCATTTGTTTTATCTGCTCATGAAGGGACCATAAGCTGGCAGCTTTGTCATACTCCACCACAACTTCTGAGGGTGTTGGCACATGTTTCTCCAGCTCTCTACGATCTTTAATGGTACACACTATGGAATCTAGTTTACTTTCAAGATTACGAATCTTTATTGCACAATCTACTTGATTGGAAACCCCTGAACAAAGCATAATCATAAGCAGCAACATGCAGTGGAGGATGTGTAATGAAAAGGAAATTGGCTACAAATGAAACTAGATTGATAGATGATCCTTAAAGCAAATTAATAGCAAATGAGAATATTATCGTCACACAGAAAAATTACCCTTTAAATTAACTGGTGAAGTAGTCATTCCAAATACAGATGGTCTCTCTTATCCTTTGCCGTGGTGTGATAGAACTCAGACATCACATCACTGAGGAATATGGATGTTTTTTATTATGCTGTGCCTCAGAATGTTCAACAGAATTTGAGCTGAAATCACTAAAACCTACAGCGAGAATAAGCAAATGACTAATTTAGTGTATAGTAAGCCAATAATAATAACAGAATCAATCATACTCACATTGACCCTTCTGTTTTGTATACAGTAACCATTTAATCACAGTAATAATTAATATGCTTGGGGTAAAAAAAATTAGTAACAAAATTTCATTACGAAAAGGAAAAGGCACAATCCTTGTGGTAAAGCATTAAAATTAAAACATGTGAATATGAATTGTAATGCTAATGAAGCTAATTTTGCAGAGAATTACAACGCTTGGTCAGAATGCGATGCACAACAGATTAAGAAGTGCTGCTTTGGAAGGACTGTACCACGAATCCTCCAATGAGGAATGATTTCTCCATTAATATTTCCATATTACATTTAATCTCTAATCTTGCCACATGTGATTTCTTTTCTACCAAACAAATGCAAATTCAAACTTACGTATTAAAAAAAAAAAAAAAAAACCAACAAACAAAACAAAAGTTTGGATTTAGATTGTAAAATCATCAGCCACCCAATTTTATTACTAGTTTTATTAGTATGCTCATAACTTTTTATGTAAAATATCAAAAGAAAACCTGGAATAGATTACTAACAAATTCAGATCTTTTCACATATTCAAAAAACATTTCAGAACATTTTCGCATCACATGCACAAATTTTCATAAATTTCATATTCGTTCTTTTAGCATAGTTCAAAAACAGATTGCATAAAATTAGCTCATGTCTACACCAGTCATGACAAAAAATATTCTCTCTTATACAACTTTTATGCATATGCAGAACACATATCTGAGGTTGTTTTCAGATTTCTTTTCAAAACAAACATGCATATTTTCAAAATCAACCTTATTTCATTTCCTTTTTATGCAAAGTTTAGTATAAGAACCCCACTTACCTGAACTTCTTAACCTTTCAGAATTTTTCCTCAACCATACCGAAAAATTATTAATCGTCACATATAAAATAGTCACGTAACTGCCATAAATTTTCAATCAAACACATATTTTCAATATTTAAACCCGAAATGCTAAATTGACCTATTTTAAATCCTCAAAACCTAAAATTCTCATAATCCTAAAATACCATCACTTCCCACAATTCATCGATATCCACTTAATTTCTCCTACTGAGACATTAAATTCTAACTTATTTACCATTGAAGTATAACTATAAAATCTAATGCTAGATAATATAATTATAATAAAATCTATTAAGGTAGAAAAGTAAAATTTCGTTTAAAAAATAGAGTTAATAAAACCCACCTAAAGGCAAGGTATTTTAGGAAAAACTATAAAATGCAGTGGGCTGAATTTGAACTTTACAAATACAATTTCTGAAACTAAAACCATAAGAGTGTTAAAGTATATGCTGAAGATAAACATGATGAACAACCCAAGTCCTTATCTCAACAACAGAAACCATCTCTTATCACTTAGCTGATTGTATTTATCTTTATCACTTAGCTGTTATACGTATTTATCCATTGTATTTTGATCTTATCAGGTTGTTAGTTGTATAATCTGATCTGTATATGATGTACCCTATTTAAATCACAATAGAATACAAGGTTTGGCATCTGGCCAACCATTACTTTCTGCTCTTTGTTTCATGGTATCAAAGCAACAAAAGGCCTACGCCTACATCTGATCTTTTTTCTTCTCATGGCTGCCTCAAATCCAGTTGTTCCCCATCATTATGCCCTCACCAATCTTTCTCTTCCTCATCTACCACAACCCATCACCTTGAAACTCGATGATAACAATTATCTCATGTGGTTATCTCTCTTTTTACTTGTTCTGAGGACTTATGATCTATTGGGTATCGTTGATGGTACTGAATCATGCCCACAAAAATTTCTACATCCTCTTGAAGGAGAGCCATCACTTAATCCTGCTTATACCATCTGGATTAATAAAGATTAGTTTTATTAAGTTGGATTAATGCCACCCTCTCTGAAAGTGTTTTGTCCACTATCTATGGACTCAACACATCCAAGGATGTTTGGCATGCTTTGGAAACACGTTTTGCTTCCAACTCTCGGTCTCGTGTCACTCATTTGCACAGGCAGCTAAACACCATGCACCAAGGTTCCCAATCCTTCCTTGAATATCTTAATCAGGCCAAATCTTGGTCAGACCAATTAGCTGCTGTTGGAAAGCCACTCAATGATGAAGATCTTATCTCCTTTCTTGTTAGTGGTCTTAACCCCTCCTTTAACTCCTTTGTCACCTCTTTTTCCTTTGCCACCCATGAGACGTCTCTCTCTTTTAATGCCTTTCGAGATGAATTGTTGAATCATGAACGTTTATTGAACCAACAACAATCATTGAGTGCAGATCCCTCCACTTTTGCTCTTTACAGTAAAAAGCCTTTCCACCCTTCCAAATATAATCAGTCCTTCAACAAACAGAAACCACCCTCAAACTATCGTGGCTCATCCTATCCCAAGAATACCCCCTCCCCTTTCACTCCCCCTAGCTCCACTTCCACTACCTCACATACAAATCTTTCCACCTTTCCTTCAAGAAATCGTGTACCCTATCAAATCTGTGGCAAAACTAGTCACCAGGCCTTGGACTGCTACCACGGGATGGATTATTCATATCAAGGCAGGCATCCACCTACTCAACTTGCAGCAATGGTAGCACACACTAATGAGGCCTTTGAAGGACAACAATGGATAGTGGATAGTGGTGCTAATGCTCATATTACTAATGAGCTTGCAAATCTACAGATTCAGCAACCCTTTGAGAACAACACCATGGTGGCTGTAGGGAATGGAGCAGGCCTTGCTATTGAGAACACTGGTTCAACATTTATAACTCCTTCTCAATCTACTAAACCCTTCCTTCTTAATAATGTCTTACATTGTCCCCAAGTGTCTTCCAACTTATTATATATTCATCAATTTTGTGTCAATAATCATTGCTACTTTATCTTAACCTCTAATTACTTTTGTGTGAAGGACCTTCAGACCAAGGCAACTCTGCTGGAAGGCAAACCTGAGAATGGTCTTATCCTATTTGGCTGCAAGGAAAGTCTCACAAGAATAACAAATCATTTAGTGCTTTGATTGGCATCAAGACTTCCTCTCTAGTTTGGCATTCTAGATTAGGACACCCTGCTATGGATATTGTATCTCGGGTTCTTAAACACAACAATCTCCCTGTTTCTCAATTCAATTTCAATAAAAATAATGTTTGTGTTTCTTATCAATTGGGTAAGAGCATTCGATTACCATTTTCTTCTTCTACCCGTATTTCTACCTCCCATTTACAATTGATCCACACTGATATATGGACTTCTCCCATCACTTCTATAAGTGGCTATAAGTATTATGTATTGTTTGTGGATGATTTCTCCTACTATACATGGCTTTATCCACCTCGCTCAAAATCTGAAGTGTATGACTGTTTCATCAAGTTCAAAATTAATGTTGAAAATCAACACAACTCCAAAATCAAACAGTTACGATCAGATGGTGGTGGAGAATATACTTCCAATCACTTTCAAACATTTCTCATCAACCATGGCATTGTGCATCAAAAATATTTCCCACATACCTCCCAGCAAAATGGCCTAGCTGAAAGGAAATTGAGACATATTCTAGAAACTGGTCTCACTCTATTAGCACATTCTCATCTTTCTAATAAATATTGGCCTTATGCATTTATCACTGTAGTCCACATTATCAATCTGTTGCCTCCTACTCTAGACTACAAATGTCCATACTCTAAATTATACCAAACAGAACCTGATTATCAGAAGTCTTTGGATGCATGTGTTTTCCTTTACTTCGACCATATGGTCTTCATAAGCTAGAGTATTGTTCGAAACCTTGTATTTTTCTGGGTTACAATTATGCAAGATATAAATGTCTTAATCCTGTTACCAATAAAGTTTATCTATCTCGGCATGTTATTTTTTATGAGACTACCTTCCCAGCCAAGGAGAATGCCACATCAAAACTGCCTTCCAAGTTGCCAGCTAAAGTGAGTCTCCTTTCCCTCTTCCTCAGAGTATTTTTCTTCCCTCTCCATCTTTATCTATACCAAATACTTCTGCAGAATCCTTTGCACCAGAACTCAGCAACCAGTCATCTCCAATTAGACCACATGGTCCCACAACCTCCCCTCCTCCACCTGACTCTACCATTGCATGTGACCCCACAACCTCCTTTCCTTCACCTGACTCTACCATTGCTCCACCACCTGTTCCCTCTCATCCAATGCTCACCAGATCCAAAATAGGAACTCACAAACCTAAACAATTTCCTGGCTTTAAACTCTATTACACTCCTAGACATCCATTTGTTCTTCATCACTCCATCTTAACTGAGTCTGAACCCACATCTTATAGCAAGGCTATTGCAGACCCGAGATGGCACAAAGCCATGTGTACTGAATTGGAAGCCCTTGTTTCCAACAAAACTTGGATATTATGTCCTAGGCCTGCTTCTCACAATATCATTCGAAACAAATGGGTTTACATGATTAAACAAAAACCAGATGGGAGTATAGAAAGGTTTAAGGCTCGATTAGTGGCAAAGGGCTATGAACAACAAAGTGGAGTTGATTATACTGATACATTTAGTCCTGTTATCAAACCTTCTACAATCAAAGTTATCCTTACTCTTGCAGTCCATTTTCAATGAGATATAAAGCAACTTGATGTCTCCAATGCATTTTTACATGGAGACTTATTGGAAGAGGTGTTCATGGAACAACCTCAAGGCTTTGTTGATCCTCAACATCCCAATCATGTGTGCAGATTATCCAAGGCACTCTATGGCCTTAGGCAAGCCCCTCGAGCCTGGTTTACAAGACTTTCCACCTTCTTAGTTGACATTGGCTTTAAGGGTTCTCGGGTTGGCCCTTCTCTCTTCATTTACACTTTTGAAGACATCACTTTGTACTTGCTTATTTATGTTGATGATCTTATTATCATAGGTCAGTTCTACTGCTATTAGCTCACTGATTCTCAGATTGCAGCAATAATTTCCAGTCAAAGATCTCAGGCCACTTTCTTTCTTCCTTGGAATCGAAGTCTCTCGCACAGCACAAGGCTTGCATCTTTGCCAATCCAAGCATATTTATGATATTCTACATCGAGCACACATGACAGAGACTAAACCAGCACCATCACCATGCCCATCTGGTACTAAATTATCAAAGTTTGATGGCTCTCCCCTATCTAATTCTACAGAATATAGACACATAGTTGGTGCCCTTCAATACTGCACATTAACAAGACTAGACATTGCATTTGCTGTCAATCAGTTGTGCCAGCACCTTCACTCCCCCACCACGACTCATTGGACAACTGCTAAACATGTTCTAAGATATCTTAAGGGCACTGCTGATCATGTATTCTGTATACATCTTCTTCACTTCAATTGAATGCATTTTACGATGCTGATTGGGCTGGCAACCTTGATGATTGTTGTTCCACCTCAGGCTCTGCAATATTTCTTGGGAATTGTTTGATCTCCTGGAGTGCTAAGAAGCAGAATGTGGTTTCTCGATCAAGTACAGAGGCAGAATATCGCTCTCCTCCTCTCACAACAGCTGAACTCTATTGGCTCAGGATGCTACTCTCTGAACTTAAAATTGTCCTTCCAGTGGCTCCTATGTTATGGTGTGACAATATTAGTGCCTTAGCTCTAGCCTCCAACCCTATGTTTCATGCTAGGACTAAGCATATTGAAGTAGACTATCACTTTGTGAGGGAGAAGGTCTTAAACCGTGATATTTTGGTGAAATTTATCTCTACAGATGATCAACCATCAGACATTTTTACCAAGGGTCTTCCTTCCCTGCTCTTTCTCAACCTCAAATCCAAGTTAATGGTGGTTCCCCCTCCCATTAACTTGTGGGGGCATGTTAAAGTATATGCTGAAGATAAACATGATGAACAACCCAAGTCCTTAACTCAACAACATAAACCATCTCTTATCACTTAGCTGATTATATTTATCTTTATCACTTAGTTGTTATACGTATTTATCCATTGTATTTTGATCTTATCAGGTTGTTAGTTGTATAATCTGATCTGTATATGATGTACTCTATTTAAATCACAATAGAATACAAGGTTTGGCATCTGGCCAACCATTACTTTCTGCTCTTTGTTTCAAAGAGGAACAAATCACTAGATCAGAGGCTTATGAATAGGGCATGTAGTGTGAGTCGTGGGTTCGACCATGGACCTCCGGCGTGGGTGAGAGGCGGTGGATGTTCTGGCTAGTAGAGCACGAAATGATAGAGAGAGAGAGATGATGAGAGAACACGGTGAGAGAAAGGGGGAGAGACAGAGAGGAGAAGCAACCAAAGGCCGTGGGCTTACCGAGTGGAACATTAACATGGGTGATGAGAGGTGCTCAGCGGCACTTTTTGCGCAGGCGATGACGACGTGGAGGGCTGACAATGTCGCTGAGTTCACTGTGTCGTGGCTGGTGTCACCTAACGTAACAATCTTGCTCTGTTTTGAGCTGCAAAAACGGGGGTGTTTCGGTGGTGTGTGAGGTAGTGTCTTGGTGTTGGACAGCTGAAGAGTATGGGTCAAAGGACATCAGGCTGGCAGCTTGTGGTGGTGTTGCCTCGTGTGTGGGTGGCTACAGCTTCATGTGGGTTGGGCAGTGGCTAAGGAGGGGTGTTACGGTGCAACGTCTGCTAGGAGATTGCATGGTGCACGGTGGGGCTCTGGCTTAGGTGATGGTCATTGACGGTAGAGGGAGGGCAACGAAGCAGTACGCTAGGCCTTGGGTAGGCGATTTCCCTAAGGTGGAGATGGTGGTGCTACAAGACGATAAAGAAATGGGAGGTGGCTGGCGGCAATGTGACGACTGGAGTGGTGAACTCTTAAGAAGTTTGGGTGGCTAAGGTTCCATGCGTGGACTGAGCAGCAGCTACCTTAAGGTGGTGCAATGGCAACCCTAGTCGATCTAGAGGAAGAAGATGAACATGGGAGCTAACGTGTATGTGTTCTATATATAGCTTGGCATTTGAGAGCCGCATTCTCCAATACTAAGGAGCAAAGAAAAACTTGATCCCACAACCAACTATAAATGGCCACATTTATGTTAAACATCGGGCCACTGGCACTAAACCAAAGAAAGTCGCAACATTCAACTTGAAATGCAAATCTTTTTTCATGAATCAAAAAAGAACTCCAAAAAATTCTTCATTTAAAAATCCCAAACTTTGTTTCTAACAACAACAACTTTAAACGCTTCCATAGGACAAAGCTGAACACGAATAAGCGAATGTCAACAACCCACAATATAAGAGTACTGGCAAAATAAATGTGAGTTCATATTGGACTAACCATTTTAAAATTAAAATAATAATATAATATTACATATTTTACTAATATTTGACAAATGTTTTTTTATATTATGCAAATACACTTCATATATTTTAATAATATTTGACAAAAGAAAAATTTATACAACAATTCTTGAAACCAACAAACTAATTTTTGCCAAGAACCTGACTATCGATTGGCAAGTCCATTGTTCATTCACTACTAAGCTTCATAGCAAAAAATGCAAATTAAGAGGTTCAATTCAATCAATAAACTGCTTAGATTTCCTTAACCATTTGAATATAATGTTAATCTCCCTCACAAATTGTAAAGATGATGGATTTCATAATGTTCCTATACAAAAAACAAGAAACAATTATGAAGTAATTAAAGTGAAAAATAAAAAGAAGTAAGAGTTGACATGTTGTTGAAGAGTCAATTAGAATAACCTGATGAGCATTGTAAAACTATAGTGTGATAAAATGAGCAAAACCAAATCTTGTACCAACCATATGAAGAAACAAACATTGCTCATGTTAGATTTACTTCATCTCGAAAAATGACCAACAAGACCAAAAATAAATCCCTCACTTAAATCCCTCACTCGTATAGAACCCCCTCCCCTAAATAAATAAATAAATAAATGTTTCTCCTCTTCTCTTCTCCCTGGGTAGCCAACCTCCTCATTCAGCATCCCTCACTTAACATTCCTCCGTTGATAAGCATCAAATAAACTCAGAAAAGTACATCAATGTGATACAAATTTAACATTCACATAAACTAAATTGAAAAGCCAGAAGAAACTCGAGCTCCTAGATTCCAAATCACATCCAACAACCACCCTTAAAAACTACCGTTTCTTCACAATCCCAAAAGAAAATAGAAACCATTCTGAAGAGCCAGAAGAAACTGATAGTACTAGAATAAAAAAATCTTCCTGCAAACAAAACAAAGAAAACAATAGTACCAGAAACCCAATTTTCCAAGAAATTAATATCTTCTTGCAAATACTTGTTGTTATTTGCACCATCCAATTACTGTTTTAAAACTGCCCTTCCAAACAAATATCCTCTCCAAGCTCTGGTGGGTAAAATGCAGTCAATAAAAGAATAAATTCCACATCAAAGCAGAGTGTAAATCGAAACAAAGTGTTCATCGAAACCCATCAAAAGCAAAATAGAAGGCGAAATCCAAATCGCAAATCAGTTTGTAAAAAATACCCAAATCGCGATTTTCTTGTGACCGATTTGTGGAGGAAATGCGCAACCTTCATTGGCGACGGGCTAGGGGAGAAGGAGGGGGTGGTCGTCGAGGTGAGGTGGCGGTGGCGTGGTGGGGTTGTTGGCGACGGGCTATGCGGGCGAAGGCTTGAGGGAGAAGAGGGATTAAGGAGATAAAGGGGGCAGGTGGGGGAGACGGAAGGGAAATGACCAAGGAAAAACAGGCGGAAGAATCAAATGGGTGACGAGAGGTGCTCAGCAGCACTTTCTGCGCAGGCAATGATGACGTGGAGGGCTGACAATGTCGCTGAGTTCACCGTGCCGTGGCTAGTGTCACCTAATGTAACAAGCTTGCTCTATTTTGAGCTACAAAAAGGGGGTGTTTCGGTGGTGTGTGAGGCAGTGTCTTGGTGTTGGACGGCTGAAGAGTATGGGTCAAAGGACATCGGGCTAGCAGCTTGTGGTGGTGTTGCCTCGTGTGTGGGTGGCTACGGCTTCATGTGGGCTGGGCAGTGGCTAAGCAGGGGTGTTACAGTGCAACATCTGTTGGGAGATTGCATGGTGCACGGTGGGGCTCTGGCTTAGGTGATGGTCGTTGATGGTAGAGGGAGGGCAACGAAGCAGTACGCTAGGCCTTGGGTAGGCGATTTTCGTGAGATGGAGGTGGTGGTGCTACAGGACTACAAAGAACTGGGCGGTGGCTGGCGGCAGCTACGTGGAGGTGCAGTAGGTAGGTGGTGCACGACTGGAGTGGTGAACTTTTAAGGAGTTTGGGTGGTTGAGGTTTTGTGCGTGGACTAAGCAGTGGCTACCTTAAGGTGGTGCAATGGTAACCCTAGTCGATCTAGAGGAAGAAGATGAACACGGGATCTAACATGTACGTGTTCTATATATAATGGGGGTTGTTGCAGTGAATATATATCTGCCTTGATTGTAGGGGCCGTGGGAATAGGAACGTACATGGTTTGGGAAGTGCATGAGAGTAGTGCATGTGTGGTGACGTGGTGACGACAACCAAGAACTAAGTAGGGTTTGAAAATAAAACATCAACCATAATGCACGAGGATGTATAATTGGTTTAAGGATTTTAATGGGACCGAGACTCTAGAGTTTTCACCTTAATCCGTTTGAAATTGATTACCAACATTTAAAGAAAAAAACAAATCAAGGGTTGGGTCCTCGTAAATAAATTAGGCCGATTAGAATGGTCTAAAATATATTTAGCTTACCCGCAATCTTTCTCATGGGTCGATTATATCATAAATACTATTGGGCCTCGACTCACATTCCAAACTAGCCTAACTCATTCCATAACTTTTTCGGGCCAAAAACCGAATAAAATAAAATCTACTAGGTCCATAAAATATTAACTGAATTAAACCTAATTATCAAGCCCTATAAAAGTCCATATTCCATCATAATAAACTTTGGGCCCGAAGCCTAATCCTAAACTCAGTCGTTAAATTCCAAGTGGGCTCTATACATAATAATAAAAAAAATGAACACAAGTTTCATACTGGGCCTGGTGTTACAATTTTAGAGTTAAGAGAATTTTAGAATTTCTTAGGAAAAGTAGGTTATTTTAGTATTTCAAGCTTAAATATCAAAATACGTGTGTAATTGGAAATTTAAGGAAGTTACGTGACTATTTATAGGTGATGATTGATACTCCCTTGGCACTGTTGTGAAAAAATTCAGAAGAGTTAAAAATTACAAGTAAGCAGTGTTACTATGCTAGATTTTGCATAAAAAAATATGGACTGAGGTTGATTTATGAAAAATATGCAATTTTTGTAATTAAAAGAAAAAATGGAAAACAATCTCGGTCATTTTGTTTTGCATCACTCACTGTATCTGAATAAGAAAAGAGAGATATATTTTTGTCAAGACTGGTGTAGACATGAGCAAAGTCTTTGCATTCTGTGTCTAAATTGTGCAAAAAGAGCGAATATGAAATCTAAAATTTTTTGGCATGATTACGAAAAGATGCTCTAAATCTGTTTTGATTATGTGAAGATGCTCTGAATCTATTTTGATTATGTGAATATGATATGAATCAGTTCAATACTCTATTTTGATATGATGTGGCATTTGAAAACCTTTGGCAGAACATTATAATTCTGTATCTGGCTCTGATTCTGCTCCGCTCTACTTTGACCTTACCACGAGTATAAAATTGTGGCCTCTGTTATATAGTTGGTACCAACATCTCTGTTTTTGAGTGCATATACTTTTGAAATAAAGTGGTTTTTTTGTGTAGTCTTTCCTGTATGCACACTCGGGACTCTAGGAATGAAGAAGAGAAAATTCACATTTTGATACTGCCTAGTTTGGCCACCGGGAATAGCACAACCGCGGGACGTTAAATATGGTATTTGTTCTGATATGATGCTCTGATATGATATGATAAGATGATAATGTTCATTTAAATATATATGGTTCTTCAGAGCTAGGTTTGAGGTTCTGCAGACTATAAAACATATGAGGTTTAAATATCTGTAGATTTTAAGAAGTAATTTCAGATTGGAGGTATAGAAATTTGAGGATTTAGATTTTGCAGATTCTAAGAAATGATTTTTATCATATTTCAGGTTTTAGATCCAGTAAGCTTATTTTGTAGAGTGTAGGACATGACTTGGATATGATTTAAGGTTTAGATTTTGTAGTTGACATCAGTTTGACAGAAAGACAGGTTTGAAGTTTTATAGACTATAGTATATGGGGTTTTGGGATATCAGGGACTTTAGGAAATAATTTTCAATTTTGATGTTTAGAATTTTGATGACTGCAAGGAAAAAATCTTGTCGGTATTAGAGGTATTCGAATCTTCATGCTTTAGGAAAGATGTTTTATGGAATGTGAGGTGTTGGATTTTGTAGATTTTTAGAATTGATTTCATGACAATTGAGTTTTTAAATTCTGTAGACTCATGATTTGGACTTTACAAATTGACTTGGATAAGATTGAAGGTTTAGATTTTAGAAATATATTGTTACTGCGGTTGAGTGTACATTTTATATATATATATAGGTATTTTTATAAATTCAGAATATTTTATACATATTTGTTTTGTGTTTAAAATCATTTGCATATGTTTATATGAACTCTATATTTTGAAACGTTTATTAAAATGCAAGTTTTCCAAATCCCACCTCATCGTCAGTTATGAAACATTTTGGATCTGAACGCAACTGAAAGTGAAAGAGAGTGTTCAAGAGTATAAATGAGTGTGATGAAATTCAAGGTGTGAGATTCTACAAACTATAATGAGGAGTGTGATGATATTTAAAGTTTGAGATTCTGCAGATTTTACGTATTGAGTTTTTTTTTCAAAATCTGAGGTTTAGAGATGCTACATATTTTTAAAGGTGATTTTGATGAGATTTAAGGTCTTAGAATTTTGCAGACACCCGGATACGATTTTTGATGATATGTTAGCACTTGCGGACCAATGAAATGTGTCCCACAAAATCTGAGATTTTAGATTTTTTGCTTGTTTTAGGAAAATGATTTTTAAGACATTCGAGATTTTAATTCCGGTAGGCATAATTCTATGGACTGTAGGAAATGATTCTAAGAAGATTTAAGGTTTAGACTTCAGGTTGACTTCTTGGAAAGAGTTTTGGTTAGGAAATTGAGGCTTAGACTTGTGATATTGATGTTTTAGATGCTACAATCATGTTGGTATAATTCCTGAATTTGACTCTGGTGAGTTAAAAATGCATGGACTAGTTAAATGTGGGGTTTAGCTAATTTTAGAGGTACGTGAGTGAGTTACAATGTGTTTATGACTACAAATTGTTAGAGTGCACAGCGGAAGTGTGGTTTTGGTGATATTATAGTTTGAGAGTTTTTTTTCATTATTTGTATGAGGTTCATGGATTATGTGGAGAGTTCGGAATTATTATTTTGGTCTTTAATTGCATTATTGAGATTTATATTTTAGACTTGAAATTGCAGTGTGTGCAAACGTGTATGGCTAGGGGAAATATGAGAGAATATGATCGACAATATTGGAGAGTGAGAATTTGAAATATTAGGTTCGACAAAATGATAGATAATTGGGGTAGGCATGGAATGGTTGTAGCGGATAAATGTTTAGGCTTTGCTTGTGGTACTAACAAATTTCGAGGACGAAAGTTTTTTAACGGGAGGAGAATGTAACACCCGGGTCCAGCACGAAGCTCGTGTACAAATTTTTTATTTTTTTATTTTTATTTTATTTTCTCTAGGATTTCAACCACCTAATTAGGCATCATCTCATGCACGTAGAATCTCCCTCAACTAGGGTTACTCTTGTCATTAGTTTTCTCCACGGCATGCACGTTCCTATCCCCACGATATTCACGACAACAACGAGATTTACATTCACGATTATGCAATTTTTCTCCCTTGTTTTTCCACTAGGATTTTTCTTTTAATCACCTATAAATATGCATGTTTTTCCTCCCATGCACTAGAGAAACCACCACTGCCGTAAACCATAGACCCACGTTGTTGTGACCTAAAGCCTCCCACCACTGCATTCTGGATGGACCGAGAGAAAAGGGAGCATAGCCACGGTTCACTACACGCGGTAGTCCACTGCCCAACCCCACGAAGGAACTGCAACCACCACGTTATCTCTGTTTCCACCCCAAAACTGCCAGCCTCCATCTCGTGTAACCACCCTCTCCCTACCGCGAACCACTCTAGTGCATAGGTTCTCCTCCCACAGTTCCCGTGAACCAACCACTCACCATGCACGTTCAATGACTTTTAGCCACCACGTCGTAGCCTCCTCCCTCTGATCAGCCACTGTGCAACGAAAACATCCTCCATAAAGTTGCCCACGTCTCCGTGCGCAGCCATATAAAGGAAAATTTGGACTGTTGTGCTTTGTTTTTGCACACCTGAAACAGATTCCTCCCACCTTGAACCACTGCACCCACCCTCCACCGAGAGCTCCATTACGTTGAGGCCCCACAGAAATCACCGCCACCGCTCCTTCCACTGCAATCCAACCCCGCCACGGTGCCGCTCCCTTTTAGTTTTCGTTGGGTAAGTGCTGCTGCCGCACTCACGTCTTGGTCCTCTGTTTTTGTGGTAGTTTACTTAAAAAGGAAACATTTTTGTATCTCAATTAACCTAATAGATGAGATGTACGATTACCATTTTGCCCCTTAGTATGATGTTTCCAGATATATTATTTCGGATGTTTATGGATTTATATTTTAATGAGTTGATTATGTATATTGGGTTTGAAATCATGAGTTTTATATTACGTGCAGTAACATTTTTATTTGGACGTAGACGTATGGACTTATAGTACTAAGTCAATATACTGATGCTTTTAACAAAGTAATTATAAGTTGATCATATTTTAGTTTTGAATACATATTAAATAAATACAAAGTAATTATAATATATCCACTAACAAAGTATATATTAAACTCATTTTGTATGAGTTTTGTTTTAAATACAGATTAAATAAATATTTGAAATATATTATTAGTATTAATATATTTTTTTCAAAGTACATGGTAGTGCAAGATTTTTATTTTGAACTCTTTAAAGAGAAACTGATTAGTCTATTTTTTATTAAATGAAATATTTGCTCTCCTACTTTAATCAATTTTGTTTTAATGAGTCTTTAAACCAGAAATGTATTTTATGGCATAATTGTATTTATTATTAATATTATTATGCAATTTTAGAAATATTCTGAGTTTAATAGGTATGTGGATATTAAGGAATTTAGGAAGTGATGGTATTTTAGAATTAAGAGAAATTTTAGGTTTTTGATGAATTAAAATAGGTACTTCAGGTGTAATATAAGATTATCTGTTCATTGGAGATTTATTTAAGTTACATGAATTTTTATAGGTGACAATTGACAATTGTTCAGTACTATTGTGGAGAGTTTCTGGAAAGCTAGGAAGCCCAAGTAAGCGGGGTTCATATATTAGTTTTGCATAAAAGAAATGAAATGAGGTTGACTTTGAAAATATGCATGTTTGTTTTTGAAAAGAAATCTGAAAACGACCTCAGATGTTTATTCTGCATATGCATAAATTATATATAAGAGAAAGTATTTTTTGTCATGACTGGTATAGACATGAGCTAATTTTGTGCATTCTATTTCTGAACTATGCAAAAAAAGCGAATATGAAAATCTAAAAGTTTTTGCTATGAATAAATGAAGATCTTTTGATTCTGTTTATTTCGAACATGTGAAATGATCTGAAGATGCTCAGTATTCGATTTTGATATGATGTGGCATCTGAAAACCTTGGCATGAATTTCTGATTCTGTATCTGAATATGATCTGGTTCTGATGTTGTTATGTTCTGTTTCTGTTAAGGCCCTGTCACGGGTATAATGGTGGTATATAACCCTACCACGGGGGTGAAACATGGTATACGGCCCAATCACGAGTATAATGGTGGTTTATAACCCTACCACGGGGGTGAAACATGGTATATGCCCTAGCCACAGGTATAATGGTGGTTTATAACCCTACCATGGGGGTTAAACATGATATTTGTTCCTATGCAATGCTCCGATATGATATGAAGATGATGTCTCAGTTTATGATATGCTGAAGGATTTTTGAATAAGAAAGTTTTTCTGAAAGTTTCACTCTGATGTTTTGTAACAAGTTTTGTTTATGCATTTTGAAAGTAGATATGTTGTTTCTGCATTCTGAAAGTAAATGTTTTGTTCTGCATACCGAACTTTATAATTGCTCAAGTTTACATGCTAATATAAGTTATTTGCTTACTGAGTTGTTGATAACCTATCCTTTATCTCCACAATATTTTTCAGATATTTTGATAGTTCAGATAAGGATCAAGATTATGAGGCATTGGGTGAGATAATTGAAGTATAGTGGATTAAGCATAGAAAGTTTTTATGAGTATTGGTGATTTTTATTAAGAAATTTTATTGTGTTATGATGACTTGGCATTTTGGAAAATTGGTTATATTGAGGAAATTAGTTTGAATCAAAATTTCTATATGATATTGGTAATTTGGAGTCTATATTTATATTGTTGAAATGTGAGTTTAAGTGATAGGAAGTAACTCTCCGACCCTTTCGAGACCGAGGCGTTACACTGACCCATCTGGAACTAGGGCGTTACAATATATATGTAGAAACAGGGCGGGAATGTATTGTACAGCCAATGAGAAAATTACATGTCTGCATATTGAATCCATATTAGTCCCCTTTAAGATGATGTGTATATATTATGCACATTCATCTTGGATAACAAGGATTGAAAAAGCATAGAACCTAATGGCTTGGCCATCAAATCAGCAACTTAATGAACCGAAGAAACATGTAAAGTTGTTAAGGATCCTTGTAGCTTTTCACACATTAAATGACACAAATAAGAAGTGCTGGCCGAGGATGATGTTGTTGAAGATGATTTAGCAAGGCATGAATCCAAGTTATTTAAAAAACTGTATAGGTCATTGACCTATATTCAACTTTTGCAAAGGACTTAGAAACTATATGTGATTTCTTGGATTTCTAGGAAACAAGTGATTCACTAATAAAAATACAATAGTCATTGACTGAATGATGAATATCAGGCAACTAGCCCAATCTAAGTTTGAAAAAGCCTTAATGTGAACAGTAGAAGAAGCTGGAAAGAGCAAACCTTTACCATGTGCTAATTTGAGATATTTTGAGAATTCATAATGCAGCTTGTAGATATGGTACACAAGGGCTGTCCAGAAATTGGCTTAGATGATGGATTGAATATGTGATATCGGGTATGGTATGAGTAAGATAAATTAATCTTCCAATCAATCTTCTATAAGCATAAGTATCATAAACTAATTCACCATTTTTTTTGGATAACTTGGAATATGAGTATCCATCGGAAAAAGGACTTGTTTAGCAGCAAGTAAATTAGCATCTAAAATCCACTCGAGTATTTTTTTTCTTTGAGACAAATAAATGTCTTTCTGTGAACATGCAATCTCCATCCAAAGAAAAAATTTGGCAACACCCAAGTCTTTCAATTTGAATTGAGCACTTAAAGATGCTTTAACGAGAATCAATATCAAATAAATCACTACTAGCAAGGAGAATATCATCGACATAAATAAAAAAAAGCCACAAATGAACTACCTTCCATTTTAGTGAATACTGAGTAATCTGACTTAGATTATAAGAATCCAATATCAATCAAAGCATATGTAAATTTCGAATTACATTGCCTAGGGGCTTGTTTCAATCCATACAAAGATTTTTATAGTTTGCATACTCTTGTGTCCCCCTCACTGAGATAACCAGGAGGTACTTTCATTTTCATCTAAATCTCTATACAAGAATGCATTATTGACATCTAAATTAAAAATTAGTTCTTCTATGCACAGTCATTATGCATAACCGCGAGGGACGAAAATAGAAATAGGAAACACGACGATGAAAAAGACAAAGCTCTGTCTTCATGGGTAGAAGAATTGGAAATAGGCACAACTCTTCGTCTTCGTGGGTGGAGCTTGTGACGCCCCGACCCCCTCTTACGGCTACGCAGGAATCGTGACGTCGGGATGATGACAACACGGGTCACGCATCCCAACGATAAGTGCCAAGTGTGTGTACATGCAAAAAGTGTACAACAAAAACGCAACGGATAATTTAAGTACGTCAACGAAGTACCAGAATTGTTTAAAACAAATATTCAAATTAAATTGTCTTTAAAAAGTTATACAATTATCCGTAAAATGAAGTAGAAAGCCGAATACATAGACAAAAGGGAAACAAATCCCATAATCCAAAAGCAACCACATGGCATTCCCTTCACGGAGCCGATCCCTCAGGCTCTTCATCCTCATCTGCGTCAAAATCTAAGGTACTATAAAACGGTACCGCAGGTAAGTAATAATCCAAACAACCTACGAGATAAAAGTGTATTAATGCAACCAACATGCATGCATATGATGAAATATGCATCAGACCCAAAATATCATTTCCCTGAAAATGAATGTTTTCCAACACACGCCAAAATCCCATTTTGGCCCAAAAATATAATCCGTCATTTTCCCAGAAAATGATTCACACAAAATCCAACAATTTATCGGACACTGTAGGCGGGAATCGAATGCGAGACTATACCACCATCCCTGCTTACCACTATCCCTACCGCGTGCACCGTAGGCGGGAATCATAGGCGGGACTCTACCACCATCCCTACCGCGTGCACCATAGGCGGGACTCTACCACCATCCCTACAATTCCTTTCCACACAATGAATACCTATCAGAGCACTGTAGGCGGGAATCACAGGCGGGACTATACCACCATCCCTGCTTACCACCATCCCTACTGCGTGCACCGTAGGCGGGAATCACAAGCAGGACTCTACCACCATCCCTGCTTACTACCATCCATATCGCGTGCACTATAGGCGGAAATCACAGGTGGGACTCTACCACCATCCCTACAGTCTCTTTCATTTCTCTTACATGAAAATCCAATTTTCAAATATACACATGAACATGAATGCAATTACACGAAAACTCAGTTTTCATTTACAAACATGAACATGCGTGCAAATGCATTGTATATGACATAACACAAATACTCAAGAGCCAACAAAACCCAACATAATGCAATCCCACAACGCCATCCTCCAATCCAACCGACCCCTTTACTCTTCAGACTCAGTCTGGTACAACCAACCCAATCATAGTAAATATGAGTTAGTGCAAAAATACATTTAAATCTCAAAAGTTCTTTGGAAAAATATTTACAGTGCTATAATATACTTTTCGAAGGATCACGGAGATGCTAGAAGTGGCAGCACACCAACGAAACAGTGCAAAATGCACTATGGCCGTGGGTCTCAAAATGCTAGATTTTGAACGGGGACAAACGAAGACTTGAGATTACTTGGAAAAGGCTTAGGGATGTAGGTGAAGCTAATGGTGGTGGTTGGCCGTGCGTGGCGGTGGTTGGAAGCTAAAACACTCAAATCGGAAATGAAGATAGACGGGCTTCACCGGTGGCGGATTGGGGCTGAGGATGGGTGAGTTAGGTAGCTGGGAGGTCGCCGATGATGTGGTGAAAATATGGTGGCCAATGGTGGCGCGACGGCGGCGCGCAAACACAAGGAGTGCAGCGGCTTGAAGCCGTGCATGGGAGTTCACGGCGGCGCGAGAGGAGCTAGAAACTGGAGGGTATGGTCGCCGACCGGAGGGACGGTGATGGCAATGGGCGGCGCTATGGTGGACGACGCACGGACAAGGAGGGAGAAAAGGAAACCGCGCGCAGAAGAAGAGAGAGATGCAATGGAAAGGAGAAAAAGAAATGAAGGAAAAAAGAAAAAGAAGAGAAGAAGAAAAAGAGAAAGGAAAAAAGAAATGAGAAAAATAGATGAGGTCCAATTCTCACATCTTGGGTCACCAAATGATCCAACGAAAAGAATTTCAAAACAGCGAGTTAAATAAAATAATTTAAACATAATGACTAAATAAAAATAAAATAATTAAATCCAACAATAAACTAATTTAAAATAAAGAGCAATTTAAATGCATAAAAATAATTAATATTAAGAAAGCATATCAAAATAAATTTCAAAACTTAAAAATCATAAAAATAAACCAACGAAAAATCCGATAAACTTAAAACAAGAGAACCAATTTTTAAATTAATTAAAATAATCATTCAATTAAAATACACTAAAATACAGGGTATCACAGAGCTTGAGCTTCATTGTATTTGACTAAGATTGTCTTCACCTTCGTACCAAGCTGAGCTTTTCTTCGTCGTCATACCAAGCCAAGCTTCCACTGTCTTCGTACTAGCTTCAGTAGATATTCGGTGCTTGTCATCGATGGAGCTTCGTGGAGCTTGTCGTCTTGGTACCAGTGAGCCACCTTCGTGGAGCTTGTCGTCGGTGGGTTGTTGCACATTGAAGCCAGGAAAAACCATGGTACAGATCTATGCATAACGGGTTCAGTTAGGTAAAAATTTCCTTTATTTCTGATGTTTGGATCTGTTCATTAACGTTGGCACGGTTGTAGATCTATGAATATAATCGATCCGAGTTTTGCTGGGAGTTTGGGCAATCATTATTTAAGAGGACGATCATCAAAATTAATTAAAAAATTAGAAATGTAATTTTGCTTGATATATGCATCAGTGTGAGTTTTCAAGCCTCTGTGAGACTTTCTTCCACTCACCATGATTTCTTCTTCTCCAAATATAAGATGTGTTACTTTATGGTTTTCCAATAGATTCAAGATGTATTAATAATTCTGCAGATCCAAACTCTTCAAATATTATTGCTTGATGCTACATATAATCATTGGATCGTCCACTTCTATAAATTAAAGTGGAATGCGCCTCAAAACGTGCAGATTACATTCTTTTCAAAAGCAATCTTCTCTTTTTCACCCCACTTTTTGTAGTGAATGCTACTTTAAAGCCAATAAATTATGGGACTGGGACTGCTAGCTAGCTAGTACTCTTATCATGATGTTCTTCTTCTTCTTCTTCTTCTTGATCTTCTTCTCCTTCTTCTTAAAATTTTCTTTACCTTATACTATCTTAATTATTCTTGGGTGATTGTTAGGGCCTCACCTCTTTTATCAAGCTCTAATTGAATCTTATATAATATCTATTTGCTAAAAAAACACAAACTTTTCCCCTGATCTGGAGGATTTTCGAAAGAATAAGATAGATTGACCATACATGATGCAATTAATAAAATAATAAAACCAAAAGGATTCAACTTTAGAAGGTCTAGAAACTAAAATAATGCAAAATCATTTGATAACTCATTAAGTTGGTTGTTGTACTGTTTGTATATATAGTTCTTCTTGGAATTGTCAACATGGGAAAAAGGGAAGAACACTCTTCTCCGCTAACACCATCTAGCTCAAATCCCCCAACCGCAGTATGTTATATTATTTTAAAAATTGGTTTGAATGTGTTGAATTGATGTTTATTTTCATAATAAATAAACCTCGTGCTTGATAATTATCATTATTATTTTTATGTTAGGACATATCAATAACTTGTCCAAACTTTACAAATTACATGCACAATTACTATGAACCAATGTCTGCGTGGTCACCGACTTTGTTTTTTTTTTTATAAGTTTGCTTTTTTTGGATGTTTAATTGCAGATTTTTTGTGCTTTAAGCAGAATGTTGGTTACCCATTTCAATATGGGATGGGACCTCCGACTCATCTCATCACTACAAGCTCCACTACAAGTACAAGAGTTGGTAAAGAGGATATACCCGATTGTAGGAAACTGAGACGCCATGTATCTCCTATAGAGTTGTTGAAGAAAGTAAAGAGTATAGACCAGATTCACAGGAAACTAACGATGGAAATGTCGGGACACCTCAGTTAGTGCAAATGGATGGGGGTGATATGCTTGAGGAGCCAAAGTCGGGGATGGAGTTTAATTCTTTTGAAGAATTAATGACCTATTATAAACAATATGCTAAGAAATGCAGGTTTGGGGTGATGCAACAAAGGAGTGAGAGGGGAGAGGATGAGTGTAACGCCCCGTCCCCAAGAGTCCGAAGAATTAACTCATATTACCTGATAATCAGCTCCAACACTACTAATATACTTCCAAAAGCTCCAAATCAAACGTAAACACTTCTAATTTAAATAATCATACAAACTCATTTATCAAATCCTCGATACAGTAACCAAAAAAAAAAATCAACTTCTCTACAAGTCACTTAAACCCACATTTCAATAATATAATTATAGACTCTAAATTCCCAATATTATAAAGAAATTTTGATTCAAACTAATTTCATTTCTATTCTTAATCCACTATTCTTAAATCATCTCACTCAATACTTCATAGTCTTGATCCTCAGCTGAAATATCCAAAATCATCTAAAAATATTGGAGATAAGGGGGTGAGTTATCAACAACTCAGTAAGTAGAGAACATATAATAGTATGTAAACATGAGCATTTATCAAACTTTGAAATGGTGAACAAAATATTTTCCCACAGAATGCAGAATCAGAAAACTTGTTTTCAGAATGCAAAATAGAAACATGTTACCAAAAATATAAGAACGAAACTTTCAGAAAACATTCATATTCAAAATTTCCTTGGCATAGCATAACTGAAACATCATATCATAACAGAATTTCATGTTTAACCCCCAATGTATGCTAGTGCATTTTGCAGAAAGCCAAGCAGAACATAAATCACCATGAATATCAAAGCGATTGCACTCAGAACAGAAAACCACTATTATATCTCGGGTGGGCCCAGAAGTCACTATTGTATCCTGTGACAGGGCCAGAGGTCACTATTGTATCCCGTGACAAGGCCAGAGGTCACAATTATCTCCCGTGACAAGGCCACATATCAGAACAAAACAGAATCAAAATCATATCAGAATAAGAGTCAGAGTCAGAACAGAATCAGAACGTCATGCCAAAGGTTTTTCAAAGGCCAAATCGTTCCAAAACAGAGTACTGAGCAAATTCAGATCATTTCACATTTTCCAAAACAGATTCAGAATGTCTTCACGTCACGTACAAAAATTATCAATTTTTACATTCGCTCATATTTTTTTTGAGTTCAATAACAGAATGCAAAAAATAAGCTGATATCTACACCAGTCATGCTAGAAAATACTTTATTTTTATACAGAATCTCATGAGCAATGCAGAACAAATAACTGAGATCGTTTAACATTTCTTTTCATATCACAACATGCACATTTTCAAAATTGACCTCAGTCCATTTCATTTTTATGCAAAGTCTAGCATAGGAATCTCACTTACCTATACTTCTTAGCTTCTCTGAATTTCCTCACAATAGTGTCAAACGGATATCAATCATCACCTATAGAAAATTTATGTAATTTAAATAAATCTCCAATGAACAGATATCTAATATTTACACCTGAAGTACCTATTTTAATTCCTCAATACTTAAAATTCTCTTTTCTAGATATCATCACTTTCTAAATTCATCAATATCCACCATAACCAACCTCAAATTCAAAACATCAATATTTAAACTCGAAACAGCCAACCAGACTGCAGAAGATTTGTTAGTGCAAAAATATATTTAAATCTTAAGAAATTAATTGGAAAATTACTTACAATGCTAAAATATAATTTTTGAAGGATCAAGGAGGTGCTAGAAGTGGTGACACAGCAATACAACAGTGCCAAAATGGACAAGAGTCGTGGGTATCAAAAACTCAACTTTTGAATGGGGACAAACGAAGGCTTGGGATGGCTAGGGAATGGCTTAGGGGTGTTGGTAAAGCTACTAGTGGTGGTGGTTGGCCATGAGTGGCGGCGTGGGCAATAGTTGGAGGCTAAAACACCCAAATTGGAAATGGGGATGGAGGGGCTTCAAGGGTGGCGGCTCGGGGATGAGGAAGGGTAGGTTAGGTAGCTGAAGGGTCGACGGTGGTGTAGTGGAAAGCTGGTGGCCAACGGTGCCGTGACGGAGGTGCGCGAGCTCAAGGGTGCCGCGGCTTGGAGCTACACGTGGGGGCTGACGGCGGGGAGGGAGGAGCTGAAAATGGATGGGTGAGGTCGCCGGCCAGAGGGGAAGAAAATGGGAGGGGTGGTGTCTCTCACGGACGGCGCACGGGAGCGTTGTGGGCTGACAAAAAAAACAAACGGGGGAGAGGGGAGGGGGTGTCACGCAGGAGGATAGAAGTAGAGGAAAAAGAATAAAAAGAAAGAGAAGAAGGAACAGAAAAGGAGGGAAAAATAAAAAGTGAGGGAAAGAAATGAGGTCCAATCCTCACAACTTGGATCACAAAATTGATCCAACGAAAAGAATTTCAAAACAGTAAGTTTAATAAAATAATTTAAACGCATAGACTAGTTAAAATAAAATAATAATAAAAATCCAACAATACAATAATTTTAAAGTCCAACGTTGAACTAATTTAAAGTAAAGAGCAATTTAAATGCACATCATAATAAATTTTCCAACTTAAAAATCATAAAATAAATCTAACTAGAAATTCGATAAATTTAAAATAAGAGAACTAATATTTAAAATAATTAAAATAATCCTTCAATTAATATATACTAAAATACGGGGTATCACATCTTCCCCCCCTTAAAAAAAATTTCATCCTCAAAAATTGATTAGCTAACTGCTGCTACTTCCAATGGGCTAATCACACTTCCTCTGTATTGAGTTGAATTCGGGCCTACACTGCATTATGTTGGTTCTTTCCTCGTGACGCCAAATCAGTCCTCTGAGGCGGGTTGGGGTTCATGCTCCCATCTGGTTGCCTTGGACAATCTCTGACGAGGTGGCTATGTTTCCCACATCGAAAACATCGTCCAGTTCTCCTTCTGCAATCCCCAAAGTGTACTACGCTGCAAGACTTACAGGAGTTATTCCGTTGATTTTCCTGCATCTATCTCTGGCCTGATTTGCTACCTTCGTTTCTCTTCTTCCATGCCCTTGATCCATACTAGAGAATCCATGTGGAGTAACTCTCTCTCTCTATTCCTGCAACTCAGCGCTTTTCTTAAGATTCTGCTTCACTAGCATCGCTTTATGTATCAAGTCTGAAAAGTTTTGAATTTGTAGAACCATAACCCATTCGTAGATCCTGTGATTTAAACCCTCTTCAAACCTCCAGGTTTTCTTCTCCTCATTGGGAATCAAATATGAGGCGAAGCGTGATAACTCTGCAAATTTTGCAGCATACTAGCATATCGTCATGGTCCCTTGCACCAAGTTAGTAAACTCTCGGGCTCTAGCTTCCCGGTCTACTTTCGGAAAGAAGCGGTCGAAGAAGTTTTGCTTAAAGTGAGGCCAGCTCACTACTCCAATTCCATCAGCTTCTCTGATGGCTTTCTCAGAGTTCCACCATCTCTTCGCTTCTCCGATCAGTTTAAAAGCTGCAAATCGAACTTTCGATTGATCGGTGCACTCCAAAACACTGAATATCTCTTCGATGTCCTGAATCCAATCCTCAATTGCATTGGAATCGCTTCTTCCATCAAAGGTGGGTGGATAAGTGCGATTAAATTGCTCGAACGTGTAGCCCCTCTCATTGTTGTTTTCGTTCAAACCTTCCAGGTTTCGTACTCGACGACAAGCAGCCATCTTAAGATCTTAAACTCAGTTAAACGTTCTAAGGAAAGAAAACAAAATATGTATAAACAAAATATAAATACCAGTTAAAATATTTAAAACAGATTAAAGATAAATAAATGAATCCAAAACAAATCTTAGCCATATCTTTAACCAACTCATATAGTCCTTCTTACCATCTATAATTGTAAACCCGACATCGCTCTAAACTCTCGTACATCTTTAGAATCTAAACCACAAAAATCTGAACCATAAATCTTATAAAGATTATCTCTTATAGTCCACAAAGTAAGCTTGTCGGATCTCAAATCCCTAAACCTCAAAACTCAATCATAAAGTCTCCAAAATCTAAAACCTTAAATATCCACATAATCAGCTCTTATTCTTTACAAATCTACACCTCAAATCTGAACTTTCTTTCTAAACCCACAAATATCCAAAACTCAAATGTTTATAGGTCTGCAGAACCTCAAACCTTAGCACTGATACCAACTGTAACGCCCCGTCCCCGAGGGTCCGGAGAGTTAACTCATATTACCTGATAATCAACTCCAACACTGCTAATATACTTCAAAAAGCTCCAAATCAAACATAAACACTTCCAATTAAAATAATCACACAAACTCATTTATCAAATCCTCGATACAGTAACCCAAAAAAAAAACTCAACTTCTCTACAAGTCACTTAAACTCACATTTCAACAATTTAATTATAGACTCTAAATTCCAAATATTATAAAGAAATTTTGATTCAAACTAATTTCCTCAATATAATCAATTCTTAACAAAAATCGCCAATACTCATCGAAACTTTTTATTCTTAATCCACTATTCTTAAGTCATCTCACCCAATTCTTCATAGTCTTGATCCTCAGCTGAAATATCCAAAATTATCTAAAAATATTGGAGATAAGGGGTGAGTTATCAACAACTCAATAAGTAGAGAACATATACTAGTATGTAAACATAAGCATTTATCAGAATTTGAAATACTGAACAAAATATTTTCTCTCAGAATGTAGAATCAGAAAATTTGTTTTCAGATTGCAAAATTGAAACATGTTACCAAAACATTCTTATTCAAAATTTCATTGGCATAGCATAACTGAAACATCATATCATAACAAAATTTCATATTTAACCTTTGTGGTAGGGTTGTGCATTCTGCGGAAAGCCAAACAGAACATAAATCACCATGAATATCAAAGCGATTGCACTCAAAACAGAAAACTACTACTATATCCCATGGTGGGCCAGAAGTCACTATTGTATCCAGTGACAGGGCCAAAGGTCACTATTATCTCCCGTGATAAGGTCACATATCAAAACAAAACAGAATCAGAATCATATCAGAATCAGAGTCAGAGTCAGAGCAGAATCAGAACGTCATGCCAAAAGTTTTCAGATGCCAAATCATTCCAAAACAGAGTACTGAGCAAATTCAGAATATCTTCACGTCACATGCAAAAATTATCAATTTTCACATTTGCTTATATTTGTTTTAGTTCAATAACAAAATGCCAAAAATAAGCTCATGTCTACACCAGTCATACTAGAAAATATTTTATTCTTATAAAGAATCTCATGAGCAATGCAGAACAAATAACTAGATCGTTTAACATTTCTTTTCATAACACAACATGCACATTTTTAAAATTGATCTCAGTCCATTCTATTTTTATGCAAAGTCTAACATAGGTACCCCGCTTACCTGTACTTCTTAGCTTCTCTGAATTTCCTCACAACAATGCCAAACACATATCAATCATCGCCTATAGAAAATTTATGTAATTTAAATAAATCTCTCATGAACGGATATCTCATATTTATACTTGAAGTACCTATTTAAATTCCTCAATACTTAAAATTCTCTTAACTCTAAATATCATCACTTTCTAAATTCATCAATATCCACCATAACTAACGTCAAACTCAAAACATCAATATTTAAACCCGTAACAGCCAACCAGACTGCAGAAGATTTGTTAGTGCAAAAATATTTAAATCTCAAGAAGTTCTATGGAAAATTACTTATAGTGCTAAAATATAATTTTCGGAGGATCAAGGTGCTAGAAGTGGCGGCATAGCAATGTAATAGTGCAAAAATGGACAAGGGTCGTGGGTATCAAAAACTTCAATTTTGAACAAGGACAAACAAAGGCTTGGCATGGCTAGGGACGGGTTTAGGGGTGTTAGTGAAGTTACTGGCGGTGGTGGTGGTAGTGGTTGGCCATGGGTGGCGGCGTGGGCAGCTATTTGAGGCTAAAACACCCAAATCGAAAATGGGGATGGAGGGGCTTCAAGGGTAGCGGATCGGGGCTGAGGAAGGGTAGGTTAGGTAGCTAAAGGGTCGACGGTGGTGTGGTGGAAAGCTGGTGGACAACAGTGGCGCGACGGCGGTGCACGAGCTCAAGGTTGTTGCGGCTTGGAGCTACGCGTGGGGGCTGACGTTGGTGAGGGAGGAGCTGAAAATGGATGGGTGAGGTCACCAGCCAGAGCGGAAGAAAATGGGAGGGGTAGTGTCGCTCACTGGTGGCGCACAACAGCGCTGTGGGTTGATGAAAAAAATGAACGGGGGAGAGGGGAGGGGGTGTCGCGTGGGAGGAGAGAAGCAGAGGAAAAAGAAGAAAAATAAAGAGAAGAAGGAAAAGAAAAAGAGGGAAAAAAGAAAAAGTGAGGGAAAAAAATGAGATACAATCCTCACAACTTGGGTCACAAAATTGATCCAACGAAAAGAATTTCAAAACAATAAGTTGAATAAAATAATTTAAACGCAGAGACTTGTTAAAATAAAATAATAATAAAAATCTAACAATACAATAATTTTAAAGTCCAATGTTGAACTAATTTAAAGTAAAGAGCAATTTAAATATACATCATAATAAATTTCACAGCTTAAAAATCATAAAATACATCCAACGTTAAATCCGATAAATTTAAAACAAGAGAACCAATATTTAAAATAATTAAAATAATCCTTCAATTAAAATACACTAAAATACGGGGTATGACAATGAGAGTGTCAGATATGTCACCCTTGGTTGTGTCCATGGTGGAAAGGCTCGGAATAGGACGTTGAATATCTCCAAACCACATCCGACAGGAAAGATGGACTGTAAGGCAAAGATAAATGCCTTAAAAGTCGAGGGAATATTGCGGTTGACAACTGTTATAATCACAGTCTCAGTCCATAGAAATCATGTTTCTTTCAATGTAATGGAGAAGTGAGTGAGTCCATAAAAAGTGTCCTAGATACAAACGACTTGGCTAGCATCCGAATGAATAAGAGTTCCGTATCTCTTGTCATTGGCGCGAGTGGATTCGAGAAGCTCCCATTTTTGGAAAAGAATTGTCGCAATTACATCGAAAAGGCACAACATCTATAACTTGGAAAAGGTGGGGCTAGAGTGCTTCGAGAGTAGTTTTGCAAGAATGACGGGTTTTTTGCAAGAATGACGGGTTTTTTGCATTTATGGGTTTAGATGGTGACGAGAGGTTAGAGAATGTCTTTTGGGCAAACCCACATAGTAGGGTAGTCCATCAATATTTTGGTAATGTGGTAACATTCGACACCATATACCTTACAAATAGATATGGGATGCCCTTTGCACCCTTTGTTGGTGTAAAGCACCATGGATAGTCAATTCTTTTAGGAGCAGAGTTGATTTCCAATGAGGATACAGAGACCTTTACATGGTTATTCCAGACCTGGTTGTAGTGTATGGATGGTATAGTTCCGAAAGCTATTATCACATATCAAGACAGAGTAATGAAAAATGCAATTGCTATTGTCTTTCCAGAAAGCCGACATAGATTTTGCCTATGGCATATACTGGAAAAACTCTCTGAGAAGGTTGGCTCCCATAGTGCCTACAAAAGTGGGCTGAAACATTAGTTGATGAAATGTGTGTATGACACTCAAAAGTATTGAAGAGTTTGAGAAATGTTAGGAAGGGTTAATTAACACGTACAACTTGCATGCGAATGCCTGGTTGCAATGTATATATGCTGAGCATGGGCATTGGGTATCGGTTTTCCTAAAAGAGTTCTTTTAGGCTAGAATGAATACAATCCAGCAAAGCGAGAGCATGAATGTTTTTTTTTACGGTTATGTTCATGCGAGGACAAACTTGAAAGAGTATGTCGACCAGTTTAACAACGTGTTGAGAAAGAAAATAGCGCGGAATTTCACTCATTTAACCTCACAATTCTCTGCATATCTAGATCTCCAAATGAAAAGAGATTTCAAGAGTTGTACACAAACGCTAAATTTAGGAAAGTTCAGCAACAAGTCATGGGTGTGCTCGATATGGATCCAACTCTACTTAAAAGGGATGGTGTAATAAAAACCTATCTAGTAAAGGATGAAGTTCATGTTGAAGAGTTCACTAAGCTAGTTACACATTTTGTGGACTTTAATGAGGAAGATTGCGATGCAAAGTGTTCATGTGGGTTATTTCCGAAGAGGAGGATAGTGTGTAGGCATATTTTGGCCATATTCAAATCTAACCAAATAAAATCATTGCTAGATAGGTGCATTTTAGATCGATGGAAAAATGACATCAAAAGGAGATATACGTTAATCCACAGTAGCTATGACGCGGCCAGATGCTAACAGATATTCACGTCTATTGAATATATGTTATCAAATGATAACTCATGCAATGGGTTCTAATGAGTACAGTGAGGATGCAGCTAAGAAGTTATATACAATGATTGACTTATATCATGACAACCAACAACCCCCATCTATGACCCTAACGGGTTCCAATATTGGTTATACAACATTGGACACAACTACAGTTGGTAGTTCAAAGCAAACACTCAGTCGACTTGTTGTGAAAGGGAGAGGCAGACCCCTAACTCTGAGGAGAGCATCCATGATGGATAAAGACCTGCTGAAGTTTAAAGTGAAGAAGAAGAAAGCACCAGTAAAGGGGAAACGTAAACAGGTGCGCGTTTTTAATAATTGTTGCGCATAATATTAAAAATATGCATGTTTATGTATATTTTATTAATGCAAATATTACAAATGGGTTTTGTTACTTGTTACATGATTATTAGCAAGATGGAGGAGATACACCAATCCTAGACACGTGCAGGAATTTATTTGGCCCATCAAAGATAGATATGTCCAATGTTGGACACGTGCAGGTATATTAATTGTTATATGTTTATATTTGAATTGCTGCTTGGCTATGGAAGAAGTAACTGTTAGACATTGTGAATATTAGACCAATATTTGGCTGATTTTTGTTATTTATCACCGGATTGTTCCAGGCAACTCAACTTTTGACATTAGTGGAACACAACTCCGAGAAGCAGTCATTGGGACTCAAGAAAGTGTAATGATTTTTTTCACACTGGAGTAGGTGTTTTATTATTTACATACGGACAGTAATATACACACAACATTACTCGTTAATTGAATATTATTCATTACAGATGCAACTTGAGTTGGATGGATCACAACTGATGCATCTTGGGTTGGATGGAACACAACCAGAGAGTGTGGATGGGAAAGGTCATTGAGATTACTTTGCCTATTTTTAAAAGAGGGTTGGTTTTTGTAAGGGGGGAATGATTTCTGAACCCGCTACACCATAATATTTTTTTAATTTGTGATTTATTTAACTTAATAGGTATTAATTAGAGTCATGATATTTTTCAATTTCAAGTGAACCATGAAGACTTAAATGAAGGTATCATACAGGTTGTGCCCATTGTAGTTGGAACTTTATAGTTGGCGAGTGTAGTTGGAACTTTGTAATATGTAATTCGCAAACTGCATATTTGAATATAATGTATTAGAACCTGGAGATTAGAATCTATAAATGTTGTGTGTGTTTTTTGTCATCTGAGATGTAGACACAGGTAATAATAGCATTATTTCTTTCTTCAGTTCAAAGCAGGTGCTCCTGATTCAAACCCCACTCATCATCATCAATTCGGTCTTCACTATCTTTCTAGTAGGTAGTACTTGTATCAATAATTATATATCCTTCTTTACTGCTTAATTTCTTTGCAGAAATAACCCCACGTGTACATGTGAAAGTTCCAGAGCCAACTCCATGAGAATCTAATTGTTTTTGTTCTTTTCTTTAACACAATTATTAAAACTTGTATTATCTGGTACAACTATTTGATCCATAATGGCAACAAGCTAGCTAGTTTTAAGATATATTTGTGGTTTTAGCTGAAAGTTTGGATTGAATTATTCTGTTTTATGCGTTTTGGCATTCAAAGATCCTTGCCTAATTTGGAAAGAAACAACAAGAAAGGTAGGCAGAGATTCTTTTTCCCACTCCTCAATATAATGCTCTTTGTTTTGAAGTCATTGGATGTACCCTATAGTCATGCTTTATGTTTTAATAGATAAGGATGTCCAAACCAGCTTATAGTGTCCAAACCTATTATTTTCGATTGTTTTAAAGATATGAGAAAAACAACATTCAAAGTGTTGGCCAAAAGTATTTAGTACATTAACCTGATTGCATATTTGAAAACCAAAACTATCACAACCAACAGGATGATATTTAGTACATCCACCATCACAACCCAAAAGTTCAGACTATCACATAGCAACAGTTCTGACTAACCTAGACTATTAACTTGCAATGTATGAAATAACCTAAATACTATCAAATAACTTGTGATACCATCTGACATCACTTAGATACTACCAAGTAACATGAAACAACAATAGCAAAAGCCCAATACACCCAGAGTAGTGTGCGTGAACGCCTTATTTTATCTTGTTGCTGAAGAAGCACCCACTCATTCTTCACAATCTCCTCGTTTCTATTGGATAGCACAATCTCTCTCTTCTCGATCTCATCCGCTCTCTTTCAGAGCTAAATCTCCCGCTTTTCGATATCGTCGAGTATATTGTCGAGGTATTCCTCCTTCCTTAACAGTTCATTTTTTCCTTTCAGAAGTTCTTACTCTGTCTTGACTCTCTACCCACTTGAAATACTTGTAGTATGGTAATCTCTAATCATTTTAAAAGAAAATGTTAGATGTACATAATATTGAGTAGGACTATCAACACATAAACTAAATGTTTAACAACCGTTGTAGTTGCCTCTGTGTTGTACTTTGGACATCCTAAGAAGGCTCGTCCAGGATTTCTTGCAGTATTTAAGTATCTCAGTGTGGCTTCAACCTCACAGAAGCACACTGGTTGACTCAAAGTACGTTTTACAAAAGATAAAAAAGACATTGATGATAATGATGACATTCTAAGAAAAACCAGATTCACAATACAATAATCTAAACAACAGAAAAAAAATATATATTTTACCCACATTCCAAGAATCTGAATGCTCGAGGAAAAGAGGGTTAAACTAAAACATATTCAAGCGGGCAGTATCTAACAGTAGCTAACTTCAATTAGAACATGCAAAAATTAGATGCTTCAATAAACTAAAACACAATAACGTCTATTAATTGCGACTGCCAAAATGTGAGTCCATAATCAAGAATATAAACAGGGCAGTCTCTAACAGTAGTTAACTTCAATCAAAACATGATCTAGCCACCATAACTTAGATCATGGCCAAGAATAAAACCCAAAGGAGGAGTAATTAATTGCTGCATGTGATCAGATACTCGTCTTTTTATGTATGGTGTCATTGTTGGGGGCCATGTCTTAGCTTTGACTCCATCCCTTACCATGGTTGATATATACATGAATCTCTATTCAAATTTAAGGGTGAGAAATAGATATAACTATATTTATTATCGTCTCTATAAACAAAAACTTTAGACAATATTATATACTTACTAAATTATCTACGATCAACTTTATATATCTATCTTTTCTCATTAGAAGTCTTCAAATTCGAATAAGAAACTGAACTCGTTTAGATATAATGTGCATGTTTGGTTTTCAAAGGGGAAGTGGGACACCAAAAATCACCTTAATTTTTTATCTTAGATTGATATTATGATCATATCAACTATACATGAGCTCCTTAAAAGAAGTGATTTGACAAAGCTCAAAGCACAAACAATAAAACTTTTCCCCCTTTTTTTCATTTCATGTCAATTGATGATGATAAAAGGGGACAAAAGGGTTGAAGAAGCACTAAAAGGGCAGCTTCTTCTGCTTACCTGTTCAAATAGATTTAAATAAAAAAACAAAAAGGAGCATTGAGTGTAAAATAACTACTCCACGAAGGTTGAATTTCTCCAAATGTCCCACAACCACTCTAAAAATTAAAACTTTAAAAAGGGAGTGGATGCTTGACCATACATATCTATATTGACCTCTCATGTTCATTCAAAGCATTGTAAATGGCTACAAATGAAACCAAAAAAATAAGGGAGTGGTCATATAAATCAGAAAGCTTACAAAAAAATCATTAAGTTGAGTGAGAGAGCTTACCAAGCTTTCAGCTTCTCGGTCAGTCATTTGCCTAGTGTCCGGCGCCTAAATCATTAAGTTGAGTTGAGTTTGGGTTTTAGGATGAATAGGAAGGGGCTAGGTTAGGGTTTCAGGATGAAGAGAAAGTGGCTAGGTTAGGGTTAGGGTTAGGGTTAGGGTTTCAGAATGAAGAGAAAGGGGAAATGTTAGGGTTTCAATATGAAGAGAAAGTGGCTAGGTTAGGGTTAGGATTTTGGAATGAAGAGAAAGGGGAAAGGTTAGGGTTAGGGTTAGGGTTAGGAATGAGCTCGAAGACGGAAAACACGAAGGGGGAACACAACAATGGAGATTTGGCCTTGGAAAACACGAAATAGGGGATGAGGCCGAGATCTTGAAGATGGAAAGCACGCTTCTCGCAGATCGAAAGAGGAGATGAGGCCTTGGAGATAAGGGGAACACGAAGGGCAGTCTGCATTCACGAAGGGAACATGAGGCCTTGGAGAGGGGTGAGGAGAACGAAGGGGAGAAATAGATGGAGGAGAGCTTGTCTTCGTGGGTGTCAACCATTCGAAATGCCCCGTTTAGTCCACTTGAATGAAATGGTTCGTTTCATTTTCCACGTGGGCACCGACTAAGTGGCGGTTCCCCCAGCCAACTGTAAGAAGACTTTTTCAAGAAAAATATGCCAATCATGAGTGGCTGTAAGAGACAAAACACATCTGACTGCAGCAGGTAAGAAAGTTTCAAAAACATTCTAGGCCTTCCTTTCGAGTATACCCTTTTTCTACTCCTACTCATAATGGTTCTAGATTTTTCCATACTATCGTTGATGACCATTCTAGGTCTACTTTGAAATCAAAATTTGATGTTAGGACTTTATTCATTTCTTTTTACAATCTCATTAACACAATTTGGAACAAAAATATAGTATGTAAGTGATAATGACTTAGAATTTAAAATGACAGAATATTTCTTTCAAAAGGGATCATTCATCAAGTCTCATGTGTAGAGACACCGCAACAAAATTTATGGTTGAATGATAGCATCAGCACTCATTAAATGTAGCAAGAGCATTAAAGTTTTAGTCAAATCACTACAAGAAATAAGGCCTTTTCTGGCAATTCTTTGTATGTTGGAAATAAAATCACTGCAAAAAAACATTTATTTGCAACGAGTTTTTACATCATCGCGGTCTTCTTACATCATTTTGGAAAATGTTCTTTTGCTATGATTTTATTATTTTTTGCGACGGCCAAATTCGCCGCAATAATAAAAAAAAATGCTACGGCGATTCGTTGTTCGATGGGATTGCGAAAGTGGCCTTTTGTAGCGATTTTTTAACTTTAAAAATCACCGCAAATAATAATCAGATCATTTCCAACAATTTTACAATCGTCGCAAAAAAATTAGACCTTATTTCCGGCGATTTCCAACTCGGCGCTTAATGTCTAGTGCGAAGTTGGGAAATCACAAAGGAGAATGTACAATTCACTTTTGCAACGACTTTTTGACTTTTTGCGGCGATTTGTGTCGTCGCAACAAAGTATTGTTAACTGTTGCGACATTAAATTTATGTCGATTAGAAGAATCGCCTCAATAAATAATATTTATGGTGAACATCGTCGCCGTAAAAACATATGCTGCCAATTATAGCTTATTAGCGGCGAATCAAAAGAGCTGGAAGAGCTAACAAAATTTAAAACCCCCGCTTTACATTTTTCCCTTATTTCATTCCCACACAGCCGTCGCCAACGGCCCCACCACGCCACTGCCACTTCACCACGACGGCCACCCCCTCCTTCTCCCCCAACCCCCACGCCGATCTCTTTTTGGCCTCACCTCTCTCTCTCTCTCGGATTTCTCAATATCGCCCCCGGTGGGGGCGTCGTTCACCACCACCCACACCTCGACATCGTCGCCAATCCTCCTTCGAAGCCCCTTTCTCCTCCACCCCTAACCTAGTAGCCCTAGGCCCTCCCTCTCTCCCTTACTCTGTTCGCAACCCACTGCCACCAAATGAGGAGGAGGCGCGGGGAGTAGGGCAAATGAGGCATCCGAGGCTGGCCAATTTGATTGGGTGTTTGCTGTGATTTTCTATCTTGCTTATATTTTCTTTCGTAGTTTGCATCTTTCACCATTATGTTTTCCCATTTGAAGATCCGTAAGTTTGTATAGATTGAAACAGCTCTCTGTTTCCTTACTACCTCTTGTATCCACATTGATTGAAGACAATTTTAGTAAATTTAAGCTTGATGTTGAGTGAAACTTCCCTTTCTCTTGCATGTAAATGTACAATCTACATTGTTCTGCCTCCATGAGTGTATTGATTCTCCATTGAGTCCTTTGTTTTTGGGGATTTCGGACAAACTTGGATTGGAGCAACATGTATTATATTCCGGCATGGAGACAAGGAACATGAGCGGTGACTTGCAAAGAAATTACTTGCTAAATTAGTGGTTGGCCAAGTGATTTTATTCTAAAGGAATCAAGTTCTTGTTCTAGATTTCTAAAACAATTCAGAGTTTATATTATTTGTGAAGTAATCAAAGATTTTCTTAAAAAATCAAAAGGCATAGCCTGATTACACCTTCTATGTACTTCTTTATTGAACTTAATGAAGCAAAGATTTTAGGTGTTGCTTTAAATGTTTCTTTGTTCCAATTTGATCAAACGTGCGCTTTTTAGGTTTCTATACGTATTTACACATGAAGAGAATACATGTGGCTGACTTTGATGTTCTGATGGCATCACTAAAGTTAATTGGGATCAAGGTTCAGTTGAGTATCCACATTCTACATGTATATTTATCTTTCCAGTCCATAGTTTGGTATTATGATTCATTTAATGAATATTGCTCTAGTTTAGATTTTATGGTTGTGGTTTTGAATTGTTTTGGATTTAAAGGAATTTAGGGTACATTTTTGTATTATTATGGTATGTGAACAGAATTTGTGATGTTCCTCTTATAGGTGAGTTTCTAATTTTCTTTAGATTTTCTCACTTTTTGATTATATAGGAGTTTTGTGCCAATTAGGTCTTTAGGTGCTATAATTTAACTGGTATTGATAATGATACCTTCTATGTTGGTGTATATTTTTTATATGTTTGGATTTCTTCTTGCATCCAAATGTTGGATTGTCTTTTATGAAATAATGAAGCATATATACTAGTTGGACATATTATCTCTTGTTTGGAAACTGTTTCCTTGTAATGTGTATATGTGATGTTTAGTAATTAAAGTTAGTTTGAAGTTATACATTTATGTTTGTTCAATAGAAGGTCTTGAATTTTGTTATGTAATATAGAATATGAAAAGGTGAGTGGAACTTGAATGAATATGTATTGTGTAGTATTTTTGGGCTAGCTTTTGTGTAGGAATGGAGGAAGGGCTTTTTACATTGAATTTGAATTAAATTGTGTAGCTTGGATTGATGTTTTAAATTTTAAATGGGTGTTTGGATGGAATGATGAAGTTCTTGGATCTTTGTAATGAGCTATAACGTGAAGCATGGAAGCTCACTTGGAGGCTTACTTTGAGAATTAGATATTAAATGGAGTTGTATTGAGAAGATGCAATGGATGTGTAGAGCCATGGATTGGATGTAATAAGTTGGAAATGTGTTACTTTAAGGACTTCTTGATTATGGCTCTGAAGTTAAGAGTATGTAGTAAATGGAGCATAAAGTTTGTATAGAAAAAATGTTGAGACTATGGATTAGTTATGTAAGTTAAGTCTCCGGTTCCTTATTGAGATTGATGTGCTAAAACCTATGTTTCAAGGTTATGAACCATGGTTTGCAAAAGTGTTGTAATGGGGTGTCTAAGAGTACCTATTGGTGTAAGAAATAAAGTCATGGATGTTATAAGGATGTATTTAATGAAGGATGCCACAAGCCTTGAAGTTAAGGTTTGGATTTCTTAAATGTTTATGTTACTATGTAGTTAGTGAAATCAATGATGAAATGAAAGTTAAAACAAAATGATTTAAATGAAACAAAAGAATGTATGCATGAAGACATAAATGAGGGCCAAATGAATCTCATGAAGTTTTGGTACCAAATAAATTGGTAGATTGCAACAACGGGATGACTCACAAGGTGATTCATTTGGTGTCAATAAGTGGGCTTGCAATAATAGTATCACAATTTTGATTGGTTTTGTTGATTTTTTCTATGCTAACATAATTTTATGTTCTTTTTTCAGTTTTTTTAATTTGCCATTTTTAGTTTCTAATATTGTACTATGTGAAATTGCATGATGTTTGAGATACTTTTATCTCTGTTTTTTCTTTTGGCTTGGGTGGGGAAGGGCTGTTTTCTAAATGAAGTGTTGTGTTTGAAACATGACACTTCATTACTGCTCACTCGCATTTTCATTTCAAATTGTGTTTGAGGTAACTAGTTTTTCTTAATATGTACATTCTTCTATTATTTTTCTTATTTCTAATTCTTTTTTTGCATATGGACATGAATGGCCTATGGATGTTAATCTAAAATTTGTTGTAACCACATGTACGAGAACTTGTCACTTGGTGTGACGATTGTGAGCACCCTTTTACTTTTTATTCTCCCTTTCACTCTCTTTCTTGTTTGGGTATTTTTTTTATTTAATAGTTTGCACATGTATTGAGTGGAGCTAGGTAATATGAAAAAAGAAAAGATGTGGGAATTGAATCTAGAGATTTTCTTGGTTATAAAAGGTGGTGTGGTTGTATGGTTGATTCATTATTGTTTGATATAAATACTAAATTGCAATTTATATAGCTTGAGCTTTGTGTGGCCATCCAGAAATTTCATAGTGAATATAATTTGGATGTGTATTATATTTTTTATTTATTCTATTTTGTGCATTTTTTTTTATTTTTTGAAACATCATTTCCGACAAGTATAGTTCACCGAAAATATGTATTTCGTCATGTAAACTTATTTGCGGCGACTAAATATCGCCGCAAATATTTTTGCAACGACATTTACTCGCTAGAAAAATATAATTGCAATGATCATTGAAAATCATTGGAATAATATCGAGGCTTTTCCGGCATTTTTTTAACTTTTTGCGATGATATATATCGCCGCAATTGACTTTTCTCAACGATTTAACATTAAACATGAAGGCCTTTTCCAACGATTTTTTTGAATAATTGCGGCGTAAAAAAAATCGCCGGAAAAAGTAACTATTTGCAATGATTTTTGTAGTTCGCTGGTTTAACTTATAAATGAGCAAACAATTGCGACAAACATTCGACGCAGTAAAAATCGTCGAGAAATATCAAATCCGGCGATTTTAGGGGTTATTTATGGCGATTTTTAGTGCTGAGAAAGATTGTTTTCCTTATAATGAATGTACCCTTAAATTTTTGGGGAGAACGAAATATTACTTTTACTTATCTCATAAACCGGATACCATCCCCAATCCTAAACAATAAGTCTCCATGCGAGCATCCTTTACAATTTAATCCCATCATATAGTCACTTGAGAAATTTTGGTTGTTTATTTTATGCTTCCACCCTCACCTTAAAATAGAACTGATTATCCAAGAAGAAACCATTTTGTTACAGGAAAAATCTAATTGTAAGCGATTTTGTGCACTAATACGCGCATTCATTTAATATGATTGGTCAGAAAGTAGATTTTATTGAAAACAGTGCTGATTTAAATTTAAAATATGAAGATAACAAAATTAGTACGCAGATTGGTATGCAAACTTGCTTGTACATAACAAAACTATTTGTTGCATCATTCCCCCATCTCCTAGGAAGGATTCGTCAGATTTGGTCGAACAATTGACCCATTTACAAACCCAACTTTATTTTTTGCTTTCAAAGTCATATGATGGATTTTAAAAAATTTACAACTTCTGAGAGAGAAATAATTTAAGTTTTTTCTAAAAAATTCATTATAGATAATGTCCGAGATTTTGGAAAGTAAATGGTTAAAATAGAGAGGTGTTTGTTCTTTTTTAGCTAAAATTTGGCAAATACTATAGGGAGCGCAAAAGCCCAATGTGAGTGCTAACGCATTGATAGCCACAGGAATCGAGCTCACATTTTCTACGGCAAAAGTAAAACTTGATAATCGAAAGACAGTTCCATTCAATGTTCATGACTTTCTCATTTAATCTTAGGCAAGCACTAGTTTACAATAATCATTCATAAAATCAAGAATAGTAATATTTGAATGCATCAATTCAACAAAGAGACAGACAATGTCACGTGAAGTAGAACCAGCCCTCGGTCAAAAATCAAAGGTCTGGCATGATGTTTCAACTGCAAAACTAGGGTTGAAAACATCAAATACTCATTTTCATCAGGAGTACAACTTATTTATGAGTTCCAAGAGAAGAACGGCAGCAGAATCCTTGGCCTTTTTGACGCTCGGCATAGGCTCTCCTACACATTCATCTGTCCATCCTCTATCAGTGGTATTTACACGTACAGAAAATGTGAACCGCTTTGCATGTGCAGGGCCACCCTCGTTCACACACCTAAAAATGTAAGTAACAAAATTCTCGATCAGCAATTTAAATTCACGTTTAATATGCTATGCATCTTTAAGCATTGGCAAAAGCACCCAAAAACATCTTATGGTTTCTTTACCTATAGAATGGCATGGGCCAGTTTCTTCGCAAGCAGATATCGTTCAATGTTTGTCTCGTAAATGTTTGGTTCCCATTCTTCTTTTTCTTCCCATTTTCATCAGATTTCTCGTTGGCTTCAGCAGTTTCCTTCTCTTTCAAAGCAGCAAGTGCGTTTCTGGCAGCTAGTTTCTGTGCCATCTTCTTTTGTGGATTCTGAGCAATTCCTACCTGCACTCCATCAATAAAGACTTCAACAGTAGCCAAATTGCCACTTCGACTTGCTTTGTATTCCAAGCCCTCAGCCTGTTGTTGGCACCGTTCTTGAAGCTCGCGCACAGGATGCATTGGGAGTGTCTCTGGGGTTACCATTGGATGTAAGAGGGGTTGAAACACCTGGAGTCGTAAGGTTTGCAAATATTAGATTTCTCGTATCAGTGCTTAACATTCAATACCAAGAGGAAAGCAAGACAGGAAACTAGGGTCCCTTCATTAAATATAACCTTCCAAACAACTGCAGTATCACGCCCCCCATCAAGAAAAATGGCACCAGCAATGGATTCTACAATGTCACCAAGAACTTTTGGAGCTTTACAGTCACCCAAACCAAAAGAGTTGAATCCTGGTTTCAATAACTCATCTTGAGCTTCTTTTACAAAGTCTCGAATCTGCAAAACAGAAACGAGAGATAGGGTCATGCAGATTACAAGCAAAACTAACTAGCTTTAGCTAAAGGCCAAGGAAAAAGTGGGGCTTTAGGTTCAGAATCCTGTGGCCAGACTATGCAAGTTCCTTTCAAGTTAGAAAGAAAAGAACCAATTTCAAGGGGAAAAGACAATAGAAAACCTGCTTTTCGAGCGCACTTGACCCATGCCGAAGGTGCACGTGGAGATTATGTTTAACTGCAACACGTGCAAAATTTTCATTGTTTACAGCTGCAGCTCGCAGGTCAGTCAACCGCCCTGGGGGCAGATCTGTGTATGTGAAAAACAAATGCCTTGTTATCAGATGATCCAAGACAGCATCACCAACAAATTCCAGACGCTGATAGCAGGATACTCCAGAAGATGGTCGGGAAGCATGAGTAATAGCTTCCACCAACAGGCCCCTGTCTTTGAAATTAATGTTCAGAGCACCTTCTAAGGCCTCAAAGTTAACACTTCTGAGTATACTTTCAGGAACATTTGATGGCCTTGTCATGAAGTCTATCTCATCAGCATCGAACTCTACCTGAATGCCAATCCATTTCATTAGGTGATTAGCAGCATTCTTCCCACCTTCAACATAATAAACTCCAATAAGTGCTTCAACAACATCTGCAAGAGTCTTGCTGGAGAGGACTCTATATGAACTAGAGTCACTCTCAAGCTCACCATCTTCCATTTCGTCATCCTCGTATGCATCAATACATCGACCCATCCCACGTTGAGTTTCAGCAAGCGATCTGTCCTGATCAAATAAGGATGTTTCTCCATCCTTGGCATCCTCATCAAAGACAGGCAAAACCCCGGGAGCAGCCCATCGAGATGGAGCAAAGCGATCTGCTTGGATATATGACTGAAGTCCTTTAGTCAATGCATACTGATATAAAACCATGTTACTCACCATTTGCTGCCTCATCCTCGTAAGCTGACCCTCATGTTTCTGGGGGTATTTAAGAAAAAGAAATCGACTAACAACCCACTTTAGGTAAGCATCTCCCAGAAGCTCTGCTCTTTCATAACAAAAGGTCTCCTGGCATGAAGCAGCAGTCAAGGCTTCCAAGATCTGAAGAAATAGAAAGTGAAGTGATTCAGTTAACATTTTTTTTTTATCGGTAAGCAAGATTTATTGATCAAAAGAATACACAGAAGTATACGAGACATATACAGGAGCGACACCTATGCGTGCCAGTTTAGAGATACAAGGAACTCATGAAAAGACATGCCATGATAATCAATTACAATCGACCAATGGGGTAAGTATTGAAAAATAGAATTCTATGCTCATCCATCAACCACACTTGATCTTCAAAACTTCTTTTGTTCCTCTCCCTCCAAATACACCACCATATACATATTGGAACCATCTTCCAAATTGAGGCAATCTGAGAGTTACCCAGAATGGCTTTCCAAGAAGCTAGTTAATAATTCAAACACCTGCGATCAGAAAATACCTTCGAAACGGGGACGGGATAGTTTATAATATCTTTAAGTTGTATTGCAAGCAGCATGCTTTCAACCCTCCTCATTATAGAGGGCAATCTCTGGGCGCCACGAACAAGTGATCCAGGAAGTGGGTGTACCAAGCACAGCTCAGGAGGGAGGAACACATAGTATGTTTTGTCAAGATTCTCTTCAGCTTCACCTTCATGTGCTACACAGATACAACATGCTCATTAGCTCCTCAAGGATTCACAAAAATATTTAGCAACCCAAGGGCAGAAAAAGGAGAGCCTACCTTCCTTATGCTCAAACCGAGGAGACAATAGATTCTTGCAATATGAGACACCACGCCCTCTTATTAAGGGTTGTTGCTTATAGATTAACTCAACTCCATACCTATTTCAAGAAGACCCAATAGCCAAATGCACCTTTATGTTGTGCGAGAAGAAAAAAGAAAGCTTCTCCAATCTGTAAGGATTCATAACTATTCTCAATGAGAAATGCGTGTAACGCTGATTAATAATGCCCCCACATTTGGTACTGACAATAGCCAACTATATCCTTCACAGATTAGGATAGCTTTCTTTTTCTTCAGGCACAACATCTGAGGTGCAATGTGGCTAGTTGATTGGTAAATTAGTGCTTTTGGAAAATCATAAAAACAAGATGAAAGAAACTAAAAGAGTGCAGAATATTTGAGATATAAATATTTGGCTTACTTCTGCTTGTAGTAATCAGCATATGAGCTGTACTCCAGAGGACCAAGATAGCCTTCTTTCCTTGGGAAAGAATTCTCTGCAGTCATATCATAGTGTATTGAGTCCACATAAAACCTCTTTCCCGAGTGAACAGCTGTAACAATTCTCCCTACCAAATCTTCTGCACTCATACAAGCATCAGCCATCATCAATTTGCCTCTGGTCAAATCCACATGCATTTGCAAATCCCTGGCATCCCGACCAGGAACCAATCCAGAAGCTTTCACAACATCAAACTTTGCCACGGCTCCTCTGATTCCATAGGTGGGATGGGATTTCTGTCCAAAAGCCATCCCATTACGCAATTTCCCAAACCCATACTCCCTTCTGTCACCACCAAGTGTTCTCTCATTTGTGCCAAGATAAACATCTGGTCGAGCTCTCTGAAGGGGATTATTCCATGCATCTGTATTAATAATTTTTTCAATCAGATCCCAGTCAATTTCTCTCATAGGATCTACATTCTTATCGCCAACCACGGGGACAAACAAATATGCCTTAGCAGGATCCCAAGGAGTAGTGGAAGGTTCAACATCCACATCCAGTACAATGCTCATCAATCTTACATGAAAACTCTTGAGGGATGCCAACTGCAAACAACTCAAAGTAGGAATAGCATCAGTAGCAGACAATGAAAAAAATCAGAAAGGTTAAGAAAAACATACTCAATTGGTATCAACCTGACTTTCAGTGATATCTATTGACCCCCTGAAGGTAAGAGATGCTTTTGTACTCATGGTTCGAGCGATAAACAGATCCATCGACATCGATAACACCTAATTACAGCAAATGTGGATGGTGAATATAAATGGATTTACCATACAAATGACACACAAATATAAAATACCTCTGCATCCAGCTCATTGCCGAAAAGTACGGCAAAATCTAAAACTTGAGTCAAGAACGGATCTTTCGAAGAGCCAATATTTACACATTTAACAGAATAAACATAAAGATGAAGCAACGTTGAGTAGTCACAAACATCCCTTCCAGATAAAATCCATTGTCCCTGAAAGGCCAGAAAGCATTAAGTACGCATTTAAATATATCCGACAGAAAATGAAACCTCAAACAGCTGTCCACACAACCAACCAATTAAGTGTAACCCCAACCTAGTGCATATGTAAACCCCATATCTGTGAGATGTTCTCTTCCAAGCACTAGTTCAATCCAGGTCAAACATAGTTGTTCAGTTGTTGCTATATGAATATGCATGCAGAAGGTAATTTGTCCAACAGAAGCACGATTTCCTCAAACTTAATGAACCACATAATGTATTATAATCCATAGCAAACTGTACTTGCAATGAAATTGAGTTAAAGCATCTTTGCAGTTTCAACAGATCAACCATAAATGCTTTTAAAATTCAGGTTGTCATATCACATCCCATAAAGTATACCAGAGGCTACCTATCGCCCTCCAAGGTTCTCTCTCCCCACTCCCTCTTACAAATCTTCAACAATATTTTTCTCCAAGAAAAAAGGAAGAGATTTTCTCAATCTTCTATTTATATAAAAAGGAACACATTGAATTTAAGCTATAATATGCTAGTTTGTCAAGCATCACAGATATTTTACGACGAGGAACTCCGGGAACCGTACAAACACAACAGGTCTTTTACCCCGTTAAGCCCTAGACCCGAGTAACATGACCACATTACACAGCTTTTTACCGTTGGGATGTGGCCCTCAGAAATTAATTGCATCCAAGGTTCAAACCTTAGACATGGAGGAAGCATACCCCCAAAACCAAAGTCCTTACCACTTGAGCCAACCCCTAGGGGTTTCTCAAGCATCACAGGTATTCTAGTTTACAGTTAGAAAATTAAGACTTAAAACGTAAAGCAATAACATGCTTCCTCATTCTTCATCCCCCAACCTCCACCCCAAACAAGAAACTTATAACAATAATAATTTATGTGTAAAGCTAATGAGATGCAATTAAGTTTTGAAGAAACACAAGATCGTACAATGAAAATAAGCTTTGAAATGCAAATGTTTTCAGTAAGATATTTGGAGAAAATCTACGTTCTACCTTCCAACCAAAATGTGTTATATATATGACAACTTGACAGTTGGATCTCAACGGAAGGTGCACCTTGCAACTTTCATAGTTTGAGAGTGCAATGTGTCAATTTTGGTGGTTTGGGTTGCAAAGTGTAACGCATCTGTATGTTGGAGGGTACAACGTGTATTTTCCCCTATATATTTCCAAGTTATATATATGTCAATTATCACATACTTTTTCCTCATCTCCCCTTCTTTATATTGTATACAAAACTCCCTTCTTTAATCATATGCAATCTGGCACTCCTAAAATACAAGGTATAGAAATATGAGTAATGCTATACACCACACTCCTATCCCACTTTCATCCAATGGTGATAAATGTGCCACATCTTACACAATGAGATGAAAGTGGGATGGTAGTGTGGTGTATAGAATTTTCCTAGAAATATCTACAAACAAGGCATTCAAAAGGTGAAAATTTTATCTTGAATTCTGCAGAAATGTTAAACTGCACGTACTAAAAATAAACTTTTATTTTTTTCATCCCTAAATTTTTCATAATGAACTGCCAGCACCAAAGGCGAGGGATAACTTCCAGCATTTCTCTAAATAAGAAATTAGTTTTCCCATTAATATTGGAAACATAAAAGTTGGATGAAGCATGCAGATATCCATTAAGTGGCTATCATGTTTCCATTAACATGCCAAATCCTAAACCAAAACTAATAGGTTACCCTCCAACCAACTACATATGTGAAATGTAAATGAACTGCCACTTTGAAGGCCAAGAAGACGTGGAAAACAGGAGAAATAAGATCTTACCATGGCACTGAATTAAAATTCTAAGATAGAGAAGGTTATAGCAAGGATCTAATCATCCTAACCACAAGGCTAAAGTTTATATTTATGTTTACTTCCTTTTTCCCAATTAGTATAATGCAGTAGTACCATTAAGGGTTTTTCTATGGTAAAAAGAAAAGGGCGGGGGTGCAGTTCCATTACAATGAAGAATTATTAAGCCACAAGCATATCTGTCTAAGCATTCCTTTAGAATGTCAGCCATGTGACAATGCAGCAATAACTAACCTTAAGAATATCAGCCACTCCTTCAGGATAGAACTCTCTATGCCTAGCAGTCCCAGGGAGTGGATCTCCTTCATCATTCTGATCAACTTTTTCTCTTTCTTCCCCACTTCCCTTGTCTGGCAAGAGCATGTCAGTAAATGCTCCCATCTCATGCAGCTTCTTGCAAGCAGCCAAACAAACGGCCTGCAACAATAAGGAGATACTAAACCATCATTATGGAATGAATCGTGGAAGCTAACATGATTGTAGCAAACTGATAGCATGCCTGCTGTGCAAGGCGTATTGAACTGCAGACAGGACCCTCAAGTTTCTCAAATGGTGCATTACAGGGCAGTTGGAGCTTGCATGAATATTCAGTAGGACCTCCTGACTTTTCATGCTGCTCCATAATAAACTCAGGACGAAGTATTGAATACCTTGACAACAGATACAAGGAAATTGAGTGAAAATTTGGAGTTACTAACAACCCTAAACATCCAGGTAAATAGTAGTATGTAATATCAGTCAAATCAGTGATAAACAGAACACCTGTCACTGGGTAGTTGAGAGCAGTAGAAATGGATGAGTCCAACTGCAGAATTTAAGCTTACAACAGCACCAGTTGACTCAACCTGGTAAACTGTTCCCGGAGATGTATCCACTGAAATTAATCTTGAAATGTCTTTTAGATGACTAAGGTCAGTTCTCTCTATTGCCTCTTTCCGCAAGGTCTCTTCACTATTCCTGGCATTCCTTAAGAATGCTTCATGTGACAAATTTCCCCTAAGAGAGAATACAAAAACTTGAGCTTTCAAATTCACTAACATTTGAAAGATCATAGACTGATCACTAGAAATAAAACCAACATTGAACTAGGTCCAACACAAACCCAAGTGTATAATATCAACAAGAGTAAACACAGAACTGAATTTTTTTAAACCCGCTACAATATATAAACATACATACATACAAACACGCGTGCGCGCACACACACATATATATATATTACTCGACCATGCTGACATTGGAAAAACAACCAAATAAATACCTCTCAACCATCAGGATGTAATCAGACCCAGGCTTCCTAGCACGGCCCCTAGACTGAATGTATGCTAAGACAGTTTTTGCAAGGTCAAAGCGAATAACAACATTACATTGGCGAATATCTAGGCCTTCCTCAGCAACACTTGTGGCAACTAACAATGTCACCTAGAAAATAAGTACAAGATTTCATGAGATGTGAGAACCTATAATCATGAAACAATTTCACCTATTTTTGTAAATAAGCAAGCAAGCATGAAACTCAAAACATACACGACCATCCCGGAATTTGGAAATTGTGTCCTGCATTTGGCATGTGCGCATTTCGTGACTATTATTGTGACCTATCAAGCTTGCACATTTAATAAAGCTTAGAGATGGAAGCTCTGCAAAGACCTGCATGCTTGGCAGTATATGACAATATACAGTGAGGAACATGAAAAACTGAATCAATAAACACAGACAACTGTGTATTAACATATCAACCTTAGGAAGAACTAAAGCAGATACAACTCGCTCAACAAAAATGATTGCACGAAAATCTTCTGTGTTCTGATACTTGAGAAGTATTTTAATCAATGACTGCACTTTTGGTGTCACTTTTCCATCAGCAACAGCAGCTCCTATTATCACATCCACATGCTCCCCACCAGATACCACTGCAAATACACCAGCTTAGAAGAGATTTCAATATTTACCATTATAAACATCTGAAAATTCTCAAACTCATGGGACCAAGAAAAGAATAATGAGGCCTAACACAATAATACTTGCTAATGGTTCACATGGGTCAGTCAGGAGGAGAACTGGACATATATTTAAAGTTCACTAAATGTTCACTAAATGGGGTAGAGGTCACCTTCAATGTTCACCGTCAATATAATAACCACCAAATAAATTTCCATAATAGAATAAGTAGCAATTTAACAACAATAATTGGGTATTCAGTATTGCCATATTCTAAATGCCCTATAATCCCCATCCCCAAATCTGTTTACTATGGGTGCATATGGAGGGAAAGGAAATAATAGAAATTTTGAAGACAGCGAACAAACAATGGATGAACTTAAAGTTTTATTCCTCAATACTTATAAAAATAAAAAAAAATAAAAAAATGCTAGTGGAGCCCCACAAAGTTACCGCTTAAAGTTACCGCTCAATTATTTTAATTTTTTAATTTTTTATTTTTTTACTTTTTATTTTATATCGGTAAACAAATTTGTATTGATCAAAAGAGAGACAAAGAATGCCCAAGTATACAGGACATATACATGAGCAAGTTTACTTTATGGTTAAAGAAGTGACTATTAGAGAAATTGTGCATTTTTTTTTATTTTTTTCTCAATGATTAAGGATATTAAAAAATTGTTGAAAAAAAAATGAAAGGAAAAAAAAATAGACTAGCAGTACGCCCAGCAGTAACTGCTGGGCAGCCCGCTAGCACTGTCCAAAAAAAAAAATACTCTGTTTCCATGATTTCCTTGTATATTTTCCTTGTCTAATTAGGTATCTCTTGTATAAGCCCATGTACTTGGGCTATGCCATCTGTTTTTATCAATGATTTTTCAGTAACTAAACAATAAAAAGCATGCCCTATACAAAAGTACATATATTTTCTCTTTTTCTCTTGGGTTTTGTTTTTGTTTTTTGGTTTTTTTTTTTTTTTTTTTTTTGGGAGTGGGGTCAGAATCACTCAACATATGCTGGATATGTCGGAATCAGCAGAGCTGTTCAACATCTAGAATGTCTATCCAAAGTACCAACAAGAGTCGACAACCAGACTCACCATGACTGTCAGGAAGCTCTCCTTCCTCAATGTCATCAGCATCAATCCCATCATGAGCCACATCGCTTTCCGAGTGAACAACTTTTGTATCCTTTTCAGAAACAGCCCCCTCAGATAACTGGCACTGTAAGAGAGATACAACCTTGTTGAGGTAGGATTCTTGAAACTTGACATCAAGCTGGTAGTTTGCCCTCTCATCATTTTGTAAAGCAGTCAGAAAAGATTGTGCAACCTGCAAAGGAACAGATATAATATTTATGACCAAGGGAAACACAACTAAACATTCCATTATACATCTTGTGAAATCATTACTTGTCCTGAAAGCTTAAACTGATGAGATGTAGATTTAATAATTTTAATTATTTATATTATATCCTAAACATCATCCCCGGGCCAAACTCTCTCAAAAAGTGAATCCAATATGTAGAATATTTAATTAATAATACTTATAAAAAAAGAATATTTAATTAATAACAATTATAATAAAAAAAAATATTTAATTAATAATATTTGAACTCAGGACTTTTGCTCTGACACCACATGAAATCACTGCTTGTCCCAAAAGCATAAGCTGATGGAAATAGGTACATTTAATTATTTATATTATATCCTTAATACTTCTAATGAAACGTACCTTATAAGCGCACCACTGACCCAATTCACCAAGCGCATAATTTATAGCCCTCAACTTTTGGATCAAATTAGCAGCCCCATCACTTTCTGTTCTTTCAGATACACCATAGACTTGGCGCAGCTCCTCCTTGGCCCCGGCATCTCTAGCTCCCATGAATTGCCATTTACTTCTTCTCGAGCTTGATTTTGCAGCTTCTTCCACTTCAGCTTCCATTTGTTTTATCTGCTCATGAAGGGACCATAAGCTGGCAGCTTTGTCATACTCCACCACAACTTCTGAGGGTGTTGGCACATGTTTCTCCAGCTCTCTACGATCTTTAATGGTACACACTATGGAATCTAGTTTACTTTCAAGATTACGAATCTTTATTGCGCAATCTACTTGACTGGAAACCCCTGAACAAAGCATAATCATAAGCAGCAACATGCAGTGGAGGATGTGTAATAAAAAGGAAATTGGTTAAATATGAAACTAGATCGATAGATGATCCTTAAAGCAAATTAATAGCTTGAAGAGAGAATCATAAATAATAGCAAATAAGAATATTATTGTCACACAGAAAAATTACCCTTTAAATTAACTGGTGAAGCGGTCATTCCAAATACAGATGGTCTCTTATCCTTTGCCGTTGTGTGATAGAACTCAGACATCACTAAGGAATATGGATGTTTCTTCACTGCATGATGGCACTCGTCAAGAATGAGAAGATTAATTGCTTCCATTTTTATTATGCTGTGCCTCAGAATGTTCAACAGAATTTGAGCTGTCATCACTAAAACCTACAGCGAGAATAAGCAAATGACTAATAAGGCTTCGTTTGGAAACTAAACTCATCTCAACTCATCATTACAACTTTTTCAAATCCCAACACAAAATATAATAAACAATTCAACTTTTTCAAATCCCAAAATAATAATAATAATAATAAACAATAATATTCTAACAATATTTTATCATCTCAACTCAACTCAACTCAACTCAGTTTAACATCCAAACATACCCTTAGTGTATGTAAGCCAATAATAATAACAGAATCAATCATACTCACATTGAACCTTCTGTTTTGGATACAGTAACCATTTAATCACAGCAATAATAATATGCTTGTGGTAAAAAAATTAGTGACAAAATTTCATTACGAAAAGGAAAAGGCACAATCCTTGTGGTAAAGCATTAAAATTAAAACATGTGAATATGTAATGTAATGTAATGCTAATGAAGCTAATTTTGCTGAGAATTACAACGCTTGGTCAGAAGGCGATGCACAGCAGATTAAGAAGTGCTGCTTTGGAAGGACTGCACCTACCACAAATCCTCCAATGAGGAATGATTTCTCCATTAATATTTCCATATTACATTTAATCTCTAATCTTGCCACATGTGATTTCTTTTCTACCAAAAAAAACAAATTCAAACTTATGTATTTAAAAAAAAAAACAAACAAACAACCAAAACAATAGTTTGGATTTAGATTGTAAAATCATCAGCCACCCAATTTTATTACTAGTTTTATTTTTTTGATAAGTAATTTTATTACTAGTTTTATTAGTATGTTCATAACTATTTATGTAAAATAACAAAAGAAAACCTGGAAAGAAGCAACTTTAGTACCTCCAAAAATGTACAAGAGAAATGCCAAAAGAGAATAGCTACCAGATTATGATCACCTACAAGCTTATTTTCAACACCGGATCTGAGTGTAACTTTAGAGATGGAAAGTTAGTGATGATTAAGTAAGATCATGTTTGAATACTGAAAATAGCCACAGCAGAAACCAACCAAACATGACAACTAACCTACAACATATAGTGCTGGGAAATAAGAGTTTATATGATTGATACTTGGAACACCAGATTACTTCTTGATAGGTTAATATTTGTTTATGATAAAAAAGGTGTAGCACGAGTACACAAGACGTATATATGCGAGAGCAAGAAAGGCCATATTACACTTGATTTCCCAATTCCCTCAAGTCCAACCTTATATCTTCCCCACCTCCAGGGGGAATTCATTGAATGAAAAAGGGAAACACAATTAAATTTACCTTCAATAAAATCCCTATAATTTTCTCTTAATTCAAGGTTAGGTACCATTGTCTCTACTCACCAATTTGAGTATATGATTTTGCTATCTCGATTAAATTCAAGTTCTAGGGACATTTGCAATATTTAATATATTTAATGTGAGCATGTACTCCAAAAAGATTAGTCAAGCTTACAATTGAAGCCCTAATTTCTCCATCCTACACAATGTGGGTCCCATTCACTTTGAACAACATCCTCACAATAAAAGAAAAAAACATCCTCACAATCAAGCAATAAAGGAAAGTGATCTGAGAATAATCTCAGAAGCCTCATTTGAGTCAAATATGTGAATTGGGTTCCCTCCAAAATTAGTTTATAAATATATTAAATATTGCAAATGTCCCTAGAACTTGAATTTAATTGAGATAGCAAAATCATATGCAAATGTGAGCATGTACTCCAAAAAGATTAGTCAAGCTTACAATTGAAGCCCTAATTTCTCCATCCTACACAATGTGGGTCCCATTCACTTTGAACAACATCCTCACAATCAAGCAATAAAGGAAAGTGATCTGAGAATAATCTCAGAAGCCTCATTTGAGTCAAATATGTGAATTGGCTTGGACTTTCTTTGGTTGTCATGATACAAATGGTATCAAATCCAATCTCAACCAAAAGTGTGGGACTTGAGCCATGCCACCTATGATGGGATAGCCAAAGGAGGGCATCAAGGATTTAAGGGGGTAGATTCTAATACCCAAGATTGAAAATAGAAAGTAAATGAGATGTCACGTTGCTTGAGAGAGAGTTCTTGCCACGGTGTTCATAAAGGTGCGCTTGAGCACAAAGTGCCAAGGCTGAAGTGATTCCCTTACCAAAAGCAAAGCGCATTTACATTTGCGCATCCCTTTTTTATAAATAAGAATATATTTTATTAATATTGAAATAGGCATAACCCAAGTACACAAGAAGTATACAAGAGAATACACCTAGTTAGGAACTAGAAAAGGATACGAAGAAATCATGAAAGCTAAGACCATTCAAATCTATAACAACAGCCCACATAAATAAAGTCTTCAAGAAAAAACTCTTAAATATTAATAATACATTTTTGCACTTCCCTTACCAAACGTTACATGCTTTTTTATCATGGATTTTTTCGTATACTTTGATTGAACTATG